>CM061920.1:36640185-37350444 GCA_031002005.1 Vandiemenella viatica | reverse complement strand
GGATTAAATTTTTTTAAAAAAGGGAAATATACAAAAAAAAGTCCAGACATTGTTAATGGACATTCGAATGTTTCTAGAGAAGGGAATGACGCGACAAGGAAAGGTGCTTACCAGTTACAGTGCGCTGTTACTGAGTCAGAATTCATTATATGCGTTGGATTGAATACTCAGGATTATTGGAACCTGTTGCGCTGCGTTTACAATCAAAGACGATCCTTGCATAGGCTACATGCATTGATCAAATTAATACAGTAATATCTGTCATAAAAGATCATCGCAGGAACGCGGACACGGAGAGCTAAAATATTTTAAACACATCTACCAGAACAGCAGCTGCCATTGGAACCGATTTGAAAGGCCGGCGCATTGTATCTGTCCAACAACGTCGCTCCAGTCACCTGCTCTATACGATTTTTGAAAGGGGTCTATTTTCATACCTTATTTAAATTCCTTGATAGTTTCTTTGGATCAGTGTTTTGGGGTTATGCTTTGCGCTTTTACACGTTTTGTTTTAAATCTAACTCTAGTTATTTAGTAAATAATCAATTATGGTAAGCATTCAGTTTTAGATCACATTACATGCCTTACAGTAAATCACGTCAGTTTGAAAAATAATCTATTTATCTAATAAGCACTGAAACCACCACTTTATTTGCAAAGAATTACATATATAGCCAGCAGCCGGGAAGCCCTTTCTGCCTCCTCGTTGGTTTGACTGAAATGATCATAAACAAAAAACATAACAAAATTCTGCACTTTTTTTGAGATCATATCTGGGAATCACCTCAGTATGTGGATGACAGTGTTACGGTCACAGCCATTGTGTATTGTGTGAAAAGTACAATTGCAGGTACGAAGGCAGAATGTTTTCCATGACACTTGTTCCGTGAGATCTTTTGCCGATAAAATCGGTTTCAATAGCAACACCAAAGCTTGTCAGCATTCTTTGACCAAACTGATGCAATGCTCCGTGTTGCACGAACCGCGTATTATTAGCAAGCTGATATTATAATGTGTTTCTCTGCGGTGAACATAAAGTTCAAATATAAGTGATTTTTTGGAACGTTCATACATCAAACACTCAACGAAAATCATTGCCATTGTTTCTTGAAATATTCAAACTGAACAATTATGTCAGTGGTATTTGAAAACTTTGTTATCATAGGTCTTATAGAATTATCAGAATTAGGAAATTGAAATCCACTTTTTGAAAAGAAATATCTCACATACGATGAAGTACAGTTCATAAAAAAAAACCATTTTAACACATCATTTACTCAATAGATTTTGAAATAGCTGTCAGCAGTTGTAACCTTCTTTTTGTATTGTTTCTACTTCATCCTCAGAAACAACTCTAATTGTATCTTTTTTGTGTGTAACTCAAATTAAGTAATACACACAACAAAACAAACTGAAATTATTATAAAAACGTAAAAGTGAATCTAATTACTTATGATCACGAAGGACGACGGGAGGACGGCGGTTCGAATCCCCGTCCGGGCATCCAGATTTGGGTTTTCCATAGTTTCCCAAATCACACCATGCAAATGCCGGGATGCTTCCTTCAAAAGGCCATGGCCGAATTCCTTCCCATTCCTTGCCCCCCCATCCTTTCCCGTCTCTAAATTACCTCGCTGTTAGAGAGACGTTAAGCAGATAAACAAAAAAAACCGAAGGACGACATAAACACACATTTGTTGCCTTGAGGCACATGTCAACTTGACGGGTACAGGTAAACGGGGCGATACAACCGGCAGAGAACGAGTCGGACCGGAAAGTGGCGTCAGGGAGGCAAAGTGAAGAAAACTGAAACATGTTTTCACCCCATTTTACGGATCCGCTTAATTAGGTGATAGATCTCGCATTGCTGGATTGAAATCCCTAGCTACGTCCTAGTTAAAGTTTAAGTATGTCTTTGGTTGATTTTTTTTAAAAAAATTACAGTTTCTGCCCATACTACAACTTAAAATTTTTTTATTATGAAGTCGAACCACGGTATAAACTATGGAAGGACAAGGGTACGACAACACAAAATCTTGGAGATCTAGACCTTACGAAAGAGTTAAATGAGGCGGTAATATCCTTTTCTGCGGCAAAAACGCAATCCTAATTTCCTTGGCTCAGCCTTGTATTATATTAACTTAGAGAGCCCCTTCTCTACACTGCGCCGTGTTGAAACATGGCTGAGGTCAACTAGAGAACCATCTAAACTGTCTGTCTGTGCTTAGTGTACACAAAAAGGTTTACAAGAGAATTGTGACAAAAATTGCAGATGAAGCATCTCGAAAAAAATTACTATTAGTGTAATTATGTATATATATATATATTAATGGAAAATATATAGTTGATTAATATTTAATTATTTAATAGAATATATATGTATTCAATTAATAAACATTTTTGTAGCATGCATAATATCAGTTTTTTGTTGCCTGCCTGCCCCCCCCCCCACTTGAACAAAATCCTGGCTACGCCCCTGATGAGAGATGGCAAGCCATATAACACAGGCCATCACACACGTCCGCATTAGCCACGCTGTATCACATGGTCTTGCCATATGGCATAGTGTGGACCAGTGGCGGCTCTAGACGTAGTGCCACTGTGACATTTCACTACCTCTAATCATGAATAAATAAATTAAAATATAAATGCAGTGAAAGAAAAATAAATATTTATAAATGCGGCATTATCTACTCTACAGCTAGGGAAAGTATTGAACTCCATCTGTTGGCCACATCAGTGAACTGTTTCGCTGTCGTGGAGACAATTCTTGGATGGCATAGATCGCGCATGCGCTCTAGCGATTTCGCAGAAATATTCAAGGTCGGGGGTTCGCTTTGTTATGGGGAATGGAGACAACTTCGTTCTGTCACAAGCTGAAGCTCGATAAAGCTCGATAAAGTTAGTAAAGAGTACAGCAGCTGCCATTTTTGTAGCATTCAACTAAATATCCACTGGAACCTGTTCGCTGATTACTGGTGGTCCGCGAACATAGTTCAGGAGTTCCACAGGCAGAATATCATAAACTCTAATACCATATTCGTACTGTATGCCCAACATTTAAAAGCCTTGAATATTTCAATGACCCAGCAAATATATGGCATTTCCAGGATGAGATAGAACAGCACTGTTTCTACAAAAGTATATTCACTTCCATGTGGCGTCTAGAGATTAAGTAACTGACGGTTTACTAAGGGTTTTAAATGGGTATGAGGAACCGCGGTAGTTGATAAGATTGGTAACGCGAGTGGTGAAGTAAATAAAAATAAAAGGCATACAGTCTAGCGTCTTTTATTTTAGTTTATGTATGTAGGCCGGTGGTATAGTGTAGCGCCCATTTTGTAGTAACATTATTATTTATCTGGTTTGGTCTGATTAACATGTAATTAACTTTTAATAGTTCACATCCAGTTTTATATTTGCGTTTTCATAGGATTCAAAACTTGGTTTTAGATTTATTATGTTATAATGGTACATTTTAATAACAACAAAATAAAATTAGGCTCAATGTGGAACACATTACAAAAGACAGAGGAAAAATTGCGGAGGTAACTGACGACGGAGGAAGGAAACTCAGAAGAGGAAATCGTCCATAGTCGGCTGAAATGAAAAAAAAAAGGCCTGTGTGAGTTAGTGGCCTACAGCATTATTTTTGAACAGGAAAAGATTCTCAAGAGAAATGTGTTGCACTGCCGTTGTGGTCATCGAGGGCAGTGCCGGGTAAGAAAGTATGGGGTCGTAGGCACTCTCAAAAATTTTGATTCCCTCTGTTTTTTAAATTAATTATATGTATTTTATAAGTTCAAAGAAAAAGGTTTTGTAGATGACTAATAGAATTTATCATATTTTTATTCAATTAACGAATGAATTTTACAATTTATCATATTTTGAAAATTACTTTTATATATCGTACACTACTATGAAACAAAAAAATTAATTTCCATGCTTTTCATATTATTTTGATTGTTTTATTCTGGATAATCTTATTTTTTATTATTTTTATTTAGTGAAAAAAAGTGAACTTTCAGGAAGTCTTCAAAAATCAGGGGCTCCAGGCTACTGCCTAGTCGTGCCTAGTCCTACCTTTTGGGTAATCCAACACTGCTTGTAGATCAACTTGTCGGTTTTTGGCTAATCACTAAATGTTTATCGTTTGGTCAATTTTAAAACATTTATCATTACATTAATTTCAAAATCATTTAATTAATCCGGCAGTAATTGCAGGTAATGAGACTTTCACACGTTACAAATCTTTATATAGCGAGATTCTTACTCTGAGCTGTTTTTCACCTTTCACTTCAATGATGATCAGTAAGCCACGGAAACATTCAGTGGCGGATCCAGGGAAGGAGAGGGCTTAGGCGCCCCCCACCCCCAAAAGCACCAAGGTCACCCCCGACGACATGGATTTTGGAAACCTTTTTTTTTTTTTGCTGTTCTTATAAGGGCGGCATTCTGGAGTAATGAGCCCCCCAAACCAAATCCTAGCCCCCCCCCAATAAAACCAAAATCCTAGAAACGTTTTTTGTTGTCACTACCTGAGCAAATCACTTCGGCCGCCACTGGTGTGGATGCGCCTACCTTCCCTGCTGTGGCTTTTAACCGAGATTTTCATCATTCCAAATGACGATACGTTAGGTGTTGATGATGTCATTGTCGCCTATTATTACTAAAACTATTATAGAAAAATCCTAATAAAGCGTGTAGAAGGGGGTTCCTTGTGAACGAATACGCTATAGTTATCATTTATACATTTATGATTAATAAACGGGAATTTTGATTTTGTTTTTATGGAGTGAAAATATGGATTTTGCAAGAATTTCAATGTTATTTGTAACACAGGAAAAATGTCACAAAATGACATTTATTTAGTATCTTTGGCGATTACAAGTCTGAGCGAATTTACCGTTAATATTAACACAAGTAGGAAAAATCACAAAGCAATGGTCAGAGATACAATTAGCCATCATGAGCAAGCAAACGATTGTAATTTACTTTTAAATCCATTTCAGAATTAATATGCAAGAAAGAATTATTGTTGGAAACAATGTACAATACAAGATATGATGGCCTCAGACAAAGCTATCATAATACCGTGACTTTACATTTCAATAAATTAGGGCGCAGCGAATGAACAATATGCCATTCGAAAATAACTAGTTCTGGCAAATTATGCCGCTTGCTCAGGGGGTTTTCAGCTACGAAGTTCGAACATGGATCTATCCTCTAAAGGACGTTTAAAGGTACAGTTTCACAGAATGGACAATCAGATGGCTCGATCTTAATATTTTACCATTGTAGTTCTTCGTCTGATGTCTGCGGTTATCGAAGACGACCTACGGTATATGAAACTTATCTCACACGGACGCTGCCATGAGTCGGATCTCAGCAGAAAATCAGCCAGAGCAGCCAGGCACCGCGGCCCACACCAGAATCTATGTCGGGAACTGCGTCCCGTAACAGAATGAAGCTCGTCGCCCTTGTAGTCAACAGAAATTTCCAGGATTTTAAGTTATGTGCTCACTGGGATTGGATCTAAATACTGTATTCAAAAATTCATTTACAAATGAACATAAGGATAGTATTCCCGTTTTCCCACGCCGTGGCGAGTCGGTGATGGAATCATTACGAATAGATACTGCAGGTATCGTTAAGCAATTAGAGCTCCTGAAGTGGGGGAAAGCACCGGGCCCGGATGGAATTCCAGTAAGAGTATTTTCAGAGTATGCTGCAGAAATCGGGCCATTTCTGTCTGATAAATTCAGTAAATCATTAGAAGAGCGAAAAGTACCTTCAGACTGGAAAATCGCGCAAGTAACTCCGATTTCAAAAAAGGTGATCGAAGTGATCCTGGGAAACTATCGTCCCATATCTATAACATCTGTTTGTAGTAGAGTTATGGAGCATATTATATGCTCGAACATTATGAATTTTCTAGATTATAATAATTTGCTTACAACAAATCAACATGGATTTCGGAAGAAAAGATCATGTGAAACACAGCTGGCCCTATTTACACACGACGTAATGAAAGTTATCGATACAGGTTCACAAGTAGATGCAATTTTTTTAAGATTTCCATAAAGCCTTTGACTCTGTGCCACACAACCGCCTTTTAGCGAAGCTTCGAGCTTACTGGTATATCAGATCAGCTTTGTGAATGGATAAAGGATTTTCTAACTGGTCGGTCGCAGTATGTTGTCGTTGAATGGAGAAAGTTCTTCTAATCTAGATGTTACATCGGGTGTACCTCAAGGAAGTGTAATAGGACCACTTCTTTTCTTAATTTTTATAAACGATCTCGGAGACAAAGTGAAAAGCCTTTTTAGATTGTTTGCTGATGATGCGGTTATTTATAGGGAAGTAAGAACTTTGGCCGATTGCTTAGAAATTCAGCGCGATCTGGATGTTATTTTGGCTTGGTGCGCTGAGTGGCAAACTTACTCTAAACTGTAAAAAGTGCAAGACAATGAACATAACTAACAAAAAGAATCAGAATTGTTCAGAAATACGAGTTAAACAATACAGTTATTGATATGGTCGATTCTATGAAATATTTGGGAGTAACAGTACAAAGGAACATGAAATGGGACATACACATTAATTCGTTAGTAGGTAGAGCAAATTATAGGCTGCGATTCATAGGTCGAATCTTGAAAAATTGTAATGAACAAACAAAGGAGATAGCAGTACAAATCTCTTGTGCGTCACATTTAGGATTATTGTTGTGCCATTTGGGACCCGTTTCGTAAGGGATTGATCGGAAAGTATAGAGAATGTACAGAGAAGAGCCGCTCGATTCGTGACCGCTTGCTACAGTCCTTATGAAAGCGTCACAGAACTGATTAGTAGACTTAGGTTGGGAGTCTCTGGTAGATAGACGACACACGTTTCGTTTAAACTTATTGGTAAACATGCTGTACTCCCACTTTCACTCATTGAGTGTAGTGAAATACTTCTTCCACCAACCTATTGAGTTGGAAGGACAGGAAAGATAAAATTAGAGAAATAAGGTGCCGGACTGATTCTTATATGAATTCTTTTTTCCCTCGTACCATTAGGGATTGGAATACACAGCAAAGAGATTAGCTTTGGTGCTGAGCACCCTCTGCCACCCACAATTTTGTGAATTACAGAGTATATATGTAGATGTAGATTTACTGTCTGGCTGATGTACTTCTTTCCGCAGTCACACGGGATGCAATAAACTCCCGGTGTACGAAGGGCAATATCATCCTTTGGAGAGCGCAAAATGTTCATAAGTTTTTGAGGTGGTAGGAAAATGGTTTTTAATACGATTTCTAGCTAGAACCCTTCCAACCCTCGATGTTGTGGCGCCAGAGTACGGCAAGAAGACTAAGTGATCGCGTGGAACATTATCGCGGTTATTAAGCCTGCGTTTTACTTCCTGGAATACCAATTTTATCTGATGTTTACTGTATCCATTCTGTATGAAGGTATGATGTAGATGTTTTAACTCACCAGGTAGGTTGTCCTGAATTCTTTCAGGCGGCAACATTTGTCCGCACTCTAGCCTCGTCAAAATCGCGTTGTCAGGAGACATTTAGAAAGCTTGCACTGCTTTTTCCTTTTGCTTATGTCTGTACGTCTCGTCGACATCGTGGTCATCGAATAAAAAAATGGACTGGGGCAAGGAAAGCCATGGCCTTATGAAGGAATCATACCTTCATTTGCCAAAAACGTATTTGAAAACAATAGAAAATGGAAATCAGGATGTCCAGATGGTGATTCGAACCCGCGTCCCCCCCGAGCGTGCTGTGTCATGCACTCGACTTAATCAGCTGAGTTTTTGCGTCCAGGAATCTTGATAACTGCTCTAGCAGTCTTGCATCCGACGCTTAAAGTATTCCTCTGCGGGAGGAGAGAGAAATATCTGTTACTACACTTGGAAAGAATTGAACAATTGTACCTCGCAGTAAAATCTGGCACATTATAGTTGCTCGATGCTAGAACTGGTGTACACCCAGGAAGTTCTTTGAATCAAATACTTTTATAAGTATCATGAATGAAGTTTATAAGCTGGTAAAAAAAAAACTAAGACAAAAACATCAATACCACAGTTCGCAAGGGTGATCTCAGGATTTTGGGGGGGGGGGAGTAAGGTGTGTTCAATTAGTTTGGGTTTTAAACGAATTAGATCAAAATTATGTATTTCCGAGTCAGCAGAAAAACAAACCATTGGAAATAAAACTAGGGGAACATCAAATTGGAACTGTTCCAACCTTCTAAAAGCTCGCCAGTGTTATGTCGGTTCATAAACGGCTAGTTCAAAAAATTATCAATAGGATTAAAGCAGCTGCAACGCCCATAGTTCTAGTACACATATAACATACGGCAAAAGTTTTCTTCAAGCAGAGAAAGTGTCTTTATAGAAAATATACCTGCTCCCCGTCCAAACCAAAGGAGTAAAAGCTGCAAATCAGACCAGAAGTAACAACAACTTGATTCAAGCGACTGAAATTCCTCGGGTCCAGTATCCAGAGGACCAGGCGAGATAATATCAAAATCGACTTCAACTAGGACTAGAGAAAATCATTCTGGACGACCTGCGAAACTGAAGAGCCAAATGGTTTGGTCACATGGTTACAATTATCTAAATACACTATATTTTGGAAAACCAGTATCTGGGAAAAGTCGAATAAGAACACTATTTAGTTGAATGAAGAAAGAAGAAAAAGAGTTGTCGAATCGCAGTTCAAAGTGCGAGAAGTGGTGGCAATACAGGTGGTTATGAAAGAGGCTTGTTCAGAACCATACCCGATCTGCTAATGTGAAAAGTCCATCGGTGATGGATAAGTATTTTTCTGTGTTGATCAGTTTTTGAAATTTGTAGCTCTGACGCAGAAATTTCTGACTGTCTTGAAATTTGCCTTTTTTATTCATTCAATGCGAGTTTTCATACAAATGTTTTTCGAATTTATTATTTATGGCTCCATAAGTGGCTAGAAATTCCGATTTCAGAACCGCAGGATATTTCACAGTGGTTACACAAGCTAAACCTACCAGCGGGGGATCGTGGCGAAACAGCCCATCTCAACTTTTTTATTTCCCTCCTACCTTTTCTTTTGTCTGATTCTATTCGTAGACGTTGTTGATCGAAATATTTTTAGCCCAAGTGTACCATTCGCCACCACCCATATAGATCAGAGATTACATCTTCCCAGTGTTTTGTGGCTATTATATTATTAGCTGGTGCCCACGACTTCGTTCGTGTTTGTAAAGAATTTTGATTGATAGCTACCGACATATAACCACCTTAGTGCATGGTGGGAGACATGAGGCTAATACGACACACAAATATCAGTGATCTGCGCATGGTACGAGTACTTACAGCTGCAATGTTAAATATAGGGACACACATGTCTCCGGTTGAAATATGAAAATGCCCTCGGTTGAATACTTTAAACCTCCATATTTCCCACATCCCCATATCTACCGACATGCTACTATAATAGTGCACGATGGGAAAATTGAGAATACTACTACACACAAACTGCAGTGTTCTGTTATATGTAGTTGTGTTTGAAAAGTGAAATATATGGACACACACGTCTTTGGTCGAAATAACAAAATACCCTTGGTCAACCAATTTCAACCACCATATCTCCCACATCCCCACAGCTACAGAAATGCAACCACTCAAGTGCACGATGGGAGTATCGAGGCTACTACTAAAACAAACACCAGTGGTCTGCGCTAGGTACTTTTGACTGCAGAATGAAATATAGGGACACACATGTTCTTGGCAAAAAAGTGAAAATACCCTCCGTCTACCGATTTCACCCACCACATCTCCCACACTCCATAGCTACCGATACGCAACCACCATGGTTCACGTTGAGCTACTACCATACACAAACACCAGTGAACTGCGCCAGGTAGATTTTATGCAGAATGAAATATAGGGACCCACAAGTTTATTTTAATATCAGGTCGACTCCTTTGAACCACCCTATCTACCACACCCCCACAGCTAGCGACATTACGACGGTGCACGATGGAAGACTCCAGGCTACTATCACACATAAACGCCAATAGTCTGCGTTTGGTAGTTCTTGCTGCAAGGTGACACACAAGTCTTCGGTAAAATTAGGAAAATGCCCTCGGTCTACCACTTTCAACCAACATATCTCCCACACCCCCACAGCTATCGAAATTCAGCCAACGTTGTGCACGATGCTTGATTCCAAGCTATTATCACACACAAACACCAGTGGTCTGTGCTAGATAGTGATGGCTGCAGAGAGAAACGTAAGGACACACAAGTTTATTTTTATATATACATATGCCTATATATAAGATTTTTAGATTTGACTTAAGCCCAATACTGTGTCGTTTCATTTGTTCGAATACATTTCCTTCTCCATTCTGTAGATGTGAATACATTATTTGTTCGTGAACATGTCCATGCGTCCGGATGACATATGTCTTTCGAAAATTAGCCTGTAAGAGTTTAATGAATTCTTTTCCATTGTTAGGAGCATTAGGCATCTAATTCTACCATCTTAGATACCTGTTACATTTAATAACTATTCAATTCAAATCAAATACAGAGTTGTCTGTTACTTAATTCTTGACTGAGATTCTAATTTCAACTAAACAAAAAGAGGGGGGGGGACTTTAAAGTAGTACCACTAAACAAGCCTAAATGAATTGTGTTTGGAACTGAAAATAGTGTCCAAGCTATATCAACCTGTATACGTACGGTGTTTGTCTAAAATTGCCAGAAGAGGTATTGCAGAAAAAGTTATGTTTGCAGTTAATTAGTTCGAAATTCGAATATTATGTCGAATTTGTGAGTGGATGCTGCTATTAGTATGGAGATTTCTTCTGACCTACTTTGCATTATATAATATTAAAATCCTCAGACGTCAACACGAGAGCTCTCTTGACTGCAGACATAAGGCAGTGTAACAGCCCTCAAACCTAGACTTTAAATGGAATTGTATTTTATGAAGCATTTGCAGCAAGCTAGGGGTTGAGTGAATATGATCTTGTATGTTTGTCTTGAAATTTACTGTAAATCGTTGTAAATTGACTTTGTTTTATGAAACGAAATTATGTAAATGCCATTAAATATGTATAAGGACAGAACTATGATAGAGAATTTCAAGTATTAAGGTGAGCTACGATGTTTTAAAGGATGATTTACCACAGTTTAAAATTATTTATGTGAATAATTTTGTTTTTAAGTATCTTTAATTTTCATTTTTGTGCATTTCGTAATGATTGTAAATGATTATGTATTAATTTTGATTGGTTTTAATATTTTTTTAAATTTAATATTTTGTTAAAGTTCGAGAAATATCTGTCGAAAGCGTTTGTAATTTTCTAGAACTTTCGATGAAATTTATATAAAGTGAGCGGCAGAGACAGTTTTCGGCGCAGTTTACGTCGGTAAAAACAATTTTGAGGGAACAGTTTTACGTGTACTGTGAGAGTGTGACAGTATTGTCTTTGGAAGAAGTGTTGAATGTAACCGCGGGAGTTTGTGTATACATGTGACCCGTGTCTATGAAGTTCGATGCTTAGTGATAAATAAAAACTTAAAATTTGGACCGTATCGTGAACTAATTATTTCATATATTAATCCACCAAGAGACACCTAATAGCAGGAATAAGAATATATTGCAGTCCAACGTGGGATACCATACTCTACAAAATTTCCATGATTTAGCTGCGTTAAAATGGGTATCAAGTGATACAGGATGACTTACAGACACTCATGCGAGTACGGTTTCTTAGGTGTGACTCCAAAGTTACTTCTTTAGTATTTAACCACATTGTGGACTGAAAACTTACGAAGTAAAGCTCTCTACATGTAACAGCCTCAATTTTTTCATCACAGTGCCGCATAGATCACTACATTATCAACTATCCAAAGATGATATCTTATTATTGTTTCAAAATGAATCAAAATTATTATTTGGAAACCTAAATTACAACCATCTGTCGAGCCACAGCACCTAATTGTAGAACCCTCTCAAATTCAGCTGCTGGAACCGTCGTAAATTGAACAGAGTTCAAGGATCCGAACTATTTCTTCATGCGACCACATTTCAGACGGACGTCTTAGACGTAACATTGATAAACAAACTTATACAACCCGTTATATACCCGACCAGAATGAAATTACTGTCTGATAGTGCTAGCACTAGGAACCAGCAGTTACATCTTCTTTTTCTTCACCACAGTTGGCAAACATGGCGTCAGCTGCCTTCCATGTGTCTTACCCATCGTTGACTTCGTCAAATTTGGAGCTTTGGTTTGACGACAGCATGTCCTTGCTGACGCCAAGCATTTTTACCTACCGCCAGGTGATCACAATGAGGGAAGTAAAGTGTTGCCATATGTCTGTGAAACGTGTAACTATGTAAATGTATTTTTTGTTTGTGAAATGTGTAGTTTATGAGGAGGAGATTGGTTGCCGTCCAGGCATTCGCCTTGAAAAACCGTCGAAAAACTGCAGTCAGGGCAGCCGTACGCTGGGCTCCGGACTCGCGCCCGCTCTGCTGTGCTTTCCAAGTCAGTGTGCCGTGCCTTAGCGCACGGTGCCACCCTGGCGGATAGGAAAAAGCGGCTACATGCGAACAGTTTAAATTAGTAAATTTAAAGGAATACGTGACTGCTTCCCTGGACGTTTACAGAAGTGCACACAGATCACTACTTTCCCCAAAACAACCCTTAAATGAAAGACACCATGTGACCTGGAATAACCTGTCAACTGAAATAACAAAATTGATCCGTGTAAACCACATTATGATAAGGAACGTAAAGATATCTAAATGAAAATCTGTCTATCGGAATTACTATAGCGGCGATGCTGACCTTTGACAAATCATAGTACGCATACTCAAATTGCGTCCATTATGCGCCTTTTAAGAAAGAAAACAAAATGATAGGACTTAGCCCTATGCAAGTAACAACGCGCTGATAGATCAATTAGGACTGATCTTCTCCGGAACAAACGTTTAAACTAAATAATAAATATCATAATAGTACTGTCTGTGTTGAATCTCTAGTCATGACAGCATATCATTCAAACAAAGTGCCTAGTATAGATACAGCTTTTTAAAAATTAATAACCATGACCAGAGTTGCCAACCCTGAAATCTAGCTGATGGTAGAATTTATCAAAAATTACAGTAGATTTTACTAAATTATGTTGTAGTTTATATTTAAAATACGGGAAAAAATTAAATGTTACTACAGCAAAAAGTAAAGGCCAGAATTTGAAGGAAAAAATATATTTTTAATCTGAATTAGATGATATAATTTTTATACATATCAATATTATGTTTTTGTATCGTACCGTTAATAGGTTTCAAATCGTTGCAGTTTTTCCCGTCTAGCTGTATAGCCTGCTGCGAAAAAAGATTTCCCTTAAGGGATTTTTGTATGAGTTTATTGCGCTTTTTTTGTTTTAATGTCATTAACTTTACTGAACAATCGTTGACACTCAGCATTCGAGTGTGGTAAGCTCAAAATAGCCAATATAAATTTCGGCAAGTGCTTAAAATGAGCATCTTTGTTCAGCAACCATTCTTCCCGAAACTTCTGTTTATAACGCTTTCTCTTCGCTGGTGTTGGTGTTACGGTATCTTGTTCTCCAGAAATGCTGTCACTGTCACTCTCCATCTGTTCAAATTCAAAATGTCAACTAAAAATACTAACAGACTTAATTCTTAAGTTCTTAGTATTCATCTACAATCAAATACGGCAATTACCTATCAAACTTGTTCGCGTAATATCTCGAAGATCAAATTGGGGAATTCTCAAAAATTAAACGCGTATAAAGGAAAAAAGTGTTGTCAACAGAGTAAAAAAATAAATACCCAAATAAAACTAAGAATGCATTATCATCGGTCGATAAACTCTTGAAATTTGAAGAATATATCACAATTACCTAAATAATATGATTCTTTAAATTACGGTTAATTTGCTACCGTACTTATAACCCTACGGGAGGTGGTAGATCTATGCTGAATACTGTATTTCTACCGTAATTACGATGTAGCTGGCAACACTGCACATGACTAAAACAACTTATTGGAATTATTTAATCAATAGCTTACTGAATCAGTTATATATATACCTATCAAGTTATTTTTGGCTGCGAGAAAGTATTGAGACAAAGATAAAATGCAGGCAACTTATCAAATGTGTATAATCGATCTGAGGTAGTATTTTAGCAGCCCGATTCGTCACTGAACAGAGATAGACCGATAAAGATACTCCCACATGGGAATACATGTCCTTCGAGGGTTCATATTGTTGAGCACCGTCCAGGCTTCGCGCTGGGCAGTCTCGTAGGTAGCCGCACCTTCATCTCCCTCCTCTGAGGGTGTCAGCGTCACGCTCCCGCCGACTTACCTTCACCATACTCATGTGACAGCAGGCTGATTGGGACGTTCTGACTCACGGGTCACGCTGCTCCTTTCAGTACTAGTAAATCAAAAATAAAATAGGTGTTCAAAGCAATCCACGCAAATGAAGCGACATGTTGACATCAGACAGAGAGCTTTCTGTACTTTCGTAGCTGCTTACAAAGTAGCAGATTGCGCTTAACAGATGAAACTGTGTTGAACAAATATTTGCACCACATAGTTTAAATAAAACTCATTGAAAACAAATAATTGTTTCCATGCTACCTAGCTATTTACTTTCTATGGATTTTCACACGGAGTTATTGCATTGAGAAAACACTTTGTTTTTTTAATATCAACTGCTCTCTCGCTCTTTACTAAGCTGTTATATATATATATATATATATATATATATATATATATATATATATATATATTTGGCTTTCGGCATCTTAGGCCAACAGCCAGACTGAAAAACTTCTCCAACTAATTTGACACACAACAGGACGGGTATGACATTCACGGACACAACAGTTAAACACCCATGCTCGCGGGCAGATTCGAACCGGCGACCTTCGGCACGTTGAGCACACCAGCCCCTACGCTACCGAGGCCGGTAAGCTTATTTATCTATAGTAACTATGGAAATTTAGACACTTTTAAGAACATTAAATAACATATATCCACTGCAACTTTATAAGATTAAAGACATATATCCAGTTATTAACATAGTTTATCGATTCCTGAGTTGTCAGCAGGACGTACAGGATCACCACTGTAAGATCTTATAGGACATTCTTTAACAATATGACCAATGGTCTGAATCTCGATGGTTGCTTGCCTCACTTGTACAGGGAGTGTTATATATGCTTGTGCGGTCTAAAGAGTTGCTGTTAAATTAAAAAGCTAAACCATTTACTGAAAAAATGTCCAAATGTTTCGAACATTACGATTTTCACAAAACCCCATAGGTAAAAGATGTATTCTAATCTGCCAGACATCAAATGTGGTCAACAATTTGAATTAGATAAAAAGCAGCAACTGTCAAGCAGACTAATACTTCTGTGAGATATCTTGCTATTCAGTAATGAATAAAAAATAAAACTGAAATATGTAAGCCTTTACTGGGTGAGATACGTTCGAATGATCCGGTCATCGACTGACAGAGTTTCGATTTGCCGCGCATGCGCCTCTCTCGTGGTTACGTGACCCGGTAATCCCACCGGGTAAAGAGACCTAAAGTTTAACGTGGAATCCAAACCATGAAACTTTCTTGTACACTTCACGTTATACAGCAAACTAAGCCAGCGATGAATGTCGGGTTAAAGGCCTTTCAAAATCTCCGCCGCGACAAGGATTCGAACCGGAGGCCTTCCGATCTCCAGTCAAACGCTCTGCAAAATCTGAGAAAATGTACAAAATTTAGACGTATGTCATTATGATCATCTCTTTTTTTATTTAAAAATATATTTGTGTCTTTGTACAATTTGAATATTGAGTATATTGTGAATTTTTTCTTAACGGAGTCAGGACAAATTCAAGCTACAATTAATTTAAATCATTATGAATTCTACGAACAAATGAAGGTGTCAAACTACCCTGTCCCACGTTGTTGGCTACTTTTAGTGTACGTATACATACACTAAAGATCTCATCAAACAGTGGAAAGATAATATTTATAAAAATATTACAATTGCTGACTCTGACTTACATACGATTTTGTTCGAAGATGGCAAAGCTATTGTTACTGAAACAGATATCCAAACATCAGTCAACAAGTTGAATGAAATTGCAAAATTGTTTGATATGAAAATTGTACAAACAAAAACGCAGAGAATTACTTTTAAAGAAAATAGCACATGCGATGTAAGTATTGGTTAATGGCAAAATAATATAACAACCAAATAATTTTTGTTACAGTATTTCATTACCAGTGTGTCACACTGCCGAAAAGAAGATATAAATGTGAAATTAGGCAAGTTTTACCGAATGTGGTAAGCCGTACATTAAGAGAAGAGGCACAGATGAAATTAAAAATTAAATTTCATAAAACTATGGCTGGTGACACTGCTGCGATGGCAGCCGAATAAATGGCTGTCATTGTCCCCTCTAAGACAGACTATTGGGCCGTACCGACTCCATGGAAACGGAATTTACATTTGTCTTAACTATTTGTCGTAGCAACTGCCTAATCCAGCTTCCACTGGTGCGTAATGAAGTTCTGTCACTATATGGGAGGTGTCCCTTGTAACTAAAAACCCTTGGTGTCTTCGTAGATGAACAGTATTTTACCGAGCGTGGTGGGTGAACGATTAACGTTCTGGCCTCGCATTCGGGAGGACGCGGGTTCGAATCCCAGTCCGGGCATCCAGATTTAAGTTTTGCATGGTTTCCCAAATCACTCCAGGTGAATGCCGGAATGCTTCGTTCAAAAAGGCCATGGCCGAATTCGTTTCCGTTTCTGGTCCCCAGCCGTCGACGAGGCGTTAAGCACTAAGTAAAAAAAAAAAAAAGTATTTTCTGAGCCATTTTAATGCAGAAGACGTTTGCGGAGCCGTTTACAATCTGCTCCGCATATTACCGCAAGGACAGGTCCGTTGTAGATTTTAAATGAACCGTATTGCTATGGTACCTTGACGATAGCCCACGTTACGCAAAGTTGTAATAGGTAAAACGTTAAATTCCAATTACTGATGGGAAGACATTCAAAAGAAGCTGATCAAAAAAAAAATATCCACTTTCAACATTAATCACTGCGTATATTTTGTGGTCGGTTCTTTCTCAAACTTTTACAATCGTAACCTTCCGGTAAACACTCTTTAAACCACACACAAAAAAATACCAAATACATTTCGGCAGTCGCATCTCGTGGTGATATTGCCAACAATCACTCAGTCCTACCACACATTATCATCTCGTAGGCTTGCTTGCATGCCGATTCTCTAACAACTACTGCCACATTACCAACCGCTAACATCAAATCATATATTGCCAACTTAAGAATCTACTCACCGTGGAGACGTCGTTATACATAATATACATATACAATACAAAAAGGGACGGCCAAACTTTCAGGAAACATTCCTCACACACAGACAAAGAAAATATGTTATGTGGACATGTGTCCGGAAACGCTTACTTTCCATGTTAGAGCTCATATTGTGGACGGCTGTGATACAATACGCCATTCTCCAGGGCTGCATCAGCGCATCAGGGATTCCATGCAACGGAGGGTGGATGCATGTATCCTCGCTAACGGAGGACATTTTGAACATTTCCTGTAACAAAGTGTTTGAAGTCACGCTGGTACGTTCTGTTGCTGTGTGTTTCCATTCCATGTTTAATGTGATTTGAAGAGAAGTAATAAAATGAGCTCTAACATGGAAAGTAAGCGTTTCCGGACACATGTCCACATAACATATTTTCTTTGTTTGTGTGTGAGGGATGTTTCCTGAAAGTTTGGCCGTACCTTTTTGTAACACCCTGTATATACATCGTTATACCCTCTTGGACTGACTGGCGTGAGGTAATTAAATCGGCCGACACACAGTGTCTGAATAACAAGCAGTCCTGCCTCAGTGTGCGCTCAGCTTGCAACATAACAAAAACCAAAGGACTGGACACAACTGAACTGTTTAGGAAGTCTCTTTCATAAAATACAAGAATATTCACAAAAAGGCACCAATAACCTACCGTTCTCCAATTATAAGGCAAAGCTTATGATCCGCGAGAAATAGAAACTCTTCAGCAAAAAATTCTGTGAGTACGCTACTGCCTCTACTTCGTACAGGAATCGTACTTTTTCAGTATCGAGAAATAAATGATATCTCTTAGAAGCTGCATGACACAGGGATCACGTAAACTGTCAGTTAGGCTTTCTTGCAGTTGTGACACTCGTATCTTGGAGTTTCCTTGAAGACGAACGGCAACCTGGAGGGTGGAAAAGTTTAGTGCCTTCCAAATGATAGCACAGCAGTAAGAAAAATTATTGCGGTGTTTCCATAATTCTTGTTACAGGGTTCGAATACTGATTTCTTTTGATTACTGAAACAGTTACTCATTTTATAACCAGCACGATTTAAGACATATTAATATACCATAACGTAAATAATGTCATTAGGATCACAAACTGATATTAAGTTTCCGATCTTGCTCATCAAATTTGGCAGCGTCCTATGCCATACTCATTTACATGATGTTTCACAGAAACTGACAAATTACTTCTGTTCGCTTCGAGCAAACAGTGAAATATACGAAAGTTTTTCAAAACACTACCCAAATCTGCGGTACCTGAAAGTTTTCAAACGTTTCCAAATGCTTCCAAAGCGTTTCACACTTCTGTTTTCGGTAATTATACATTAGAATACAGAGACTGGAGCTGGTAATAGAAATTCGAGAAATCCTGCGATGCATGATGGTATAGCAATGGAACCTTGATATCAGTCAGGGTTAGAATAAATAAATTCCAATTAATCCATTTATCGAGTGCTACACTTCTAAACGACAGAAAATGCTAAGACCAACAAACTTAGAATCTGAAATGTTTTCTATTGTTCTGTAGGAAAATAATATTATTATGCTGTGGGATAATAGTTCTGTGGAGAACACAAAATAGCTCATTTATTATAGTTGAACAAAACAAAAGCTCAAGGCTTTATTTACTTTATTATTTCTTTTTTAACAAACACATGTTTAATTAGTTTGCCTTGGTTAGTTATAGATAGGGAAGAGCATGGGTAATTAGGGATTGTTACGGTCCGGGTGAACAGATTCTCGTGTCGTTACCGTGTCTTCGAGCCGAGTCATCGGTGCGAGACGATGTCTTGGAGGCAGCCCTGTCACCGCAGCTGGTTAGACTCCAGCTGACGTCTCCAACAAAAAACTGGAGCAGCCATCCGGGGTGAGAGTTTGGCACCGAATGTGCTGCATGTGTGGCTCTCTCAATGTTTTTCGGTCGTCCCGCAGAGAGAGGGGGTGGGCGAACCAATCAGGGCTCGATCCGGCGTCCTCTTGGTCGACGGCAATGGAACAATGAAACATTTACATGGCCGTTTAATTGAGGTCATGTATGAAGTCTATTTGCGTGACGCATTAAACACTCCTTTCACTGCTGACAAGCTTGGGGTTACACCACAAATAGCAACTAACGTCCTGATTTCATGAAAGACTCGGACCTCTCCCCAGGTCACCGCCATACTCACCAAGAACCTCTAGTCATCCCTTCACACAATGCGACACCATTCATTGTATTAAGCGATTCTGCACTTCCTCGGATGACAATAGTAGGTGAGTATGATGGCGACCTTGGGGAGAGGTCCCATTCTTCCAATAGTTTGGAGAGGCACAAACACCGGGCATGGTTTCAGGTCGCGGCTGGTAGAGATTGAGGCAGCTGTGGCGGCACGGTGGTACGTCACTGACATCCTGCGTCCTCGTATGTTACGTCTCATGCGACAGTAACGTAGGGTCATTTTCCAACAGGACAATGCTAGTGCATACACGCACTTGTCTCTATAAGCTGTCTGTATGATGTTGAGGAACTCCCGTGGCCAGCAAGATCCCCAGATCTGTCCCTGATAGAACACTTGTGAGACCAGCTCGGATGTCAACTCCGTCCCAGTGCCAGTATCCAGGATATCAAAGATCACTTACTACGGGAGTGGGCCAGCTTCTCTCAGGAGAGGACACAACGGCTTAATGACACCCTCCAGAAATGAACCAGTGCATGCATCCAGTCCAGAGGGGGTGCAACATCGTACTGGTAAGTGGGTAAGTTGACCCTATTTTAGCATCACTGGAATAAGATCACATACCTTCTCAATCCATGGAGTGTAATTTTGTTTCCTCCTCCCCTGGTTGGTTGATCCTTTTCTTTGTCAGGCACCGAGGGTGGTGGTGTAACGGATAGCGTTCTGGCCTCGCATTCGGGAGGACGGCGGTTCAAATCCCCGTCCGGGCATCCAGATTTGAGTTTTCCATGGTTTCCCAAATCACTCCAGGCAAATGCCGGGATGCTTCCTTCAAAAGTCAATGGCCGAATTCCTTCCCATTCCTTGCGCCCGATCCTCTCCCGTCTCTAAAGACCTCGCTGTTAGAGAGACGTTAAGCAGATAAAAAAAATCTTTGTCATGCAGTGTATATGCTCATTATATAAACTATATTCTATCTCCATACTAAGTATCATTCAAATCAGTTTAATGTACCAAGTTTGAAAAGCCTGATGAAATAAGTATGGTAAATAAAGTTATCTACAAGGTATGAGTAAATTAGTGTATCCAATACAAATACCAAATCGAATATCCGGTATTTGAGAAGCCAATGTCAGCAAAAATACTACCTAAGTGAAAATGTGGTTGCAGTATTAATACAGGCACTAAAGTTATTTACGATTGCAGTAATAGTTCATATTCTAAAACTATTTATGCCATAAGTGGAATCTTCTTTTGTTTCAATAGTTGGTTGAATTTACATTATTTTGGATTACATAAATATTAATTTCTCTTTTATCCCTTTCGCGGGCAAAATAGTTCTGGCAACGTAACAAACCAAATTAATCTTAAAAACTATCTAGAACTATCTTCTTAGTATTATGGAGAAGAGAGTCCAAGTTGCTCTCTTTGTCTTTTCCTGTACGAGGAGGTTGGAAGTAATCTTCCCACCGGCACTTCTAGGAAATAATAAAAAAAAGCTTATTGTGTATCAATTTTCTTTTTATTTATTGACATAAAATGCATAATTTATACACAAATATGCTCCTTTCACTTCCCATGTAATTTTCTGAAGCAGGGTTCACTGCATAAAGGTACATCACATGTTGTGCACATTTACCTAGTGCGTTTTTCAGCAACTTCAGTTCTGCATTTTCTGCACCTTCTGTAAGTGTTACTTACAATTGGTTGATGTGTCACTATACCTATCAGTCTTACATCATCAGGCACTTTCCCTCTTTCTGCCAGAAATGCTGGCTTGCAGCCATACCGTTTTCTACAAGAAAATCCTGCAATCAACTGCCTGTCAAG
Organism: Vandiemenella viatica; assembly: GCA_031002005.1. NCBI lineage: Eukaryota > Metazoa > Arthropoda > Insecta > Orthoptera > Morabidae > Vandiemenella > Vandiemenella viatica. The sequence continues at coordinate 37,329,038 of CM061920.1, read as the reverse complement.
GTGAAGCCTGTATGTCAGTTGATCATAATTTACGGAATTTCTTTTGTTTTGTTTCCATAAAAGCTGTTTATTATTACTACATCCAATAAAAACTAGAAGATCCTGTGCCACCACTCTACACAACACATTCCTACTGCATATCGTTCCAGAAGCTGGTCAGATCTGTCCACACCTCCAATAATTGTGATGTAACAACCCACCACCAATTTGTTTTTGATATTGTGAAAATGCGAACAGTCACTTCCCCATTCCTCATTACTTTCTTCCGAATCAGAGTACTCTCCAATAGTACTAGGAATTGCAGGCATACTTATATCAATATCTGTCTCTGTAACTTCATTCTGAGATTTACTGTTTCTATCCATGTGTGAATCATCCTAAGCATTCAGTTCATCTGGAGCTTCAGGACTTTTTCTCCACATCAGAATCATCATGAAAATAATGTATCATACACCACATCTTGATACATTGTGTCGCATTTCTTATAAGCAGTTTTTGTTATTCATTATGATTTACATTTATTGTTCCCAATTCTTATTCTTCTAGGAACTACATCGGACTTAAAGTATTCGAAGAATGCAAAGTTCTTCAGCAGTGAACTGGTAACAAAGCAACCGTTCGGCCTTTACGTCGCTAACCTCTAGCTATCTCTTGATTTTCTTATTGCCATGGCAACTTACATTTCCTTGCTATAGGAGTAAATATATCATTTTTTGTTTAATTTCATGGCACAAAAATATGGTTTTCTTATGAAATTATTCTGTTCTGTCACACTTGGGTTATTCTGGTCCAAGTATTCAGACATCTGAATGTGAAATAACTAGATAAATAAAATGTATGATAGAATACAAGGCAGGAAATATGTCACTATTATTCAAATGTGTGCCACTATAATTATAATATGAAATGTTAGGGCCACAGCAATAAATATTTGTACATGAATTATCAAATAATAGGTTAGGTTCACAAACAGAACATCGATATATAATTATATTTTACAAATATAAAACCTATTCATTGTAAATATCCCCAACAAGTTATTGAGCTTCTCCAAGTAATACTAACAAGGGACAGTGCCGTGGGAAGATTACTTCCCACTCGAAAAAATTAACTTTATAAATCACATATACAATACTTTTTTTGTGTGTAACACTTGAGAATATTGCTAAGGTACCTAATTACATAAATAATATTCAGAATTTGTTAATGATCGAAAAAAAAACAGCAATTTCATCCAACACAGCTTGAAAATGGATGCAAATTTCACAATGATCTTCAAGAAATTTGTGTTGCACAGACCACAATGTAAAAATGCACCATAAAGCAATTTTATCATGTTTCATCGAGCTTCTGGCAGATGGCAGCACTTGTCAGAGGTGGTAAACGTGCTTCCCTCAAGAGCTTTACTTCAATTTGTCGAGTGGGAAGAAGGTTTCCCACCGCCCACGAAAGGGACGGATGTATTAAACCAGTCATTTTTTGTCTTTGATTTGCTTGTTGTGTTCGCATTCCCGTTAGATTCTCAAATAAACTACACTTTTGTGCAGGATGAAACTGTAACACCATAAAGTTACTATATGAATATTTGAATGGAAAAGTCGGAATTAAGTTTGTAATAAAATATCGATATGTTTTAGGATGCGCGATGTCGCAGGCGCGATATAGAATATCGCGGGTATTTTCCCCCCAGTGGCTGTACGGTAGCGGGAAGATGGCGAGTGTGGTGGTAAATTAGCGGGAGAGTGTGAACAAGTTGGAATGTAAATCGTAATACACACACGTCGCGGAATATCTATCAAGATATTTAATAAGTATACAGTGTGGAGAGTGACGTTATGCAGTGTGTGAACGGTAGGAAATCGAGGACAGAGTTTGTAAGTGAACTTGGCTGTTGAACTATTACATTATTATATCTGCTCGAGTGTGGAACAGAATGGTGAACTTGTACAAGAGTAGTGACTTACTGTTAGCACTATCTTTACCCAATTGTGTGTTGGGAGAAGAGTCGATAAACTGTATTTTGTCTGGTGGCTTGCGTTTGGCGGGAAGTGTTTATGGGTAATAAGACATTGTGAGCTTTGACGAACTACACGAATGCAATAACTTTTCTTAGTAGATGGCCAGTATAACCTTTCCTTTAGCATCAACCACCTGACTTGCGGTCGTGTCTAATTAAATGTGTAGTAGCTGGTATGGCTACGACGATAACAACTTAAGAACTGTACTTTCAAAATAACTACAACTACGAATAAGGACGTCACATAATATTATTTGCTTTTCGACTGTATTCTAACACCGGATCAGATTTCATTCAAATCCATTGAGCCGTTAAAGTGTGATTGAGTAACAGTCAAACACCCATCCCTAACTTCTGCTTTTGTAATATAATTGGCATATGTAGGCTATACTCAGAGAATTGATAAAGACTTAAATAGCAATATGTACACTTTTAGCTTTCATATACATGCTGTGAAGCTGGTGGTATGGCCCGTAAAAGCCGAAAAACATTTTGAAAAATCGATAACTCTGAATTTTTTATCGCTTCTTTGACTGCTTCCTCGACAGAAACGTTAGATATTAGTGCTGACTGATTAGAAACATCCATCACGCTATTTCTAATTTAGACATCGTATCATCTATAATCATTTATAAGCACTAAAGACACTAAAGGCAATTCATTTTCGGCATATCCCACGTTTATAGTCAACTTGTTCTAATGAAACAAAATTGTATATGACGAAGCTACTGGTGATGTAGTCTCGGTTAATTTCTCCGAATAAATTAGAAAATGCAAATACTGTGCATTTAATGAATGGCGTTTTTTGCTGGGTTAATTTATGCTGTATTACTTTTTTCCGAACATTACAGCTCGTTGATATTGAGGTAATTAAAGCCAAGAGATGATGGGGACTAGGAATGGGAAGAAATTCTGTCATTGTCTTCTGAAGGAAACATCCCAGCATTTGCTTAGATTGATTTCTCGAAACCACAAAAAACCGAGATCTGGATGTCCACAATAGGATATGAACATATGTATTCCTGAATGCTAGGCCCGAGTGTTACCACACTCCCTCCACGTTCGGTATGACGAAATGTGTCTAGTAATGAGCTGCATCACGTGTCGAGTGTCGGTGCAGCGCTGTAAAGTTGCGTGTAACTCGAGTTGGAGGCACGCGTGATGTTTAGCTCGCGCTGTTGCTTCGTTGTCCGCGGTGCAACTCGAAGTGAAACTGAAGCGACTGCACCCCTGGTCGATACCCGCAACCGACTGTCGCAGTTTAATCAACGGATGCGCCCTGCACCGGGGTCGTAAAAGGGCGCGCTTACACGCAACGCCACTTCACAGCTCCAGTGCAGCCAACCGAACAATATTACAATTCACGAGCCTCACACGCAGGAGTGACGCCAACAATGGCTACGCCCTTCATCATCATCTTACTCTAAACAAGCCAAACTTTTTTATCCTACCAACAAAAACCACGTTTTTTTAGTCGACGTTGAGGTCAATGACCTTCTGAAGGAAGCATCCCGGCATTTACGTAGAGTGATTTGGGGAAACCACGGAAAACCCAAATCTGGATGCCCGGATGCGGATTCGAACCGGAGTCCTCCCGTATGCAAGGCCAGAACCTTAACAACTGTAAACTAAAATGTGTGCATCTAGCATAGTAAATCCAGTTGAAAAACTTCAGAGAAAATACAAACAGTATTTGGTGATTCCGTCGGAAATGGACTGCTTTCAAAGTGGAATGTGAGTTGACTTTTTCAATGTTTAGCCGAAAAGTTAAGGAATATTGAACATAATATATGAGGGAATTACGTAGTATCTCATCTTGCTTAATTAGTTGCCTTTCAGTATATCTCTCCACCGTGGGTTAGTTTTCCGTCACCTGAAGGAATTAGTTTGTTTTCCTTATGGCTTTACGCCTCTTCGACATCGAGGTCATCAGAGGTGGAAAAGGAATGGGGGTCAAGGAATGGGAAGGAATTCGGCTACGGCCTTTTTTCTGAAGGAACCGTCCCGGCATTCGCCAAGAGCGATTTCAGGAAAACATCGAAAACCGAAATCAGTATCGCAGAAGGAGGATTCTCGCATTGTACACACGCATCAACACAGTCATCCACCCTTATAACACGAGCGTTGTCGCGCTGTGCAAAGGAACGGGAAATCAGTTTCGTCGGTCCGGGACATTACCGTGGAGGGTTAAATCTCCCCTCTCCCATGGTAACCAAACGGTACCAAAAGAGGAAATATCAAACCGTAATAGAGGTAAAATGAAGCAAAACATTTGATTCCGCCATAGAAGCAAAAAATAAGACAGCTAATAACCTTTCTAGCATTAAAGATTGCATTGTGATACTTTAAGGAGGACGTGGTACACAGCTACTTGGAGGCTACTCAAAAAGAACATAGCGTTGGAAAACTGAGTGTAGCGGAACTACATTTTGAAGTTTCAGGGCTCCATCGCGTGACCACTCCTGATCCTTATTTCGCTTGTCTGCGTTCCGTCTTCGCTGCAGCTTTGTCAAATGCACCACGCGGTGTGCAAAAAGCAGCTGTTGCAACTTATCAACGTTCCCGACCGGGTTAAATGGTTTGGCGCAAAATGAGATTGAACTTCGCTGACGAAGAGACGGCTAGTTTTTCGTGTATTAAGAAGCAGCGCTCGGTGTCTAGACTCGCCTGTCACATTCCGCCACACGCCCCTCTCCTGCCACGCTGCAACGCCAACCACAACAATCCGGAAACATCGAATTCCTATCAAAATTTACTATTTTATTACGTATCCAACACGCTCACTACAATGCAACACAACTTAAATTAAACAGTAACCACAAAATAAAACTACATATTTTTATCTCAATATAAAAACGGTATTATTTTATTATTATGTATTAGACACAAGTATTTTTTCTTTAAATAGAGGATACGACAGAAATTTAGTGCCAAGTTTCAAGCTTTAGATAATAGTGATTTAGTGATATTTCTGTTATAAAAATATTGTAAAATTGATTAGTTTGATGGTGACACAACCCTTTTTTTTGCAGAGAACAAAAAAAAAAAAAAATTGTAATCCTCTACTAGAATAACTTTATACATGTATATCTCTGAACGTTAGGCAGAAAAAATGTGTAATCTCTTAACCTGTAATTGGTATTGCAAAAATACAAGGGTTTGGTAAAAGTGAATTCTTTGAGATTTTTATGGATAACATGTAACATTTTCAAAACTTACAGATATTGTGCGATAAAAATGCTACAGAAACGAAATATACAGTCATCTAGTCGCTCAAAGCTGCGTTTACTCTAAAACATTGCAATATGTGCGAAGTAAGAGACATTTCGCTTTAATGACTTTGCTCAGAAAATACCTTTTTTCATTGATTTTATTGTAGCTCCAACACTCATCAAACCAGTGACATGATCACATTTGTCGAGGGTATAAACAGACCCGAAAATTGTAGTAGAGGAGTTTTCAAAAGTTCTTAGGTTCAACAGCAGTGGTAATCGAGCGGAGAGCTCAGGCTTCAGTCCACATGCGGAAGTGGCAAAGCGTCGGCATGGAAACTGGAAGAAGACGGTTTAAATGGCTGAAAGAAACTGGTTAGGACTTAGAGCTGAAGATAGCATACTCAGTACCGATAGATTATCATTTTAAAGAGAGGCTGACTAGAAATTTTTGGTTACTGCATAAATGTGACGAATAAACTTTTTTTTCCTCAGCAATCGATAACGCCACCGAAACTCGCAACACAACAACATTTATGCACAAATTGGAGACGTCTGTCAAAATATGTTGTAAAATGGTACGAAAAGTAAACAGCAAAAAATAGCAATATCTCCGTCTTTGCTTTGAAAAACATTAATGACAAGGCTGGAATCTTACGAAATAATAAAAGTTTACAAATCACCTAATCAACTAAAATATCTATAGAGTAAACGATAAGGACTGCAGCAACCATAAATGCAAATATAAACATGTACATCTAGTGACAGTGAGGAAGTAGTATTTAACGTAACTCAAAAAAAAAAAAAAAAAAAAAAAAAAAAAAAAAAAAAAAAAAAACAGCTTGAAGTTGAAAAACGTATTGCTTCAGCAGCAAATGAGCAGTCGGATGGCTCAGTGGTTAAGGTGTCTGACTGGTTCGGTTTCCACGTTAAACTGAAGGTTCCCGGTAGGACTACCGACTTAGGTTAGGGTGGTTACGACAGGGGAGTAATGCACAACCAATTATTTAAAATCGTATTTTCTTACACGGTGTTTAACATTAAGATAATTCGCAAGCGCATACTTAAAACAGTTTACAAAAGTTTCAAGGCTTCAGACTCGTATTTTTCTTTTTGATTGACAGGAAATCACACAATTCTATGTCTTATTTCTGTTGTCAATATCCCTTTTTCTCAACTACAAAGGCTGAAGTAATCAATAAGGTATCATTGGATTATAATTGTAAACAACTGCTGACATATCATAATCAATTTACGTTAAAACGCATTGTTAGATTAGAATTCAAGTCGAAAGCAAGTCCACTGGCAGCGGGGACACAGTTTGCCTCACCACAGCGACTACGTGGGTGAGACGCATCCCGACACACATAACAGTCACTCGGGGAGCGGAAACTTCGTGGCTTAGTAGTAGCCGACATCATTTAATTCCTATATAAACAATATATTTGCATCAGTCGCCAAAAGTGGTAAACAAAAGATGGAAGGTGATTGAATTCTGACATCGAATAATGTGTACAAAGAGGTAATGTAAATTCGTTCACATTAATAAACTACCTTTTATTTTTTGTATACACACTTCGCTGGATTTTTGATTTCAACAAGCCAGCATAAGACTGAATCTAGTGGATCTTTATTACGATGTTTTTATTCACTTTGGGCTTTGTCTGTCCGGGTGGAATTTTAAAATTGATTTTAAACTAACTTCTCGATGAGCTAGAGAATTGAAATTTTAACCATAGCTCAGAAGTGGATGACAATGCACGAAAAATTGGAAAAGTTGTCCGGAAATTTCGGGAAAAAGCTAAAAGTATTCTTTTTTATGGACCTATTTGACTAATTTTTTTTAATGTTCTTAATAGTCCGATTAAGGTTTTTAGTTAATGAAAAATTGGAAAAGTTTCCTGTAAAATTCGAAGAAAAGTGAAAGTCTATTTTCCTGTGTACCAATTTGACTATATTTTTTTTTAAATGTTCATAATAGTCCGAATAGGGTTTTTAAGGAAAGAAAAATTGTAAAAGTGGCCTGGAAAATTCGGGAAAAACTGAAAGTACTTTTTTCTATGGACCAATTTAGCTATTTTTTAAATGTTTTTAATAGTATGAATAAAGATTTTAGAGAAAGAAAAATGGAAATGTTGCCAGAAAAATAGGAAAATTCGGTAACAATTGAAAGTACATTTTCTACGGATCGAATTGGCTCATTTTTTTAAATGTTTGCAGTAGTGTGAATAATATTTTTAGATCATACAATATAGGCTTTCACGGCCGGTATTAACTTCACTCATAATTTCCGGTCTGAAAGGCCGTGATCGATAAGTAAAACTTTCGCCTGACATTTCGTCTTCAACTGCGGAAGACATCCTCGGAGTCTAAGCGGCAACTGCAATGAGGGCACGACGGATCGCCGTACACGAGGCGCGTCCAGAAAGTAAGTTCCGTTTGGTAATAAAATGAAATTGTACACAGATACAGAAGAAATTTATATTGCACAAAATTCTACAACTCTTAAACTACTTTTCCACATAACTGCCGAAATTTTGCAGGCATTTGTCATAGCGTGGCACCAGGTTTTGTATACCTTGTTCATAGAAATCTGCCGCCTGTGTCTTCAACCAGTTGGAAACAGTTTCTTTCAGCTCGTCGTCATTGGTGAAGTGATGACCACCAAGGAAAGACTTGAGATGTAAGAACAGATGAAAGTCTTGCCAGTTCTTCTGTAACCAAAGGTGGACGCCCACTTCGTTCTTCATCGTGCACATCACTACGCCCGCTATTGAACTGTCGGACCCATCTTCTCACCATCGAATCACTCATCGCATTTGGTCCGTAAACATCGCAAATTTGTCGATAAATTTCACTTGGTTTCACTTTCCTCGCATTCAGAAACAGAATCACAGACCTGATTTCACAGGCGGCGGGATTTTCAATCAACGCCGACATTTCAAACAAGCACAACAAAGCGTACGTAACTGACAGCGATCTCCAAATGGCGGACGTTCTTCCCCTTGATACACATCGTCTACAGCACATGTGCGGAACTGCAATCGCAGCGCTGCAGCGGAGATAAATTGAAACGGAACTTACTTTCTGGACGCGCCTCGTATATGGCCGTTGTAGAGGGCGCCAGAGTCCATCACTTGACGTCGGCTGAGCGGCTACCTCTGGCAATAACCTTATTGATAGAAGCTAAACGATTGTTAACGTGCTGATGCAACGTTGAAGTCCAAATTGTGTCTAATTTAACAACTTTCTCTTTTCTATTAAAATTATTGCGATGTTTATAAATTTCAATGGCTTTTCTATATGTACGAGCATAGTAGTGAGAAGTTTTTGATAAAACACTGGTCTCGTTAAATTTAATTTCATGGTCGCCCTCTTGGTAAACATGTCCAGCTACGGCCAATTTCTGTATATGTCCCAGGCGGCAATTTCTCTTATGTTCACTCAGATGAATGTTAACACTTCTTTTTGTAGTGCCGATGTACACTTGTCCACAACTACAAGGAATTTTATAGACACCCGGCGTATCCCAAGGATGTCGTGCATCTTTTGCAGATCTTAAGTATTCTTTAATTTTCCTGGTTGGTCTTAAAATAGTTTCCACCCCATATTTGTTAAGCATTTTTCCAATACGATCTGTAATCTGACTAATAAACGGAAGAAACACTTTCCCGTAGGGTAGTTGTGATTTCTTATTATTTTTAATTTTCTCCCTAGGTCGAAGAAATCGGTCTATATCTCTGATGGAATAACCATTCTTCCTAAATGTCTTCCGCAGATGTTCGATCTCATCTTGTAAATAAACCGGCTCACAAATTTTTTGCTCCTTGTCGACCAAGGTTTTAATCACCCCTCTTTTTTGTCTACCATCATCCTAGACAGCTGTGCACCCTGCCGACTAGACCAAAGTGAAACAAACCCAGAGTCGGCCAGCTTGCTGCCTCCCATGCTCGTGAGATGCCCAGGCAAAGTTCCTCGCTTACCACAGAGTGTGGTCACAATATACGCGCATATCACGTAAATTACGATCCAAGAGAATTTCCCGGAGCTCCAGTAGAAAGTAAAACTTGTATGCCCAGAGCCTACACTATCAAACCATGTGAGAGTAATGGCAAGGGTTTAACCAGAGACATATTGTTGCAAATCAATTTAATGACTGTGCAAAACATAGGGTATCTGTGTAATAAATGAAGCATAGATGGTTAAATTTTTGAACAGCCTTGAAGTTAAAGAAAATTCTATCTTTCAGGACGACCCTTATACAGCAACTATGTCGGCATTGGTAACCACGATTTTACTTATTTATTTTGTTTAGTTATTACAGTTCAGAAGAGTATCAGCGATTTCAAATAGTACGGGTAAATTAAATATCATCACAGAGAATCAAGTTTTACTTCAGTGGTATCTGAAGTTAGATTTAGTTCTCTACGAGAAGTAACACTCCCCGGTAGCAGGCAATGTGTTCAGTTTGGTACAACAGCAAAGTAGGTGCAACGATCCTACTCCAATCCAAGTCGAGGAAGATTACGTTAACATACCCGGTAAGAAAATTAATGAGGCATCAATTTCACTGTTAGTTCCATCTACTATACACAAAGACAACGCATTCAGGTGGAAGAATAGAGGACAATACTTTAAAACAGCAGTTTGGGACTACCTTGCAGCTGCACTATGATTTTAAAGCACACTAAGCTTTATGGGTCTAACACAACTAACGCAAGCACTGTTGAATCCTGTTAGAAATGCTGGACGAATTAATTTTAGTTCTTCTCACTGACTTCTCACCGGTTTACATATAATTTCCTGAAACAGAACTTGTGCTTTAGATTTGAGATCACATTCTGCTCTGATTGCTACAGTAAGGTGTTGGGTTTAATCTTTTACGTGTTCAGGTAATATCTGAGTAAACGAAGATTAACTTACAGTTGAAAACAGAACAAAAATACAAGAATTTGTATGACGAGAGATGTGGCTACCCACTACAAGAAATTAGAAGAATTTAGAAGATTGGAAGACAAACAGGATTTTTTAAAGCATTCCAAATAATGTAAATACGTACAATAATTAGTAATGACCAAACACTGAGATTGTCCTAAAAATGTACTAAAACTGAAAAATATTGATAACCGACTCACTTGCACGACTGAAAAATGTGCGATGGAAAAACTAAATGAACAAATCAACAACCGTTCTACATTCCGCAGAAACGAGTGGCTACATGTGCAACCCCGCAGCGGAGTTTGAGGGGTAACCGTACGTGCTAGTTGCGTTGCTGCTCCAGCTTTGAGATTAGTTTATATCGGCCGACGCGAGAGCATTATTCCGGTGTTCTCGCAGTCAAGCACAAACAGAGCCACTAATCCCCCACGAACTTCATTTCCGGATGTCTGCACCATATTACAGAACAACGCAACGGATCAAACTGTGCAGGTTGAAGTGTTGATCATAGTACGTACACCTCCAGCACTATGATAAATCAGTCATCAGAAGGTTTTACAATTTCCAAATTAACATTGATAGCATGCATTTGAATCGTAGTTGTGAAGTTCAAAACATTCTGGAACTGTAATGATATTCACAACATATGGAAAAAAATCTCTGCAGTGGCAGAATATTTGTGAGACTGGTTAAATTAATAAAATGCTACCGTATAATTTTATGTTTTTTATTTTATGCTCTCGTATTCCGCTCGTCAGTGCTCTAACGATTAACGGCCGATTGGAACTCTTTGTGTAAGGATAGTATTTCTAATTTTTGTTTTGATTATGGTTTTATACCTCGTCGACATCCTGCTTATTAGAGACAGTACCTGATATACGTTCGCGGGCAAGGAAGTGGAAGGAATTTGGCCAAAGCCTTTTTGAAGAAACCATCTCAGCATTTGCGTGCAGTAATTTGGATAAACCATGGGAAACCGAAACCTGGATGGCTATATGAGGATTCGAACGTGTGTCCTGCAGAATGCGAGCTATTGTACCGGGAACTAAAACATGAAGATTTTCAGGCTGACAGCGCTAGAGGAAACAACGTAGAAATTGTCAAAACACTCCGCATCAAAATTACTTAGAGTAGAATTCCGATCACAATTTTGAGTCGTTTAATGCACTGGAAGTCCGGCTACACTCAGAGGATTTATAAATTCTACCGCGTAAGAGTTGGAATAACTTAACCATGGTTTATCACACTCATTTTCACCAATTTATGACAAAATGCTCTTGTTAATGGCAGCTATTTACTTGAATTTAGCACTAAAATGGATCATATGTAGAGTCAAGACATTTCTTAATGTGTTTTCAGGGAAACATCCCTCTTCTATCCTAGTTACTCCTGCAGACGATGCGACCTCATTATTTGCAGCCAGCGCATGGTGTATGCTGTGAGACATTCAGTCACGACGCTCAGAAATGAGTTAAGCAACTGACGATGATGATTTGGAATCACAAAAAACACAGCACGAGGGAGAGAAAGAGGATGAAAGAAATAGAACGGCGTGCACGATTGATAAGTTTCGGTAGAAGGCGGTAGTAAATCAAGGTTCTTCTGCTAGCAGCCTTTATGTATGCCTCCAGTGGCATGGGCTGACCGCTTTTTTACATAACTGTCATACACGTCAGTGCAAGGTCTCACGGATTCTTTTCAACAAACCTAATTAACCTTATATCCCTATGGTTCTTCAGTGCACCGGACATAATACAGAAAAATTTCAACTGCAAGAAGTTCTGTAGCCTTTTCGACACAAAATAATTGACTTCAAATTGGTAATATTGAACAATTAAATCTGTGGTAAGAAAAAACCAGATTTCTGAAACTGCGTCAAATCGAAATACATTTTATTTTACTCCTTGAAGGATGTACTGTACATTGTTAGAAATTCCATGAAAATCCGTCCAGTAGCTTTAGGGTGAATCAAATTTCACAAATGAGAGAGACTAAAACTTAAATATGGTTGATTCATACTATTTAGCTTTTTAACAGTGTTCAATGTCCATTTATTATATTTTTAGATATTAAAGGCATATGAAAAGAGGAGCCTAAGTGTAAAGCGTTTATTGATGCTACAAACGGACACAGCATTTTGTTGTATCCTTTGGAGCCCAGTAAATATTATTCGACAGAAGGCATCTGTCAAAAATATTATTTTACCTACTAGGATTACACGTACGGTTAAAGACTGATATTCAAATATTTAAGATGTTACACACGGCTTAATACTACATGTTGTCGTGATCTTTTCTGAAAAATAGACCTTTTAGTAACAACATTTTCTAGCTCATCGTCGCCACCATCATCAGTTTCCAGCCACTAGCCGTTCTCTGCTTCACACACAAATCTCTCCATTTTGTCCTCTCTGTCGTCAGTTCGGTTCAGTTCTCCCCTCTTTTCAGCGCACACTCTTCCTCTTCTATCAGCCATCTGTCTCTTGATCTTGCTCTGGCCTGTTCTTTTTGTATCTCCATTTTACAAATTTTCCTCGATATTCCATGCTACCCCACTCCCTTCACATGCCCATACAACCTTGGTCTCGTATTTTCTACCCTTTTCTGCATAGGTTCCTCATTTACTGTGTGCCTTATCTTTCCCTCCCTTGTTCTGTCCGTTCTTATAACTCCTATTTCACTTTTTAGAAATATCATTTCATTCGCTTGAATATTACTGCATATCTTTAGGCAGCGTATATGTGAATAGAAACATAATACGTACGATAAATTATACCGTTACTTATCTCTGGCGTATATTAGGCTTCTCACATTTCTTGAAAGAGTTTCTGCTCACCTTTAACATCATAGATACTTTATCATTAAAAATGAAAAATAGGGCTTTCCTATTCATGACGTGTCAAAATAAAATTCTTTTGAAGGACGGTAGATTTATCAGCAACCATCATTTTTATGGTATGATATGTAACGGAATAAGCTATCTCAGCGATGTTGCGTCAACGCAGTAAAGAAAAGGACATTCAGGTAACATTTTATCTCCATTGTAATGAAGGAAATTAAGATTCACGGCAGATGACCGTTTGAGAGTTCCAGTTGCTTTATGTTGGGTCGGAGGAACCCAGAGGTCTGCGGCAGCCGTTAAACAGTACTGAAACTACCTGGGCGCGCGCGTCCGACTCACCAAGCAGGGCGTAGCGAGCAGAATGCTGATGCGCGGACGGCGCCTGCAGCCCGCTTACCTGCAACACAGACAAAGGACAGTCAGTGCCGCTCCAAAGCGGGGCACACAGTCTGTTCCAGCTGATACAGAAAGTAAACCCAGCCAGCGCACTGACAAAAGTATACATACACAAACTGGATCTTCGAGATTTAATGATGAATACATCAAATACCAAAATGGTTCAGACAACATTCAGTATCGTAAAGATAGCATTTAGGGGTGCTGGCTCACTGAATTTAGTCTCATTATTCTTTTGACATTTATTTCTCTCTCTCAGTCAATGAGAGCAATAAACCTGAAAAACTGCCGTTTCAAAATCAGATATCTGAATGTGTAATTAATCAATGGAACATATTTTAAGCTGTAGGGACTTATAGTTAACAGAAAGTTGCCCAACATGTCAGTTTAATTTTAAAGAAATTGTTATAAGTTGATGTGAGCCGACCATGCCTCCTGGAGACGTCATGAATCAATGCTCCCCACAAACTTTACAAAGAGTAAAACAGGATTCACAACTTGAACAAAGTAAAAAAATAATAATAATAAAGCATATAATTGATTTGATGAGAAACTAGATATCTCGGTACGCGACATTATTTTTAATTTGGAGTGGGAGGATGCAGCATTACAGGTGTGACTTTATGAACATAATTAAAGTAAAGAAAATGTGGAATTAGCTATGTTAAAGGAAACATCTGTGAACACAAAGCAATAATAGGAATAAGTGCTCAGGCGGTAGAGCGTCTGCCAATGGCCCGGGCGACCGAGGTTCGATCCCCGACGAATCCGAGGACTTTTCCTCAAAGCTAAACGTCCGGAGCGGATGCCCAGCCCCACTCAGCCCGTTATCCAATGAGTACGATGGGGGAAAGAGTGGTCTAGTGCCTACGGTCAGGAAATAGCAATGCGGAGCTCTACCTCCACTAACCCTACGGGAATACTGCTTGAATGCTGTGAAACTCCACTACCTTTACCCTCTTACCTTTACCTATTAGTTATGTAGTTTCTTACTGCAGCCCTTTACTATATATCAAGATTGCCAATGTCCCTTCAAACTGAAATTCTTCAAATTCTGCAGAGCAAGCCTGTGCGGTCAAATACAGGTCACATTCGTATTTTATACAAATCAGGCCAGTGATCATGATATTTGACCCTAAGACCTAATTTCTGTTATTAAAATGTCATTTTTTTGTCTTTTAGAGTCTGTGCAATGAATCTTTGGTTTAAATCGACATAAAAATCTCAAACAACGTCATGCGGTCATAACTTGTTATCCTGAAATCTACTTCTTGTCCCCAAAAACTCATTTTTGATACTTTCAGACTTTGTTTAGTTATTATTTTTTTGTTTAAATCTTCCTTAAAAAGACGGACAGTGATAAAATTCAAGAAATAGACCACATAAATGGGTCATGACCTGTGACACTGGACAAAGTAGACATTCACCTGCCTAACCAGTCTGCATCTGCGAGCTATTCTAGTCGGGTGACCGCACGTAACACACAGTAACTGGTTTGCATCTATCGTCTAATACTGAGGCCTTCTCTTCTGGAAGATAACAAGACGGCCACCAAGTTTGTGTTTCAAAACCGATGGCTGGATTAACAGTGTCATTTGCCTTCACTCTGTATGTACTGCTGAGAGGTTTGGGATTTAAGCCAGGACTTAGATTAGGAGGCGCAAACCACTATTTCTCCTACACCATTGGACGAATATGATGAAAATTTCTTCCACCACTGCAATCCGAATTAATTAAAAGAGGATCAGGCGCCAGTCAAAGATATGTTGCCTCAAAAATTACTATCGACAGGAAAAAGTGAAAACCAAAATCAGTTTCACCACACAGTGTTTTGAAGACTGGTTCTCATTAACACCAGGAGTGAAAGATATTTGGGCACGCACAAGATCGTCACCCTCCGACGTTTCGACGAGATTTTCCATATTTGTTACGAAGCTGAATGAATAAATAAGCCGAAAAGTTACAAATCTGGACGTAGGCAAGACAAGATATACTGAAAAACCGGGAAGGGAGACCTAACGGTGCTAGGGGTTAGAATACTGTTTGAGTCTACTGAAGTCCGACATGTCTTACGGTGGATTTATGTAATATGATATACAGTAGTTTTATTACCTTCAGTTCAATAAAAGCGTTCTAATAGTAAGACACCTAAGATTTTTATACGAGGAACTGCTCTGAAATTATTAAATAGATTTCTGTGTAACAGAACACAAATGGTACGAATTGGAGACACCGGAAGTAAAGTTGCAGAAGTCAAAGTACGTGTTCCACAAGGAACAGTACTACGACCAGTTCTGTACCTTGTTTACATAAATGACTTCGTGAACTAAATCTTAGTGCAGAAATCACTTCATATGCTGATGACACAGTTGTGACTGTTACGGGTAACACTTGGGGAGACAGCTTCAATCAGCTCAGGAAGCCTTAAACACTGTTCAGCAATGGTTAAACCAAAACCTTCTAACTATAAATTAAAACAAGACCAAATTCGTTTGCTTTACACACACTGTAAAAACACAACCACCGGACCATCAAACTCTGATACTCCACATGCAATAGTCACACAAAATGTAACTGCGTCAAAATACAGAAAGCAAAAAATATTATGTATCTTGGCATAGAAATAGACTGTAATTTGCGTTGGAATTTTCATGCATCAAACTTAGTTACTAAACTACAAGAGCTTATTTATTTATTTTATAGGATAAGAAACCTTCTCCCAATCGAAGCAATAAGAACTGTTTATTACGCCTTAGTCCAAACACAAATACAATATGGTATAAACAATTGGGGAGGGATACTTGATACACACTTGGCTCAGGTCAACAGATGCCAAAATTGCATTCTGAAAGTGATGTATGAAAAGCCATACACTTTTCCAACCTGTGAGCTGTATAAACAAAGCATGTTGCTCAATGTCCGTCAGCTATTTGTTCAAAAAATAGTCATGTACATACATGCTAATATAAAAGCCTTCAACACTAGTGGCCTACACTTAAACACTAGAATGCAAAAAAGAAATGGAGCACACATCCCTCACCGAAACACTCTACTAGGACAAAGACATCCAAGCTGCCTTAGTCCAAGAATTTATAATAAATTACCTGCAGATGTTACCAATAAACCAAAGCATACCATGAAGAAATATATATCCACTTGGCTTTTAGATAACTATGACTTATTAAATGAATTAATAAACTTTCATCACTTAGTTTAAGCAATATGTAGGTCTTAGATATTACCTTACTACCAATAATTTTTTACAATGTCCAGGTACATGGAACTAATCTATATAATAATTGTATCACTTGGGGCTTAATATTCCTAATATAGTATATTGATTATTGTTTATACACAAATATGTATAGATTGACAAATAGATCTTAAGTCACTGTAAATATCCATAATGTAACATTTGAAGCCCACACACAAGTTTCACCTTATGTGAGATTCACAATATAGCCTTATAATACTCAATACCACATTAAAATTGTATAATTGTTCTTTGTGAATAAAAATTAAATAAAATTAAAAAAAAAAAGGACCCAAATTCATTCAAAACAATTCCACCGGGGGCGGTAATGTCCTAGAATTACCTATGCGTGTGAGTTTTTATATGCAGAACTGAGGTTTTTTTCTTCTTTGGGTGTCGTGCACGAATCCGAGCCTAGGGGTTACAGCGGGGGATGTTTACTCCCCCATGGGAACGTCCCGGGGGATGAAACTGAGCTGGTTTCCGCAGCGTTCCCTAATGTGACAGTGTGCATAAGTATTATTGCAAGTAGATATTGCTGGAAGAGTAGGAGCGGTCTGATTCGTCTGAGGTTAAGGCGTCGGACTAGAGATCAAAATGTCCCTGGTTCGAATCCCTGTCACAGAGGGGACTTTTAAAGTCGATTAATGCGACATTCACTTGTGGGACAGCTTGCTGTGTAATGTAAAGCACGTCAGAACGCTCTCGCAGTTCGAATTCCACGTTAAATTGTAGGTCCCCTTTCCCGGTAGGATCGCCGGGTTATGCTAAGGGTAGCTACAACAAAGACGCATGCGCGGCAAATGGAAACTCTGTTAGACTGGCGGCCGTACTACCCTTCGGGGTCACCCGACCAATAATGCCATACGCCCTTTCTTTCTTCAATGTAATAATGTGTGTATACGTTGTTTGCGTTGTGTATGGGAGATGAAATTATGGAGAGACTGAAACGCCTGCCGGTCCATTCGTGTTTACTCTCCAGAAAGACACAAAGGGTGCCGCGAGGATTAACGTCCCCTTCCGACCGACCAATCACCATCAACAGTGTCGCATGCCCTTACTCCATACACACTACGGAGAGGTTTGGGATTCAACCCAGAGCTCTCGTGCACAATATAAAGATTAGGAATTGTGCACCATCTCTCTTATCCTGTCGGTCAAGTCCTGAAGATGAAAATTTCTTCCACGACCAGGACTCAGCCACGGACACCATCAAGATGTCGCAACCAACGGAGCCAACATGGCTGGCCTGCACTGATATAACAATCTATAACTTATACTAATTATCATTTGGAATACCACATTCAAATTACTACAATTTCTACGTCCCAGCGACAGAAATAGATGGTAATTAAATCTGTAGCTTGTACATAAAAAGGTATTTCGACAAAAATGTGCTGCTCCGATTTTTATTAATTTGTTTTCCCTGATGCAGTTACTGGCAGTGTATTAATTATTTTTTTTAGAATTTTGTGATTAATTAAAGCATTGTTCCAGTTATTTAATGGAAGACTGTGCTGAGAGACACGAAGTTCTTATACAATATAGTTAACAATTTTTTATTATTTATTATTCCTGTTTCAGAAATACTTGCTGAGGAAAAACGTCTGAAATGTCTAACACGTCATGGTTTGTATACATTTGTATACAAAAAAAAAATATTGAAAAACAATTATAGAACACAAACAAAACAATTCAAACAGTAAAATTTACATCTGAATTTTTAAAATTCGTGTCAGATATAGTTAATTATTTTTACAAATTCTGGGATGAAGTTTCCGATGAGATAATCTTTCAGTTTTTCTTTAAATACACACTTATTATTACAAACTGTTATACAAATTTATGAAATTTATAAAGAAACGTGTCCCAGAATATTTGTACTGTTTTTTATTTCTGAAAAATACCTGTAGATCTGTCAAATGAGTCGGCGGATATTTCGGGAGTTTTTGGCTTGTCCCAAGGCAATACTCCGTCACCAGGCGAACTCTTTACTTACTTTATCGATCCAGAGTTTGGGTCGTTGAACTGTCGCCGGTTTTCACCTGCTACACGAATACGAATTAGCGCCATCTATGACATGGGAAAAACTATAACGGCGAATATTACTTCACTTCTTATATATTATCTCAATCATTTCATGCATCTCTCTGATAGTTTAGACACGTAATTGCTTGTTAGATCGTTCTAGTTCTTTTGCTCTGCTACGATTATTAAAGTCTTTTTTAGACCTCAGTGACCTAGCCCCCTTTCTTTTGAAACAATGGACTACTTTCTGCTAAATCTAAAATGCTAATCGCATTTTGTCAGCTCTGATAAATCTTTTCTCTGTTATGTATATATAAAAAAACCTAATAAAATAATCAGAAACTAAGTAAAATGTCCCATAAAATTTCGTAAGTTGGTAGCGATTGCTTAGCTTACTTATGTATGAGTATGAGTATGTTAAAGGAGATGTTCGATGTTTCCACCATTACTTTCGATATATGCGTTACACTACCGGACAATGTTCTCTGCGGGAACCGTTCTCGATACAGTCGTTCAGCTGTTCGTGCAATGCCATCAGCTCCCATGAACACTGCCACCTAGCGGCTAACAGTGGAGTTTTGGGTCGTGTGTCCCAATGCAGTTGTCAGCTGTTTAGATGGTGTCCACCTCCTCCTAAAGTTTTTATCTCTATTTATGAAACACACTGCGTATGTAACGATTTATCAGCCTAATTCGCTGAAATCGCTGTGGAAATCATTACTATTATACTTCGCCATTCACTGAAAGTGGTGATTGTATCTGGCGTGTCTTTTTCAAGCCCATATTCTGGAAGAAATTTTCACCATTCGTTTTCTTGTCCAGGCGTGGTGTAGGCGCACGATTACTAGTCACTACACCATGCATCAGAGTCCTGCGTTAAATCCCAAACCTCTTGTGGTGCCACTACTTCTCCTGTCGGATGGATGGCCCCGCAGAAACCGTTCGAAGGAGTAGGTCTGAAACGGACCAACACCGGTTTTCACCGATTCTCTAACATCCTCTATATTAGCAGAGTGGCACCGGATATCGTACTGTACAGGGCACGAGCTTTAATGCTGTCATTCGTAAATTATTTTCTCTCATATTGATCAATTGAACAAATATGTAAATTAAACAGATATAATTTAATTATTTCTTCTCTGGCATAAAGTCTCGTTCTATATATTTTGTGATCGGTAATATTTATACTATGTGGGTAAGTTTATTCTTGCGCTGTCGTGCGGACGTGTGGTTGTATTTCCGCAGTACGGACACGACAGGCCGTCAAGTTAGTCCCGCACAGCGCTCCGCAGTTGGCTTTCGGTGCCGCTGAATAATTATTTGAATAATTCAGTTGACATTCTGGAACTTAAAAGTCAGAGAACAAACCGACAAATTGTAAGACGTCAGCTCCCCTCGCGACCAGTAATAGAATTCAGAGACGCTTCTCAGCTATTTCGCGGTCAGAAGCAGAATAAATCTTCATTTTGCTCGGATATTTTATCAAGCGACATGGAACTCAACAAGTCCAGGACTGTACTCAGATAACATAAGTGCATCAAAAACCTCGGTTTATCATCTATTTACTTTCATAAACGAAGTATCTGAATGACTCTTCCAACTAGAATCGGAGTTATAAATAAGCTAATGCTGGAGAGTGGAAGAGTGAGAAACGAAATAAAACCTTTCCGACTGAAATCAATTTTCCATATTGTTCCCAAGAAGAGGACTACCAATGTTAATCTATTTTATACCGAGATGGTCTGTGATCCTCATTAACTCCTCTAAGTCCCTCCAAATTCAACAGAAATGCTTCAAATTTTGTAGAGCAAGCCCGTGGAGTCAAATACAGGACAAGTCCGATTTCAATCAGATCCATCCATTTTGTCATGAGCTTTGACCATGAAAACTCATTTTTTTGTCCATAAAAACTAATTTTTCTGTCGCGTTTAGAATGTGTGCAATTCCTTTTTTGCTTTAAATCGACCTTCAGTGGTTCAAAAATGATCTCAGGCCGTGGATAAATTACGTACTTGCTTACATGAATCTGCTTGACAGCTATGAACTATTCTAGATGCTGTTCATACCTGAAACATGTACACAGGCATACACCCAGTCTGCGGCTAAACATGTGCCACCGATACATGATCACAAAGTAAAGGACTCCACATCCAGTAAGAAATCGTAACCAACCTGGGATTACAACAACAACACTAGTAGGAGAGTGCGATTTAATAAACCACTGGTTCCAATAAACCTCAACGCCCAGCATTTGTTCTCACAACTGCGTTTACATTTTGTTTCTAACCGCTTCCTGCTTCGGGAAAGTGAACACACACCGTTTGCACTAGCTTTCTGGCCTGAAGTTGCACTACTCGTCGTGATTCGAGTCTCATTCAGGACTTGCGTGGTTGTACTGAAGTATTGTATTCGTTTTCTGTTATACTATGCAGTATCAACGAATCATAAACATAGATAAGATGGAGGAAAGGCTTATACAGTCAAACGAACATTTGAAAACATATACATCTTCATCTACACTCAACAGTTCCCAAAACGGTTATCAGCAGAAGATGCCTTGCACTAACCTGTACTCAGTGCCTTAAAATTCCTAAATTTAGGATGGAAGGTACATACAGGCATTAGTAGGGTGTCTGATTTCCCAGCTACCTCACTTAGAATCTATTAGACGAAACTCTATGAAAACAGACCTGGGGAGTCTGCTGACGAGGTTGTGTCCTGTCAATAATTGAATTAAATTGTGCTGCGTACAAATTAGAAAATATGTCTTTAAAGCTTGAACTTAATGTAGTATTTCTTCAATAAATTATGGTTATCTGCCTTTCAGAAGTAACCATTCGTTAAATATTTATTTAAATCTTCTTCAAGAAGCTACAAACCTTAACTGTGATGTGAAAATTTATTGTTTTGGACCGTGGTAAAGAGAAAACTATCACTATTTAGCGAACGCCACTCCACAGAAACAAATATACATCTCTAAAACCTTGTATAAATTTATTAGTTGTTAAGAAACAGATTTTATTTTTTGTTGTCTTCAGCCTCTCAACGAGTTTGATACAACATTCCGTATTAGAGAGGATCACGTGGTTTGGTGATACCATCCGTGTGATAATTCAACCTGCCCGTGGCCTTCTGCATCTCCATGCAGTTGATGGTTTCTGATTCATCCACCTTTAGGTGCAATTTCGAACCTCGATGGAAGGAGTATGCGCTGGAGAAGAAAATATAAGTGTGTTGAATTGTGTATCTTTGAGATACAGAACTTCTCACTGGTGCCAGCTGTTTCGTTGTCAGAAACATTAATGTTCTACATTTCCATTGCAGGTACCTGAGGGGCAGTATGAACCCTTTGGACATCACATTACACAGGGAGAGGGCAGGCTGCGCCTGTCACCTCGGCGACCCGCAGAGCGCATGCCCCAATTAGCATGAAGTTAGCCGGTGGCGTGCCGCCCAATGTGGGGCTGTGATACAGCAGCGCGTGACGCTAATTCTGCAGTCAGTCGCAAGCGTCAGACGGCATCAGTGACGGCGTATTACAATCAGCTGTTACCATTAATTCATCTGTACATATAATGAGACTGTAATCAGAAAGAAGTGCGTACATTTAAGATTTTTATTAAGTATTAGTTTGTGGCATCATTGATGACATGTAGAATGGGATCAATTCATTCTAAAATTTGTATTTGTGTATCTGTAAGGATGGACGCATTTGCGCAAACACTACTGAACAGATTTCAACGCGTTTTAAGTGATGCGCATCCCCCGGTCATGTGGGTAAAGAAGGGTATGTTTAATTTTGATATGAGCTAGGAGAGCTAAGAAATCTAAAATTTGTCCGCAAATTAGTACCAACTTGATTTACGCAAAAACCACTGGCTGAATTTCCTATCGAGATCCCATCGTATAAACGAAATCATATTATTCGGAGGAAATTAGTTATTTTTCGTCTCTCTCTCTCGCGAAGTGGTGACATGATTGGCTTAATGCGTACATCAACAGTGTACGTAAACAAAGTTGTGGGTAACTATAGTTTAGTAATACGTGTGTACACTAATAACTTTAATTTCTAGTCGCGGTATTTTTATTTTCCAGTAAAACGTGATCTGTAACTGAGTATCCAGCTTCTTTTACAATGTAGTTTTTTAGACAAAGGCTATACTTTTCCTCATTATTCTTCTAGGACGAAATGTAAGCTATTATTATCAATTCTTTTATAGCCAAACACATAGTCTTTTTAACCACATACTGTATTGTTAAAAAAGAAATTGTGGGGTTGTACTTTGCTGCGATTTTAAGCAACAGACAACACTTGATGCCGAAGTGATTGTGTTACCTTGGTATCCAAAAAAGTACGCAGAATTTGATTACTTTTAATCTTAGAAGGAATTGCTAACGTCAGTGATGAACTCGATACAGCCACCAGCGATTAAATAGTAACGAAACACGTCGGCTCCTAAATGCTATTTACTACTGCTGAAAAATTAGCAGCTCCCCAACCTAGCACAAAGTCAATGGCTACTGTATGTTGGACGATTGGTGGTTGTAGATCGCATTGAACAGAGACTCATGAGGAGAGATTAATAGGAAGTCAGGATGACTGAAATTGCCGAAGTTCTCAATTCTACTCTAGAGAACGAAATTCTCCGTCCACAGAGAGCAAGAGTGTAGCAGGCAGGACTTTCTCACTTAGCTTCAAATTCACCCGTCTGTGGTGCAGACAGAAATGGTTTCTTAACGTAAGCTTCATAGAATAATGTTGCGTCATATTGATATAATCGTTGGCTTCATACACGAACCAATTATTACTCCAAATTTGTGCGCAATAAACTTTCTCCTATCAACCGCTTCTTTACCTGAATTTCCGCTAAGTTCTAAGCCTGGTATTATTTGTTGAAAGGTAAAATAATTATTTTTTCGCACAAGTAAAAATGAAACTTCTCAGAACACAATATTTATTCAGCTTTTCACGTATACATATTAACAGTCGTTATACAGCATGTTTAATACGGACAAGTTTAACTAATTTTCTTTTTAGGATGGGTCAAACATTTCTTTCCACGTTCTTTGTATAAAAACTTGTTAAATCTAGCAAATACTGTTATCATACATAACATATAAACTTCAGCCTTCTATTCGTATACAGCTTTCTCTGCCTTTACCATCAATCAAAATTAAGCCCGACAAAAATTGAAGTAACTGCTATTACATAATTCTTTAGTTCCTCTTACATCATCTAGTCATTCCACTATCTTTTGTTTATTCATGGACCTTATCATATTTCTACAGATTATTGTTATACAAAAATGAGGTGAGGAACCTCTAGAATACAAACATTTTTACATGAAAGCAAGCTTATTATTACTTATTGCAATGCCTGTAAACCCCACAAGTTGCTGATATTGCTCATATCCCGAAATCGGTTGACCTTCTTTCTGCTAAAGACCTTGACTTAATGCTATTGGACAGCTTTTGTAGATTGCTGTGTGGGTAGGCACGACATCGTCTCAGTTCTAAGATGAGTTGCGGTAATCTTATATCGCGTTTCGTCATCAAGTAACTTTCATCCCTGTCGCTCGCATCATTCACATGTTAATCGGTTTTTGACTTTTGAGGTAGAGTCTTGCTCTGACTTTCATGCAGTAACTAACGCAATTTACGGCGGTAAAATTGGTTCAAAACATTGCCCTTGTCAACTGTGAGCTAAACGGTCTCGACTGACTTCCCAGTAACCAATCACGAACCTTTATCAGTTTCTACAACGTAACGTAACTCGGCAGAAATTAGCACCACATTGGTAAATCGGGAATTTAAAATTCATTTACGCGAGATATTAATATTTAAGAGTTTGGTTTAAGTAAAAGCTACGTTTTAAAGGATATTCCAACTTTATTACCAACTTTCGGGGTTTTGAAAAGTATTTTTTCAACCATGTGTGTCTTCTTGCTTGAAGAAAAGATTAATTAACATAAAGGTGGTATCGATGAGAGAAGGAGAGTTGTAATTGGCTAGATCGATATTTTAAAATGTGAGTACGGGTTGCGAAACTTTTTAATTAATCAATCCCTGTAGATGAGAATAAAAAAAGCAGCTTCAGGGAAGGTAAATGAATTTTTTATACTTTGGAGAAGGAAAATGAAGGGCTTTGACGGGAATAATTGAATTTTGTCGAAACTGGAAAACAGACAGCACCAGGATTGTGAGGTCAGCGGAATGGAAAATTAGCAGCGGTATGTAGGCTCTCTACCTTATACTGAGTTTAACAGTATCATTACTGACCCACGGTAACATTGCTTTATATTTTTATCCAGTGATAGACCAGTAAGCGAATTAATTTGCTGTGAAACTGTTAATGCGTAGGTTCACGTCTTTTGAGACCATGATCGTTCTGTAGAAGCGTCCATTTCTTGTTATAAGTGTAAAATAATTTTGCAGAGAATCAGAATGGATACTATTAAATTCAGCATATCATACGGAGAAAGGTTCGTTAGTCGTTTCAAGGTTTAATTGCTTTCTGCAGAACTTTGAACTGATTTCTGTGCGAACGTGTGATTTAACTTTTATAAATAGAATTTGCAGCTAGATTTGTTGAAGTTCCGATTAAAGTGTTTTCTTAATAGTGTTGGAGTACTGTTAAGGTTATAGAGAGAAGTGTATCAATAATGGGCCATGACTTATCAATTCCATCAATTTGTTTGAGATTTGTGGCTTAAATGTATCATTTGTGTATATCTCAAATAATATACTCGTATCGTACCGGATGAGGGACAGAAAATGATATGGTAACTAAAGCTAATAATAACACATGGGAAATGTCTTAAGATTTTCTGATCTTTCCAAATTTCATGTGTTTGAAGCAAAAAAAAAAGAAAAAGAGGTGTGTTGTGTAGTGAATAATTTCCTTCCTCCAACAACCTTGAGCAGTAGAATAAAAGCCGTTGGTATTACTGCGCATTAGACAGTGTTTAACGTTCGGAGGGGAAAGTTTTATACAGTCGTAATTTGCGACGTAAAGAACTTTATTGAGCATATCAACAGCTTAGAATGCTCCAAGACTGGTTGGGAACTCACGCCTTTGTCTCATCCGGAATTAATTTAGGGTATCTTGTGCTAAAGGAATAAATTGCTTAGAGGGGGCAAGTTAATTAAAAAATAATTAATGGCATCGCCTGATGTAGGATATAAATCAACGGGGTAACTCTCGTCGCTATGTTAAACCTTTTTATTTCCCTCGCAGCGTATTAATTAAATCGTGCAGCCACCCCTGGAAATTGAACTGCTGCATAAAAGTGAGTCGTTGGTCACAGATTATATCTGCGAGCGGAAACGTCTCAGACATAAATATGGTCAGCGAGAATCTCTCTCTACTACAGGCTTACCAACACAGAAATCTTATAATACTACAAACTTATATTTTATCGTATCAAACATTAAACATGCCAGTTCTCCGAGAATATCCGAAGCATATTAAATAAATAGAAGTTGTGTAAAATTATACACATGGCAATTATAACATAGCACACAATTTCTGTTAGTATGATCGTTGATCGGTTCGTGACTCTGCGAGTTGTGTTATACGATTGTTAGTTAAACACTATTTTATGAACATATTTTCATAAAATTAGAGAACATAGGACTGGGTACAACTATATAGTACCTGCTCTTTTGCGGAATAAGTGGTGCACGTCGGAAAAAAAAATTGTCGGTCCTAAATTTATGCTCTGAAGAGTCACGCTGCAGTTCTCCCTTAAAAATTATGTATATTTTTTTTTTTTTTTATGACTTCTGCTATTACTGAAGCATCGTTGCCTTTGAAATATAGTCGAGTGACAGTGAATATATGTACAGCTGTCCCACGCAGAATTTATGACAATCATTAAGAAAGAGTTCTTTATCACGAGGTCAGAATTATAGATCTCCTCGCAAGGTCATAAAGAAAAGCACTTCTCATCAATTCAATCCCCTTCCCCTTGCAAAGTATGGTTTGAGGCTTGCAAATTAGACAGAAGACATGTTCCTTCATAATGTGTATTGGAACACTGGAGCCACCCAAGCCACAGCAACAAAGTCGGAGTAATCAATTCCTCGCTCTACCAAAACCAAGAAGAGTTAGCCGACATGAACCGTATTATACTTGGATGCTGTCGTCACCGGGAACAAAAAAAAACTGTATACTAGCTTTGTTAAGCTTAAAATACTCCCACCACCATCTGTAATTACTCGCGATAGAACGACATGATGTGTACGAGATGATAGCCAGTTACATATGTAAGGTGAATATTAGTTTTTAATTATATTTATTTTAAAAATCTTCTTTCTTTGGAAAACTGTATTTTATCTCAATTCTGTATAACACAGTACTATTAAATTTTTAACGGGAGCAACCAATGATATATTTATACTGTTTTATATGAAAGAATTATCCGGGAACCTACAGTTGTAATAGATTTGATTAATGTATTATGTTTCAGTTTTACAGTAAGGTTTAAAATCAAATTAATAAATGTTTAAGACTTGTACGTTAAAAAAAAGGTGTGTGTAGTAGTAATGAGCGAAGGCCATATAAATATAAAACGAGGGTTGTCGGATAAGGACACGGTTTGAAAGCTCATGCAGTCACGTAAAAAGAAAAAAAAATAGTATCTATTATTCAAAACAATTGCCTTTGAGCACCACATATTTCTTCCAAGAAACTTCCAATGCTTTTCTACATAAATCGATTTCTCGAGGATTTGAAAGTGGAGTCAACAGCAAATATAACACCACTATCTGATATTAGATGATTCCCAGACAGTTAAAATATGAAAAAAGTTGCATGTCTGATTGGCCAGATTGCGTCACAGTCACAGAATCAAGCGAAATCCACACTCATACGCTGAAGCCGTGGCAGTTATGAGTTATCATTTGGAGTGGTTTATTTAATGAGCTGCATTGATATTTGCACGAGCCTACTTTGAACTGGCTTGTTAGTATAGACTTTGGCTCTTTTAAAGCAAATATTTTAGTTCTTTATTTTGCAGTCTGTTAGGCCGATCGCTCTACAATCGACCATGTAGGCAGTATCTGTTAATTTCGAGCCACGTTGCCAAACCAGTTGTTGCTAGATCACTAATGACCTCATTTCGACGCACCCTAAAGCATGAACGACAATAACAGGTATACATTTCACCAATTGCACCCCGACAATAATCAACAGGTGAAAGATAAAGAAGTACTTACACTTTACCATGGACGAAAATTACTGCAGCTCGTCTTGTTAAAAATAGTTGATCAACACCAATAAATAGGATGTCTGGTCCTGATGTCTGCACGTTTACTTTTTCAGTTCCGACTGCGAGAAATATTCTAACTAAATACTTCGAGAATCTAATTAGAGAAATTTTATACATATCACGAAATAAATCAATACATATATGATCAAATTGTTATTTTTGCTGTCAATAATAATTTGTAAAAAGATAATAATTAATTGATATTAGTTTTTGAAATCATACTATCCTTATAAACGTACAGAGAACAATAAATATTTTTCTATTTTGGACTTAACACTTTCATTTCCCTACACCTATCTCCGCCCCTCACTATCAATCCCTGCCCGCCCCGGTAACAACGTTTCAAACGATTTCAGTAGTTAAGTCTGCTCCACAACGGCAAATGCCTACTACCAATATTGGCTATTTAAACTAGTCATTTCATAAAACTTATGCTGAAATAGATTTTTCCCTTCTTTTTTTGTTTTTGGCCCAACGCCTGGTAAATGTGGAGGCCATTAGAGCCTGGAAAGGACTGGGGGCAGGAAACACGAATAACTATTCGGCTATGGCCGCTTTGAAGAAACCATCCCGGCATTCGCCTGGAGTGATTTGGGGAAAACGTGGGAAACCAAAATTTGGATGGTCGCACGGGGGTCCGAACCCACGTCCTGCCAAATGTGAGACTTAGAAAAGAAGGAATTTAAATTTATTACGAAAATCTTGGGAACAAAGAAAATAACAACAAATAAATTTATCGTTCGCTTGAGTCCAAATCGAGCGTTTTATGAACGCTGTGAGAAGATATCAGCAACTACGAAGATAAGACGACTGGTCATTTGTGGGCGTCTAAGAAGAATTGGAGCCGAAAGGATGGCAAATAAGAGCCTTATCTTTCAGGCAAAGGGAAAAACAAGTTTCATGGCTGAAATAAATGCACCATTATATTAAGAAATGTGGCAGTAGTGAAGAAAATATTTAAATCAGGATAGTGTTCACAAGAAAAAATGCATAGGTGACGAATCTGTCTATGAAGAACAAGGCGTGTTTTGCCGTCCTAGGAACGCGAATGGGTGAGCCAGAGAATAAAGAAGTATTGGCCGAAAAGGTTTTTGCCTTTTTAGGACTGCAATTTATTTTTAACATGTTGTAACAGCCCTCAAACCCAGAATTTAAGTGAAATTGTATTTTATGAATTATTTGTGGCAAGCTAGGGTTGAGTAAATGTGATTTTGTATGTTTTTCTTGCAATTTATTGTGAGGACTTTATTTTGTGAAAGGAAATTATGTAAATACTATTTAATCTGTTGAAGGACAGTATGATGCAAGAAGAATTGATTAAAACTTTGTAATTCCAAGTATTAAGGTGAGCTATGATGTTTAGAGGACGATTTACAACAGTTTAAATGGATCTATGTGGATAATGCTGCGTGTAAATATCTCTAATTTTCGTTTCTGTGCATTTCGTAATGATTGTAATTGATTTTGACTGTTTTAAATATATTTTTAATTGTTTAAGTATTGTTAGAGTTCGAGAAACATCTGTCGGAAGCATTTGTAGTATTCTGTAATTTTATATGAAGCTCATATAAGCGAGTGGCAGAGACAAGTTTTGGGCGACCAGTTTTACGCGAACAGTAGTACAAGTTTTATGTTTACAGAGAGTCTTGTAATCCAGCACAGCGAGAATGTACAGCAGTATTGTCTTTGAAATTAGTATTGAGTGCAATCGCTGGAGCTTGTGTTTGCGTCATGTGAAACTCAATTGGCCCTATTTTCCCATGACGTAATCAAATTTATCGATGCAGGTTCACAAGGTGATGCAATATTCTTGGATTTTCAGAAAGCGTTTGACTCTGTACCACACAACCGACTTTTAGCAAAGAGTCGAGCATACGGTATACCGGATCAGATTTGCGAATGGATACGTGATTTTCCAACTGGTCGATCACAGTATGTCGTTGTTGACGGGGAAGCCTCTTCTAAGCTAGATGTTACTTCTGGCGTTCCTCAAGGAAGTGTAATAGAACCACTTCTTTTCTTAATTTTTATAAATGGTCTAGGTGACAACGTTAAATGCTCGTTGCGATTGTTTGCCGACGATGCAGTTATCGATAGGGAAGTAAGGTGCTCTGACGATGGCTTAGAAATTCAGCACGATTTGGATGCTATTTCCGAAAAAAAAAATCAGTTTGCTCACAAGTACAAAGTAAACAATTCAGTTCTTGACACGGTTAAGTCCCTGAAGTATCTGGGGGTAATAGTACAAAGCAACATGAAATGGGACTTGCTCATAAGTTCCGTCGTAGGCAAAGCTATTTCTAAATTACGATTCATAGGTTGTATTCTGAGGAATTGTACTGCACATACAAAGGAAATAGCGTATAAAACACTAGTGCGTCCGCATCTGGATTACTGTCGTGGAATTGGGGATCCGTATATTGACTCAATGGAGAGGGCACAGGGGAGAGCCGCTCGATCCGTGACTGGCTGCTGCAGCCCTTATGAAAGCGTCACAGAATTGATACACAGATTGGGCTGGGATCGTTTGGAAGACAGACGATGTTATTTGCGTTTGAATTTATTGGAGAATATGAGAAATTCTATGACCTACGTGTGCAGTGAGGTACTTCTTCCGACAACCTATTTGGGTCGCAATGACCGGAGGGATAATTCAAGAAATAAGATGCCGTACTGATGTTTTTATGTATTCATTCTTTCCTCATGCTATTCGGAATTGGAATGCGCAGAATTAAGATTGGTTTTTAGCACCCTCTGAAACCCACAATGATTGTGAATTACAGAGTATGGATGTAGATGTGCGTCCAGTATCTTTGGAGTCTGATGTCGTCTGGAAATAAACAAAGTTAAATCTATATCCAGCACTAATTATTTTATGATACGAGAAAGCTAACTATGTGGTCAATATAATTATATAAAAAAAATGTAAAATAATTTTGTCAACCTTGTTCTGGCTGCTGTCTCTGTACCGAATGCCAATAACAGAAAGCTTTCAGCTACCGCAATGCAGTTATAGTTTTACGAGCACATCATATGAACATGCTAGTCTGTGATTCCTGGTTCTGAAATGCAAAGTCGCAGCGTGCTGTAGCTTTTTCGCGACAGTCAGCATTCCATAAGCTTGGCTGTTATCAGTACTCTCGATGATGAGGTCAAATATTTTTTTTTATTTAATTACATTAGGCAGAGTGTTGCGCTCAGGTTTTTGTCGCTGCGGGACACAGAGTACAGAGAGCTCGGTGGCAAAGAGCACTGAGTGCGAACGAATGGCCCTGCGCGTTAGAGAGCCAGCAACACAGAAAGACTCTCGTGGTAGCAGCGCTCCGCCTGAAAGCTCGCTCTGTGCGAAGGGCAGTGCAAAGAGGACGTGATTTATGGCTTCACCCGTGTTAATTCAACATCTGGATCGACGCCAAAGAGGAAAAGTTTTATTTGCGTAATACTGACAGACTTCTGTACGAAACGTCTACAATATTTCTAGTGCCATACATTCACGCCTTAAAACAGCAAAAAAAGTCAATATCCTATTTAATTTACTATTTTGAAGAATGATAATTTAATATTCGTGTGCTGGCACAATGTAGCCGAAGTTTTCAGTATGCTCCAAAGGATAATTTCTTTCCAAAGAATTGATCTTACGAACAATAGTTGTGATAATTTATAGGTTGCTGATTAATTTGGTTATTTTGGTATTATTGTTCGCCTCCGTCGACGTCATTATTGCTTGGTGGATGTAACTGAGACATGAAACAAATAGTCATAACGAGAAATTATGGGTTTTTGATATAATGGAAATTCATACATCAAAATCAGATCTAGAAAGTAGTTTATGTCCATCAATCAGATTTAATTCTATTAACTGATCGAAATTATTTCTGCTATGAAAGATAAGTCTTTCCCGGCGTATTATTGATACATATTCTTCGCTAAATCTATCTGGTGCTCCTCTCGTTTGATCAGTTACTATACAACATAAAAACTTATAGAGAAACTTCAATTATCATAGCAAATTTCGTTTCGGTCACAAAATATATTAAAAAGATTATTGTCGCGTCTAGACTTTATGTTTAGCTCAGCGCATACTAAAATTCGAGAAACATGATGCACTACGTTATTTCTAATTTGTCTCCTCTTAATGAGAAATTCCTCTGTCACAATGCAATGCACGGGTGTAGACGCAATGCTCATTACGAGGACGGACGAGCAAGGCTTCAGAGAACTCACTCGTCTTTTGGTCTCGGACTCTTAATGAGGCATCTCATCTCTTTCTTTTGAAGAAGTAATTCCTATGTTCCTAATCTGCTTATTTGCAATGAAGAAGCTTCTTTCCAGCTTTCATCTTGTACTCAACATCTCTGATTCACGTATAGGAGATCTGTTATTTCAGTCCGAGGAATTTGTTTAGCGATACATGTTATTGTGCTGCTAAATGGTCGTGATAAATTTGTTTACATATCACACTCCTTACTACAGTCATTTCAGGAATTGTGATTAAGAACAAAATATGGCTAAGGTATTGTTCTATATTCTAATGACCTTCACAGATGTGCATGTGGCAGGTCAGAAGTGAGCTCAAAAATCAATGTCTGACGTACCGACAGACCATGTAGCCCTCCACATTCCCACGAGTTGCCACCCGCTCGCTTGTGTGTGACAGTCCAACCGTCTCTGTCCTTTGTAATAGCCAACGATTCATATAATTTAGTGTTTTAATTTTATTTTTATATGAAAACTTCTTGCACTGATATCATATAAGAATTTTAATCTTTGCAGGGATTGGATCAGATTCGCTCTGAACAAAAAAATTCATAAGCATAACTAAACATTTATTTTCACATATGAAAAACTTAATGCATTTAATTATAAAAAGAATTGACAATCACCTTCTTTTATATAATGATCAAATATAATACAACACAGTATTTCATGGGCGCCATCATGAGACTACTATATGCTTATGCTTACATGCTGTTAATGCTCAATAAAAATTGTCCGACTAGCTCAAATAAAAACAATTTTAATAGGCATGAGAAGTTCTTATCTGGTGAATTTCTTCACCCAGATCGTTTACTGGAGTAATGATCCTTAAAACGTTTTCAGTGTGTAGAAATTATGTTTAAATATTTCTATTAATAATATAGTAAGCTGATGATTAGAATTTATTGCACTATCACCACTTATTTATTGTCATCTGTTCTGACCATGTTTTTCTGGCAATCGGTACTTCGTAAGCTACAGAGAATTATTCAGGGATAATTTTAGGACGGTCGCCTGGTTTTGTGGGGTTGGAATTGTTCTATCAAAGTTGCTTAATTGCACTAACACACTCAAAGTATATCAAACTCAAAACACTATTTATTGCACATATTTTCAGTAATTACATCCCGACCACCAAACCATATTTATTTTTCTCTTGCTGAACCAGGTAACCCCGTGTCACGCGAAATCACTTGAAAGATAATGACATCCAAATAGGCTCTGGTCATTAATTTGTTCCAATAACCTCCGTGATATCGAATCAAATGTACGAAACGTGAGCAGTATTTTAATTGATCTTGTCTTGAATACTATAAATTAGAACGAGCTAAACAAAGGGTGTTCGATTCCTGGTAAGATGCACAATGGACTGAACTATGAACCGAAAGTTAGCGACTTCATGCGTAGTGTGCCCCGTAATTTGGATTCCAAAAATAATAATAATAATAATAAAAAAATTTTAAAAAATAATTTTTTTTTTTTTTTAAAAATCTTGCTGCTCTCCGTTATACGCTTTCCAACTCCTTTTTATGTTACCAAAAATGTGGGCCCTACACTACATCACCATATTCAAGCATTTATCTGACCAAAGTTTAGTAACACAATTCCACCACTTCTCTTGTAAATCCTCCATCACTCACTCCAGTAAATATAGCATAGTGTAGTCTTTTCTTACCCCCTGCCCAATGTGTGCTGCACATTGTCAAGTATCTAGTGTTTACGTTACTTCTGACATCCTAAGAATATTTGAGATCTACAATTACTGTATATATTGTCATGAGTCGAAAGGCCACTACTCCTTGAACTGAGCAACAAACCCGGAATTATGTATATTTACAGTTAAAACTACAGGCTACTTTACTCGCAGTTGCTTTGTTGGTAAAATGTTAATAAATTACGCTAATGTATATTTGGGCACATACCGAGATGGGAGGAGGCCAATTATGGCCTCCTACCTATCATTCGGGAGGACCGGGGTTAAATTCGGTTCGGCCATCCTGTCTGAGGTTTCCCGTGGTTTCCCTCAGTCACTTAGGCGAATGCTGGGATGGTTCCCTACAAGGCCACGGCCGACCTTCCATCCCCCTTCCCTCCCCGTAGTAGTAGATTGGCTGAAAAGAGTCCCCTATGACTCTCCAGCAGCCCGCCTCCCAGCCTTCTGCTGGGAGGAATGAAATCGTAAAAAAAAAAATTAAATAAAAAAAAAAAATTTTGGGCACACAAAGGCTTTCACATTAAATTTAAGACAAATCGACTAAATTATTCCAGAAAGCACATTTTTCTCCCCATCAAATCATTCAGGACTTAGGACAAAATTTATATCAACAACAATATATCCAACCACTTACAACACTTACCAGAAATTACAGGGTCTGACAATAACACAATACTAAAAGAAATAACACCATGACTTCCATAAAAAAAATCCAGCCTGAAATCCCCTATTCCGTCATAAGTTAGGGAGCTACAATGCTCTGGCACTTCAAAAACTATATGGGCGCACGCCAAACCATATGTCTGTTCTATTCTGATGCTATCGTAGATTACTTTACAGAGCTCTTGCATGTTACTCTTTTCATTAATGTCATAAAGAAAACTATATTCGAGGTATACCTGTAAATTGTGGCTGTAATTTTTTTTTTGTGATTATACATTATGCATGAATGTATTTTTATTTTAGATACCGTTGTTGGCGGATGCGGCTTTGTCAGTCAAAAGTATGCATAATTTAATCATACATATTATTCATATAAGGTATTTTTTGTCACAAGCCTATATCTTCCTTCATACTTAACCGAAATCAATGAATGAGGTGTCATTTTAAAGCTTATGGTCTCCACTTTGATTAAATCGTATTTTAAGCAAGAAAGTTTTCGGAATTCGACCCTTAAAGGGCAAAAATGTAAATTTTTCTAAAATGCTGTTTTCTGTGTTATGAGTCAGTTATCTCCCTGGATACCAATCTGAAATCGTTTTATGAAGTATCGTTTTAAAGATTATGATCTCCGCTTTAGTGACGTCATATATTAATCCAGAAAGTTTTCGGAATTCGACCCTTATAGGGCAAAAGTATCAATATTTTTGCAATGCGTTTTTGTGTCACGAGCGATTTATCTCCCTTGATATCTAACCGATATAGATAAATGAGGTATCATATTAAAGAATAAGGTCTGCGCCGTGGTAACATTATATTTTAACAAAGGAATTTTTCGTAATTCGTCCCTTAAAAGGCAAAAATGTCAATTTTTCTAAAATGCGTTTTTTGTATCTCGAGCCATTTATCTCCCTGGATATCTAACCAAAATCGATAAATGAAGTAGGAATATAAGGAGTAATGTATCAGCTTTGTGAAATCATATTTTAAGAATGAATGTTTTTGGAATTCAACCGTTAAAGGAAAAAAGTATAAATTTTTCTATAACCGATTTTTGTGTCACGAGCGATTTATCTCCCTTAATATCTAACCGATATAGATAAATGAGGTATCATATTAAAGAATAAGGTCTCCGCCGTGGTAACATTATATTTTAAGAAAGGAATTTTTCGTAATTCGACCCATAAAAGGCAAAAAAGTCAATTTTTCTAAAATGCGTTTTTTGTGTCTCCGGCCACTTATCTCCCTTGATATCTATCCAAAATCGATAAATCAAGTACGATTGTGAGGAATAATCTCTCAGCTTTGCTGACATCATATTTTAAGAAAGAAGTGTTTGGAATTCAACTATTAAAGTGAAAAAGTATAAATTGTTCTACAACGTATTTTTGTGTCACGAGCCTTATATTTCCCTTGATATCTAATCGATATAGATAAATGACATATCGTATTAAAGACCAAGGTTTCCGCCGTGGTAACATTATATTCTAAGAAAGGAATTTTTCGTAATTCGACCCATAAAGCGCAAAAATGTCAATATTTCTAAAATATGTTTTTTGTGTTTCGAGCCATTTATCTCCCTGGATTTCTAACCAAAATCGATAAATGAAGTAGGAGTATGAAGAGTAATGACTGAACTTGGTGACATTATATTCAACCTCACTTTTCATCGCATTTTATTCGCGAAATTTTCGCACGGGTCGTCTAGTTTAATTTAAATGCGCTGGAACACATGATCCAATGGAAATTTGTTTTACGGATCTGCTTTGCTATTATAATTTTTTATGTATTATGTATTGATGGCTGTATAACCATAAACAACACTTTTCCTTCTTGTTCATCATTTCTGTTGGTAATTTAATTCAGTCCTTGTCTAATTTAATAACATAATAAAGTTTTCACACTTCCTCATGCCAGAAATATTTTTTTAACTTATGGCTTTACGCCTCGTCGACGTCGAGGTCATTAGAGGCGGGATGGGAATTGGGACAAGGAATGGGAAGGAATTCGGCCATGGCCTTTTGAAGGAAGCATCCCGGAATTCGCCTGGAGTGATTTGGGGAAACCATGGAAGACCCAAATCTGGATGCCCGGATGGGGATTCGAACCGGCGTCCTCCCGATGCGAGGCCAGAGCGTTAACCACCACTCTCGGTGACAGAAATAGAGTTCCAGGTTGTGCTCATGGTCATCTCTTGCCTGCCATGCACTACTCCTAATTCTTCAACCAACATATCATCCAAGTCTCATCACCGACATATACCTCAAACATTTCAAGAACTCTTTTTACCAATCTCCTGTCGTCCAAGAAATTTCAGCCTAGCTTCTGTATTATAGCAGTTTCTGATTATGTTCTGCAGTAATTTCCACAAGCAAATCGAGCTGTGCTCCTTGGACTTCAATTTATATTGACTTCTTTCTTCATCACGGCCTGCAATTTCACCTCCAAAAATATGTCAATTTACGACCGGTAAGGATGAGACATTCCGATTGCTCAATAAACATGTAATCGAAATCCCGAATCTGCACTTTAGGACTAATATAAGCACTATCAGGTGATTGGTACTGCTGGATATGCGTATTTTGCGCTATGTTTAGTA
The DNA here is from genome assembly GCA_031002005.1 of Vandiemenella viatica. Lineage (NCBI taxonomy): Eukaryota > Metazoa > Arthropoda > Insecta > Orthoptera > Morabidae > Vandiemenella > Vandiemenella viatica. The sequence continues at coordinate 37,291,851 of CM061920.1, read as the reverse complement.
CTTCAAGCAGAGAGTTTTTGGCACTGTTGATTGAAAATGTAATGATACGCTGACGTTATTGAATTACGTATATTTCCCTTCATATGGTATTGATATCTTGTTACTTTGTTTGTCTATATTAAAATGTTACTTCAGGTAGAATGCAACGTATTGCATGGAAATGACACACACCACTGTTTTGTTTATGATCGCTCGTTATCCTATGCAAGTTTTCGTGCGGTTCCGAGCGTTCGAAGTCAAAGGTGTCCTCGTAAAGTATGTAAATAAGTACTGATGATACTTTGTAGTTTCGTTCTTAGCGTAATCCGGCTAATTCTAGCTAAGTCTTGACAAAAGTGTATGATTTTCGTAAAATCATACACTTAAAAATTATCGAGTGCGTCAATATACTTGAAGACTCATTATGTTGACTTACGAAAGCAGATGCTGGAAATTGGTATATCGAAAAATGGACCATACAGCTAAGAAAATAAAAGCTTCATTAGCTATACGTAAAAAGAGAGAGAAAAAGATGTCCGGAAATCTTGACCGTGTCCGCTCCACATCATGTGTTCAACGCTTTCTGAGATCTGTGACGTGTGTTACTGGAGGCTGAGTCCAACGTACTGCGGATCGTAGTTGGAGAGGTAAAGGTACTCAAGTTATTTATAGTAATGTACAGTACCGTGTCAAAACTGTAGTTTGTTCCTATCACTTGGGCATTGCGAAAATAATTCACATACATGTTCAGTACATAAAATGTAAAAATAGGTTTTAAACTCCAGAGTTATGGGGTAGATTTTTAAATTAAAGCATTTTAATTACAATTTAGCGTTCGCTGAAATAAATATTACACTGGAAAATTTAATTTAACCGAATGAACCTTTTAAATTATTTCATTGCTGAACTGAAAACTAAAATACGAAATTATCACCTTCTTTGTAGGTTAAACACACAGATATGTCTCAGATGTGAAATATCAATGAAGCTCCAATTTGTCTGAAAAATTAATAAAGAGTTGATTAATATTAAAACAGAATGCCTCTGAACTTCATTACAATTTGCACACTGAAAGACTGTTTTATTAAAATAACAAACCGTTAATTAGTTTCACGGTTAACAGTAAATTGATCAGATTTATTTTAGAAAGTGCTTCTTTGTTTAATCTTCGAGATTATTAGAGGTCAAACACTTTGGTATACCCTCGCAGAAAAGTTAAAATAAATGTGGAATGCGAGGGCGCACTGGCGTGAAATTCTAGTTTGAAATAACTTAAATATTTTCTGCTACATGCGTTTATACATGTATCTTGTTCTTTTAATGTCATAATTGTGGTTCAGCATTTCATGGACCAGTAGTAAAAATTAATAGTCACGAAAATTACGTTAAAGTTCATAACAACTGAAGGAACAGAAGTTGTAGATCCTGTTACGAATGCAATAGTTTAAAAATAATCATGCCACGGAATTTTACATTATGTAATGTTTATTTAAATTTTTATAATTTATGAGTTGATGATATTAATGGATCACTTAAAATCCTAGTTCATTTTTAACTTTGATCATGATCAAAGTTAACACCTTAATTTGTTTTATTAATACAGGGAAAACTACTTAGAAGTAAGGGAAAAACGTGAGCGATAGTCCTACAAATATTATTTGTAACTTTCTTAGTAACAATTCAAAAGACGGAAACTGCCAGATATTCGTCAGTTGCTTTTATCACGAGCTATTTAATGATAAACTTGTGAATACATATAGCCATGAGCGGTTCGGTGGCTCATTGATAAGATGTCAGATTTGGGATCGACAGATCTATGCCCCTGTTGGATCGAAAATTTACTTGACTCCAACCTAGCCTGCCACAGAACGATGTTCGTAGATCTAAGATGTTGTGACATGCTCCGTAGCTCTAAATCGACCTCAGGCCTTAAATCCTCTTCATCCGGTTTAGTTACCAGTTTAAGTCAAGATACACAAGGAATGCGCGGCAAGTTGAGACACTGTCACTCGATTCTTAGAACTATGCGCAGTTTTATTTTATAAAATAAAGGGTGTATGTGGAAGAGTCGTACATAATATTGTCAAAACCGCTGAAATAGTAACCTAACTCCAGAAAAGACATCGTGGTATAAATACCTACAAACTCCATTTGCATACCAGTAAAACATTCCACTCAGAAATGAAACTAAAACAACCGTATTACACATGATGTTAGAAATGGATATTTTTCTTAATTTGTGCCAAGAAAAGTTATGTCATTAGATTCGTGACATAAGGTTTAACTAGGAATACTTTATTGTGTTGTAATAATAAGTTGAAAATTTCCTAAATACGAAATGGATCATTACTTTGTCGTCGAAGGTTCAGTTCAGGCAGTGATGGACTTATTAGGGATTCGATAGTTTGTTTCCATATATCAATGAATCTGAATCTTTCTCGAAGTTTCACTCATTATGTTGCATATTCCATGTAGGAAAATAAATCTTGTACCACCAATGGAGGATATCGATGAGATAGTCGGAAGGCATCTTGTAAATGTTTGGTTAGACCCCCCCCCCCCAATAAAAGTATCATATTATGCCCTTCCAAAACGAAACGAATGCAGAGTGACCCTGCTCGAGGGGCGTATGGGGACGTCGCCCCCACTTCACACATCCCAGGAACTTTTTTCCGGCGTCTGGTTTCCATTTGTTGTTGCCGCACAGCGAGAAGTGTATCAGCTTTAGTCAAAAAGATAAATAAACTCAGAGTGCAACGTTTTTAACATAACGTCAAATACATTTCTGCGAACGATAAAATTTGTTCTTTTTATTAAGGATCCCATCACACTAACTGAATCTGAATCAGTCGGAATCAATGTGAACCTGACAGGATTCGGTCAGTGCCCCGCAGTCAAATCCGTCCAGACTCAGTCCCCGCTTTGATTCAATGTCACACGTCATTCAGCTGGTAAAATTTTTCTTCCTTTAAGTAGTCGTGAATGAAAAACTAACACGACGGATGATGAACTTTTGACTATGAAAGTGAAAGAAATAATGTGATTTATGACGGGATAGATAAGAACCACAGAAATTTGATTGCTCTGTGTGGAGGGAAACGAGTTTTATTTCATGAATCTACAACCTACACTTTTTATGGTTACGCCGTTCACTTCAAACAAACACAATAATGTTAATTATAACAGTTTACGCTCAAAAGAAACTGAGAGAAGATACTAGATGGCGAAGAGAGAGTGGATTCGAGTCGGATTGACTTGGTTGGACTCGGCTGGTGTGAAAGTTTGGATATCACGAACCAATTTCGCATTGATTCTGATTGATTAAAATTCGTTTAGTGTGAAGAGAGTCTAAGTTATCTTCATTAAATAACAGGGAGCACGTGATATCTATGCCATGGGTTGGTACACCCTGGTCTTTAATATACCAATTCCTTCTGGGAAAATGTTGGCAACTAGAATTGCAGCTAATGCATTCGTGGTAACCATGCTGACCTATTTGGCTTATTAACGAGATAGGAATAAATTCAAAAATGGAATAAACAGTAGCCTGAAATACAATACGTTGTAAAACTTTCATCTGTCAGTCAGTAATACAATGAATAAAATTAAAAATGGAAATGCGGTGATGCAAAATGTTGTTAAAATTACTAATCAAAAATAATCAGTGAAAACCTAAATCTTTGTTTTAAATTTTCTGACCATTTTCGATTTATTCTAATCAGAATACAATTTATTATGAGCTGTGAATTAAACAACATTTTCCGGCTGGAACTGGGAGACAGAGAGATGTGCTAAAGCAATAACAAAATCCGCTGGGCTCAAATAATTTTTCCATCAAACTTTCCAAGTGTCTGCCATGAAAAATAGATAGTAGAATCAGTGATAAACATCATAGAAAATATTTTTTATCTTGTTATTTATTATTCATCGTACTCTTTGGCTGAATACAAGGCTTGAGATTGATTGAAGCTGTCGTTTGGGTCCTCCGCCGGATTCTATTGTAACAATATTTCCGATATGCTGAATCAAACCAAAACTTTCTCCCGTGTAACCAAGTCTTAATTGTCCTCAGGGTTTGTGGGTACTTTTACTTGGGAAACTTATACTGAAGTAGTTTAACTCCGCATATTACAACGATGGAAGTGTATACATGTTTCTGTTGGTGTTTCTTACGTAAACAACTGTGTATCTACATCTACATATATACTCTGCAATTCACAAAATTGTGGGTGGCAGAGGGTGCTCAGCACCAAAGTTAATCTCTTTGTTGTGCATTCCAGTCCCCAATGGTACGAGGGAAAAAAGAATTCCTATAAGAATCAGTGCGGCACCTTATTTTCCTAATTTTATCTTTCCTGTCTTTCCGACACAAATAGGTTGGTGGAAGAAGTATTTCACTACACTCGAAAGTGAAAGTGGGAGTACGCATATTTACCAATAAGTTTATACGAAATGTGCGTCGTCTATCTACCAGAGACTCCCAGCCTAGTCTACTAATCAGTTCTGTGACGCTTTCATAAGGACTGTAGCAAGCGGTCACGAATCGAGCGGCTCTTCTTTGTACTTTCTCTATAATTTCGATCAACCCTTTACGAAACGGGTCCCAAATGGCACAACAATAATCCAAATGTGGACGCACAATAGACTTGTACGCTATCTCCTTTGTTTGTTCATTACAATTTTTCAAGATTCGACCTAGGAATCGCAGCCTAGAATTTGCTCAACCTACTAACGAATTAATGTTTATGTCCTATTTCATGTTCCTTTGTACTGTTACTCCCAAATATTTGATAAAATCGACCATATCAATAACTGTATTGTTTAACTCGTATTTCTGAACAATTGGATTCTTTTTGTTAGTTATGCTCATTGTCTTGCACTTTTTACAATTTAGAGTAAGTTACCACTCAGCGCACCAAGCCAAAATAACATCCAGATCACGCTGAATTTCTAAGCAATCGGCCAAATTTCTTACTTCCCTATAAATAACCGCATCATCAGCAAACAATCTAAAAAGGTTTTTCACTTTGTCTCCGACATCGTTTATAAAAATTAAGAAAAGAAGTGGTCCTATTACACTTCCTTGAGGTACACCCAATGTAACATCTAGATTAGAAGAACTTTCTCCTTCAACGACGACATACTGCGGCCGAACGGTTAGAAAATCCTTTATCCATTCACAAAGCTGATCCGATATACCGTACGCTCAAAGCTTCACTAAAAGGCGATTGTGTGGCACAGAGTCAAAGGCTTTCTGGAAAACTAAAAAAATTGCATCTACTTGTGAACCTGCATCAATAACTTTCATTACGTCGTGTGTAAATAGGGCCAACTGTGTTTCACATAATCTTTTCTTCCGAAATCCGTGTTTATTTCTTGTAAGCAAATTATTTTCATCTAGAAAATTCATTATGTTCAAGCATATAATATGCTCCATAACTCTACTACAAACAGATGTTATAGATATGGGACGATAGTTTCCAGGATCACTTCGATCGCCTTTCTTGAAAATCGGAGTTACTTGCGCTATTTTCCAGTATGAAGGTACTTTTCGCCCTTCTAATGATTTACTGAATATATCAGACAGAAATGGCCCGATTTCCGCCGCATACTCTGAAAATACTCTTACTGGAATTCCATCCGGGCCCGGTGCTTTCGCCCACTTCAGGAGTTCTAATTGTTTAACGATACCTGCAGTATCTATTGGTAATGATTCCATCACCGACTCGCCACGGCGTGGGAAAACGGGAATACTATCCTTATTTTCATTTGTAAATGAATTTTTGATTACAGTATTTAGTACGTTAGTTTTATCGCGGCTTTCATTAACCTCGGAACCTTCACGAGTTAGTGCTGGAATATTGCTGTTGGTACAATTAACTTTTCGTACATACGACCAAAATTTCTTTGGGGTTTCTGTGAGACTCTTAGAGAGAGAGTTGGAGTGAAAATCGTTGAAGGCCTCGCGCATTACATTCTTAATACGTCCTCTTAACTCAGCTAAAGATTCTAAATCGCTGCGACACCCCTTCCTTCTTGAGAGTGGGTGTATTTTCCTTTGTTTTTTTTAGTAATCTTTTGACTTCGCATGTGTACCACAGTGGATCATTCTCCCCCTTTATTGTCCTCTTCGGTATATGTATTTCCATACCTTCCCTGACTATATGTATAAATCGATGCCACATCTCTGTATACCTGTGTATGTTCAATGCAGTGTGTTGTGAATGAATGAAAGACGGAAGAGAGTGAAACCCAGTGTTGAGTCATTCAGTCGTACTATTCCGATGGACCGGAAGCAGGCTTAAAGTCCTCATCAGTCTCATGAATGATCATCAACAGCTTCGTATGTCCTCACCTAACGCAACCACCTAAGCCAACGGTACGTGTAACTAAGTATACTCAGTTACATTTCATAAAGCCAGACACGCTAATCATTTGAACTTATAGAACCTAAATTCAATGTTTTACTACGTAATACACGTGTTAATTGAGATGACACTCCCGGTAACTTGAAAATAAAACCTTTTATATTTATTCACTGGAAACCACATTGCCTGACAAAATCTTTTTAAAAAAACTGTACTTCTATTCCTGCACTGAAGGGTACATTATACAGCAATGGCACATATCACAATTAGGTTTCAATCGGGAATATATCCATTTCTGGAAATTAATAGACTGAACGCATTCTGAAATAATAACTCAATACGGTTTTGAGTACAATAAAAGTTCTGAAACTTGCATAATGGCCGCAGCCGACAGAGTTGCCACTAGAAGATTTTTCACTACGCCTTTGCAAACTAATTGAAATTTGACTTTTCCGTCGTTATTTTTAAAACATTTATTTTCTACAACTGAGGTGTGCGTCTTTGCAGTCCAAAATGTGATAAATTTGGTGAATTCAGTGATACATCAGGTAAGGGCATGGGAAAAGTGTCATAATACAATACAATTCCGTGTGGCCGTAATGACCTCGAGACAGCGTTCCTATCGGCTGCGCATTATGCCCCCCTAGTAGCCACCTTAGCCTAACCCAGTAGTCCTACCGGGTACAGGGAACCTAAGGTTTAACGTGAATCCGAACCACGCAAGAGTTCTTGCGTACTTCTCATTACACAATAATCTGTGCCAGAGGAGAATGTCGGGTTAAGGGGCTATGAAAATCCCGGTTGTGACAGGGATTCGAACCGGCGGCCTTCTGATCCCTTCTGACCTTAACCACTGAACCATCAGACCACTCTGGTGTCATAATAATCAAATGAATAGAATTTACGTGATCTGTTATGGGCTAGTAACAATAAGAATATAACTGGGGTAACGATTACTCGCGCAACACTCGTTCAGAGCTAGCTTATAATAGTGCAACCCATCCAAGGGGTTGCAGGTCCTATTTTATCAGAAGAAAACTTTTAATTGTTTCGTATAACAACTCTGTTCGTTGATAATATGTACAATGACTTATGTTTTTTAGTAATGGTGTTCCTTTTAGACCTTACGATTCGTTGTAGCTTACAGTAAATTATAAGAAAATGTTGAAGAGGTGAGTCAGAGATACAACATAAGAAAGTAAACCAGAGGTTTTATTATTTCTTGGAGCTTCTTTATTGATTGTACTACCCCGGATTCAAAATATTATCTACGAAAAGCTAACGAGTGTAAATCCAAATTCAAAGACTTTTTGCTTCAAAATCCATTTTACTCTGTAAAAGAATTTTCTTCTTGGAATTTGATAATTAAGGATTACTGAGAAACAACAATGTGTTTGGTAAATAGAAGGGGTAGGTGAAAAAGCGGTTGACAGTCACTAACGTACTGTACGGTTTTTATTTGTGTTGAAACCGTTTACAGATGCAGCGGTTATGTGGAAATTGGGCATAAAGTAACTAACATTGGATGATATGAACTTTTAGTTAGCGTTGACAATTGATTATACTATTGAGATTTTAACTAACTAACCATTTATCAGTAGTTGGCATTATTACTGATTTTTTAATAATGGTATGCACTGTTCCAAATTTCCGAAACTGTTACCACATGGTAAGCAAATCTAATCTACTAACTTACGCCTCATTGACGTCCATTTCATTATAGGCCTGCAAATATTTGAGGCAAATAATGGGAAGGAATTCGGCGATGTTTTTTTTGAAAGATCCATCCTAGCATTCACCTGTAATGATTTCCGGAAACCATTTAAAACCGGAATCTGGGTGACGGAGTGGGGATTTGAACCCACATCCTACAAATGTCGGGTCCAAGCGTTAGCGCTCACTCACCGAGATCTTTGCGGTTGGTAAATAATTCACTGTTAATTATCGAACGGATGCTATTGACCTGCCTGGATAATGTACTGTCGACAAAGTCATTGAACCAATAAGATTACAGCAACCTGAGTATTTAAAACTTTCAGTAAACTGCGGCCAGGATAAATTTCGTGCGTAAAGATATTTACATTTGTACTGGAAATGTAGGTTTTGAAGGCCAACATGAATTTCTTCCGACGCTCTTACATTTCCGCAGCTCTGTAACTTGATGATAAAGGCTCGAGAGGTTTTTATTGGCTGTGAATTCCGCCCCTATTGTAACCTCTTTAATCTAAACCGGTTATCCTACCGAGTATAGGAGACCGACAGTTTAAAGGGAAATCCGAATCACGGAACCGTTGTGGCTTATTTTACATTACACAGCCAGCTGTGTTCAAAGGGTAAGGTCACGTTAAGGGTCTCTGGAAATCCCCACCGACACAGGGATTCGACCTTTACGAGTTCCAGCTAGACGCCTTAACTACGGAGCCACCAGATCGCTCAATTCGATTGTCATCATTGAAGCCTCACAGTTTCCCTTAAATTTACTGCGGAACCCGACAAATGTTCTCGGTGTGCAATTAGGAAGGAACTAAACTTTTCGTCAGAAAATTGACAAAATCTCATGTTTTCATCTCTCGTAACTGCTTTTTGTAACCACAAACTTCTGGCAACTAAAACGGCAGTTACCATGTGAAGAATGTTTGCAGAAAGCGTCGCAAGTTGGCAGCATTGTGCGGAAGCTGCAGGGGTGCTGACTACGGTAATGGTTTATACGGAGTCCGCCGCCCGCTTCCAAGGCATCGGCAGGCCAATTAAAAGCTGACAGCAGGCGCGCAGGAGGCTGGAGAGGGGCAGCACTTTGCTCTGCGACATGAACACTGCATCAGCTGCACAGTCTCACCAACAGCTCGCGGATAAACTTCAGGTTCGAGTACCAGCCTAAGTGGTAGCTTTTAGAACCTCCATCCCAGCTGGGGACGCGCTTAATCGATTCGCTACTTACAAGTGCTTATTCCTAGAGATGTGCAAATAAAAAGTATATCGAAAAATAAAGTATCTATATTTACAAACAATATCGATATGTATCGAGAGAAAAATATCGTTATGTCGATATTTTTGCCTGAAGACTTTTCTAGAAATATTCCCAAAATGTATCAACATATTTAAGAAAATTAGTAAAATTAAAGACACATGTGGAAATTATATAACTTATTATTAATTTATATATTTTTAAAATCAATCAAACCACTATTTATCTGATGTAGACATCAAAAGAACCCTCTGTTTTGTGTGTTCCCCCTTGTAGTGGGTGCCTTGGTGGGCAAACTACGTTACAATTATCTTTCATACCTTTATGATTAATAATTGTGGATTTTTAATTTTAATTTTTATGAAGGAGTGAAAATTTATTAATTTTGCAAGAATCTCGACGTTAGTTGGAATTTAAGGAAAAATTGTCACCATATGACATTTATTTTCTAATCATTGGCGATTACAAGTCTGAGCGAATTTATCGTTAACATTAACACAAATTGGCAAAATCATAAAAGCAACGCTCAGAGGTACAATTAGCCGTCATGAGCAAGCAAACAATTGTATATTTACTTTTAAATATCTCAGAATCAAAATGCAAGAAATAATGACAACTGGAAACAATGAAAAATACAAGTTATGACGACCTCAGACAAAGGCATCATAATACTGTGACTTTACAGTTAAAACGACAATCATGGGCGCCACGAATGAACAATATATCATTCGAAAATAATTAGTTCTGGCAAATTATGCCGCTAGCTCAGGGGTTTTTACAATTACAAAGTGAGAACATGGATCTAACCTCTCAAAGTCGTTTACGGATTCTGTTTCATGGAATGCACAATCAGATGGATTGGTCGTAATAAGTTACCATAGTAGTTCTGCGTCTGATGTCTGCGGTGATTGCAGCGGTCCCACGATATGTGAGATTATCTCACAAGTCGGCTACAGGCATCTCTGGTCTGACAATGCGCATCATCGCATTACCGGCTGTGTTGCTGTGATAAGCTTGCTCCAGCAAGGCAAGCTGGCAGCCAGAAATCGTACAACGGCAGTTGGCGAGAGAAGCCAACTTTCCAAATCAACCTCAGACTAGACTCGCATAGCTTGGACTCGAAGATCGAAGTGAAGCTCGTCGCTCTTCTCTCCCACGAGGAAACTTCTCGCTCCGCCCCTTGCAGTCTCGAAGCTCACATATAACAGAAATTCCCAGGATTTTAAGTTATACGCTCATTTGGATTGGATCTTCAGGTCGGCACCTAATGTCACGTGATATCCCCGATGTGTGATTTGCCCCGCTCATATGACAGAGGTCGGACATATTCGGCTACGTTCGGGGACGACTCTGTGTTCTGGCGGCAGGCATTTCCCGCCCGGTGAGTAACCTTGTTGACCGCCTATCCCTATGGAGCAGAGTGTGTGGTCCGGCAAACCCCAAATCCGCGACTTCTTGTCGCCAAGGTTCGGGAACACCAGATTAGCTTCAAGCCTACATAGCTCAATAATTCTTTAATATTCGCTTTACCAAGATACACTGTATGTTCACCATTTCATTACAGTCCTCACTTGGAATCTTGCGTTCTTTATAAAATTACAACAAAAATCTATTTAGGTGGTCGCCCAAGATTTATGTAAATTACTCTAACATTATGACATATATAATAAAAATGCACCTTGTAACGTGGCGACAGCGCGTCATGTTACACCCTTCAATATACTCTTGTTGTCCAGTCCTGCCAAATTAACTGCAGAAGCCACTCTTTCGGATGACACAGAAAATGTTTGGCATATCAGATACTTTTTCAACGCATTAACTTTTATTCTTCAATGAAACACCAATTGCAAATAGAAGCTGTAAATTTACGCCAACTCATAACTTCGCAACAGAGATACTTAATCAATTTCTTCAACTTGTTTAAAATAAAAAACATTAACTTTCAAAAAATGAAGACGTAACTACTCTCCCGAGTACAGTAAATATCAGTTTTATTCCTGGTCCAGGCAAAATTCAGTTCGATAAATATGCAACTACTTCCAACCGCATGTAGTAATACCTTCAGTAACATATTTAGGGCTTATGAAAGCAGTTTTAATTGTTTAAAAACCGATTTCAAAGTGGATTACGCTGTAACAAAATGTGTCAATTTTTTTTTTTTTAAATCCCTACTCTTCGTATGTTTGTGCAGCTACGTTTACAACAGATTATTACGTTTTATCTTGCATCGCAGTTACGTTATAGCAGAGACCATTAGAATTTTAAGTTTCTTAAATGTTACTTTCATTAGCGACATGTTACTTAAATGTAGTAGTAGTTTCACGTTTTTCCAGCCAAAATTTTTTTACACATTTTTTGAAGAATAAAATGGTACGAAAAGCAAACTTTATAATTGTACACTGGTAATTAATTTCATAACAGTTGCGTATGTATTAAACTATGAACGTAATATCTAATTTCTAATATTTCTGGTGGTTGTTATTCTGCGGCAAGACATAGTCTTATCCTTGATGATTTAAATGTACATAAAAAGGTAAAGTTAAATCTGATTTAATAGCTTACACTTTTATAAAAAACAAAGGGTATCATCTATGATGGTAATAGGAATTTATTCATGAAAAGCTTGTAAGGAGAAACGAATACGAATCATTTTTAATATCTTCCGTGATATGAGTACCTTACTCTGGTCAGATTATCAGAGTATTTGATTAGGATTTTACTAAAATCAATACATTTTACTTTAAATGACAGAGACTATAATTTCGAAAACGGATAACTGTTATTTATTTGACTGATACATTTCGCGATTATGTATGTTTCGTGTAAACTTTCTCTGATTTTTTAATAAACTTCATTGTTTCTTATCTTCTGTCAAAAAAATTCTTAGGTTATGCTTTAAGGTAGTTCTGATAACTGATACAGATTATATCGTAAACATTGAATACCCTTCTCCTTACACGAATTTCTGCATTTTGTTGTCGTAAATAAACAAAAAGGAAAATGAAGGAACGATTGTAAGTTTATTGTGGCTGTTGATTCCTGAGTGACGGCTGGCACGTGATCATTTTCTAGCCACTAGCCATAGCCGACGTGCGCAGTCTCCAGATCACGCATTTCATATCAGAAGACTAGCTTCGAGCCCGTCAAAAATGACGGTTTGAACGCAATATTCTGGCAGTTCATTTTTTTGCAGGTGCTTAATTGTACAGAATTGATATTACATAATGTTAATGGCCTTGATTATGTAATGTTCTACATATTTCATTTGCAGTTCACATAGCCATACAGTAGAAACATCTACTGAATTAATGACGACGGAAGTAAATCAAATTAGGGTTCCCAAAAACTTTTGTTATCCATGTAATATCAGTTTTATTCCTGGTCCAGGCACAATTCAGCACGTTAAATATGGAACTATTTCCAACTGCATTAATTAACACCATTAGTAACATGGCGCTTATGAATGCAGTTTAATTTGTTTGTAAAACTCATTTCAGATTGAATTATGCTGTAACAAAATGTGTCAGTTGCGTTTCTGCTCAACCTCCACTACTATTGCGTTCGAAAGTCTTAGCTTCTATTACCCTCATATGAATAATAATGGGTATCACCTGGGTGGTAGTAAGAATTTATTAGGAAAAGCTTGTAAGGAAAATGAATAACGATCGGGGTCTACTGGAGATCGCGACTCCGCCAAAATAACATTCAGTAATCAGGTAATTATACTGCTGTAGTCAATCGCAAGACATATTATTTTCAAGCAGTAATTCCGTTGTAATACAGCCTGTACCATTATTTTCAAGCATGAATTTGGTTGTGTTACAGCCTGGACCGGCATAATACAGTTAAATATATTTCGGAAAGTACAGTATTTCTAGAGGAGTGTTGCATTTTACCACGGCAATTCCTGGCGGAATCGCGATCTCCAGTAATCTTTATTTACTTTACTTTAAATGACGGAAAGTATAATATCAAAAACGGATAAACGTGAACAAATACCACTAACGAAAGTGTTCAGTGTAATATGCAAAAAGGAAATAAACCGTAATAAATAAACTTTAATCTAGCAACAACATTAGCGAAAGTTTTATTTGAATTAAAATTGAGCATAGGCCGGAATGAGATTTGGAATTTACCAATAGCAGAGCTTGGGGTTGCGTATTTATTAAACTGTGTAAATAATCTGTAATATCTCTGCTCGCCACTATTTGGCTGCAAGAATATCGTTGTAGAATTGCCATTTCAGAATTGCGCTGATAAAAAGGTTATCTTAAATCTCATTTAATAGCTAACACGTTTATCAAATACTAAGGGTAGAAGTAATTTATTCTGGAAAAGCTTGTAAGGAAAAGAATAATTTTTAATTATATCTTTCGTTATATGAATACGTTACTCTGGTTAGATTATCAGAACACTTGGTTAGGATCTGACATAAATAAACGCATTTTGCTTTAGATGACAAGGACTATAATTTCGAAAACGAATAACTGTTACTTATTTGACTGATACATTTCGCGATTACGTGTGCACGATTCTCTGAGTTTTTAATAAGCTTCATTGTTTCTTATCATGTGCCAAAAAAATTCTTAGGTTACGGTTTAAACTAGTGCTTACAACTGATGCAGATAAAATAGCGTAAAAATTTAAAACCATTCTCCTTATATTAATTTATGCATCTGGTCTCCGTAGATAAATAAAAAGCAATATGTAAATTTAAACGAACGTACTAATTGTAATTTTTGACATATAATTGCCTTGCATTATTTTTTTTCCCCTGCTCTCAGTATTTCTAATACCAGTGCTCACTTTTATTTTGCGGCAATAATATCGTTGTTGAATTGTGAGTGTCACATCACTTATACAGTAAATAGTCATATCCTTAATGATTTAAATCTGACCAAAGTTATCTTAATCTCATGTAATAGCTAACACATGTATCAAAAACTAAGGGTATCATATTATAATGGTAGTAGGAATTTATTATGGAAAAGCTTATAAGGAGAAACAAATAAGTCATTTTTATGATATCTTTCGTTATATGAATACTTTACTCTGGTTAGATTATCAGAGTATTTGGTTATGATTTTAAATAAATAAATGCATTTCACTTTAGATGACGTAGACTATAATTTCGAAAACGGATAACTGTTATTTATTTGACTAATATATTTCGCATTACGTTTCTCGGAGTTTTTAATAAACTTCATTGTTTCTTCTGCCAAAACTTAGGTTATTGTTCAACCTAGTCCTTATAATTGATACAGATAAAATAGCGTAAATATTGCATCCCTTTCTCCTTACATGAATTTCTGCGTCTAGCTGTAAATAAACGAAAAGCAAGATGATGGTACAAATGTAATATGGTGGTTGTTGATTGGCCAGTGAAGGCTGGCACGTGACCGTTTTCTATTTAATAGCTGTAGTTTCTATAGACGACGCACCCAGACTAGCGTTTTATATAAGAAAATAACTTAGAAAAATTTCGAATTACATAGTTTAAACACCGAACTACAAAACGAATAACCATCCTACGAATTAATTTACTTTAAGAAGAATCGTAATTTATATCTTGATTGCACTAAATCAACTGCGAGAAAAATATAACTACCGGTAACCTCAAACTCAGTCTCTATTCGTCAGAGTACTGTATGCCTCAGAGCAGCTAAACATGGCTTCAAACGAACAACTCAGAAAACTGTAACTAAACGAATGTAGGGTCCAATAAAAATCGTGTGCCCCATTGGAGAAGAAGGAGAATCCAAACTCAGATAATGCCAACAAATGGTGAGCATCACAACAGTTACGAGAAAGAGGAGATTAGTCTTATATTGTCATATAGTTCGGACGGACAGACTCTCACCTACAAAACCTTCAGCACTGGTTCTAGAGAGAAAGAATCTAACGCAAAGAGGACGAGGTTAGTCACAAATGATAACAAACAAATGTAAATTGACCCCAACGAGATTTATAACAGGGACAAGTACAGAATGTTGATTAAAGCATCCGATTCTCTCCAGACACTAACATCCAAAACACTGCACCTCCGATCTGGTTTGAAATGGAAGCAGGAAAGAATAGACAACCAAAGTGCAATGATGACGGAATAATGGGCTAAGAAAAAAACCTGTAGCAATGTAGCTTGTGGTTGCAGCTAATAAGATGATTGCAATTTAAATAAACTAATAGTTCTCGGTATCGCAGTTATTTTTATTCTTCTTTTGATGCAGACTGATGATTGATCGTTTCTTTCCCAGCAATGAAGGCCGCCACTGTAATACTTAAAAACTTTATATATGAATAAACTTTAAAAGTTTGTAGATTTTGGGACTCAGTTCTCTTTATTTATCTTATATTCTCCCAACAGTTCCTCCGATACTAACAACGATTTGTCCGTGTTGAAAAAAACTTTATTTTCAGCAACTATCACTCAGAACCTATAAATCCCACAGTTCAAATTAAATCAGTTTCGCAACTTCCTTTTTTTCTTCTTTCGACTTAAATTCCATTTGTATCTTAATTACCTTAAAAATTGCCTGTTTTCTTTCTTTAATACAGTTAACACGTTACTTACTCCTATCTCTTTCAACAATGAGTCTCCTCCAAAGATGCTATCTTTCTTATTGTATGAATCTTAGCACATAACCTCTACCTTATCTGCTACTCTTTACGCTGATAATTAAATACATAATCATTTTCTTGATAATACGTACATAAAACGCCTTGTTATTCCCCATATTTCATTTTTTTTCACAAATGAACTCCTATTTTATCAATCACCATTCACTTATTATTTAAAGTCTTTAATAATATTTATTAGTAATAATATCTATTACAATGGAGCGCACGCTTCAGTGGCAGTTTCACTACGCACCCATCTTCCCTCTTTCATGCACCCTACTACATTAGCCCTCTATAAATATTAACTTTAAATTCTTTCAACGTTTTTAGTAAATTATTCATCTCTTGGTCCCATACCTGACAGCCTTACCAAAAAAAAAGATAAAACAATCTTTCTACACCCTTGTGCCCGAAATCGAGTGCCAGCTTGTGGTCATGGTCATCTTTTCCCTTCCATGCATTACTCTTAATTCTTACACCAATATCTTTGCATGCCTCATCACCAATATACACCCTGTACACTCCCATCATCCTCTTCACCCTCCTCCTGCCTTCCAAAGAATCCTATTACAGCTCTTTTACGACATTTGTTACTGATTGCATTCTGCGGTAATTTCCAGAAACCAATCAAGAAGCCTATTTTTGCACCCTCTCCAACTCCTGTTACGACTGTGCTTTGTATAATTACATTTCCGTCTGAATGTGTACAGTTCCTACAAAAATATCTCGCTTACACCATTTTAAGGGCTTACTAAGTTATAAACCACGTGGTCCATAGTGTCTGAAACAAAAAAAGAAGTGGTTAGGAGTGAGCTCTTCAGGTCACATGAATCAAAATGTTTGTTCATAGCAGAAACACTTGGTTTCAGTGGCAATCGATACAGTCAAAACGGAACATTAAACTGAACCAACACATTAATTGTGAACTGTAGAGAACAGTGCTGGAAAAAGCAGAGGATTAATGTCGTGATTCACATAATGTGCATTAGACTCGGACAACAAAATCGGTGCGGCACCTTTTGATGTGTCCATCGCTATCACCCGATGTCTATTACACTGCGCACCGCTCAATAGATCGGGTTGTAATTATAGCTCGCAGAAACGTTTTAATCGCCTCTCATTAGAAACGTTGAAACATTTAAAACGGCACGCACTGGTCGTTAGGTACTAACATATGGCCGGCGGGAGGCAGCTGTCTCATGGCGGCATTCTGTGTGTACCTCGGAGGCACGTCCATATGTGCGACACACAAACTGCTGCTATCGTTACGATTACACGACTAGTCTGACTGGTGTGTGATAAAGTTTAGCTCAAGCACTCGGGAGTACGCCAGTTTTATGTCCCCGTCCGACCATCCAGAGGAATGCCGGGATAGCTTACTTCTAAAAGACCAATGCCGAATAGAACTGTGAAAATAACGGTAAATTGTGTACCCGTATGCATTCGCTACTAAGCGCCAATCAGTACTCGTCACTGTCGTATCGTTACTCGTTACCTTTTGGTACAATCAAGCGCTAAGATCAAGCATTGTATCGAGTCGCACCGCGTACAGAATGACTTCGTTTCTAGCGTATCGTTTCGTTACTCGTTACTTCTGTCACAATTGAGCACTAGCATGAAGCATTGTATCGAGTCGCGCCGCGTACGGGATGACATCGTTACTATCGTATCGTTTCGTTACTCGTTACTTCTGTCACAATTGAGCACTAGCATGAAGCATTGTATCGAGTCGCGCCCCGTACAGAATGACTTCGTTACTAGCGTATCGTTTCGTTACTCGTTACTTCTGTCACAATTGAGCACTAGCATGAAGCATTGTATCGAGTCGCGTCGCGTACGGGATGACTTCGTTACTATCGTATCGTTTCGTTACTCGTTACTTCTGTCACAATTGAGCACTAGCATGAAGCATTGTATCGAGTCGCGCCCCGTACAGAATGACTTCGTTACTAGCGTATCGTTTTCGTTACTCGTTACTTCTGTCACAATTGAGCACTAGCATGAAGCATTGTATCGAGTCGCGCCGCGCACGGGATGACTTCGTTACTATCCTATCGTTTCGTTACTCGTTACTTCTGTCACAATTGAGCACTAGCATGAAGCATTGTATCGAGTCGCGTCGCGTACGGGATGACTTCGTTACTATCCTATCGTTTCGTTACTCGTTACTCTCGTCACAATTGAGCACTAGCATGAAGCATTGTATCGAGTCGCGTCGTGTACGGGATGACTTCGTTACTATCGTATCGTTTCGTTACTCGTTACTTCTGTCACAATTGAGCACTAGCATGAAGCATTGTATCGAGTCGCGCCCCCGTACAGAATGACTTCGTTACTAGCGTATCGTTTCGTTACTCGTTACTTCTGTCACAATTGAGCACTAGCATGAAGCATTGTATCGAGTCGCGCCGCGTACGGGATGACTTCATTACTATCCTATCGTTACGTTACTCGTTACTTCTGTCAGAATTGAGCACTAGCATGAAGCATTGTATCGAGTCGCGTCGTGTACGGGATGACTTCGTTACTATCGTATCGTTTCGTTACTCGTTACATCTGTCACAATTGAGCACTAGCATGAAGCATTGTATCGAGTCGCGCCCCGTACAGAATGACTTCGTTACTAGCGTATCGTTTCGTTACTCGTTACTTCTGTCACAATTGAGCACTAGCATGAAGCATTGTATCGAGTCCGCGCCCCGTACAGAATGACTTCGTTACTAGCGTATCGTTTCGTTACTCGTTACTTCTGTCACAATTGAGCACTAGCATGAAGCATTGTATCGAGTCGCGTCGCGTACTGGATGACTTCGTTACTATCCTATCGTTTCGTTACTCGTTACTCTGTCAGAATTGAGCACTAGCATGAAGCATTGTATCGAGTCGCGTCGTGTACGGGATGACTTCGTTACTATCGTATCGTTTCGTTACTCGTTACATCTGTCACAATTGAGCACTAGCATGAAGCATTGTATCGAGTCGCGCCCCGTACAGAATGACTTCGTTACTAGCGTATCGTTTCGTTACTCGTTACTTCTGTCACAATTGAGCACTAGCATGAAGCATTGTATCGAGTCGCGCCCCGTACAGAATGACTTCGTTACTAGCGTATCGTTTCGTTACTCGTTACTTCTGTCACAATTGAGCACTAGAATGAAGCATTGTATCGAGTCGCGTCGCGTACTGGATGACTTCGTTACTATCCTATCGTTTCGTTACTCGTTACCAAAATTGAGCACTAGCATGAAGCATTGTATCGAGTCGCGTCGTGTACGGGATGACTTCGTTACTATCGTATCGTTTCGTTACTCGTTACTTCTGTCACAATTGAGCACTAGCATGAAGCATTGTATCGAGTCGCGCCCCGTACAGAATGACTTCGTTACTAGCGTATCGTTTCGTTACTCGTTACTTCTGTCACAATTGTGCACTAGCATGAAGCATTGTATCGAGTCGCGTCGCGTACGGGATGACTTCGTTACTATCCTATCGTTTCGTTACTCGTTACTTCTGTCACAATTGAGCACTAGCATGAAGCATTGTATCGAGTCGCGCCGCGCACGGGATGACTTCGTTATTATCCTATCGTTTCGTTACTCGTTACTTCTGTCACAATTGAGCACTAGCATGAAGCATTGTATCGAGTCGCGTCGTGTACGGGATGACTTCATTACTATCCTATCGTTTCGTTACTCGTTACTTCTGTCACAATTGAGCACTAGCATGAAGCATTGTATCGAGTCGCGCCGCGCACGGGAAGACTTCGTTACTATCCTATCGTTTCGTTACTCGTTACTTCTGTCACAATTGAGCACTAGCATGAAGCATTGTATCGAGTCGCGCCGCGCACGGGATGACTTCGTTACTATCCTATCGTTTCGTTACTCGTTACTTCTGTCACAATTGAGCACTAGCATGAAGCATTGTATCGAGTCGCGTCGCGTACGGGATGACTTCGTTACTATCCTATCGTTTCGTTACTCGTTACTTCTGTCACAATTGAGCACTAGCATGAGGCATTGTATCGAGTCGCGCCGCGCACGGGATGACTTCGTTACTATCCTATCGTTTCGTTACTCGTTACTTCTGTCACAATTGAGCACTAGCATGAAGCATTGTATCGAGTCGCGTCGTGTACGGGATGACTTCATTACTATCGTATCGTTTCGTTACTCGTTACTTCTGTCACAATTGAGCACTAGCATGAAGCATTGTATCGAGTCGCGCCGCGCACGGGATGACTTCGTTACTATCCTATCGTTTCGTTACTCGTTACTTCTGTCACAATTGAGCACTAGCATGAAGCATTGTATCGAGTCGCGTCGTGTACGGGATGACTTCATTACTAGCGTATCGTTTCGTTACTCGTTACCAATTGAGCACTAGCATGAAGCATTGTATCGAGTCGCGTCATGTACGGGATGACTTCGTTACTATCCTATCGTTTCGTTACTCGTTACCATTGAGCACTAGCATGAAGCATTGTATCGAGTCGCGTCGTGTACGGGATGACTTCATTACTATCGTATCGTTTCGTTACTCGTTACCAATTGAGCACTAGCATGAAGCATTGTATCGAGTCGCGCCGCGCACGGGATGACTTCGTTACTATCCTATCGTTTCGTTACTCGTTACTTCTGTCACAATTGAGCACTAGCATGAAGCATTGTATCGAGTCGCGTCGTGTACGGGATGACTTCATTACTATCCTATCGTTTCGTTACTCGTTACTTCTGTCACAATTGAGCACTAGCATGAAGCATTGTATCGAGTCGCGCCGCGTACGGGATGACTTCATTACTATCCTATCGTTTCGTTACTCGTTACTTCTGTCACAATTGAGCACTAGCATGAAGCATTGTATCGAGTCTTGCCGCGCACGGGATGACTTCGTTACTATCCTATCGTTTCGTTACTCGTTACTTCTGTCACAATTGAGCACTAGCATGAAGCATTGTATCGAGTCGCGTCATGTACGGGATGACTTCATTACTAGCGTATCGTTTCGTTACTCGTTACTTCTGTCACAATTGAGCACTAGCATGAAGCATTGTATCGAGTCGCGCAGCGTACGGGATGACTTCATTACTATCCTATCGTTTCGTTACTCGTTACTTTCTGTACAATTGAGCACTAGCATGAAGCATTGTATCGAGTCGCGCCGCGTACGGGATGACTTCGTTACTATCCTATCGTTTCGTTACTCGTTACTTCTGTCACAATTGAGTACTAGCATGAAGCATTGTATCGAGTCGCGCCGCGTACGGGATGACTCCGTTACTATCCTATCGTTTCGTTACTCGTTACTTCTGTCACAATTGAGCACTAGCATGAAGCATTGTATCGAGTCGCGCCGCGTACGGGATGACTTCGTTACTATCCTATCGTTTCGTTACTCGTTACTTGTGTCACAATTGAGCACTAGCATGAAGCATTGTATCGAGTCGCGCCGCGTACGGGATGACTTCGTGACTATCCTATCGTTTCGTTACTCGTTACTTCTGTCACAATTGAGCACTAGCATGAAGCATTGTATCGAGTCACGCCACGTACGGGATGACTTCGTTACTATCCTATCGTTTCGTTACTCGTTACTTCTGTCACAATTGAGCACTAGCATGAAGCATTGTATCGAGTCGCGCCGCGTACGGGATGACTTCGTTACTATCCTATCGTTTCGTTACTCGTTACTTTCTGTACAATTGAGCACTAGCATGAAGCATTGTATCGAGTCGCGCCGCGTACGGGATGACTTCGTTCGTACACTGTGAAGTTTAAGTGAAATGTTCATTTAGTAAAGTAAATTTAGGTAAAATTTGCAGTGTAAAAAAAATAGAAGTTAGAATATCTCATCTTAGAATAAAAACATTTCATAAATGTTTGAAATCAATAAAATCTCACTAACATATGGTCAATAACAAAAAGAGTAAACATCTCAAATTATCTACCCAAATTTTCTATTTACAATTTATGTTCTGTAAATTTTAATCTTAACAACAGCAAAAAACTCTTTATGTTGTCAAAATTACTTACCCTCGATAAAAATATCAACATTTAACAGTAAATAATATTAATCATATTAAAATAATCTACGGAACATGTTTGTACTCAAAAATTTTACTTTATAGCAAAACGAATTCAAATCTTCCAGAAATAGACGACACACGATTTTCAAATGTTCATTCTCTCGTTCAGATTAATTTCCAGTTCCTGCATGATGCGTTGTATTTGTTCGTTTATCGAATCACACTGGCATACATATGAAAAATACGATTAAAGTAATGAATTTGTGAGTAACGTTTCGGTACTTCGAATCAGGCCACGTACTCGTTATTCAGTAACTAATACTTATTATTATTTTAATTGTGATGCAACTAACGCTCTGGTGGCAATCCCCCTAGTCATCTAATTAGCCCTTTATATATATATATGTATTTTAAAATTTTCTTTTGTAATTGGAATGTTAAATTCCTCTCCCATTTACTTTTCCGATTTACAATTTTTTTTTAATTTTAAATTCCTTAAGCCTTTTTGGTTTGCCACAGCTCCACTACCAAAATACTTCCTGTTACTTGTCTCCAGGCCACTCTCAGCTCTAATAATTTAAACGTCAACGGATCGTAATACTCATAAAAAATTAAAGAGTCTATTCTATTCGTGGCTTGCAAGTAGGGATGAGAGGAGATAGAGACGTATCCATCAAAATGGACGTAAAATGATTACCAAAAAATGTAACGTTAAGAGACCAAAGTTCTCCGGCCGTCTTTGTGGAAACCGGATTTACGTATTGATTAGCTGGAAGGCAGTACACTTCACACATCAAATGCATGCTTACAACTGCGAAGTTATATTTGCTAAAACGTAATTAACGCTTAATTGTTATTAATTCCTTGTGTTGGTGCCCACTCCTAGTCATGTTCCAAATATTGAAATACTAAAAACTTGAACCGTAGAACGCATTCCACATATTTGATTAATAATGAACGCATTGAGTATTCCCATTTAGATTGGTGAATAGGAGATTTAATTAAAACTTGGACGTTATTACAGCGTTTGTCGTGTTTACAAAATAAACACAGCTGCAATTGACTGGTCGATAGGAAATAACAACAGATTGTTATGAAAATTTGCACCCAAGTAGCAATGGGTTCCTATTTCTATTACAAACGCGCGTGGAAATTTTGTATCCGCACGAACAGAATAGAGCACATTGGATTTAAACATCGCTAATTAAAAGCAGTTAACAACGGTCCGTGGTTGTTATTTTTCGATTGTCACCATTAAACACATCTCTAACAGACGTATGTATCCATGTATATAAATATATATCTGTGTGCGATAAGGCACTACCACTCTAGATGAGTGCTGGGCCGATCCCTAAGCTTTTCAAGAACAAAAATACACGTATCATAGGAAACGTAAGTTACACGAATCGCAGAGAGATGGCAGCTCTTAAACTCGCCCTGTTATCCCAGGAAGTGACCTGTTTTTTGTTTATTATTATAGAGTTTTCGCCTCCTCGACGTCTAAGTCATCAGAGGCAGGAAAGGACTGGGTCAAGGAACGGGAAGGAATTGGGTCATAGCCTTTTGAAGGAACTATCCTAGCATTCGCCTGGAGTGAACTGGCGAAACCATGGAAGATCCAGATGGATGGTCGGAAGGGGATTCGAACCCGCGTCATTCAGAATGCGAGGCCGAAGCGTTAGCGCTCACCAACCACTCCCGGTCGTTGATTCCAACTAACCAATGGAGACATGGGAGAAATTCTTAATTACAAATCACGATGAGAGTCAAGGACAAGCAATCGCCATTTATCTCACAAATAATAATGATATGTAGAAAACAATCTCGGTCATATTATTACACAGTATAGATTTTATGCGTTATGAGGATATTAAGTAAATTAGATCTTTAAAATTTGACAAAAGGTAGCAGCGTTCTATTACATCGAAACGATTCTAGCAAACTAGACCAGCCTTTCCCAACCTTTTCCAGACTGTTATCGCAACGGACCCCTCAGTAATAATAACTGGGATGCAGGCTAGACTGGAGCTGTCAATTCATAGCTCAACTCGTGTTTCACACGCTGTGGACAGCATTCACGTGTTATCACACCTCCATTAATGCGTTAAGAATTATTAATTTTATTTTGTTTGCAGGCTCCTGAACTAGACTGAATCGACTTACTACTTATTAACAACATTTTTTTTGTTTAAGTTTGATCCATACCGGGGAACCCGGGGTACAACTGGGTACCGGGGCAGAATGAAGTTCTACATTTTTCGATGTCAAACAGTTATTGCCAGCTGGCGGCAATAAGTAGAACTAGACCAACCTATTGCGACTCAACTACTGCAGCCATGTTAGTCTACTTTTCTTGAGCATTGTGAAGTTTTCGCTGTGTAATTTTCTTCTCCTGAATTGTAACTTCTTATATTTTTGTAACCAAGCTAAACTATAAATACTTGTTTACATTGCATTACATGGGATAAACTGATCGAAGTCACATGTTTCTAAAAAATATTAAAAAATCAATATCTCGAAGATGGTGAGACTTTTATGAAAATAAATTTTTGCCATATAGTAGGAAACTATGGGACCTATCTGTCGTTGCAGGATTATCCCTTCATTCCTGAATACCCTGTATACTTGGTGACAGGTGTTTGCTCCCGACACGCCACCTCCTGGTTGCCCAAGACAGGTCGCTCTGTTTCCCACGGCGCCGGACACACAACACCCAGGGATCAGCTTACCACCACACTACGTAACACACTCGGCCTGGCCTCTCAGCTGACGCCACCGCCTTGGAGATCAGTCCATTAGCTGTCCAAATTACAGTTCATACTTCATACTAACTCTTTTTGAATACACCTATATATTTCTTTAAAGAAAAAAAATCGAGCGTGGTGGATGAGCAGTTAACGCTCTGGCCTCGCAATCAGGAGGACGCCGGTTGAATCCCCATCCGGGAAACCAGATTTGGTTTTTTTGGTTTCTCCAAATTACTACAGGCGAATGCCGGGATGCTTCCTCCAAAAGGCCATGGTCGAATTACTACCCCTTTCTTGTCCCCAGTCCCATCCCACCTCTAATGACCTCGACGTCGACGAGGCGTAAAGCCATAAGTAGAAAAAAATATTTTAAGGAAACAACATTTATTACGGTTAAAAAAAAAAATACCAGTACCAAGTTGTCCAATTGGCTGACACGGTTTTGAGGTTAGTGGAAATAAAGTTGGAGGGAACATTTTTGATTAGGTAATCTATACGTAACTTACAGCAAATACCGTTTGAAAAAAGTAACTGACAGAAAATTGTAAGTGTAGTGTTATTTTTTCGAACTTTGTGTGGTGGAATCTTCTATTGATCTATATTTCACTTTAAATATCAGTCGGTAGGCATCTTTAAAAATAAAGGACATAAATAAATACGAGTATAAGTCTCAGACTATTACGATGAAATTTATATTTGATTTTTCGGTAGCTAAAAAGAAACCCTTATTATTCCTTACTATTCTTTTGAATTACAGGAAACTGAAGTTTTTCCTGAAATTAAGGTAAAATGCAATCACGGGATCGTTATTAAGATTAGCTAGTCCTTTGAAATATGCTACTGTCTGAAAGCATTAAAATACGTCTTGTAGATTTTGAAGCAGTAGACTACTGCAGTAGTTGTAACAGGAATAGTCTTAACACGTTTCTCTCAGTATACGTAGATAATGTATTAAAATTTCATCTAAAGTGTAGACTAAGTCTTCAAAACACAAGATCCATCGATGAATCAATTTCATCTACCCATCGTCGACTTCTTAACGATACGATCGATTTTTTCCATATAGTAAAATGCAACGTACTTGAGCTATAGGATATTTGTAAACCAGACACAGAAAGCAAAACAGAATCTGAGCTGATTTAAAAATCGTACCGGTATATGGATAAATTTCCAACTCCTGAGAATACATTTCATAAATATTATATACCTGTTAAATAAGTTATCTTTCTTTGTGATTGGTCCCTGAGGATTTCGCGATATTTGATCTCCCCTTCAAAGAAAATTATTTAATGGTCTGAGTCATCAACTAGTAACATGTAAGTCTTATTTATCATATTTTTATGAAACACTTGATTTTATTTATATCCATTGTCATAAATCTTTTGACTGCGAGAAGTTACATAAGTTTCTATCTGTCTGTTTAGATGAAAGGGATTTACGAAAAACCTGCCGTTAGAACTATGGTGGGGTTTCATGTAGTATACAGCGCATGGCCGGTAGGGATTAAAAAAAGTGTGTGATTAATTTTGCTGTGTAATCGGAAATATGAGAAAATTTAGATTAAAGTATTCGCAAATTAGTATCTCCTTACGTTGAACACGATTCATGCAAAAACTTAAGCTTTCGAATAATATCACACTGTCCCGAAGGTAGAATAGGATATGTTTCATTCTCATGTGAAGACGGAACACGTAAGTATAACAATGAGGTCCGTCCTTTAACACTCCAAGTAAATGAAATTGCGGGCGATCGCTAGTAGTAATGTAAAATTTAATGAGGTTTTTGTTCTAAAGAGTTTAAATAATGTTGTTCTTATATAATAAATTCACGTACTTCATTCGCTTCAGCGCGAATGAAAAATGGTTAAGCTTTCAATAGCGCACGTTATGTACTGTGATGATAGAGTAATTTTTAGTGGTTGGAATTAGATAATTGTATTCGGCAGGTATTGTAACCGCAACCACTTCACCGTAGTTGCAATCACCCTGAAGCTCTGCTACGAGCAAGACACGCAGGCCCCTACTGCATCACAAACTGCACTCAGACGGGAATTGTCGACTATTCTACGCTGATGTAAGCGAGTGTAATCTGCAGTAAACTTTACGCGTGTAGATGCCATCGGCACGTCGCTCCTGGCTCCCAGGGCGCGGGGAAAGTGGATCCCCGCAGGCAGCTGAAACAACTTGGCTGCTCACCTCCGTCACGCTAACTTGGTCTGCCGCGAAGTTAGCGTCGGAACACGGGGTGCGGGGCCAGGGAGAACGCTCGGCTAATCCCCAGACTAAAGTTACTGCACTGCTCGAGAGTGACAAGCGGCTGCTGGTGGTTTATAGGTTCAGCTTTTACCATTATGATCAAAGAGTTTTACATAGACGCTACTACCACAGGATGTTCTGTTCTCACTAGATCTGATACCGATCTTCATTAGAGCTCCTTTCCTGTTCTGGATTAAATTATCAGGGAAACAGGGTATTTAAGTTGGTACTAACACACAAGAACTACTGTCCTTAGAACGGTAGATTCTGCTAAATACCTAGGGGTAAAAATTCATAATAATTTGTCATGGAATGAGCATATGGAGAATGTAATTGGGAAAGCAAATCGTATGCTTCGATTTCTAGGTTGTAATTTAAAACAATACACTCTGGACGTTAAATCGATTGCATACAAGTAACTAGTGCAGCCTCACTTAGAATATTGTTGCTCTGTATGAGGTCCCAATCAAAAGGGATTAATGGAGGCATTAGAGATGGTCCAAAGAAGAGCCGCCCGATTCGTGACAGGTATATATAGTTGGAGGGAAAACGTAAGTACTATGTTGAAGGAGTTAGGTTGGGAAGACCTGGAGCACCGAAGGCGTTGCTCTCGACAGAAGCTAATTGAAAAATTCTCGACTGACGTGTTTCGGAATGACAGTAAACAAATATTGCTACCAGCAACATTCATATCCCGGAATGACCGCGAAAATAAGCTAAGAGAAATCAGTGCCAGAACCGATTCATTTCTGTACTCATTTTTTCCACGAGTGATTAGGGAGTGGAATAGAAAGGATTTACCTGGCGACTAAACACAAAATCCGACAAGAGTAGCTTTCGATAAAGTACTCCGGCCATCCTGATTTGGGTTTTCCATGGTTTCCCCAGATCGCTCCATGCGAATGCTGGGATGGTTCCTCACATGGGCGCCTCCTGCCATATCCCGTATATCCGTTCCAAACCATTACCTTCCCGGATAGGTGCAATGCACCCTCCGCCACACACTTTTAGTGAATCGCGGAGTAATAGTAATAGTAAGAACTCCTCGACAAGCTTTCTTAAACATTCTAATATAGACATGACTTTAGTTCTAATGATTAGTTCTTCTTTAAATTGATTATTCTCCTGTAAATAAGGAGAATGATTTATTCGTTGCAGTTTGTATGTGAGATTATACTTTGAATTAAATCGAAAATAGTTGTGAGATGATATATAACTGTTTGTAGTAGATATGCTTTTAGTATTGTATGCTGCTAGCCCTTGTAGCGCAGGGTCTAGCGAGCTGGCCTCGCGATGCAAGGGTCGCCGGTTCGAGTCCGGCCGAGGGCAGGGGTGATTTTAATTATGTATTGTGTTTGTCCTGAGCTGTGCATACTGGAGAGTAAATCTAACGACACATACTCTCGAAGAGACAAAAATGCACTTGTAGCTGGCTGTATGGTTGACATGACCAAAAGCCAATATTAAAAAAAAAAAAAAAATATTGCATACTAGATGTTGACCGTAGCTTCGTCCACTTGTTTTTTTTTTATTTTTATTTTAGAAACGGTATTCTACGGAAGTTACTCCCGCGGACGAGTTTTTCTCTTTATTTGCAGGCAGCCAATAGTCTAGACTGGAGCATATGTTTCCAAACGGGGGGGGGGGGGGGGGCGACATCACATACATAGGGAGTTTCCTCTGAGAGGTCACTGTTGGTACTGAGAAGTTGCAACTCTGGAAAATAAAAATGTCGTTAGAGCTCTGAAGTACTTCGAGATCCAGATTTGGAAATAAAAAATGATGCTGTTGAGAAATTCGATTTTAGTAAAACGCATATCCCAACGAATTACATCAAATACTGCGTTTATATTGAGCTTTTTCAAGCACTTGAGTCTACGAATGAGTATTCAGCTGTACTTGCAATAAAAACAAAGTATGGGAGAAAACTCGCTATCGCCAATGTTTTACGTTGTGCACTTTCTAATATCAAACCTAGAATAAAGAGTCTTGTAGCAAGAAATGCAAGCTGATCCTTGTCACTGATTTTTTATTCTTTATTATTTCCTTCCAGTAAATTAAAGGTTGTAACACCCGTCCCCATTATAACAGCCAAACATCTAATACAAAATTCAAAATCAGTTTGAAATCAGTCAATGGTAAGAATCGCCATCCGCGCGTTATCTCTAGTGTATACCTGAATGGCCAGCTGGTTTTTACCTATCCTGACTGGCCTAAATAGAATTAGGACCAACCATGGCAGATGTGCAAACGTGCTATGTTGCGGAATATGACTGTGGAACGAAACTCCAACAGATCCACCGCATAGTGCACAGGTGCCCTTTAAATACGTATCCGAGCCATTTAAGTGATTTCCTGAATGTGAATGACATCGCAATGCATTGCATCTAGTTATACGCTTGTAACATTCACGATTATTTGTTCTTTTACGACTATTTCAGGCTGCATTGTGTCGTGAATTGTGATCTATACTAATTCCATTTTATTAGTAATAATAATACTGCATGTATGAAGTACAAACAGAAATCTAAATGATATAGCAATTCTTGGACTGAAATGCCATTTTCATCCGACAAACGCTGTTTGGAATTCACTGAATCAGTCTTGGTAGTCTTATTCATTTGTCTGCTCATTCGGCTGGATTACTTCTCACCAATGAATTGTAGCGCTCTGGTGAACTTTTTTTTTAAAATTTGATTGGTTGACGTAAATGTCTTATCAACTATATAATTTCGTAAGCTCAGTTACCCACTCACCTCGATAGCTATTGGCTGGAAAATGGTGACGTCATGGGCCAGCCTTTGCTCGCAAATTAACAGCGAACAGAGATACCATTATAAGAAATTCGTGGTTATGTCCACAATTTAATAGCTAAGCAACTACTACCAAATTAATAACTTTAATACAGTCATTAAGTTTGCTTTTCGTAGCGTTTCATAGTTTAAAAAAATATTGATAAATTTGTCGACTAAAAAAAAAAGTGGATCTGCTTTTCATGTTGCCAAAGAAAGCAACTTAAAAAAACTTACAAAAAATTTTCTCATGGTTTCTGCTGCAACCACGAATGACAATTGTTATTCCCACTTGGAAAATTCCCAATGTAATTAAAATTTTCACTAATGTTGTTGATCAAAGTTTATGCATTACGGTTTTTTGCTTTTTAGTGGTTTTACTGACCACTTTCGTTAATGGCTTTTGTTCATGTTCGTTGTACGTGAGTTATTTTAAGAGTACATCAGACCAAATATGTTACCGAATCGAATATTATGGAAATTCATTTCTTCAGAGTTGCTCAACTGTTTAATAATATGGAATGTGTATTAAGTTCTATGGACTTATGACCAATGATTACATTATGAGTGTTTGTCCAGTCTCAATAAAAGACAACGAGATGCTTTCGAAGCGAACAGGAATTTTTTAAATTTTGCAGAGTGAACTTTAAGGGTAAAATACAAGTACTGTAAGTTTCTATTTAAGCAATTATACCATTGCCCTATCGTCCATGTTCGTGTTGAATACCTCTCTATTAATGCTTCTGAGTTCTTCAAGCTCAACAGATTTTGTTCACCCTGAAACACTGGTCAAGTTTTCATTTGGTCAAATCGGGTCAACCAGTCATAATCTTTCATCCTAGAAAACGGAACTATTCTAGACCCGTGACGATACGCAAAAAACGGTCACGGGCTTACACTATTCTTCTGTATAATTTCTTAACTCACTCACTCACCTCGATAGCTATTGGCTGGAGTGCGGTGGCGTCACGGGCCAGCTTTCGCTTGAAAATTAATACCGACCAGAGATATCACTAGAAGAAATTCGAGGTTATGTCCAGAATTTACTAACTAATCAACTGCTAACAAATTAATTGCCATGATACATTCATTAAGTATACTATTTGTAGCATTTCATAGTTAAAAAAATTATAGATAAATTTTACGGCTAAATAAACGTGTAACTTTTTCTCAGTAACATTCCGCTAGTGAAAGCAACATAAAAAATACCATAAACTACTCATGGCCCTTGCAGTAACGACTAATACCAATTCTCTTTCTGTCCAAGGCTAAATTTCAATTTAATCAAAACTTCCGCTAATATTGCGGTTTGACCAAAGATTATACATTTTGGTTTATACGCTTTTTACGTGTTTTCCTAACCACTTTCGTTAATGGCTTTTTGTTCGTGTTCACTGTACGTGGGTTATGTGATCATTTAAAGTGGACATCAGATTTCAGATATGTTATGTGAACCAGTGTTCTGCCAGTTCATTTCTTCGGAACTGCTTAGTTGTTGAACAAAGTTCATTTCCTGAGATCTGTAATAATATCTCTGGCCGCTACGGACACATTATGAATGTAAGGCCAGCCTCTATCAAGACCAACGAGATGATCGCAGTCTCTTCAAACTAAATATAAATTCTTCAAATTTTTCAGAGTGAACCCTTAGGGTCAAATACAAGTTTGTATTTCAGCTATTTCGAGTCAAGCGACAAGGAACTTTGAAACAATTACACAATAGTGCTGTCGTCCCTGTCCATGTTTAATTCTTCTATCATGAATTCTAAGTCTCTTCAAACTCCAGAGATTTTATTCAAATTTTATAGAGAGAGTCCTTATGGTGAAACACATATCAGCTTCGTATTTTAGCCAGACCAGGTAATCCTGACATGACTTTTGACCCTACCCGTAGCCATTCGCAAAAAACGATAGCGGGCTTATACTAGTTGGTTAATAAACTGCATTTTATTCCATTCCGCGTTCCTGTCTCATTTCTCGCCCTAAGTGAACTCTAACATATGCAGATGACGCTGTCGATCTTGTGTTACTATACAACTGCGATTTCCCTTTTTGGAACCTCCCTCTCCTAGAAGCTTCTGAAAGGTCCTGTGTAAACAACCATAGATGCTTGATTCGGATAGCTCAATGTCTTACCAACAGAAATTAAATGTTATCTACGAAAACCCAACTACTTTAAGTCCAAACTGAAAGAGTTTCTGCTTCAGAACCCATTTTACTCTGTGAAAGAATTTTCTTCTTGGAATTTGGTAACTAAGAATGACTGATAAAATAGTATAATATGGTGTATGGGAGGGGAAGGTCACAAAGTTGTCCACAATTACTAAAATGATACATGGTTTTTCTTTCTGTTGAAACTTTTGACAAATGAAGTAATTACACTGTTTATAAAATTTCACTCATAAGTAACTAACATGGGGTAGCATGCACTTACAAACTGCTTTGAAAAATTATCATACTAACAGGTTTTTAATTAATTGACTGCTTATGAGTTGTTGGAAAAATAATTGATATTGTTAATAGGTGTGTGTACTATTAAATAGTAACTAACATGATATAATGTGCAGTCGTAAATTACAGTGAAACTTATCATGGTAATTGGTTGGTAAGAAAATAAATGGTTATTAGATGCTGGTAACAAGTGTATACACTGATCCACATAATAAGTAGTAATTAACTCGGGATTGTATTTGTAGATTACAGGAGATATTGATTATACCAACGGGTTTTAGCTAACTTGTTGTCAATATATAATAATATTATCAATTATATAGTAATATTGACATTACGAATAAGTGTATGTACTGTTCCACATCCCCGAGATTATTCTCACATGGGATCAAAGTGAACATATCCATCTATCTATCTATCTAGGCACTTATGTTGTCAACACGACCTGTGTCAATAAATCGTTCGTTACGGGCCACTTAAGGTGACTGTGGAAGTGAGCGCTGCTTTCTCCAGTTCTTTGGTTACAACTGCATGCAGTAACTCTATCACGTTACCCTGAAATAAAGGTGCTGACGTAATGGAAATAAACTGAAATACTGCGCAAAATTTAATCGATTAGTTCAGGCAGGAGTAAGATGTCGGCTTAGCAGGCCTCCGAAGCCTTGTTTAATGGTGACATTTTCTTCGCGTTTATGTGGCATTAAATTGCAGACGTCGAATAGAAGAGGCAGTAAAGAACAATACTGTACCTTCTATAGCACGAAATAAATGAAAAAGATCCATAATGGAAAATTAAATATAGGTTCTTTATTACTCATTTTTATTGCTGATTATTCGAAACAGTCTCATTTAGAATGATTAGACAGTTGTAAAACCTTTTAACGGGATGAGAAACTGTCAATTAACTTCCTAGATGAAACATCTGCTGAGCCTGATGCATCGCAATGATTTTCTCGCATAAAGTTTTATGTTGCATAGCAGGTTCTATGTATCAAAAGATATTTTTATACTTCGAGCTACAACTCACAAATCAAACGAGCAAGTCCTTGAAAATGTTTGGTGTTGCATAGCTAAAATGACCCGCAATGAAATATATGTGGGGAAACGTGGAAATAAAATAAGGCACATTTTCTGAAGAATCAAATGCGTGTACATATTCCAAAGTTGTGATAAACATGAAAGTTAATAAAACTGTAACACTTGATTCTAGCAGTTTCCCAATAAATTACAAACGTGGATTGTTTGTTGGACACAGGACGTGTAATATATCTCCATGCGTGGGTACCAGGCTGTGTGGCTACAATAAACCCGTAATAGCCTCTGTTACGTAACAGCTGATGAAACGATCGATTTAATTTGGTCGATAGTTGAAAGTATTGTTTTCATATTTTTTTAAAAACTCCTTTATTACAATCTTTCAGCGTATTTATGCTTTACAGATTGGCGTGAAAAAAAAAAAAAAGAATTGAAAAAAGACATGAACACATTGAATGACGAGGCAGTTTGAGTGAGGTTAACTCACCGAGTCCCGTCAAGAACATAAGCAAAATAATCATTTAGGAACTTTATAAGGTGACGTCAGAGTTTTTTGTAGTTCTAAG
Organism: Vandiemenella viatica; assembly: GCA_031002005.1. Taxonomy (NCBI): domain Eukaryota; kingdom Metazoa; phylum Arthropoda; class Insecta; order Orthoptera; family Morabidae; genus Vandiemenella; species Vandiemenella viatica. The sequence goes on along the minus strand of CM061920.1, from coordinate 37,258,049 downwards.
TGTCCATCTAGAAGAGAATACCCTGGGGTAAGCGGCTGATGATTCTTGTAGGTCTGTCAGATCTGGTCCCCAGGGAGTAAATGTGTTGTTTGATGAGACAAGAAAGATTTAACCGTAAAAGATACCTCGAATTTGTTATGAACCTTATTTCTGCAATGAGGGAACGTACAAGAGAAGTGAGAGAATTGAATTACTAAACCTCGGTTAGACCATTGCTTAAATATAGGGGTGTAGTTTGAATCAAATTTTGGGTATCACATAAGGGATTTTGAGTGGTGCAAAGAAGAGCGATCTGTTTGTGGAAATTATCGCATAAAAAATCAGTAAACGATGTATAAAGGATCTGGATTTTGAGTCGCTGGAAGACAGGAGGAAGGTGAAGAAAGTGCTGAGAATATACAAGGCGTATGTATGGTGGTTGAGGAGGCTTGGATGGATATTGGTAGAAGAATCTGGAGTTACACATGGTGGGGAAGAGATGACCATAACCACAATCTGGCACTTGATTTCAGGCCTCAGGTAATGTGAAGACTTTATTTTGGAGTTAAGGGAGTCAAGGATTGGAATGGATCACTCAGGGAAATGATGAACAATTTGCCAAGGGCACTGAAAGAATTAGGATTAAAATTTATATAGGGAAAAAGTATTTAATTGTAACCAATTAATTTTAAGAATAAAACAAAAGAAAAGTATGAAATATAAAAGTGGATATGAAAGGAAGTAGCCACTATCAAATGTGCTTCATCGCAACTAAATTAACTTTTCATGTGACGACTACTACTGTATTGATAAGGACAACGCTGCTGTGTTGGTGTATTTGAAATTACCTCCCTCCCCGTGTTGTTATAAGCAGAATCCAGAATCACAACCTTTTTTTTAAAATTCTGTTCTGCGGCAGCACAGCCAGCTCAAAATGCTTTAAAATGCCTTCTCAAACTCAAGAAATTATTAATATCTTACTTTAATGGCACTTCCGTAGATGTGGAAACACAATATTTACTTACAATGATTTTTCGCAGAAAACAAAACTGCTCAAGCGTGTAAGTTCGATAATAACTTTATTAATTAAATATGTTAACTGTTTGGTATTATTTTCTTTTCGCACACATTACGTTAATGGCCAGTAAATAAACTGTGTTGTCGTATTGTGTGCTTGAGTTGGTAAGAATGCAGTTGCTCAACGTCTTTGGTTTGGCGGGCAGCAACAACAATGAGTAAACACGTAGAGATAGTTTTGCTGGAGTATGGTAGCCACTTGTGCAGGCAGTGCATTCTGCTTTTATAAAGAAACTGCGATGTATGTATCATGTATAATTTGCTGCGAAGAAACAGATTATCAATGGAAGCATTACGACTTTTCCAGCTGTATTGAAAATGAAGTTAAAGGATGGATAACATTTAGGACTAAGTTTAGCTATGAACGGACCGGCTGCTTTAATAGAATAATGTGAAATTTAAATCGCAGATCTAGCAGATTCGTAAGCATATTTTTTAATTACCTTTAATTTAAGCAAGAAAGAAGCACCGAGCGTGGTGGTGTAACGGCTAGCGTTCTGGCCTCGCATTCGGGAGGACGGCGGTTCGAATCCCCGTCCGGGCATCCAGATTTAGGTTTTCCATGGTTTCCCAAATCACTCCAGGCAAATGCCGGGATGCTTCCTTCAAAACGCCATGGCCGAATTCCTTCCCATTCCTTGCCCCCCCCCCAATCCTTTCCTCGCTGTTAAGAGACGTTAAGCAGTTAAAAAAAAGAAGGATTTATCGTTTTCTTTCTGTGAATGTCCGATTCCTTTTTGTTCATAGACCTTCATGTTTATTTCATATGGAAAAAAAAAAAATAGCATTTCAGAATTACCGGCCAACGCCTGTGACCAGATGCAAGCAGGAATCTCACAATTTAATGGGCAATTAATAGCCCACTATCAGAACATATATCTCATACATCGTGCACCAAGAATTGCATTTGCTTTTCACTTGGAGTGAGGAAATTCCTCTGGGCAGGAATTTATTTGGCGATTTAACTGGAGAGTACTGGTGTTAGTTCTACCGCGCTCTTTGAGCGCAAGCAGCTTGTTGTGTGCAAGATGGCGTTGGTGGCACACAAGGCGGGGATAACTCGGGACAAGCCGCCAACGTCACCTGCGACTCGGCCTAAGCCGGCAGGCAGAGCGCCTGCTTGTTAGACTGTACATACTGGCAAGAGAATCCGTGAAGTCTCTGCTCTTAACAAAGAACAATTACAAATTGAATGGTCAAGATACGAGGTAACAAACGGTGTCATGCCGACGTTTAAATTTTCTAATTCTGTATAAAAAAAACATCAAAAAATTTGTAGCTAATGTGGAGTTTTGTTATAACATAAAAAAAAACAGAATCGCTGAAACTGTATACCAGAAAAAGTAAAATAACCTGAAAACGGCAAATACAAAAATTTTATAGATGATCTATATCATCTGTGAACATATTATTAAAAGGTAAGCCCGAAGTATTGTTTTCATTTGTAAGTTTACAAACATGTATGCTACAAACTTCTAAAAAATGTTTGTATCTTTAACTCAAAAACCAATAAACGATTTTGTAAGGATCGGATGTATTGCATTAATGACCAATGGCTGATTCTGTGATTAGTTTACTTATATGAAGTCACTCTATGTAAAAATAACAACTTCCGGATGAAGCTCCAACTAAATGTGTTCCTTTAATTTATAGTACGGTATATTAATTAATTAATTTAATTGCAATGGAGTGCACGCTCCGGTAGCACACCCATTGCCCCCTCCCCTCCCTCTCTTGTACCCACCTACTTTTGCCCTCTACAAATTTCAACTTTAAAATATTTCAATGTTTTTGGCAAATTATCCATCAATTCTTTGGGAAAATTATTCCAATCCTTGACCGCCTTACCTACGAAAGAAAATCTTCCCACACCCTTGTGCCTCCAATCTAGTGCCAGCTTGTGATCATGGTAATCTTTTCCCTTCCATGCATTAGTTTTAATTCTTACACCAATATCGTTCTTTTGTAATCTCCCATAAATCTCTTTACCCTCCTCTTGTCTTCCAATGAATTCCAACCAGTTCTTTTGTCGTATCGGTCACTGGTTGTTTTCAACGGTAATATCCAGAGACAAATCTAGCTGCCCTTCTTTTTACCCCTTCTAGCTCCTGTATTTGATACCAAAAATGTGGGTCCTAGACCACACCACCATATTCAAGTAATGGTCAGACCGATGTTTTGTAACCCAGTTCCTTTACTTCTGTCGTACATCCTCTCATCACTCCAACAAGTGATCGATTTTGAATCACTTTCCTACTACCCAGTTGACCTTTTTATCAAATGTATTTGCAAGTCTTCAACAAGCAATTCTTACCTTTTAGTCATAATCAACCTTTAGTTTTTTTTTTTATATGTGTATCTAGTAAGCTGACTCATCTTTACATTTATCTTCATCCCATGTTTACAAACCCGGCTGGATATCCTGTTTGTTTACATCACGGATTGTCATTGCTGTCTACAGATATTTTCAAAGTTAATACCAAATGCACTGAGAGAGAATGCATCAAGATGTATTTTCCATGTATCAGTTCACTGGAAACGTTTATAAATCACATAATTTCTTTTAAAATGTCGTCTCCAACCTAAAAGTTCAATGTGGCAGCGAAATTAGTTAAAGTTGGTAGCGGAAGTATCTACCTTTCAACCCACTGCGGACGTAGTTTTCATACAATTGAATGTTTTAAACAAAGAAACCTTTTGAGGTGGACTCAGTTTCTATAGCAAAAAATATAAATACCACCAAAATTACGACATTGAAATAACTGTTTAAGCATACGTCATTCACAGTTCTTCCCTCAACAACTCTTCATGTCAAATTATAACTTCGGCTGAAATATTTAAAGCCAAAAAAAATAAAAAATATTATTAAACAAAAGCGTTACACCTGACATCTTGTGGAGTTAAAGAGATTCCTAAAGCAAAATTCCAGGAATACAGAAATTTAACGTTACACGTTTTCCTGTGTAACTGTTGAGCAGTCGTATTTTTATCCATTAATTGTTGAGGATTGAGGGAATTAATAATTCAGGTCTTCTATATCTCCGAAGGCCATAGAAAATCTGCGTAGTTTCTGGAATATTATATGTTCCAATAATATGTTTAATTTCAGAACTATCATGTTTTCCGTTAACTGCGAACAAGCAAAAGTAAACCCACCATAAAAAATTGCTCATACGGTTTCTGATGTTTTTTCAATCATGCAGTCACATTATCTTCATTTTATAACTATAAATTATTACCACACATGCTTTGCTCACATTAAAGTCATTATACATTTTACTAGTTCCAATAGATTTCCAGACAAAACAGCAGAAATGTGGAGGTAACACACTTACTGCTCACTTTAGTAAGAAAAAGAAAAAGAAATTTAATGCAATGGTGAATCCGAAAGAGAACAAGTAATCATGCAATTTCATCAAAATATTGTGATTACTATCATCCATCCTATCATGTTTAATTTATTGTGATGGACGTATGGACATACATTAAATAAATAAATACTTGTAACTTAATGGCCAAATGAAGGTAAACTTCCTTGTTTAAAAATAGATATTTAAAAAGAAATTTTATAATATAAATATTAAATGAATAATGCTGCAATAACTATATATATATCAGATTATTTCATCGTACCAACTGCAACGATAGGGTAGGTACTACAATTGGGATTAGAAACTCAAATTCAATGAGCGAAAAAAAAAGTTGTTGATGGAAAATGTAAGGAAATTTGGAAAATAATGATTTCAAGATAATTGCACAATAATATGAAGGAAAAGCTGAAATTTCGAGTAAACGAAACAAGGGGGCATCCACAAATTACGTGAGGTGTTTTTCCGGATTTCTGGACCCCCCTCCCCCCTGGTGAGATTTCGTGAGATCTGGCCGGACAACCCCCCCCTCCCCCCTCTCTGGTGAGATCTGGTCCGTGAGAACCCCCCCTAGAAATCGCCCTGGAAAAACTACTTTCAAGAGATTTATTTTTATTCAGAGCAATAAACATAATTTGGGTTAAAAGAAAACAGTCGCTTGTCGTCCGTTACAGACAGGCAAGAAAATACTGAAATTTTGGGTATGATTCCACACCTACTTGCGATTGTCAGTATTTACGTGGATACAGAATACATGGATCGCATCCTCAACCATGACCAGAATTGAAGGAACTCGGTCCTTTGAAAAGCTCTTCTGTTCACCCCGGCCTCTTCTCGTGCAGCCAGGCATTTTCCTCTTCTGTAGGAAGTTTCTGGGCAAGTTTTGGCCCACCATGGCAGTTTCCTGAATGAAACAGTGATATGAACTTGTGAATTGTGCAAGCAAATTGCTTTCAATTAACTCTCTTACACTATTAGTAATTCCACCAGTCCATGTCCAGTCCACGGTTAAGCAAATTTTGCAACGTAATCCTTTTATTTCGATTTATTAGCACGTTAAACGTTTTGAACTAGAACCAAAAGGGCAATCGAAAACTGCCTTGCTATTGGTAAATAATCCGTCTCACAATAAACAATTATTCCCACGTTGTTTCAAATTAAAAACATTTATTTAAAATACTGCTTTTAACCATTTATAAATCCATTAGTACGCACATTTAATTTAAAAAGTCTGTAATTGACAGATTCAACTTAACATTAGTTTTTGTAACAACCATATCAGCGATAATCCTTATATTACGGTTGATCTTACAGACTAGCAATCTAATTTAGTTATGTACTTATTTAATACTAATGCTGAAGCCGTTTCACCATGTGTATTAACATCTTAATTACACAAATCATTTTATACCCCATTAGCCAATGCCCGCGACTACCTTTACGAAGACTTGTAATGTGCGGTATGATGCCACAAGGCATATACCAGTACATGAGGTAAAAGTGTTAAAAAAACTATATGTAGAAAAATTATGAAATAATATTAAATAGAATTAGGAATTTCAAATTTTGCGGTAGCGAGGGTGATGCAGGCATTGTATTTCGTTTAGGATTTGCAGGATGTTGCTGTAGCCGCCATTATGGCAGCAAGGCCAGTCTAGATGTCAGTCACCCTGGTCCCACCCTGAGCAGCCCGCCGTGCGTACCACCCCACGAAGGTAGTATCTCTGGAAGCCAATGTATTCTCCCATTTGACAGATACGGTGCAGCAGTCAGCTGGAAAGTTAGGAAGGCAATGTTGGCAGTGCTCCTCAAAAAAACCCAGCAGACAACTCGCAGTTACAGTTACCCAAAGGGTATTTAAGGCCCAGCGGGATACAATAGAGCCACAATTCGCACGCCAGTATGGTGCGGAAGCACCGTCCTGACTCGCTGCAGTCAGGCCCTTCGCGCAGAGCGGAGTCGATACCGATTCAAGAGGACGCATCGCTGAAGGAACCCACGCCTCCGGCAGCAAGTACTCCACGCCATTCGTCGGAAGATAGCGCCGGTGAGCGGCCCGCCCCGTACGACACCACTGCTTCGAATCGTCACGAGGATTCCTGGTTGGAAGTGTCTGGAGTGGACGATTCATCGTGGATGTCATGGTCGTCACCGAAAGCCGCTATCATCGATCACGGCTCTTTCAAGAATGATGAGTATATCATTTACTTCCATTGTGAGAGCAGTACAAGTTTAAGTCCTTCACACCGAGAAAGTACGAGAAATTCTATTACGCCGACGAAACCCAGCCCCAAGTGCAGCTCCGAGTCAAAACCGGGGAAATGCTGTATGCGTGGGACATCCCTAGCAGGAACTTGAAGGAACTCAAGCAAACCATCTCAGATCCGGCACAAACACAAAACGCCAAGCCCATCATCTCGAAAAAGAAAGACTGGTCCCGCCATGTCCAACTACCACTCGTCCTTTCCAAGAACTTCAAGGAGGATGAGTACTTTGCAGATCTTCGTCGGACGCTCTACAGTCCTCAGAGCCCAAGCAGCAACGTAGACGAAGCGATGGAGCAAGAGGCCTCGTTGACGTCAAACCGTGAGAACGTCGAGCATCAGGAAAGCAACAGACATCACCAAGATCGCCATCCATCAAGAGAAGCCCATCAGCACGAGTCCATATTGGCGCAAACATGCTCATTGCCAACCCAGCTGCTGGTCACCTGTGTGAGCCAAGAAGACCTCGAAGATATCAAGAAGTTCCTAGAAACTAGAAACATAAGATATAGCATGGAATTGCAAGAGGACACTTGGAATTCAGCAACGGGCATTTATCAAGAAGAAACCGTTCCAAAAGACAGCACCAATATGGATCAGGGAACACTCCAGGCCTGCAGTTAATCCTCACCCTCAGCACCAGACAGGAACGAGTCCAGATCAACCAAGTCCACCGCCCCGGCCAGCAGCCAAGTCAGGTCTCCAACAGCCAAGCTCGTCGCGACAATGCACGAAGTAAAGAGTCGTCACGTTCGGAGCTCCGAGAACAATAGGAAGCCAATCATTCAACAATGCTTTCGATGCCAGGGGTTCCAGCAACGAGCAGTCGACTGCCGCAACCAAGTGCGGTGTGTTCGCTGCGGGAAAGCCACAGTGTCCTGGTCTGCGCACGTCCGCGTGAAGACACGCTGACGTGCGCGAACTGCGGCGCTGACCACGCCACCTGCTATGGGGGATGTCCCGTCAGAAGAAGACTACAGCCCACCGCAAGCAGACAGCCAAAACCCGGCCGCAGCCGCAACCGAACAGCAAGAAGAGGTAACGAAACAGAGGCTTCCAATCAATCAATATCTATATATATACTCTGCAATTCATAAAATTGCGGGTGGCAGAGGGTGCTCAGAACCAAAGCTAATCTCTTTGTTGTGCATTCCAATCCCTAATGGTACGAGGGAAATAAGAATTCACATAACAATCAGTGCGGTACCTTATTTCTCTAATCTTATCTTTCCTGTCATTCCGGCTCAAATAGATTGGTGGAGGAAGTATTTCACTACACTCGTAAGTGGAAGTGGGAGTACACATGTTTACATTAAGTTCAAACGAAATGTGCTTCGTCTATCTACCAGAGACTACCAGCCTAATCTACTAATTATTTCTGTGATGCTTTCATAAGGACTGTAGCAAGCGGTCACGAATCGAGCGGCTCTTCTCTGTACTTTCTCTATACTTTCGATCAATCCCTTACGAAACGGATCCCAAATGGCACAACAATAGTCCAAATGTGGACGCACAAGAGATTTGTACGCTGTCTACTTTGTTTGTTCATTACAATTTTTCAAGATTCGACCTATGAATCGCAGCCTAGAATTAGCTCTACCTACTAACGAATTAATGTGTATGTCACATTTCATGTTCCTTTGTACTGTTACTCCCAAATATTTCATAGAATCAGCCATACCAATAACTGAACAATTGGATTCTTTTTGTTAGTTATGCTCATTGTATTGCACTTTTTACAATTTACCGTAAGTTGCCACTCAGCGCACCATGCCAAAATAATATCCAGAACACGCTGAATTTCTAAGCAATCAGCCAAATTCCTTACTTCCCTATAAATCACCGCATCATCATCAAACAATCTAAAAAGGCTTTTCACTTTGTCTCCGAGATCATGTATAAAAATTAAGAAAAGAAGTGGTCCTATTACACTTCCTTGAGGTACCCCCGATGTAAAATCTAGATTAGAAGAAATATCTACTTCAACGACGACATACTGGTACCTACCAGTTAGAAAATCCTTTATCCATTCACAAAGCTGATCCGATATTCTGTACGCTCGAAGCTTCGCTAAAAGGCGGTTGTGTGGCACAGAGTAAAAGGATTTATGAAAATTTAAAAAAATTGTATCTACTTGTGAGCCTGCATCAATAACTTTCATTACATCGTGTCTAAATAGGGCCAGCTGTATTTCACATGATCTTTTCTTCCAAAATCCGTGTTGATTTGTTGTAATCAAATTATTATCATCTAGAAAATTCATAATGTTGGAGCATATAATATGTTCCATAATTCTACTACAAACAGATGTTAGAGATATGAGACGATAGTTTCCAGGATCACTTCGATCACCGTTTTTGAAAATCGGAGTTAGTTGCGCGATTTTCCAGTCTGAAGGTACTTTTCGCCCTTCTAATGATTTACTGAATATATCAGACAGATATGGACCGATTTCCACCGCATACTCTGAAAATACTCTTACTGGAATTGCATCCGGTCCGGTCCCCCATTTCAGTAGCTCTATTTGCTTTATGATATCGGATCAGCTTTGTGAATGGATAAAGGATTTTCTAACTGGTCGGTCGCAGTATGTTGTCGTTGAAGGAGAAAGTTCTTCTAATCTAGATGTTACATCGGGTGTACCTCTAGGAAGTGTAATAGGACCACTTCTTTTCTTAATTTTTATAAACGATCTCGGAGACAAAGTGAAAAGGCTTTTTAGATTGTTTGCTGATGATGCGGTTATTTATAGGGAAGTAAGAACTTTGGCCGATTGCTTAGAAATTCAGCGCGATCTGGATGTTATTTTGGCTTGGTGCGCTGAGTGGCAACTTACTCTAAACTGTAAAAAGTGCAAGACAATGAGCATAACTAACAAAAAGAATCCGATTGTTCAGAAATACGAGTTAAACAATACAGTTATTGATATGGTCGATTCTATGAAATATTTGGGAGTAACAGTACAAAGGAACATGAAATGGGACATACACATTAATTCTTTAGTAGGTAGAGCAAATTCTAGGCTGCGATTCATAGGTAGAATCTTGAAAAATTGTAATGAACAAACAAAGGAGATATCGTACAAATCTCTTGTGCGTCCACATTTGGAATATTGTTGTGCCATTTGGGACCCGTTTCGTAAGGGATTGATCGAAAGTATAGAGAAAGTACAGAAAAGAGCCGCTAGATTCGTGACCGCTTGCTACAGTCCTTATGAAAGCGTCACAGAACTGATTAGTAGATTAGGTTGGGAGTCTCTGGTAGATAGACGACACACGTTTCGTTTAAACTTATTGGAAAACATGCGTACTCCAACTCATGAGTGTAGTGAGTGTAGTGAAATACTTCTTCCACCAACCAATTTGAGTCGGAAGGACAGGAAAGATAAAATTAGAGAAATAAGGTGCCGGTCTGATTCTTATATAAATCCTTTTTTCCCTCGTACCATTAGGGATTGGAATGCACAGCAAAGAGATTAGCTTTGGTGCTGAGCACCCTCTGCCACCCACAATTTTGTGAATTGCAGAGTATATATGTAGATGTAGATGTAGATGATACCTGTAGTATCTGTTCACAATGATTCCATCACCAACTCAACACGGCGTAAGGAAACGGTAATACTATCCTTATTTTCATCAGTAAATGAATACTATTTGAATACAGTGTTTAGTACGTTAGCTTTATCGCGTGTTTCATTGATCTCGGAACCTTCACGAATTAGTGCTGGAATATTGCTATTGGTACAATTGACTTTTCGTTCATACGATCAAAATTTCTTTGGGTTTTCTGTGAGAATCTTAGAAAGAGAGAGTTGGAATGAAAATCGTTGAAGGCCTCGCGCATTACATTCTTAATACATCCTCTTAACTCTGCTGAGGTTTCTAAATCGCTGCGACACCCCTCCCTTCTTGAGCGTGCATGTATCCTCCTTTGTTTTTTGAGTAATCTTTTGACCTCGCATGTGTACCACGGTGGATCATCCTCCCCATTTATTGTCTGCCTCGGTATATCTACTGTATACCTTCCCTGACTATTCGTATAAATCGATGCCACATCTCTTCAACGGTATCCATTGTTGACTTGAAGTTATGGTAATTATTCCTCAGGTAGGTTATAAAACACTCCTTTGAGGCCTTACTGAATCTGTATACAATCCGCCCTTTTCTCCTTTTATCGCTTGGTCATTAATTTGATAGTCGCAATTACCGCTTATTGATCGCTTATTCCTGTGGTCGTTGAAATGTCGGTGAATAATTCTGGCCTGTTGGTAACCAGCAGATCTAAAATATTTTCGCTACCGGTATGACACCGCGTTGGTTCATTAACTAGCTGCTCGAGATGATTATCTGACAACAAATCGAGAATTACTTCAGAAGCTGTCTTATCCCTGCTACCTGTAATGTGAACATATTTACGCCAGTCAATGTAAGGCAGATTGAAGTCGCCTCCTAGAATCATAGCATGATCCTGAAAACGGCTAGCACGTCTGTTTACATTATTTCTTAACTCTTCGGCGATAGCAATGTCGGAATCGGGTGGACGATAGAAGGCGCCTATGATGAGTTTTGACCTAGCAGCATTGAGTTTAATTCATATGATTTCACAAATCGTATCGACATCTATTTCATTACATGGGAGATATTTACTCACAGCTATAAATACCCCTCCACCATGAGAATGTAGTCTGTCTTTACAAAAAAAACGCTCATGCTATCTTTAAAAGTTCCGTGGAAATTTATTTCCGGTTTTTGCCAACTTTCTGTACCGATAACGATATCCGCTTCTGTGCTACAAATAATGCTTTCAAGTTCTGGTTGTTTGTTACAAACGCTTCTACAGTTAATTACGAGAACTTTTAACTGTAGAGATTCTTTGACGTTCCTCCTACATTCCGGTGTTGCATCTGTTTGGGTTGCCCGTAACTATATTTCGTGTTTCGGGTCTTCCTCCCTCAGCCTAAAAAACCACCCAGTGCGTACCACACGGCCCAAGTCAGCGGGCCTGCCGGTCGACAGCAATCACAATCAAGCTGGAGGCCACCAACATATTCGACGACCGGAGCACTGGGTCACCCGAAGCACCGATACTGCAATCACGACTTCAGAGAGATACAACCACGAGACAACCAGCTGGGGAACATCGTCCAGCTACTATCGCAGTTGTTCGCGATGATGATCCCCACCTGACGCAAATAAGAATACTCAAGGGTTTCCCTAAAAGCTGTTATATATGTAAATAATGGTCAAAGCCGGGGTTTTCCCTAAAGTGTACCATCCGAATGATCCCAAAAACAACTTATTTGAGACTGTTGATAAAGCTACCTATAGTAGCGGGGCTACAATATGCCGCTGAGGCAGATAAAAAAAAAAAAAAAAAAAAAAAAAAAAATAGAACCACAGGATTTGTTCAGTTCATTCAGCGTGATCCAGTGTGGTACTGTCAGCTAGATGGAAGTCCATTTATGTTTCTCTCTCCCTCTCTCTCTGTGTGTGTGTCTGCCAGAGAACTCACTCTCGTTACTTGTTATAAAGTGAAATAAGAACATTAAAAAAAGTCTATAATTGCCTTAGAGACTATAACGATATGAGTATTTGCTGATATTTAGTTTTTTTTATCTGCTTAACGTCTCTCTAACAGCGAGGTCTTTAGAGACGGGGAAGGATGGGGGGCAAGGAATGGGAAGGAATTCGGCAATGGCCTTTTGAAGGAAGCATCACGGCATTTGTCAGGAGTGATTTGGGGAACCATGGAAAACGCAAATCTGGTTGCCTGGACGGGGATTCGAACAGCCTTCCTCCCGAATGCGAGGCCAGAACGCTATCCGTTACACCACCACTCTCGGTTGATATTTAGCGTCGGTAAAGGAAAAACTGTCAAGAACTTGATTGACTGAATATATGTGTCTGATTCTAGAGAAGCTTTTTGTATCAATATGCTCAAGTTGGTCAGAATATTATTCAAATCAGTCTGGTGCAACTGTCCAAGTTTTATTTCTTGTAATTGTTCCGGTCCCTTACTATCTTGCTATTGTTGTAAGATGTTATAAGTGAACGCAGTCAATCTCCAGCAAAGAAGTGCGACAGTAAACAATAAATTATCCGAAAAATATTAAAGAGGAGGGGGAGATCGGAAGGCTCCCTTAAACAGTTCAACAAGCTTCGGCCAAAGCACGAAACGTTGTACAAAGGAACAACATGTTCTGCGCAGTTTATATTTTCTGTGTAGAAAATAGTAAACAGCAAGCAGTGTAGACCCATTTGTTTTAGCCAGAGAGAGAAAAAAGTTTAAAATCTTACTTCAGAATCACAAGCACTGTTATCTGAATTAACGTAATTACGTAGTAGAAAGTTATGGCTGTTTCTGTTAGACCCAGAAACTTTAAACGAGCACCAAGATTTGTGACTTCATTATATGCAATCTCTGTAAACATTTCCAGTGCTTAAGTTACTTTTGCTGCTAGGTAGTGATGCTATGGAACAGTTAAATATTCTAACACATTGTTCTTTATTTCTCAGCTTTCCGAAGTTGTATCAGGAAGATAACAATGCGACTCTTGCCTGCAAAATGTTTGAAACCCCTTGAAAATCCGTTCAGTAGTTTTTGCGTAAATTGCAGTGAACAAAGCACACAAACGACCGTTAAACTTAGTTGCTTCTCGCAGCTGAAGAATTTAAGGTGAAGTATATAAATAGATCCAAGTAGAAATTAATTGGGGTTACTAATTAGAGTTTTACACTATTGTTGTTCACCCTAGCAGCACAGAAAAAATGATATGAATTGTTTAATGTGTGCCAACTACAGCATTTAATACATTGTTCCAAGAGAAAAGAGACCTTACACCTCTGTATAAAGTCTTATGTGGATAGCTGACATCGCTACAATCAGCTTTTCAGCTCATTTCCTTACATCGTCCCCACACAACTGAACTCTCTAGCACCTTCTACACACAAAAGACATTCCACCCTGCTTCCTAGCGTCTAAGGAAGGCGACCTATCTCCTGCTAAGAGGTAATTTAACTATTTCTCACTGGCTAACATTATCTCACAAATCAATCTGCAGGAAGGAGGTAATTTCATTAAAAAAAACTTTGCGTTTCATTACTTTCCACTAAATCAGGTGAAAGCTAATATCGTGTCTCCAAAGTTAGTTTCCAACTGATAAATGTGAGGCTGACCAAAAACTAAACATGTCAGAAAGGAATATATGAATGAAGAAACCTATAATTTGTTTGGTAAAATCATATTTAGTGATTCTCAGACTTCGACTTGCCTCGCCTCTTCGATGAATGACAAAGCAGTGACTCTGCTTTCCTGGTGGATGGGTGTGTGGGAGCTAAGGCGTTCACTGACCCCACGTGAATCACCAGTTGAGTCGTAGAGGGAGGGTGCCACCTGGAAGAAGTAGCAGTCAACGTGTGTGCAATTACGCCTGTTTGCTGCAAATCCACTGTTTCAAACACGTGACAGCAAACAGTTCAGAAAATGGTGAGATTTCTGTTTATATATTTATATATATAGCATGAAACGATCCCTCACAATAGCGCTCGTGTAGTTAAAATGGTCTTGGCATATTTCTCATTAATATTCGGACCAGGATTCTAGTTAACAATACTTTCGATGGGAAACTTCCATCACAACAGAGCATCCCTCTTACATGTGAGAAATGGTGTCACTGCTAGCAATACTACCACTCCCTTTCCATAGTAATTACGTTATTCAGATTTAAAATATGGGTTTATTCAACAAAAACATTGTTATGGAAAAAAACTTACGACGTTTCCATTAATTGATTATAAAAGTAGGGTCTAATATTACTGTCCTATTTACGTAACAAGCAAAAAAGTTTGTCCGTGTCGTGGAGAATTACACTTTCAAGAGTTGACTAACCATTAATTCAGAATTAACCTAAAATTGTAGAAACCGTGAAGAAAGTTTTACAACACATCGCTATTTTGATTAACCACGTACAAATAGTGAAGTATTTTGCTAAAAATTTTTTTTTAGTAACATAAGACCTCTCTCTTTGTCAGTTGGCCAGACGAAATTGATATTTACGAGGGCACTGATAACGAAACGGTGTAGAACTAAGCATGCACAGGTACTGTGATATTATTTCTGTAAACAAATAGAAGGAAGATGTACACATCACTGATAAAATAATGAAAATTACTTCGAGGAACTGAAAAAATGAATTATAGATTTCGAAAACTAACACGAATACCATGCTCCTCCTAAACAGTCGCAGATTAACAAACTAATAACCCGAAAGGTAGCAATGTTCATGATACACGATTTTATCTTTATCATGGCAATTAAGTCTCATTTTTTTTTATGTCGCAAAACTAAAAGAACCAGGAGAACAGTAGATAGAAGCGATTCTTCCTCATATGACTGTTGATACTTACTAATATTCCTCTTAAATCCAGAATCTCGTTTTAGTATCTTGTTCAAAATGAGGCTCTAACCAAAAATATGACAGGCAAGACAGAAATTTAAAACGCGTTTACTGTTATTAAGGAACCCACAGACAGTATTTGTTATACTTATTGTACTCAGCAGTCATTTAGTTTCCACGTGTAAGACTATATTAACTAGTATAACTCGTAAGGAGGGAAAAATACTGCAATTACTTTTCTGCGAAAATGTACCTAAAATCGAGAAGTTAAAGATGATTAACTCCTACAGACTCAAATATGCACTGAAAACAAATACAGGGGATAACTGCCGGATGGTACAGAATACGTTTATTATTATTATTTATTGTAGCGTGTGAAACTCCAAAGCACAATTACAATAGTGAAAGCTTAAAAACAGGAAAATTCAGACAACTTTGAAAATTAAACTACTACTGAAATAAAAACAAATCCAGTTGTATCACCGATATAAAACTTATCATAGCGTACGTTAATCCTGATAAGCACAATGGGTAAAAAGAATACAAATCTTAACATACGCACATATTGACATTTATTACTAATCAAAACTTTTTTTTTTGCATTTGGATTTTCTCCTCGTCGACGTCGAGGTCATTAAGGGTGAGATAGAACTGGTGGGAACCGAAATGAATTCGGCCATGGCCTTTGTAGGAAGCATTCCGGAATTTGCCTGAAAACGTTTGAAAATCTAAATTCGGATGCCCCGACGGAGATTCGAACTAGCGTCCTCCCTAATGCGAGGCCAGAGCGTTACCGCTCACCCACAGCGCTCTCGCTCTGTAATTGAAACATACACATTCATAACTTCTAAATGCTGATCTTAACAAACCTGATTAAGGATTTATAAACAGGTGGAATTGCCGAACAACAAATGTTTGAACTGATGTCTCGTAGAACTCGTTATGACTATTTCGGTTTCTGTCCTCCACCACTCGTGTGCTAGGCATGGGATGGGGGCTGCCAGACCACCGTCGAACTGTCTGACCGCTCCAAACAGAGTGACGATGATAAATGGTCGGAGGGACCAAGGTTGCAGCGTAAACAGGTCACATTGGACATATCGTCTGCTGACAAGCAGTGCTCTGATTAATTACCTGTCACCGCACCCACGCTTGGCTTCTCCCACAACTGAGCGCTGCCGACGTCAAACGCACGATTCCTGCCAGCACTACGCTTCAAAAAGGAAATTTTTACTGACACTTTTGACACAGTACTGAGAAATCTTTCCTTATTTTACGCTTCAATTTACCCATATAGGATTAAATACTAATTTAAAATCTAATAAGATCGCTATCAATAGTTTGCTTGATCACACTACCACCAACGTCACGAAAATGCTCGGAGATTTTACTAATGTGGACTAACTGTTAATTACAGGATTTAATGATCTCGATGTAACGAACTCTTCACGGGTGTACAGCCGGATTCTGTGTCGTTTTCCTCAGGTGCGAAAACATCTGTATAGGTCGACTGACCGACAGATCAAGAACAGATGTTTTCGCACCTGATGAAGACGACGAATCTAGTCGTCGGAATATCGTGTTTTCACAACAATCCAGTGGTACACCCGTGAAGACTTCATTGCAATTAAACGCCGTTCTTGATCTCGATGTAGTCGCTGAAATAATCGCAGTTTACTCGTGACAAGACTCGTCCAGCACGAAATTTACCTTCAAACAGTCAGGGCACTCTACTTTCAAATCATATTTATTAAAAATTAACATGCTAGTTGAATGTACCAAAAAGTAATGTCAATATTATTAGTGATGTCAAAACAATATCATGACATTAAATAATATGAACATGGATATTAATGGATAAACTAAATTTATATATAGGCAACCATTAATACTTCTGCAACAAACAGTATTCTTTCACTAGATTGAAGATGAATTATCATAACTACACATGGTTTTTTTCTGTTAACAGTCTCTTGACTGGTTTGATGCAATCCTCCACCCCTTACTATGTTTAACATTTTCATTTCAACATATCCCTTATAACCTACGTCCACAATTATCTGCTTCATATATTCTAATCTCTGTCTTACTCTTCAGTTCTTCTTACCTTAGAATGTTCCCTCCACTAACAAGTTAACAAATTCTGCATGTCTCAAAATATGACCAACCATCCTGTCTTTTCTTTCTGTAAGACTCTTCCACAAATTTCTTTTCGAGCTCACCGTTTCCAAAACTCGTTCGTTTCGTAGTTTATGCGTCCACTTAATTTTCAGCATCCTTCTATAGCGCCACATTTAAAATGCTTCAATTTTCCTTCTTTCTAGTATTCCTAAAGGCCAAGCTTTGCTACCATAAAGTTTTGTGCTCCACACATAGAGTTTTAAAAGTTCTTTCTGAGTCGTAGATCAATATTTGACTAAAAGATTTCTCTTTTTCATGAAACCTCTTTTCGCTAGTGCTATTCTGCTTTTAACATCATTCATACTTCGGTATTATGAGCCATAAGAATTTTGCTTTATTTTGTTGCACTCACGCTGAATATTTTAGTCACATTACCATCACTGAGTATTTGTTTTGTCTGCTATCGTATACTCTTTCCTGAAGTGTCCACAATCCCTTCTACTTAATTATGAATAACCATAATAACTTTTTAAAATACGCTAAGTAATTATCACAGGACTGAGAACTTCATATTAGTTCAACCGTGAACCCACCATCCAACGATTTTCGCATGTCATTAATTAGATACTCTGCTAAATACAAAAATACGTCACAAATTAAATGGCGAATGTAATCTGTAGAAGAGAAGATGAAATCACTTATTCAAGTGTTTCGAATACTTGAAGGACTTGAGCAGATTATTTGCATAGAGATTTTATCTTTCACACGTCATAAATTGTGAGGAAATTGCGCCTTTAATTTGGCAAGTTCATTCAGGAGTTTTAATAAATATTTCTGCATAGAAATAACGTAAAGTAGTCTTACACGGCATATAACAACTACAAAAACTAACAATCTGCTGTCTTTTTTTGCCAGTAACTGAAGAAAATTTCTTTTTTTATGTACAAATGCGGCGAAAAATTTAGCTAAGGTGAATACTGTGGTCAGGATGTCAGTCGCCTATGTGTCAACTAATCAATGTCGTTACTATAAACACTTCTCTAAAGAGAAAATGAGAAAACTCGATCAACCTTCGAGTCACGCTAATTAACGAAGTATTCTATTTACTTCAAAGTGTTTTTGGCTTTAATAACGTAATGCCAAGTATAATTGTACGGTCAGTTTGCCAATAAATAGGAATCATTATTTTATTACAGACCAATGTTCAAAATTAACTCAGTAATCTGCATTAACAGTAAGGTAAAGCACAAACAGCCTTCAGATTAAATTGCACACGTTACCGATAACACTTTGCCATTGGAGAGAATCGCGTTAAATTCCGTCGGTCGTGTGTGATGTGGGTAATGTGATCCACATGTAGTCCAAATGGTGCCACGATTTCCTCTTTGTCTGCAATGCGCTTTCGACTCAAAGGCTGCTTCAGTTTTCGTAACGAGATCACAGTCACATGGCCTGGACGGATGGGAGGATGTTAAAACTCTTCCCACCAGCCTGACGTAACAGATCCCTAACAAGTGTTCCTGTGTGAACTACCACTTCACGCTGACAGCATCTGCAGGTAGAATTTCACAGGGTGAACAGGATTTGCAATGTCGTCACATCTTCCGAAGGAATAAAGTGATTAGTATGACCTAGAGAATACCGTACGTCAATGTCTGTCTGTCTGTTATTATGTTCTACTGTCTTTTTATTTGTTTTATTTTTGCTTTTTGTTGTGTTCATTTGTTTGTTTTTGTTTCTTTTGTGTTCGGTTTTTGTTTGTTTCTGTTTTTTGAATTTTTTTGTTTTGTTTGTGTGTGTGTTTTCTTAAAGGAATCATGGAAGTTGGAAGAAGAGCAAGGATATTGTGACATTATAATGTTTGTTGTGGCTTAATTTAATATCAAATTTATAACAGCCCCAGCTACTACACATTTAACATATTCAGTTAACTCAGTCGCCAGTCAAGTGGTTTATGCTGAATGAAAGGTTAAATACGTCATTTAAAAGTACTTCCATGCGCTACTGAAGAAAGTTAATATACTGATTAGCCACTGATTACAAAAGTTTTATTGCCGACAAACACCTCCGCTAGCACTAACCACCAGACAAATTCAGATTACATATTCTTCTGCGAAGATACAATTTCGGTAAGATAAGAGATTTAAACCGTTTCAACACAGCTTCACATAAACAGTAATTAAAGTACAGTTTTGTTCCACACTCTTGCTGTCCAAACATTGCTGCCATTTGAGAGTTATATTCCCTCACGTGGCTCCGTCCACTATCACACATTATTCCTCTTCTTTCTCCACACTGTTTCCATTAGAATGACTTGTTAATTACGATACGGCAATACCGTATTCATATTAAACTTGCTCACTGCCGGAGCCTTCCGAGCACACCCTGTAGCATTACCGATGGTGTAATAACATCCTTGAAGTAGGCGTTCCATGCCACGGGCCGGTTAGTACTCTTTTAAGGAAGTTTCCATAACAACGAGAGGATACACAGATACTAAGAGATTGCCTAGAGCAGCGGCTAAGGAGAGCTTGCTAGGAAGAAGTCGGATATTGTATTTAAAACGATGTACTTAAATAATAAAAGTGTGATTATATTGTGAAGGAAAACGACTAAAGATTAATTATTTACCAAAGTCGCACAAAAGTCATACTATGATACGTAATATAAAGATAATGATATAAAGAGAGTCACATCGCGGATGCAACACGGCGCATTTCTTAAAGAATAAACAAGTAACTGCTTTTAAGAAATGCGACCTGGCTTCCGTTCCAGGACTTGTTTTAAGTAATGATTAAACTCTGAAACTGCTTTTAAGAAATGCGACATGGCGACCGTGACAGGACTTGGGTGCTGCAGAAAGAATAAAGAATTACTAAACAAATTTACGACTTTGAGTATATAGCAGACAACAACAAGAAAAGAAGAGGAGAATCCTTGGAATTTGGAGACACGCAGCGCTACAAGCAGCCGAGCGGGAACCAGCCAGGGATTGTCTCTGTTGAAAACGTCCGCCGTAGAAACTGACAGCGACAAAATACGTTTAAGTTAAGTGTTTCCCAGACTTAATTATCTTTATTCTAGTAATAAAAAACTTGTTGATTGTAAGAAGAAAGTTGACTGTGATAGAAGCGATGTACGGGTAGGATTAGTTTTACGTTTTCCTTTTTGAATTTTCGTTGTTTATTCAAATAATTTATTATATCACGTCACTTTATTGATACTAGTTTTGGGACGCTGAGTATGGCTTAGCTTTCTAAAGAATGGCTAATCAGATGCCAGGTGAAATGGTTATTTGTGATCCTTCGGGTTCGGTAAATAAGAAAGATGAAACAGTCACTGTAGGTGCATTAGAGAAAATACTATTTAGATTTGAGTCACAATTCACAGCACAACTTACAGCTATACAAGCACAATTAAGTGAACAAATAAAAACCTCTAAAAGGTCTTTAGAGGATCGAATAATTAGATCAGAAACAGATACACACGCATAGTTAGATAAGTATATAGAAAGGGCTGAAAAACAGTATACAAAGATAAATGAGGAACTAAAGGTATGCAATGAGAGTCTAGTAATTAGAGGGTTTGAACAAAGTACGAATGCAATTCATTGTGAATCACACACGCATAGTTAGATAAGTATATAGAAAGGGCTGAAAAACAGTATACAAAGATAAATGAGGAACTAAAGGTATGCAATGAGAGTCTAGTAATTAGAGGGTTTGAACAAAGTACGAATGCAATTCATTGTGAATCATTATGTAATACAATTGAAAGTAATGATAGTAGGCCTAATACTGTAAGGGAAAAATATGAGATGAGTGATGTCACAATTAATGGTGATGTAAATCATGTAAAGGATAGACAAATTGTTAAAGAAGGGTTTCACTTAAAAGATAAGTTTAAGCATGAAAGTAACCAGGTGGAAACTTACACGAAGACAGATGAATCAGTAGAAAAGGGTTGTAAGTCTATAAAAATGTTTGATATCAGAGACATTAAAGGAACAGTTGACTTTGATCAGGTAAAAGGGATGGAAGAGACTTTAATGAAGGTAGATGGATTAGGTAGTTTGATGAATTTGAAGGATGTAAACTGTGACATTTTTTCCATTGTTGGGGAGAATTATGTTTGTGATTATGAATCAAAGCAGTTACAGAATAATGGTGTTGAACATTTTCAGAGTTCTTTACATATTTTTGAAGTTGGTTTGCCATGTTACTGTTCTAGCAAAGTAAGATTAACTGTAAACAGAAAGTTGTTTTGTATGAATAACTGGGAAAAAGTGAACTGGAAATATAGAAAAAAGGCTTTCTTTTTGTAGAGGGGTAAGCTATGCTTACTGCCTCATCCTGTGTACATAGTCAATCAGGATATTGAATCTACAACTCAGAAAATGATGAATTAGTTTAAGGTGAATGAAGAGATTTAACACTAGTGCAAGGCACAGGTGTGTAAATATAAACTCCATCATATTGGAATTTCCTATTATTATTAAGTTATAGTTAGCAGATTATTATTATTCAGTGCCACAAAACACTTGTAAATAGTATGTACTGATTGTTGTGGCTGCGCAGAATTCAACTGTAACGATAGTAAAAGTTTATAAGCACTAAGTGGAAACTGTCACTTACCAATATTGATGATCTTAGTCAGATGTGCAGTCTTCGGCTGGTACCACAGCATACCATTACATAAAAGTTTATTGTCTATTAGGACTTTCTTTAAAAAAATATATAGTTTGTAAGGTATACCGGAGCATTAGAATGAATAGAATGAGTGGAGAAGAAACGAGGTATTACTATGATAGAATAAATGTGTAATGAATTAAGAAGTAGAATATCATATAGAGAGGGTACAACAGCACAGTCAAGACTCAGTTCCTGTAAATAAAGCCACTATCTAGGCATTGCCTTTAAATGATAACGAAAGGTTCGGGATTTGGTTAACACAGACATAGCTGAGGTATAGGGAGAACCTATAAATGACTCTGTTGGTACCTCTCATAGCCTATATGTGAATATATTCAAGATGAAGTAGAATGGAGAGAAGTTATTACTTATGGGGAGAATATAATGTAATGTATTGAAGAAATAAAATAAAAATGAAGCTGTGATGATGATGCTACATTAGCAAGAAACAATGGTGTCCCAGTCGTATTAGCGAGGGTTGATTGTACTGGTCCAGGGACCAAATATGTGATTTAAATAATGTTGCCGGTTATACAACAGTAAAATGGTTCAAAAGGATCGGTCTTATGAAGAATATAATGTACCAAGGGCAGGTAATAGAATTTTTTAATTATTTGAATGGTATGCTTGGTAAACAGGCGGAGGCCATGACAGCTAAAGATGATGTTATCTAAACAACAATTCTATACTTCTGTAATTTTGGTTTTTTTAAGTGATAAGGACAGTAACTCTGTGTCGAAATGTGTGTTACAGACTATATGCCGTTCCAACCAGTCGCGGCTTATGGAAAAACACATGTGAAAGTTGCATCAAGACATCGGTCCTCGTGATATGTAAAAATGTGTTGTTAGCCAAATGTAAGCTCTCCTTACCTAAAAGATAACATCTACAGGAAAGTTTACCATAACCATTTATAATGGTATGGATGTCAAATGGTATGGTAAACTTGGGGGGGGGGGGCTGTAGCATTACCGATGGTGTAATAACATCCTTGAAGTAGGCGTTCCATGCCACGGGCCGGTTAATACTCTTTTAAGGAAGTTTTCCATAACAACGAGAGGATACACAGATACTAAGAGATTGCTTAGAGCAGCGGCTAAGGAGAGCTTGCTAGGAAGAAGTCCGATATTGTATTTAAAACGATGTACTTAAATAATAAAAGTGTGATTATATTGTGAAGGAAAACGACTAAAGATTAATTATTTACCAAAGTCGCACAAAAGGTCATACTATGATACGTAATATAAAGATAATGATATAAAGAGAGTCACATCGCGGATGCAACACGGAGCATTTCTTAAAGAATAAACAAGTAACTGCTTTTAAGAAATGCGACCTGGCTTCCGTTCCAGGACTTGTTTTAAGTAATGATTAAACTCTGAAACTGCTTTTAAGAAATGCGACAACCCGACTCGTAAATTCTCTCGCGTCCGGCTCCTGATCCAACTTTATATATCTCCTCCCCACACTACTACTATTCATATTAAACTTATTCATCACCTGTACCTTCCAGGCACATCACACGCACACACATTCTCGCGTCCGGCCACTTGCTACCACTACTTAGACTTCTGCTATATTGTTCCACTCCTCCCGCTACTGTACTACTCAAACCCCTGCGATATTGTACAGTACATCGTGCCTGCGATATCGCACAACCCGAAACCTACCGATATTTACTTACATACAGATTATAAATTAATACAGATATTTACTTGAAGATTTTTCCATAATTCCCGCTGTGGTGTTACAAGATGGCTGGTGGCACCAAAGGGCGAGTGATTACGGGAAACCATATAAAACCGTTATCTAGAGGGTCGGACGGGGATTCGAACGCGCGCCCTATCCAATAGCAGACCCGACCGTCGGATATACATTCAGACTGTGAGAACAAATGTCACAAGCAGGGTCGGCTTAAGGAATTTCGGAGCCCCCTACTTTTTTCCTAGATATACTTTTGCCTACACTTTTGATAATTTTCGTGACTTTATATACACATGCATAGACACCATAGACACACACACACACACACACACATACACACACACACAGCTGAACGGGAAAACTTCGCCGAGTCTTTGGTGATTGATCAATGCATCTCATATGGATCTCCCAATTACTGTCACTTTCATTTCTGGCTAAATTCTGCTGCCCATTGTGTCAAATGAAATTGTTTTTGTATTCAATTTTATACCTATTATATTTATAATAAACTTTTTGTATACGACATTTCTTTTCTTGCCTTTCTTTGCTAGTACATATAGGTTTTTGGGGCTGGAGACACGTGATCAGGCATACACATTTAAATTCATTAACTTTTAAATGAAACGTCAAAAGATGAATGAGTTTATTTGAACGAAATTACATAAATTACTGAATCAGGTTCAGAACAACACACGCCTTTAAATATAAAGGCCTATTGTAATTACATCAGATATGATTTTCTAAAAACTGAATCTGATGAAGGACTTCTCGAGGAAGTCCACGCCTCGGAAACGTCTATTGTGAACGCAGCTTGTTAACATTCCAAATTTGTAGTTTATTTATTTTATCAGGAAAATTGTTCGTTAAGTAAGGACAAATTTTGAAGGGGATCGTGGCGGGACCCCCTCAAGCTTGGGGCCCCCCCGCGACTGCGGTTCTTGCGGTAACCTTAAACCGGCCCACTCACATGTTATCACACAAAAAAATTATCATTGTGAGTAACTCAACGTTTCAAATTTCACATACGGTAAATTTAAACGAAGATTGAAAACAATTGATTACAAATGTCAAGATCACCCGAGTTAAAAGTAGTGTTTGTTCTAGGTTGCAATTAAGTTGGTGCATTTTTTGAAATGACTACACTCCCCAGTAGTCACATAAAATGCATGATCGTGTTTAAGGAAATCATTGATGTTTTTCTATGTAAACTTACTTCTATGCAGAAATTTGAGGTAGGAGGGCAAAAAAATAAATTTTCGATCATTGCTGATGCTCAGTGAGAATTAAAAGGGACTCGAAAATAAAGATCATAACGTAATTCATTATCATGTGTATTGATGAATGTTAACACAATGTGCTCTGCAGAGCGCGGGATATAGTAATTAGGGTTTCAGCATCTCTCAGAGCACCACACACGTTCCCTGACCGCCCTCTGTGAACCTGGTTTCTCTTTTTCTCAGTCCTCCCGCTGTCAGTATTCACTCCGACCCTCATAAACGAGTTGCAGCGTTATGAGTCTACTGTTGTACTTTATCCGGAGGGGACTTTTTAATTGAATACGCCGCTCCCGGCTGCTAGCTTTTTTATTTAGTTTTATAATGTCATTGGCCTTGTTAACTTCATATTTCATTTTTAAAAAGTATCATCGTACGGGTGTGCTTTACTTTCAGGTTCCTGTTTTGAAATCCTGTCACCACTCCATTAACCACCATGCTCTGTCCGAACTAAATATTACCTCGCCTTCCGTTTGTGGTGCGCTCAAATGTTAAGGCCAGCACACCATTTCAGGCATCTAAACTGCGGATACACTCTTAGCAAAACAGAAATGAAATAAAGAAAACACGACAGACGTTCAATGAATCCACGTACAAGACACCACCGTGGCGGGTGAGTGGTAACGCTCTGGCCTCGCATTAAGGAGGACGTGGGTTCGAATCTCAGTCCTGGCATTCAGATTTGGATTTTCTCCGGGCGAATGTCGGGATGCTTCCAAAGTACACAGCCTGATTTGGAAATATGCCACTGAACGTGTACACGCATAGCCCGAGAAATATTTTTATAAGACTATAAAGAGTATGCTATATTCAAGGAGCTATACATTTTACATGGACATTATTAAATTAGAATCGCTTGGTCAACCTGAGAAGCAGTGGTCTATAATATTATTAATTACTCTCGTCGAAGACTGCAGAGAGGTTGGACATGTCAGTAGAGAAATTTAACAACTTCTCGTCTACACCGAATTTCTATTGTCACCCTTCTGACAGGTCATAGGGCCACAACATTGGCGCGTAAACAACGTTTTCTTTTTTTAATTTTGATAATTTCTGAAACACTATCTGCTATCTGCATTCCTAACTTTAATGTACCTACTGAACAGACCATGGCATAGTACAGTAACAAAAAATTTGTATCAATGTTATTACACTGTTATAGTTTTTCATTTCTCTTCAGCCCGATCTGAACCACTTTATTTTAATCATTATCTGCCTTGAGTTTAAACTTTCTCCCCCAATTCTTGGATTCGTTTTCAGTTTTCTTCCTTTCTCATTTGAATCAATGCCTCTCCTGTTTTTTTGTATGCTACCAGCTTCTTGTTATTAATGTAATAATTAGTTTAAAAGCACGTAAAAATTAGGGATATTTCATGATATAAGTAAACGTCCTCAGATTATTTACAGCGACATCTAGTGGAGGGAGAATAGAGTGAAAACACCTTGTGACGTCATCCGCTCGCGGAACATACCCGAGAAGCGTCGCAGATACAATAACCACACAGGCTTCTTATTACGCTATAATTGATCTTCTAACTGTCATGTTTTGACGAGAAAAGAGTTGTTGATGAGATCAAATTAAAAAGGGGAGACAAAAGCGAAGCACCATGTAACAGCCCTAATACCTGAATTTTGAATAGCATTGTACTGTATGAAGTATTTGTAATGAGCTTAAGTTTGCTTGAAAGTGATTTGGTATGTTTGTTTTGTAATTTCTTGTAAATCAGTGTATATATACTTTGTTTTAGGTAAGAAAATTATTTAAAGGCCATTTAATATGTTTAAGAACCGAATGATGCAAGAGAATTTCTTAAAAGTTTGTAATTCCATGTATTAATGTAAGTTACGATGTCTACAGGACAATTTTCTACCGTTTGAAAGGATTTCTGTAAATAATTTTGTATTTAAGTATCTATAATTACCATTTCTGATCATTTTGTAATGTTGTTAATTAATTTTGTATTAATTCCGATTGTTTTTAATATGTTAGATTGTTTGAGTGATTGTTAATGATCGAGAAATATCGGGCGGATGCCTTTGAAGAATTCTCGTAATTTCGATAGAGACTATATAAACAGATCGCCTGGACAGAGAGATTCATTCAGTAAGTTTGTTAGTTAGTTGTCATCATTCAGTGTTACAGAGAGTTTCATTCAGTTGAGTTCACAGAAATTATCTTTGCGACTATTCAGAAGTGCATCTCTGTATTGTATATATGCTTGTGAATATCGCTGACTTGTTGATTTGAAAGAAATAAACAGACATCTTCAAACATAATTTTTTTGGTGGACTTTTTAATTAATTAATCAGTAATTAAACCACCGAAGAACCTTAATAACCAGGTAGACTGTGAGAGTGACACAGAAGTTGCAGAGTCTTCTGTCATGGTCTATATTTGGAATCCCGCGAAGAAAGGATCACCTGTAAGGCATGTGAAAAAATTGGCACATTGTGTACGTGTTGGGTGTGAGGTGATGATGAGCTGGCTCACATTGGCCCACTTTGTAAAGGTTACGAGACACTGTGAAGAATATTGTACTTTGTCCCATTTGGTACCTAGCTGTGATTCAAGACAGGGAAAAAGAATTAATACTTGTTTGTGATCAGTTATAATAGTTTGATACTTTGTTATTCTTCATTATAATTTAAACTAGTCTCAAAAATGACGGGGTGGCTTGGAGTGTTATTTTTTCGTACTTGCCTATCGAAATAGAATAGTTATAAAATAAAGCTCAATGTTCAATGCTGCAGCAAAATGTTTCATTTGTCATCTTGGTCCTGGTTGCATTTCAACGTAACCACACACTGAAAAAATAACCTTAGTAATCTGGCGTCAGTGATAAAGGAAACTAAAAAGAAATTCACAACCTCCATTATTCTGGGTAATATTAGTTCTAATCCTGGTCCAGGAAGCGCAGATCACAATAAATGTGAAACTACTTTCATCCTCAGTACCATGGCGCTCGTGAAAACAAATTATATATATAAAGAACCTTAGATTACTCATGCCCTCGGTTAGAATGTCAAATGTCAGATGTCATTCTGTCCCAAGCTAAATTTTAATCTAATCAAAACTTCCGCTAGCATTGCTACTCGACAGTTGAAGCTTTTAGTATGGTCAAAGAATGCAACGAAAACATCTACATCCAACGAATGTAAATAGTTAAAATGCAGCTGATAAATAATGCGTTAATTTAAGTGCAACTCATATTTTTCTTTCAGTGCTCGCGGCAGCTTATTTCTTCGTGGATGTTTAGCTAGGTATAACTGTTATTAACGAACGCGTATAAGCTCGAGTAATATTTCTGGCAGCTGCAGCTCACCAGCGAAGGCTGGCAGCGTTACGAGCACGGCTACACGATGACCAAGCTTAGTCTTTTAATAGTACTGCTGATTAAATACTGACGATTCTTGCGATAAAGTTTAAATTTATGTCTTTTTATTTATTTATTTTTGTTATTCTCTGATTTTTTTTTTTTTTTTTTTTTTTTTACGTTACTTCATCCGCGGATTTAGGATTCAAAGCCACAAGGAACCCAGTCAGTGGTCTCCCAACGTCAAAAAAAATACTGTGTATTAATTATTCGCCTTTGTAGTCAATAGTGTGGGAATTCAGAATTAATTATCATAATTTAATTGATTATTTCAAATTGACGGCTACTTAAAAATTAATAGTATCTTCGAAGAAATTAATTTTTTTTTTCGTCACCTCCGTAATAAGTAAACGGTTCACGGGTCAGCGGCCCCGAGAGAGCCTATTTCGCTTTATTGTTAATCTGTTACGGTTTTTCTAATAATTTCTGTGATTATTCAAAGTCATTTTGCTAGTATTTGTAATTAGTATATTGTTATTTAGTAAAATGACAAAGCTGTATTGTTTGGTTTCTGATTTATAGAATATCATCAAGCCTCTCGAAACATGTTCTGGATTTTCCATTCCGTTTGATATAGTGCGATTGTAACGATGGGCACATAATTTGATGGCCTTCTTCAAGCAATAATCATCTGATTTGCAATAATCTTGGCCCTTAACCAACATTTACAGACTTTGTGAAACCATGCCTCTTCTGGGTTGTGAAGTTGATAATAGTGTGTCCTTGGACTAAATCTGTACCGTTCCCGAGTCACCCGTAAGTTACGTCACAAATATTTCATGACATTTAACTCCCTCATCCATTCC
The DNA here is from genome assembly GCA_031002005.1 of Vandiemenella viatica. Lineage (NCBI taxonomy): Eukaryota > Metazoa > Arthropoda > Insecta > Orthoptera > Morabidae > Vandiemenella > Vandiemenella viatica. Next base: position 37,228,996 of record CM061920.1, on the reverse strand, counting down.
CACACTTTCTCGTTATTGACACAAGTAGTTATACTCCATCCTGTTGTGACATCACTCATTTCTAATTTTAAATTTCTTTCAAAATATTTTCAAATATAATTAGAATAACTGTATCCACGCGATTTTACTCTTGTTAGGCACTTTTTCTTTCTTAAATCAAGTTGTAAATATCGTAGCTTAACAAATAATGTGTGGAAATGTAATCTTTGAAATTCCACAATTTTTGTGGCAACTTGATCGTAAAATTTTTACTCAACTTTTTTTGCAATAGATGTGACGTCAGAAAGCTGACAACTCCTCCCCGCATCCCCTCTCCTTGTCACCTTTTGTGGATTCCCTCTCTTCACTTTAACGTGTGTCATAATTTATGGATTGCTCCTTAATAAATATAGAACTTTTCAGAATTTTTTTAATTTTTACTTAATTTCTGTGACGCGTATTCTTCTGTGACAATTTCCCTACACACCTATTTTCCGCCTATTCATGACTTGACCCATAGCTGAACGTGGGGATCTGAAACACGGAACGTCTTGGCGTTCCTCTAATGGTTAAGCAGAGCTCTTGAATCCAAGACCCTGAATTTTCGGACCTTGCGTCTTAACGACTGACTTTGCAGATAATCAGTGATTCATAGTCGCGGTTAAGTTTAATTTAATTTCAACTGCTATAGAGCACACTCTCCTTAGTCATCTATTTACCACTTTTTTATTATTTATTATCTTATATAATTTGCCTTTTAAATCCCTCCCCCATCTACATTTGCGATTTAAAAAGTTTAACTTTAAATTCATTTAGCGTTTTTGGTAAATTATTCATAACTTCACTTGGTAATTTGTTCCAATCCCTGACACTCTTACCCACAAAAGAAAATTTTCCCACTCGCTTATGCAAGAAATCGAATGCCATCTTGTAGTCATGGTCATCTTTCCCCATCCACGCAAGTTGGCAACATGCAGCAATCGTTTAACTACAGGCATCGAGACTAAGGCCTTAATGGGAGTATAAACCATCTGGCAACTGGAACGAAGTACTATCAAAGTAGTACAAGTAATACACGTAATACATGTTCATAGGCAGGACGTTAAATAAAATAAGACAAACACTGTATTTCGATGACTATCCACACCGTCTTCTCCAGATAGCAATCCGTTTGTACTGGTCTACGGAGTAACAGCTGATACCAGAACAAACAATACGTAAGCTAACGACAAGATGACACAGGGACGTTGAAAGCGAAGAGGCTGTATTTAAGAATAAATATGAAAGCTACAGTTTGAATGAATATCAAATAGTTAATTAATTTACATTTTGACACCCCCTGTACATGGCGTGAAATTATCGTTATCGACATCACTATCCTACTACTATTGCAAGAAATACGGCTGTGAAATTCTAAAAACGAAAGTGGGAAATCATGTGTCATCAAAGTACCTGTTGCAAATGCCAGAGTTACTGTTATGTGATGAGAACAGCAAAATCAGAATTATATAGATTACTGAAAGGTGATGACCGAGTGGCAGGCCGAAGACCTCGATGGAGCGTAGAGACTGGAGTCTGGATGGTGTGTACGTACAGTACCTTGTCCTTGTGGGGTGTGACGTGGTAGAGTCCTCTCTGGGGCCACATGCTGCCGCGCCATGCCGCCGCTCAGTCACCTGTGGGACAAGTACGCTGCAGGTAAGACGAAACACACACTCCAGGACTGTCCTGCGAAGTGCGAACGGCTCACCAGCACTACACACTTGTTTCCGATGGAGCTCTCTTAACGTTACCGAAAAAATAACGTACATTACCGCCAAAGATGTCTGGGACAAAAGTAACAGGGAAATTTATTTGATCCTTGACCTTAATTTTTCATTTCCATTTTTTTTTCTTGTAATCTACGGAGACCAATCTGACGAAGCTGTAATTTACGTTTCGTTTCACTTCCATTATGCATATCACTTTCAGAGCAATACAGACGACTACTGATAGATTATGCTTTACAATTTCTCTTTACACATGAAGGCTAGCCAGGGAAGAGTTTTTGGTTTTACGTGCAGAGTTTCAGCGGTTTGAGTCAGGCCACGAGCATTTGTGTTAAATCAAGTGCTGTGTTCGGCTTGTATTGTCCTTCACTTAAATGGTCATATAATAAATGGAAACGTTACTGCAAGCAGTGTTAATATGGAACCAACGTATGGAAACTGCTGTATGGATAATCACCTCAACCCTTCTGAAAAAAAATTGAAATAAGTGCTCTTTATCACCTCTGCAGTCAGTTCTTTTCGAAGACACTACCGAGAGTTGTGGGTGAGTGTTAACGCTCTGGCCTCGCATTCGTGGAGGACGCGGGTTCAATCCCCCGTCCAGCTATCCAGATTTTGGTTTTCGGAGGTTTACAGAAATCACTCCAGGCTAATCTGGGATGGTTCCTTCAAAAGGCCATGGCCGAATACCTTGCCGTCCTTTACCCCATCCTCTTCAGGCTCTAATGACCTCGAAGTTGACGAGCCCCAAAGCCCGAAAGAAAAAGAATAAAATCGAAGTCACTATTAGCGAAGTAAGCTCTAGCTAACAGAAATTGTTTATTCATAAAATACTTGTTCTTGGACTGGTTAACTAGTGCATGAATACCTGTGTTAATGATACTTAAAACTTCAGTATGAAAAATTTTATATTCACAACATCGATTGGAAATCCTAACCTATTCTGAGTAGATACTTTTCTCCAACCTGCAACCCACTTGATCAAAGTACTCTCCATTTATTAAGTTGCTATGCCATACCTGTATTTCCAGTACGCAACATATACCAAGCGCCGCATAAATACAAAGTTAGCCTAATAAATTTTCAGTCAGTATATTGGCCCATTTTTTTCTGCACACATACTTCAGAGCTGATAATTTGGTTGTTGACATTGAGTTTCCATACATGTTTACTTTCCACTAGAATTCAGTTTATCGCTGGAGGATGGAAGTTAATACCTGAAGTGATTTCTTAGATCCGTTATTTCTCTGATGTTTCTTTTGTCATATGTGAAAACAGATCCTTAGAGTTCTTTGATAATACAATCGTTACGCTATCGATGAATTTTGTGCGTGTTACATCTGTAGTATTCTCTTACACTCCATTAGATTTGTGGTCATCAAATTCTTTAGTAGCTGCATAAATTTGGTCGTTTACAGTTCTTGACGATATCATGCTGTCAAACTGTTCGCCTCTCTACCTTTAAGCTTATTCATATCTGCCTCATCTAAAGCTTGTGTGCTCAGAGTTAGGCGAGCGAGATCCTTTCAGCCTTTATTAATATATATGTGTGTGTGTGTGGACGAGGGTGCTTTGCTAGTTTATATTCTGTGCATTTCAGTCCCCACCGAAAAGAGGAAAGAAGGAATTTTCATGAACCTCAATACGGCATCTCATTTTCCTGATGTTATCTTTCCTGTCACTGCGAGCCAAGTACATTGGTGGGATTATTTCACTTGTTTTGAAAAGTTGTTCCCATGTTACTCAAAAAATTCATACGGAAACTACGTCCTTTGTCTTTTATAGAATACGAATCCAATCTCGTAAAGAGTGTGGGAAACGGTCACAAATCACTGGAGTCATCTCTGCTCTTTATTCAGACAAGTAATTTTTATTAATTCCTACATAATTAAGTATATTGTCTTTCTCAGGTATTATGATTCACAACAATACGGTTAAACTATAAAAATACTACGTTCGATTAAAACAACACTTCAACTCCATGTTAATTTATATGCTAGCCCCCTCGTTGCCGCGGTCAACGTAGTAAGCTTGTATAGATGGCGATGAGGAAGGACAAGGTTAAACTACAAATACCATCACTCATTGCATATCTTCGAGAGAAGATACAAAGACAAGTTCCAGTTATTACATTCGCATCCAACGTACGAATCCTCATGCAGTTCGCTCACTCCCCACAACTTATGAAAAGGTTATCACACATCTGAATATTAGGAATTGTCCGATTACACTCGTCATTCCGTGCTGGTTTACTACCGCATACAGAAAATTCCTCGTCTTACTGGAAATCGAAGTACTGTAGCTTTGCAACATCGGCCATGGGGAGAATTTGTTTTGTGCCACAAGCAGTCAGAGCTGTATCCAGCCAGTATGCCCAGATTGCCGCACTGTCGACTCGGCTTGAGCAACCAGGTCGGCGTGGCGGTCGTTACGGGTGTAACCTGAACCGCAGGTGGCGCGACGCAATTTGCAGAGCGGAGAGATCGAGCTACAAGCTGTAAGAGGACGCCACCCAGAGCACTCATTACGAATAAAGCACTGCGCGGCGCGTCATGGGGCGTCATGCACGCGCTATCGGCGACGCTGGCGCCATAAAGCAGTGGCGGCCGCTCTCGTAAACTTTACTGCTCGCATCTGCCTGACAGCGGGGGACCGCTTTTATTCGGCCATCAAACAGCAAGCGATCGAGCGCGTGGTCGACCTTTACTGCGCGCTCCAGAGGCTACCTAAGGACGTTTATGGATCGCCTACTTCATTAAACTCTCGACAGCGAATCTACTATATAGCAAGATGTAGACACACCAAGTCCCTTCAAATTCAACAGCAATTCGTGAAATTTTGCAGATTGAACTCATAGGGTCAAATACAGGTCAATTTCGTATATCAGCCGGGATCACATTATATTGTTATGACATTTAACCCTAAAAGCTCATGATTTTGTCCTTAAAATTCATGGTTTGCCACTTTTAGTATTTGTGCAAAGAATTTTTGAACTAAATTGTTTTTAACAATTTGTGATCATATGACTCAGAGCCTGGACAAAGTAGGCATATACAAACCTGAACCTGTTTGGCAACTGCGAAATATTCTAGAGCTGCGACTTCACTCAAAACACGGGTTAAACCGAGTTGCATATAAATCAAACGAGGCTTGTTTGCATGGTCAGATAATAGCGGAGATTCGCCAGAATTGATTACTGAAAATCTTGGAGACCTCACAGCATTAAGCTAAAAGTCTATGCGCCAAGTTAATTGTATTGAGTATTCAGAACAGAGTTTGCAGGTCTCTAACTTTTTTAATCTTCCTGGTCTACGGCTGCTTCTGTAAGGTGACAAGGTCCCTTACATTTTTTGATGAATATGTTTGTTAAAATTAATATTGTTCTTTCTCTGTTGATACAAATGTGTTAACGTTGTGTGTAAAATAAAAGTTACGTGAATATTTGAGTGCCGGAATATCTATGAACAGTGGCCGTCTAAGACGATGAATATTTTTGGACAAGAATTAATTATGGCGAGAGGTTGTTCGAGAATGAAGCTATAAAACGGAACTTAGAAGTATGCTATTATATAGTGTAATGTAAAGAAGTGTATTTTATTCCAAGTGTTTGATAATAAAAGTTGCTTCCGAGTGTTCTTAGATGATCCTGCGGAAATAGATAAATTATTCTGCTCCGAGTTATGAAACAATATAATGGGCCAACCTCTATAGCTAGTATTTCTGCTTGACGACGGGCATATTATACATCAAGAAGAGCTATAGTAAAGTGCTCATACCAGCAAGATAAAGCTTACACTTCGAAGTAAAATTCTGCGAGAATTTCATCTGACACCAGCTTTGTTTTAACAGTTATATTACATCCTTAAGTTTCCGTTTTTAAATTAACTTCGAGAACTCGAGGCATGCCTCAAATCTAAGTCATTATCTTTACGGAAGAAATATAATATTTAACACAACGAACTGATAGAAGTTTTCTGTACGAAAACTGGCGTACGACATCCTGAACTGTATTTGTGTTACGTTGCAGGGAACGTCTGTCACTTTAGCAGTAGACAGTAGATAATATCCACCCACCATTTATATTTGAATTTAGATGATAAAAGTCTGCACACAGAATCCAAGAAAAAGAATAGGTCCTTGTGAAATTTTTTTTAATAGGTGATTGCTTCTGCCGGGAATCGAAAGTCTACTTTTCTCAGAAATTTTGTAATGTGTTAACACTAACAATGAAGTGAACTGTCTGATATGAAATAAGTTTCCAGGGACTGAAACGATTGGCGTTTGAGTCTCTTAAATGAACTGTCATTCTCTGCTTCATTCGCGCAACCCTCAGCTCTCGGGATTTGAAAAGACTCTTAAAGGTGGATGAATCACAAAAGATCAACATTCATGCGGATGTAAAAGTAACCAGAAAAAAAATAGTATACGTTAACTCGGTGGCTACTTTTTTTCCTTAAGGATTTACGCCTGGTAGACGTCTAGGTCATTAGAGTCGGCAAGGACTGAGTGCAAGGAACGGGGAGGACTTCGTAAATGGCCTTTTGAAGGAACCCTGCCCACATTCGCCAGGAGTGACTTGGAAAACCAAAAACCAAAATCTCCGAATGTTAATGGCTGCCTATAAAAAAACCAACTGTATCTGAAAGTATTTTCAACTTGTTTATATTAAGAGTGTTATTAAAATTTGTTTTCCCAACTAATTAACACAATGTTTAGAATTTTTCCTGTGCTCTAGCGGTTCCAGTACTGATATTATTATTCAGTAAGTTGTGGTCAACAATCAGCTGAATCTTGATTGTACAATCCTTTCCCGCAAAATACGAGAAAGTCAGTAATTATATTTTGTGACCGCGAACATAGTAGTCTAGGTCCTGGTGATGCTGTATGAGAAACTTCCCATCAGAGCAAGTTAAAACGTAGACCTTATAAGTTTCCTATAGTGTAACGATGACATTTGCTTTTGTTTCTATTGTAAATGATGGAAATGCCGAGCATATTAGTTAGATGTATCGTCAGAGCAGATTTTGGTTAGCTTTTAATCCGAATTGTCGACATTTAATGGGAAGTATTATTTGATTTTTTTTAAAAGTCTTCATCTTTTTTGTTCATCCTACGGCCTTGCGGCCGAGAAGTCCGAAAGGTTCAGAGCATCCAACTGACCTTTCTCCGATGGTGCAACCAAATGAGCAAATGTCTGTGTCGCAATGTGCATGTGAACGCGCAAGTTTTCTATGTCTTGAGAGTAAATTTGTTAGTGTGGAATGTATAGCTTCCATATGTAAATTGAGGACGCTACCAGCATTCATGCAGTTCAGGGGTGGGTAAAACAAACTTTTTTATTTAAAAAAAAAAGTTATTATTAAGTCAGATCGTAAAGGAATAAAAATCATTCCTGTGTCAGGTTACAAACTCGAATTGATGTATTTTTTAACCACATAGGGCCCGACGACTCCTAGCGTAAATTATTATTGGAAATAGCCAGAAGAGTAATTTTTATTTATTTATTGCTTTACGTCTCGTTCACATAGGGGTCGTTGATTTTTTTTTTGCTGAAGAATATCCCACGGAGTGATTAAAAGGTTGTGGAATAAGAAATTCCTGATGAAGCTAGAAGCAAATAATCCAGTAGGGCCTGGGCCATACCCTCGCCGAGAATATCTAGTAAGTTAGGTTCTATGTTTTACTGGCGCATGAATCAACAAGATATAGAACTCCGGTAATTGGTCGAGTTACATTCCGGACTAACTTCACTTCAAATATGTTTTATCAGTTCTCATTTCCGTTTCGGGTAGCTGCTATCTTACGCTTGGTAGTGGTATTTCTGTAATACACAACAGTATGATAAATGACATAGTTTAGCTACTTTCACGTTCATTAGTCAGTGTTTATCTCGGTCGACATGAATTTTACCAACTCACACTATTTGTGTTTTAAGAAAGTATTATCATGATCTACAAACAGTCAATTCATCGCTGTATAATAACACACTCCTCTAAAATTTTATCTTCATTACAGTTGTATTTAGTTTTTATTACTACATGAGAATTCGAATGCTATTTTTAAACATAACAATTAATAATAAAACATCACATTTACGTTTAATGTTTTGCCATGATTACATTAAATAAAACAGCAACGAAATACTACAAACTGTGTTCCACCATGAAGCGGGTGCTTCGTTTCTTTAAAGCACATCAACGAAGAGAAATAGAGCGGCTTATCTGCTGGTGGAAAAGCGAGTGCGCGGCGGAGCGATAGTGCTGCAGTAAACTTGGTCTTAGCTTTGAACGACGCAAGTTAAACTAGTTTCTAGCAAAGTGCAGTGAAGGAAAATGGGGTCATCCGCCCTTAAGTCCCTTGTAAGTGAGGATTAGGATGTCTACAGGCAGGAAGCATTCCTTTCCTGATACGTGGCAGGTTCTCTGTGACCTGGTATCGACCACACTTCTCGTCAGTCGATAACGTGCGACCAAGTTCTCCGCCAGCGGTGCGATAGTGAGACACTGCTTACCGACTGAAGCGGCCAACTACAATAACACTGAACACAATGGCTCGGGTAAACAGTAACGGCTCGTCGGGCTGTTCATACGCTCCCAGGTGTGTGTTTAGGAACAAGCCAGACAATGAGAAATTAAGTATGCAGCGGCCAGAATGAATAACATATTATGGGGTAAAACAGGTGTAATGTGCGAGTTATTTGTATAAACAGCGAGTCTAGGAATAAAAGGATAATCCTGTAATCGCAAATATGTCACATCATGTCCTACTATATGATAAAATTTTATTTTAGTAAAAGTCTCACCATTTTCGAGATAATGATATTTTAAATATTGTTTCGAAACATGTGACATTGCTCAGTTTGTTCCATGCCATTTCTACAAATTGAGACATTTTGAACCCTGTTTTCTTAATTTACTCAGGGATGTTTGAGTCATCTAAAATAATGTTTATTTTCAACGGTTAAAAAAAAACTTTAAAAAACCTCTTTTTTTTAAAATCATTATCATAATTTTTTTACTACATGTATAAAGTGGACAATGGTCTCTCTAGCAGATTAAACTACCATAAAACCATCATTTTAAAAGGAATATAAAATAATTATACCATTTAAGATTTTATTATAAGGGTTGTAATGTCCCTTGGTGACGGGAAGTTTATGCGTGTGAATTTCACGTTTCTTTGGCATCGGCGAGAGCCAGGTGACTCATACCTGCGCTGAAAGACCGAACGATTTATGGTAGGCCGTAAAGTTAAAAGCTTTACGCATTCAATGAAATTCAAAGGACAGTATAGGGACTGTGCCGAAATGAGGATTTCCTGGTACAGTAGAAAGTTGAAACTAGAGAAACAATGCTTCGGAGAAAAAGTCAGGTTGCGGAACACCTCTGTTGGGAACAGCGAATCAAACTGTGTTACGAACTTTTAGAAACCATAAGTTTTTTATGTTGCATGAGGAGCGCCAATGGAGATCGTGGACGACCCGCCAAACGCTGCGGCTCGCTGAAATTTCCCGCGTCTGCTAAAACTCGGAAGCCTACAAGTTTTCAACGGAGCGAATAAGCGGGGGAGAAGACATTCTGTTTCTGGCCAGCAAACAATCCGCACCGGCGCACCACGGGAGATTGCCGAAGAGGTGACTACCTGCGGGGAGCTAACTCGCCAAGTGACCTTGCACCCAGCTGATCAACAGGGTCCATCTGATTTCTCCTCAACTCATCTGCTATGGTAAAGAACGCCACGATGTATAGACACTCTTGCGTCATTCAACCCTGGGCAACGCTATGAGATGAGAATCATGCTCTAAATTGTTCAAAAGAAACTTTTAATATTCAGTTCTGTTCAATAAACTAATCTATTTTATATTCAAAGAAAATAATAGGTGTTGTAAACCCTGCTTTCCTTTTCAATGTGTCAGTATATCATTAGAGTAGATGACGATTTGTGTTTTTTTAATGGTATTTTAAAATTACAATTGCTTTGATTAAAAGTATTTCAGAATTGGAATGTCACTTCTCTCGGATAGAGAACACTTCCATTCTTGGCGCCTACCCGGGATTAATTTTGCAAATTAATTTATTAATTAATACATCTTTTTTATTCTAATTTTAATAACGTCACAAATAAGACGTTACAGGGTTCTTTTTAAACTTTTTAAGAAATAAAGAACATTGTTTTAGATGACTCAAATATCTCTGAGTAAATTTAAAAATAAAACAGTGTTCGAAAAGTCTTAATTTGTAGAAATTAAATGGAATAAACCGAACAAAGTCACATGTTTCAAAAAAATATTTAAAAAATCAATACCTTGAAAATGGTGAGAACTTTACTAAAATAAAATTTTGTTATATAGTAGGAACTTATGTGACCTATACGCGGTTGCAGGATTATCCTTTCATTCATGGACAGCCTGTATAATCCACTATCAATATATTTGTAAGCGCGCCCTGTTGGCGGCATCGTGATTGTGTCTGGCGCTGACAGTGGGTCAGCTAGTTGGAATCATGGTGGTGGAGGAAATTTCCATCATCGGAATTTGATCGGCAGGGTGGGAGAGGTGGTGGTGCGCAGTTCCTAATCACCACATTGTGCACCAAAGTGCTGGATTAATCGCAAACCTCTCCGCAGAAAGTATGAAATGAGGGATCATGACGCCTGATGGCCCCCTTTCATCTTTCGGCGGAGCAGGCTTGAATGAGACGACACCTGCTCTCACCCTTTGCCTAGTTTCATCCCCCAACCACAACACAAAGAACATTCTACTCTGAACATACACACCATCACTGTCATACACACTTTCAGTAACACTGTTCCACTGGGAAGAAAACAGGAAACCATCGCATTTCAACTCCCGCGGGACGTTATCATGGATGGGCAAACATCGCCTATGGTAACAGCCTTCACTCGGACACAGATATTGGAATCGCAGGAGAAGAATTTGTATTAGAACAAAGTTTAGCATAACAGCGCAGTGGTATGATGGAGTGAAGGGGGTGACTGATGAAAAAATGGTAAAAATTGGATTACCACCAGACGACAAGTGGGTGGATTGGGTACGAGAAAGTGTGTAAGATAGGAGGGTGAATTGGGAAATAGTCAAGGCACAGGCTTGTAGTGAGGACAGAAAATAGCGCAGAGGCTCGTAGTCTAGAGTGAGATTAATAAATTAAATTAATAAATACAGGGTATTTCCGTAAGTGTGATACAAACTTTATTGGATGATGGAAACGGGCAAATTTCTATATTTGAAATATAGAACCAACCTCCGGAAAAGCCTCAGTTGCAAGTTATTCTGTAGGTCCCAAATGATACAACCCACTGGTCTGCAACCAGAACAGCATGCAGGCGCTGATCATGAGACTTCACTCGCAGGGCGGCTTGTGTTTTGAACTTTAGTTATGCAATGAGGAGTATGTGAGATGGTGATATCTGATGTACTATGCTCGCCTTTAGATTGTAGTCTGTTTTTTTCAATTGAAGTGGCTTCAAACGATGTAAACACAGTTCACTTTTCACTCGGTACTCGTGAATACCTTAGTGATTTGGAAGAGGGAGTCCTATTTTGTTGCGAGCTCTTCTGATACAAATTGATCTTTTCCTTTGAGATCACGTCAAATGGATTTCAGGATGTGTGGTTACTATCCTGAAATCTACTAATGTAAATAGTAAGTGTAAATAATAAGAAAATGTATCAATTTAGTATTATGTCAAATAAGTTTGTAAAACCCAATGTAAATTCTAAAATAGATTCGTCACTGATGATGCCTCGATGAGAGGAGAAACGCGTACGGCAATAAAGCTACATAATGCAGTTGCATTGGCGTCATTTTATCATTTAATTTAATAATAATTTCCGGTATTATGTATGTGTTTATCTGTGATGGTAGCACATTGCGTATAGTTTTGGGCGGAGACAGGTGATTAGTGTTCATTTTATCGACGCAACAGCGAGAATCAACCGGAATTAGCAGTTCATACGTTTAGGGCTGGCTCGCTTCTCGAATGTTTGAAAGCAAGTGCGCGTTGGAAATACAGAGCTGACAGAGGAAACAGGAAGTCAGCAATGGAGGCAGTGTAAAGAGGTCGACAGAACAAGAACTAGTCTTGCGTGATTCAGTTAAAATTCGTCAAAAGTTATCTGTAATGTGTCAGCAGTTGGTTGTGGTGAGACTGGGCGTGAACAAACGCTAGATTATTATCGTCAGGTTTTCAGAAAGGCCGGAAAGAACTGAGTACAAGGAAGGCGAAGGAATTCGGTCATGGCCTTTTGATGGAAGCATTCCGGCGTTCGCCTGGACTGATTTGGAGAAACCATGGAAAACCCAAATCTGGATGCCCGGACGGGGATTCGAACCCGGGTCCTTTGAAATGCGAGGCCAGATCGTTACCGCTCACCCGCCACGCTCAATCTTAGGGATTCACCATAAGAGGAAAGAACTTCTCTTCTTTTCACGAGCCTGATAGATCTACAGGTTGAAGCACTTAACGATATAGCTTCTTCTTCCTTGCACCCTCCACTTGCCCGCTATTGCGAAGTCGGCCTTTTTTCAGGATGTGATGTGTTGGGATTTGGCTGAATTTTTGCTGAGCCTGACATCTCTCTGGGAGGGAAGCTGTGTCGCCACCTGTCCGCAAAACGTGTGCACTAATTGTATATTTTGTTTGTGTAATGTGTAGTTTATGAGGCGCAGGTTGGGGATCGTCCCGGAATCCACCTTGGTGATTGCGAAAACTGCCTAAATACCGGGATCAGGACAGCCGGTATGAGGGGACCGGGAATCTATCCTGCCCTTCTGTACCTCCCCTATCCAGTATGCGGCATCTCAGCACACTGAGCTAAAAATAAATTTGGCAACCAAACAACATTTATGTATGCACAGCTATATCAACCAGTAAGCAGGAGAACATACCTAGCAGTAGCTGGAAGACGGTGTCTTGCACTAACACTAATATCTGTTCTGTGCATTTCATTCCCAAATGGTAAGAGAAAGGAAAGTACTGATTTGTCGATCAATATGGCCCTATATTTCCTTGATTTCATGTATCCCGTCATTGCGACTCAATTACATCGTTGGGAGATTCACTGTATTCGTAAATGACACAAAAATAAAAGCTTTTGATAATTTTAGGTGGTACAAGATGTTCAAAATTTTACAGAAGTCTGGTCTAAAATATCAAGATAGAAGAATATTTTATAAACTACATAAGAATCAAGTGCTATACTAAAAGTAGAGAATCACGAGAGACATGCATCAGTTAAAAAGGGTGTGGGACAGGGTTGTAGTCTATCCACGTTAATATTCAACTTGTATGTAGAGGAAGCAATAAAGGAAAAAGTTTCTTGCGGCGTAATTCAAGGAGAAAAAAATCAGTACCGGTATGCTACGATTTGCTGATGACATTGTCTTGTTAGCGGAACAGACTGAGGATATTCAGAAGTTACTGAATAGCATGAACAAAATACTAAAGGAAGATTTTGGACTGAATATAAATCAAAACAAGACCAAAGTGATGAAATGTAGCATAAATGATACCAATACTAGTAGATTAAATATAAAAATGGGATAGGATGCAGTAGGAGAAGTAAGTGAATTGGGAAGTAAAATTACAACCGATAGCCGAAGCAGGAATGATGTTAATAGCAGAATAGCACTAGCAATAAGAGCCTTCATGAAAAAAGATAAATCTTTTAGTTTCAAACATTGAACTGGGACTTAGAAAGAATTTTTTAAAACTCTATGTATGTAGCACAGCAGTTTATGGAGCGAAGCATGGGCTTTAGGAATACCAGAAAGAAAGAAAATTGATGCATTTTAAATGTGGTGCTACAGAAGAATTCTGAAAATTAAATGGACAGACAAAGTAAGAAACGTACGAGTTTTGGAAATGATGGGTGAGAAAAGAAGTTTGTGGAAGAAGCTTACAGAAAGAAGAGACAGGCTGGTAGGTCGTATTTTGAAACATTCTGGATTGGTTAATTTGTTAGTGGACAAAATAGTCGAAGGTAAGTACTGTAGAGGAAGACAGAGATTAGAAAATATAAAGCAGATAATTCAGGACGTGGCTTGTACGTAGTATGTTGAATTTAAGAGGTTAGCACAATATAGGAAGAAGAAATGGAGGATTTCATCAATCCCGTCGAGAGACGAATAACAGAAAAAAAATCACAAGTATAATTACCACACGAATCATTTGTAATTGCGAAGCACATTAAATCGTATTTATATTCGGGTTTAGCTGGACATACCATGTTCCCTTTGGAGCACATTGCTGCCGAAACAGCCATGAATAAATTGTGCGCCAGTAACAATAGGGAATGGCTATTTATGACGCTCGTTTCTGTGTTTATTCTGTGAAATTGCTTCTGCAGTAACTTCATTATTCATTTCGCTTTCAAACGGGAAGCAGCTGAATAAACAAAAGTGTGTGGAAACACAGAGAAACATACTTAATTAACACAATCATCCAACCAGCCTGCAGGCATGAATATAAAAGTGGTACAAAACCACTGCTCAACACCTGAAATAATTAAAATAAATATATATCAAATAAATAGTAAAGTCTTTACTCCGCTTACACAGAAATCAGACCCATTGAACATTTACGAAAAAGAATCAAAAACGAAATTGACAGTCTTGCATCGATTGTCAGCTACTGTTATGAAAAATTGTTGCAAATGATTGATGAAACATACGATGTTTTTATTTCACAATTCGTAATGATGAACCTTTGCGGTGAGGGAGCGTTTAATGTTTGGGCCGGCGTGGTAGTTGGCTTCTGCTGTGGTCGCCGGTCTTTGGGCATGGGTGGTTTTAATTAAAAATGTTTTGTCCAGCCTGTGCTGTCCGCACAAAAATACTTGAGAAATAATACGTGTACGATGGCAACGTTGTAAAGCTGGCTGGTTGAATTCAAAAGCCATATTTCACAAATAAAAGTTTGGGTCCGATATTAATAAAGGCGCGGTTTCCATCGCCAATTAAAACATCCAGATTTCTGTTATCCATGGTTTCCCGAAGTCACTCCAGCTGAAAGCCGGAATAATTACCTTGAAAGGTGATGGCTGAATTCCTTTCCGTTTCTGACCTCAGTACTTTCCCGCCTCTAATAATTTTACCGTCAACGAGACAAATAAACGCTGTGACGTGTGACGCATTTTCGAGTTTGGTAACCTACATAAGATTATCGGCAGGACAACTGTACTAGTATTTCTGTTAAAGAGAAACGATATGATCTGATAATTGTTGAAGCAATGTGGCAAATCAAAGATACTCAGATAAGGGTAAAGATTATTACCACGTACTTTATAGCGTGTTCGTCCCCCCTTGGAACGCAATACAGTATTGATTCGGCGTGGAATACGTTCGACAAGTCCTCGGTAATGAAGTCTCCACGGGTGTACCGCCGGATTGTGTTGTAAAAAACACGATATTTACACAAGAAACTCCGTTGTCTTCCTCAGGTGTGGAAACATCTGTTGTAGTATGCTGACCGACAGATAATTAGCAATCATACGCTGGGAAAGTCTCCGTTCTTACAAAAATTCCTTGGTAGTTCTTCGATTGTGTCTGGCACCAGATGTCTACGCAAAGGTCACGCAATTGCCGAAAATTACGGTCCGGTGGTAGTAGGCGCGGCGCCTGGAAACGAGCACTTAGGAAACGGCGAGGCTGGTCGGCTGTTGGCGTGCTACTTAGTGGCGTCTATGAAAAGAGGTTGAAGGACGATGAAACCACGAGTAGACGATAAGGTGGTGGACGCCCACGCTGCATCACAGGACGTGGAGGTCGGAGGCTTGCCCACTTTGTAAAGCAGGATAGGTGGCGACATATTACAATGCTGGTGCAGGAACAGGTATTTAGGAGCACATGAATCGCTGCTATATTGTTTGCAAAAGTGAATCAACACGCTATTAAGCAGGTTGCCATAATGAATTGGCTCATCGGTGTGAATTAAAGTTGAAGTCTGATTTCCAATAAACTGATTTCTCGTTACCACACAGAAACTATGCAGTAGATCGTAGCAATATATTTCAGTACAAAAAAAAAAAAAAAAATAAAAAAAAAATAAAAAATAAAAAAAAAAAAAAAAACTAAATACAAATTGTAAGTGCAATCAGGTCAGCAATCTGTATATAATGAGATAGTTATCATTGTCATTTACTGATCGCATGATTACATGGCGAGCTTAACCGAAACACGTGAGTTAACGAGAGCCGTAATACCTCAGATCTCACCGAGCCTGGTGGGTGAGCGGTAACACTCTGGCCTCGTATTCAGGAGAACTCATCTTCGAATCGCCGTTCGGGTTTCCAAATTTAGGTTTTCCATGGTTTCCCGAAATCATTCTAGGCAAATGCCGGGATGGTTTCTTCAAAGTCACCATAGCCGAATAGTTATTCCTGTTCTCTGCCCCCAGTCATTTCCCAGCTCTAATGGCCTCCACGTTGACAAGGCGTTAATCATTGGCATCGCGCTCGGGTGGACGCGCGTTCGAATCCTCATCCAGACATCCAGATTTTGATTTTCCTTGATTTCCTCAAAGCACTCCAGGTGAATGCCGAGATGTTTCCTTCAAAATTCCATGTCTGAATTCCTTTCCGTTCCTATTCCTGATCCTTTCCCGCCTCTAATCATCTTGACGTCGACGAGCCATAAAGTCATAAGAAAAAATCCTTGTTCCACATCCCATATCGGCTCTAATGACCTCGATACCGACGAGCCGTAAAACTTGAAGAAAATTTTTTTTCAGGCTATGAATTAGTATGGGTCGTACAGCTGTTACTGAGCAGTATTTGTTTTTTCCTTCATCATTGGCTGTGGTTTACTTATCTATCTCGGGTTCGTCTGGATAGTGAAATCATGACCCACTCAGTAAACAAATTTTTCTTTTAGACAAAAATGATTATGGTAAAGGAATGTTTGTGGTCACAAATAGAATTGGAGACAGTAAGTTCACCTGTTAAAATATTTTTTCTATTTGAATGTTTGATGCGATCGACCAGTGATTCACAAGGACGCTGTTACAAGACTTCGGGAGCACTGCGAATATGGGACCTCTCAGATTTGTTTCTCGTGGTAGAATGTTGTGTTTCTAAATAGGAGGTTTGAGGAATGAATTGAAATGCGGAGGCCACAAGAACATACGTACCTATTTCCATGCCTTGTAAAGCGATCCATTTTATGATCCAATCACAAACATTTCTTTCAGGATTAGTCAGTCCATTTCTGAGAAGGAATGCTTCTCAGAAATTTATGTCGTCATGATGGATTTCGTGTTTATTTGCAACCCGCCAAACAGCAAGTGTTAAAGTGCTACCACATTGGCTTAGGTTTAGAAACCGAGCCAGGCGGTGTTTGGGCAATTTCTCGCAATCAGCTAGTCGAATGCTGCGGTTGTCACCAATCTGCGTCTCATGAATTATACATTTAACAAACAAAAATACTCTAATCACACATATTACTAGCAACAATAATTTTATAAACAACTCCGTCTACAAACAACGTTTTAGTAATTTTTCCCCCTAGACGCGATTCGCCTTTGTGGCTGTAAATGCGTTATTTTTTTAACCTGTGTGTTATTACAATTACTATCTACAGTACAAATCTTTATATATATATATATATATATATATATATATATATATGAATACAAATATGCACACACTGTACTCACAGATATAGCGGTAATCCTCAAATGCTGGTCTGGATTACGTTTCACCGCACTAAGTCTGCATTACATTTTGAATATGAAATGGAAAATCAGCTACTGAGTCGCTGCACAACTGTAAGAGACCTAGGAGTTCTTCTGACATACAATCTCAATCCGGAAGAACATGTCCACAACATATGCGCTAAGGCCTCCAAGTGCCTGGGCTTACTGGCACGCACTTCCAGAATTATTAACAATACTCAGACACTCAGGCTTTTGTGCTGTGCCCATGTCAGACCTATACTTGAGTATTGCAGCGTTGTATGGTCACCTTATCAGATCACACTAATTCAACAGATTCAGAATCTTCAAAATAAGTTTTTAAGGCTTATAGGTTGTCGCATGGGCTTTCATTACAAAGACGTTCCGCTGGATGCTGTTGGAACCTACCTTGCCCTCCACCATTTGGAGTTGAGACGGATTTTTATATAAAGTAATCTCAGGTGTTATGGACTGCCCTGAAATTCTCAGACACGTTTATTTTCGTTGTCCCTCTGGTACACGGTTGAGAGAGCTATTTGGTAGTCGACATCTGCGCACCAACTATGAGGCTAGCAGCGCCTTAGAAAGGATACAGAGACTAGGTAACAGAATACCTCCTGAACTTGATTTTTTCATTGACAGTGTTGCTGTTTTATAGTGAGTACTCATACGTGGGTGGAGTCAGCAATGATGGGCGTAGTACAAGTGTTGTCGCTTATTTCCTGTAATAATTTTTATTTTTCTGTAGTTGTATGTTGAGTATTATTATTAGTTTTTGAATATTTAATAGTTTTCTCTTGTGTAATTATTTTTCTAGTTTCAGTAATATTATCTTATACTTGCTATTTTCTGTCATGTTCTTGTTTTCACTGTAACTAATTATTCACAAGTAGTGATAATCGTGTTTACTAAATAGCTATCATAAGATATATTAATATAAAATGGTTTTTCTGTTGGAATAAATAAATAAATAAACAGCACCTCATACATTTTTCGAGCACTGTCATTAAAGCAGTGAAAGAATGTTCAGCTTGAACTTGAATGAACAGTGCTGGAAAAGTGTATGAGGTGCTGTTCCAGACCAACATGTGAGGATTACCGCTGCATCTGTGAGATCAGTGTGTGCATATATATATATATATATATATATATATATATATATATATATGTGTGTGTGTGTGTGTGTGTGTGTGTAATTGTAATAACACACATCTAAAAACGCATTTACCGCAACTGATAATGTCCTACACCACAACGGTGAAACACTTCTGGGGAATAAAATAACATAAAATTCATCAGAACACTTGCTTGTAGAGGGAGTTATTTATAAAATTATTGTTCAAAAACTGCAGAATAACGGCCAATTACCAGAATAATATTATACTAGCTACAGGTTTCGCAGCTAGATGGCAAACATATTCGCTCCATTATTATAATAATTTCTCCCAACGTAGGCGGTAGACGTGTTGATAAAACTCCGTCACAAGGCGAGCCGAAGTACCCGCACTAATTTACCAGCAGTAAAGACCATACGCTTAAAAACAACAGTTATTTATGATTAATACAGCACATTTTCGAAGCCATTGCTGGAAATGAAGTATTTGCACCAGTGACAAATACAATGAATGTTGGAACTATTTGAGCGTGTGGTACGGAATTATTTTAAACCCACATGTTATACAGTTTTCTGTGAAAATAAGTGTTGATAATCCTTGAACAACAGGCACAAAATGAAACAGATAACAGCAAAGAATTAACATAGAGAAAGTAAAGAGAAGAGCCGCTCGATATGTGACTGCTTGCCACAGCTTCTACGAAAGCGTCACTAAATTAATACATAGATTGGGTTGGGATTGTCTGGTGGCCAGATGACGCAGGTTTCGTTTGATTGTAACTCTTTATCCACCAAAATATTTGGATCGCAATGACAGGAGAGATTTGAGAAATAAGATGCCGTTCTGACGCATATATGTAATTTTTTTTTCATCGTGCTATTCGCGATTAGAATGCACATAGAAGAGATTAATTTTAGTGCAAAGCACAATCTGTATTGCACAGTATTTGCGAATTGCGGAGTACGGATGTAGGGCGTGTTGCAGGTAGTGTAGCCTGCAGAACTGTTACACAGCGACTCATGTTTCGAGGACGATAGGATCACGACTTCACCACAGGACTCGACTCAGCAAGAAATATAAGTCTGTTGTCACGAAATCAAGGTGAATCGAAGGACAAAAGGAAATGGCTCGAATAATTATGGGAGCACACGTTGAGTAGATGGAAGTAAAAAAATGATCATTACCATTGCTTGGCGCTTGATTTCAGGCATAATATAGTGTAAACAAATGTTCATGACCATTGTTTGGCGATTGATTTCAGGCATAAAATAGTGGAAAAATCTTCTTTTGTAAGGGAGTCAGGCATAAATTACTAAAGAAGTAAGCGCTCTAAACGTGCCTGTGTGACTAAAAATACTAATTACAATCATCCAAAGAATCTTCTCATACAATAACTAATCAACATAACCGTAACAACTCCATTACGTTCAGAGAATAAAACTTGTTCCCTTTAAATGTGAAAAATTATGGCGCCTTCAACGTCACCGACGTGGCGCTCTGCTGTTTTATTCCAGCAGAGAAGAGATGAAAAAGAGGCATTTCAGATGCAACAGGTGTCCGTGGCAGCTCCACAAAAATAAAGAGCATTCAGTGATGGAGGTAAAGCAAAACGGGCACCGCGATGGTGATAATGCAAGCCGAGGTAAAACTAGGCGAATAAGAGACCAGATGTGAGGCAACACTAAATTGTGAACATTACGAAAACTTGGAAATTTCTCAATCTGACCCATGAAAATGGTTATCCTGCTTTTCAAGTTATAAATGCGTTTAAGCATTATCAACTTTTCTTTGATTTCCTTTATTGTCATTTCGTGGAATTTTGACGCCGCATCGTAAAATTGAGATGGAAAGATTGAAGAACCAGTTTAAATTCCAAACGAAAATAGAATCTTAGACTTGGGCATTAACTTTCGTGTAATATTGTATTTGATTCGCAACTGTGGTTACTCCAACAAAGTTTCTCGACCACGGAAAA
Source organism: Vandiemenella viatica (assembly GCA_031002005.1). Lineage (NCBI taxonomy): Eukaryota > Metazoa > Arthropoda > Insecta > Orthoptera > Morabidae > Vandiemenella > Vandiemenella viatica. Next base: position 37,208,468 of record CM061920.1, on the reverse strand, counting down.
GGCAAGTGGAACAAGAATACATGAAGAGAGTGTTTCAAAAGTCTTTAAATAACAATAATACATGGAGTACTGAAAACCCTTCCAGACTTCTCGGTTAGTTGGAATCATGTAAGTTTAATAAAGGAAGCAAATAAACAGATCTGGAAGACAAACATATTTGAGTACTAGACTATACCGCCAGTTCTACCAAGTACTTCTCTGTACAGCAGCGCGCTGGGGTTCCCCTAATATTGCAGTTTAACAGTGCCTAGAAAAGAGGATTGAGTCCAGCATTACTGAAATCTGCCAGCATTGAGTGTGCTCTCGAACGAATGACCCCAGCCATCGTAACAACCGACCGTGCACTCGTCAAGCAATTATACGGCTGTTTGGTATACAACGAAAAAATAATAGTACAAACAAATAAAGAAACGGATATAGTACCAAACAATTCCCAGTTAGTACAGCAGAATTTTTTTTTTTGTATATATAAAAGTTCACGGTTGGCAAAGAGATTTGATAGGTAACTGACTACTTTGCCCACGGTTTTTTCTACTATGTTTTTTCTTTTCTTTTTTACGTCTCGCCGAGGTCATTAGATGCGGGATATGACTGAGAACAAGGAACGGGAAGGAATTCGACCATGGCCTTTTGAAGGATGCATCCCGGCATTCGCCTGGAGTGATTTGAGGAAACCATGGAAAAGCCAAATCTGGATGCCCGGACGGGGATTCGATCCGTCGACCTCCCGAATGAAACGTTAGAGCGTTAACCGCTCACCCACCACGCTCGGTATGGTTTTTACAGTCACTGGTGATGATCGCGATTCCAGATCAGATCTTGGAACTGATAAGGCCGATTTAAGCTAAAATATATTGTGTAGTCCACAAGTGATAAAACAATTATTTTAGTAAGAAAAAATAGTTTTAGGGACAGAAATTGACTTTTTACGGTCACAGGTCACATTGTTGAGCCTTTTAAGATTAATTCACAACAAAAATGCGTTTCAAAGAGTCTAGAAGTGAAAAAACTCCATAGACGAGAAATTAGTTTTAAGGTCAAAGGTCTGGACGGCGTGACCTGATCAGGCTGAAATAGGAACTTGAGCTGTAATTGATTCTAAGGCTAAGCTCTGCTAAATCTGAAAAATTTCTGTTAATTCCGAAGTGTAAAGAGTTGCAGATACGATCTCGCTATGCGGTAGAAGAAAAGTCTGTTGCTAGTTTCAGCGTGGGTGATTACGTGTTGTGGTGGACCTCCTGTTGGTCATTTCAACCTACGGAAAAGTTTTATTAGAATAATGCCACTTTTATTTTGCAGGTGTTTTGCACACGTACATATTACAGGTGGAGTTTATTGCCGTTTCCTGTTCAGTGCTGTTACTTCGCCGCTGCAGCGTTAATGCCTACCTCATGCGCTGACACCTCTCCAAAGTTCAAGTGCGCGCTGCCGCCTCATGTCGCACACACAGTCGCCGGCACTTGGAGGTAGACCGGTTCCTGCATTCTTTGCTAACTGCAGTCTCACAGTGTTTCGGGGAGCGGGGTTGCTGAGCGGTTACGCTATGTCCTCGCATTCGGGAGGATGAGGGTTAGATCCCTGTCCGGGCATCCGGATTTCAACTTTTCATGGTTTCACAAAATCACTCCAGAGCTGCTTCAAAAGACCATAGCCGTATACAGATTCTATATTCTGATTCCTTTCCCGCTTCTAAATGAAGTCGACCTCGACGAGGCGTAAAACTTTGCTTCCCGTAATCTAAAAGTTCAAAAAATAAATAAATAAATTTAAAAAAAGCTAGCCAGTCTCATATTTCTCACTCATTCTATCATTTATTTTAGCGAGAACTGTTCCACGAGATAATTTCTTTGTCCATCTTTTCCACAAACTGCTGATGTGTTGATTTAGCATGTTATTGGTTCAGTTAATTTCACGGTTAGCGTTTGGCCTCGTAGTCGGGAGGACGGCGGTTCGATTCTCCGTCAGGGCATCCAGATTTGGGTTTTCCATGGTTTCCCAAATTACTCCAGGGAAATGCCGGGATGCTTCCATCAAAAAGGCCATGGCCGAATTCCTTCCCATTCCTTGCCCCCCCCCCCAATCCTTTCGCCTCTCTAAAGACCTCGCTATTAAGATACGTTAAGCAGTTAAATAAAAATTTAAAAATTTATTTCATCAGTTTTTCTGCTTTATCACGGTTACAATGCTCATATTTTCTACTTTCTGCCGAATACACATATGGCTGAATGATGTGTGTGTGGGTTTTTAAAATGGAGTTTCCTTACACCTCTGGCTATCCCATTGCATCAGTGGGTGCTATAGCCATCGTAGTGCCTCTCCGCCCTTAAGTAAAGGTATTAGGAAAGGAATTGGAAGGATTTCGGCGAAGGCCTTTCAAAGAAACCATACCTACATTGGCCTGGAGTGATTTCGAGAAACCATGGAGAATAGAAATTGGGATGGTTTCATCACTCGGTGCAAGGGCCACCACGATCTTAAAGGCGGCTCAGAGTATAAAGGTCAACCCGACCGAAAAGGAAGAGCCTCACTCTGAAAAAACACAGGGACAGCTCAACCGGTGGGAGAGAGCCTCAACCAACATACAGACTGCTTCGTATAACTTTTATAAAGTCTGAATCACTGTTAACCCCTTCAGTGTGCTGCGTGCGTTAAAGCACCTCTACACTTGATCGGTAAGGTATAGGTCGTTATTGCGTTAAAGCACCTCTACACTTGATCGGTAAGGTATAGGTCGTTATTGCTGTTTCCAGTCGTTATTTAGCAATCATCCAGCGAATGCTGGGACGGTAATGAAAAAGAAGGAATTTAGTCAAATCTTTTTTAAGTAAACATTCTTCCATGCGTTTCATAAACTACACATTTCACAAACAAAATATACGCCTATCATACAAAACACTAGATACACGCCTCCTGCCGTATCCCGTATATTCCTTCCTATGCACAAACGGTTACACATTGCGATTGGGGTAATACATCCTACGCCACCTACCTTTAGTGAATCGCGGAGTAATAATAATAGAATAAGGTCGCCAATCCTTTACTGAGACAGACATGGTGACTATAGCTCCATATCCACGACTCTAAACACGTCGTACCATTCATGATTGAAACTGGCTAAAAAAAAAAAAAAAAAAAAAAAAAAAAAAAAAAAAAAAAAAAAAAAAATATTAAGTAATAAGTGTTCGAGAGTGAAGCTTCTTTCTTGTAATTTCGTGATAGACAATGTTTCACTTGCTAAAGAAAAAGGAGGAATTTAGTCAAATCATTTTTAGGGAAACATTCTTGCATTTTCCTGGAATAATTTCAGGATTCCATGAAAATCTAAATCTGGACGGCTGGATTGGGATTTTAATCTACTTCCTCTCGATTGCCTGCTTCGAGTATCACCGCTCATCCACCAGGCTCTGTGGTAATGAATGGTCGATTCCGCTAGTAAATGTTGTTGTAATGAACTGTAAATAGCCGATAAAACTAGTGGCGAACAGTCATTTCAACTGGCCATTTCCCTTGATGAGACGAATTAGCGGTCATGGGCTCCACCAAATTACCCAGAATTTGTCCATTGATAAATCGTCGCCTCCAGTTGTTTGTTTGCCCGCAGTGGAGTTTATCAGCAGATCGCGATCTACTGGCAATAAACTCACGCCAAGAAAGGAATAGATACTGATAAGCACCACGCTGCCAAAGTCGGTTCCATTGTAAACGTTACGTTTACAATGGAAACAACTTCGGCCGAATTTTCACTCTACGGAACAACCAGCCGAACTCTGCCGACTGATTGGCCTAGACTTCGGGCGTTTTGGCTCTCATTCGATTGAAGTTAGTTCAAATGGTACCGTGAGCCCAGAAACACCCCGCCGTTTTGATGATGTTGTCTTGTGTCCGGTTGATAGACTTGGAGAAGCAAATTTCCACTCCTTTATGACCAAATGTTGTTTTCCTGTTATTGATTGCCTTAAAAAAGTTTTTTCTTCAGCATCACTTCAAGGTTTATCAGATGATCGTAAAATATAGATTTTATCAATCTAAAACATTCGTAAAATTTCGTTTCATCATCGATCAGATGCTCTGATAAAGGTAGAACCTCCCTATTTAATGGAACAATAAAAGTACGTTTGTGTTTTGAGATAGCAGAAATAAAGAATATTGCATACAAATATCGCGCTTGTTTCATTATTTTTGTACACATATTTCGTGTTACTTCTAAATTTTCTCAGATGTTACGACATGTGATTACGGTACTGAAGGTCCCCGGTTCAAATCCCGGTCTCGGTTGCAATTTTTACGGTCCTTAAAGTTGACCTTCCCCTTTGCCATTCTAGTGTGTATTTAAACTAAAATGTAGAATGATCTCGTTCTTTACTAACGAAAAAAATCAAATGAATAGAAAGTAACCTCAAACCAAAGCAAACACGTTTGTTAAGAATGCGTTTGGATACGATTTTTGTTCTAAGAGATCAAAAAATGAGGTGAGAACGTAAGTCAACTAAAAAAAAAAAGTACGCCTTCGGTGTATAAAGAACAATATTCTATACTATAGTACGGGTTGCAATCCTAGCTCTGACCCCCAGGTATACAGTTCATTTGACTTATGTTTATTTTTACTTTCAATTACATAATTTTTAAATTTTTATCTGTGTATACAAAACATCAATATACTTGTAGACTGGTCTGCTGTCAACTGAAATTGAAAATTTATGTGTGCTATGAAAAAAAAAATAATTAGCAGATAATTTATGTAATTTACTGAAATATCAAAACAAGTCATAATATACGTATATAGATGAAAATACATTTTTACTCTTTCATTTCGATGCGGCGATATGGCTAAATGCGAATGTACAAATGACACAAGACCAGCGCGTTCGGCCGAATAAAACAAAATTGTTTGGTCGGGGAATGAAGTCGACTGTTTAGGTCGGTCGTAGTGCAACCGGAATCCATATTGTTGCGTACTTGTGTTTGTTTGGCCGATATCGGTCGTAATCGGCAGAGTGAACAATCGGTTGCGGTGTAGCCTTACGCTTAGTAAATTTCTTTACTCCTTGAGTAAGACATCCACAACATCGGTAACATTCGGCTTTTCTTTTTTTTTTTTCTTTTTTTTTTTTTTTTTTTTTTTGGCATTTAGCCTTAGGCTAATCTTGCCAGGATCAGAGGGTAGGGATACTATGTTTTAGTTGTTAGTTATCTTTATTTTAGTGATTTTATATTAGGTTTTTGGTTTTTACAACGTACTTGTGTATTGAATTGATCGCTTTTGCGTCTGGATCTGAAAGAGTAGTCATTAAGGATATTATGTCTGTCATTTTAGGAGCGTTTCTTATTAGTTCTTTTCTGGCTTCTTTGTATTCATCACATCTGAGAAGGTAATGATAAATATCTTCCATTGTCTCACATCTGGGGCAGTTCGGTGAGTCCGCGATTTTCATGATGTGCTTTTTATCATTTAATAGGGTGTGTCCTGTGCGCAGTCTGTTAATTAGGGTAATCTTGTTCCTGTTTAGTTCTTTTGTTTCATACCATGGTTTCTTGTTGATCTTGTTACTTATTGCCCGATGCCAAAGTCCTTTTGTTCCTTTGTTGTTTTCCCATTTCTCTTCCCATTCTTGTCTTATCCGGATTGCTGTCCAATGTCTGAAAGTCTGTGAATGGAGTGGCCACATCCAATTTTTCATTGGCCGCTAGCTGTGTTTTTGCTGCCCTGTCGGCCATTTCGTTACCGTGTATTCCCACATGACTTGGCACCCACTGAAGACTTATATCCACGTCCTGTGTTGTCAATTTCTTTATCTCTCTAGCTACTTCGTATGCCAGATAATTTTTAGTTTTGCCTTTTGGGATTCCCATGATTGTCTGCAAGGCACTTCTGGAGTCTGAACAGATGACCACTTTCTTTAAATCTGATTTTCCGATGAATTGTAGCGCCTTAAGGATAGCAAATAGTTCGGCAGAGAAGCTTGAGAATTGGTTTCGGCAGGCGGTATGCCTCTACGATGTTGCTCGCCGGGTACGCATAGGCGGCCGCACAGGCCTCCTCTCCCACCTTCGCTCCATCTGTGTATATCTGCGACCAGCCATTCCATCTAGTGTTTAGGATTTCCATCGTATTTTGAATCGCTTCTTCTGATGTGCAGAATTTCTTCGCTGTCATCTTTAGAGTGATGGTTGGATGCACACGAGTGGATAAGTCCGCTTTTTGCCATGGTTCGATCTCCGAATATAGGTCGTTGATTTCGCTTTTGTGGATCTTCCATTGGTTTGTTGATTGCCAGTAGTTTATAAGTCTCGGCGTCTTGTGAAGGTTTGGTGGTTTTCTTTGCATCTCGTGAGCTAATATCTGTATTTTCTTTACCAGAATGTGGTCTTTTTTAGAGCATACTTTTAACCAAAAGTTTAGTCCTATCTTTTTCCTTCGTAGGTATAGGGGAGGAATTACTGTTTCCGCTTCCATCGCTTCTATCGGAGTAGTCTTGATAAATCCACCAATTATCCTTATAGCAGCTGCTTGAACGGTGTCCAGTTTCTTTAGTAGCGTTTTGCTAGCGTTATCATAGAGCATCCCGCCATAATCGAGTCTGCTTCTTACCATGCTGAAGTATATATTGCGGACTAGCCGCGGATCAGCTCCCCAAGTCAATGAAGCGAGAACTTTTAGCACATTTATTAGCAGTAGGGAGGACGCCCTCAGCTCTGATATATGTTTGCGCCACGTGAGCTTGGCGTCCAGCCATATACCAAGGAATTTCACCTCTTTCACCTGATCTATAAGTAGTCCGTTAACAGTTATTTTGAAGTCATTTTCTTGGAAGTGCCTATGTGTGAATATGCATATTTTGCATTTTTTGATTGTTAGATCAAGCCCTATCTGTCTCAGATTTTCCAGGATTACTCTTATTGCCGCTTCTAGGATCGATCTGGCTTTTTCTTTATCTGGATGTGAGACATATATGACAAAGTCGTCCGCGTATTGAAGGAAATTCACCATAGCTGGTAAGCCATTGCGTACCTTGGTCGAGTAGATGTTGAAGAGGGTCGGACTCATAGGGATCACCCTGTGGAATGCCCTGGTAGACATGTCGGACTAATTCTCTTCCCTTCTGCTGTTTCAATAATATTCACTCTACGTGAGAGATAATTGCAGCACCAGTTTGTCAATTTGTTGGGAAGCTCTATCTCTATCATTGTTTCTCGTAGGATGTCAATCTGGAGATTGTTATAAGCATCTTTTATGTCTAGGAACGCTGCTGCATGGTAATTATTTCTGCCGTAGCTCAACTGGATGTCGGTGACCAGCGTACTAACGATGTCTATCGTACCGAAACCCTTGCGGAATCCCATAGTTCGAGGATCGAGCCTTCGATGGTGCTTCTATGTGCCATTCCATCCTATTCTTGATCATCGTGCACATTAGTTTAGCTAGGCAAGGCACTAAAGATATGGGTCTGTAAGAGGAGGCGTCGCTCTTGTTCCTGTTCGGCTTTAATACGGGCACGATTACAATGTTTCTCCACTGCTCAGGGACGTATGATGTGTTTATCATGTCGTTGAAGATATTTAAGATTTTTTGCTTGGCTATTGGCGGAAGGTTGTTGATCATGGAGTATGTTATCCTATCGTCTCCTGGAGCCGTATCCTTCTTCTTTATGGCACTTTCGAGTTCGTTCATGCTGAAGAATGGGTCTTCCGTTCTGTTGCTGTTTTCATTGGTCTCATGAACTGCGTTTCGTTCTAAATCTGTCGGTACAGTATGCCGGTGCAGTCAGTTCTATGAATTGTTCAGCGAGACTATCATCGGAGTATAAGTTGTTAGGTGAAGGCCGCTTTCCGTTAAACCATCTCATTTTCGCCCACATTTCTTGCGACGAAATGCCGTGTTTGATTGTAGAGCAGAAATCTCTCCATCCTTGTCTCTTCGTTTTCCTGATCGTATTTCTGGCTTCTGCTGTTGTCTGTCTGAGTAACATGAAGTTCTGGATAGTTGGATCTTTTCTGTACATTTTTGTAGCCAGGCGTCGTCTTGCAATTGCTCTGGAGCATTCGGTAGTCCACCAGGGTTTTCTGATGATCTTACTTCTTTCACTTATTTTATATTCTGGGATGCTTTCTTCTGCAGATTTACTTATAATGGCTTCCAGGTCATTGTATCGTTGTTGTGGGTCATTTGTATCTGAGTATGAATGCGCCATTCGCGAGTCGATTCTTTCTTGATATTGGATCCAATTGGCTTTGTTACAATTCCAGCGCCTCTTTGCTGGGATAGTCTTCTGGCCCATAGTGGAATCCAATGATATTTTTAGTACCAGATGGTCACTTCCTAATGTATCCTGTAGTATCTCCCACTTGGTCCTGGTCATCATGCATGCCGATATCAGAGAAATGTCGGGTGACGAGTTTCTTTGGTGTGGAGTCCCGAGTCTCGTTCCGTGTTTGTTGTTCAGCACCGTAAGTGAAGACGACGTTATGGCTGACGCGAGTTCTTCGCCCTGAGGGTCCGTCTGTCCTGCCTGCCACATCGGGTGGTGTGCATTGAAGTCCCCTCCCACAAGACTTTTAGGTGGTAACTGGTTGAATATAGCATCCCAGTCTTCTTCCCTAGTGTTGATTTGTGGCGGCTTGTATATTACAGTCACATTCTCCAGGGGCGCTCTGTGTTTCAGGTCAACTGAGAGAACCTCTATGCCATTACTGGGCTCCACTATGTTTCTGATGTCGCTAGTAACATCATTTCTCACAAAGATAGCAACTCCACCGAAACCAGTTGCCCCTATCTCTTCTGTAGATATAGTAGTTTCTGTGCTTTACATTAGTGTCCCTACGTAACCATGTTTCGGTAATCAGTATAACGTGTGGGGCGTGCTCCTCTATTGCTCTCTGTAGGTCATTCCATTTAGGTAGCTAGGCTTCTGGCATTCCATTGTAGTGTTGTGAATTTCGACTTTCTATCCATTATCTGTTATGTTACATATCTCCATTGTAGTATCACTCGCTCCCATTTCCTTAATTTCTTGCATGATGTTGCTGGTGGCTTCTTCCTGAATTTTTTGTATAATTTCCTTGGGTAGATTTCCTTTTAACTGTTGCATGATGGTTTTGATCACAATTTTCACTATGGTGCTAATACATTCAATATTCAGTTCCTTAGGAGGTGGCTCCGCCATCTGGACCGCATTTGTTTCTATTCTTTCTGGCACTGTCCTTCTTTGAGGTAATTCCCTGTTAGTAATTGTCTTTTCTTCCGTTGCTGCTGCGCTGTAGGTTTTAGACTGTAAGGGGGGGAAGTCCGTTGGCTTGTGTTCGTATCCTCCTCCCATTACTATTTTGTTACCAAGCGCCTGTTTCTGCTTCAGCTCCTCTTGTTGTTTTCTAATTGGACACGCCTTGTCAGTCGCCTTGTGCTCACCCCCACAATTGACACATTTGGTAGTCTCATTATGACAATTGGAAGCATTATGTTCCTCACCACATTTGGGGCATCTCTCTTTGCTTCTGCAATTGGTAGATATGTGCCCATATCTTTGGCACTTGAAACATTGAGTCACGGGGTAGACATATGGTGTCACCTTAAATCTTAGGTAGAAGAGCTCCACTTCATCCGGTAAAAATTGGCTTTCGAATGTAAGTAGAACCGTTTGTAGAGGTTTTGTTTCAACTTTTCCATCCAGCCATATTTTTTTGATAAATCGTCTTACCCCTACTATTGGAGCAGTTGATTTAATGTTTCTAAGTAGTTCTTCTTCGTTGAGGTCTGTGGGAACGAATTTAATAACACCTTTGCATTCGACCCTGCTGGCAGGGATATAAGCTTTTAATCCCAGTGACTGTAAGAAATCGATGTTTTCCACGAAGCTGTTTGCTGCTTCCGCCTTTGCGAATTCCAGCATCATCCGGTTTTTACCCTGTTGGTTCAACCTCTGCAGTCCGTTAACTTTGTTATAAAATATTTTGCCTAGTTGAATTGGGTGAGGCATAGTGCCATTCATCTTTGGCTCAATTGTGACTACATAAGGTGCTTGTGATTGACGGCCATATAGTCTGATACGTTGATGTGGGGAAGTTGGCTTGTCTTTATCCCCGCCTTCGCTTGTAGTCACGGGGTTAAGTTGGTCACTTTTTGTCTTACCCGCTATTTCTGGGGTGTGGTATGGTGGCTGCTGCGATGTTGTCATCTGCTTTGTAATCTGTTCCTTATTCGAGTTAAGTAATGTTTCTGACGTCGTTGGTTCTTCTTTATTTACCTTAGGTACACCTCTTCTCTCCGAGGCTTTACGCTTCTTTCTGAGGTAATATTTCCCTTCTTCTTCACTATCCAAGGTAGATTCTTCCATCTTCTTTTTTGTTGACTCCGACATCTCTTGTTCTGATTGGTAGATAAATAAATCTTGCTTATCGCCAGTTGTTTTGGCTGTAACGCCACCACTAGATTCCGCCATTGCTTACGCGCCGCTGCCGACGAGCTGTAGCTGTTCTGACGTGCACTTAAATTCCTTTACACTTGTTTTAACAACTACTTTTGGGTTCGGATGTTGTGTCCCACTATAACTTGTTGTCACCGGTACACTCACTTGGCGCTATGGCCACTCGCTCCGCTGTAGACTCACTTCACTACCGACACACACGTAAACAAGGAAGCACTCTCGTAGCTGCTAGACTAGATCCGTATGCGACCGTAGCTAAACGTGAACTACATTCGGCTTTTCCGATGATGCCAGACGTCTTAGTTTTACCGACCGCCACCCTAGCGCTGCTGGGCTAACCACAAAATTTCGGTTAAATAACTGCGTTTATTTTATTTGCTCTTACATCATTAAAAGGAAGTGAAGACAGTGCTGGGAATGTACAGGGCATATGTTGGTGATGGGGCTTGGAGGTTATGTTGGTCAAAGAATTAGGAATGGTGCATGGAAGGGGACAGGCGATCAAGACCACAAGCTGGCGCTTGATTTCATGCATAAGGGAGTGGTAAATTTTTCTTTTGTTGGCAAGGGTGTCAGGGATTGGAACAAATTATAAAGTGATGAATAATTTATCAAAATCGCTTTAGAAATTTAAAGTTAAAATTTGTAAATCGGAGAAGTGAATGGGGCATGAATTAAACACTCCAACTATGACAGAAATTTTTTTAAATAATATAAAATGGGTAATTAGATGACATGGGGAATTGGCACCGGAGCGTTAGCCCCATCGCAGTTAATAATAATAATAAATTTCAAATAAAACGTTTCATTTGATTTTATTTGCATTTGTATTGATAAAAGTAATGTGACTGCCATGTCAGCTAACAGGCAGTTGTCTGTTGTGTAGCAGAGATAAAAAATTACAATGCGACGGAGTGATATAAAAAATTATAAATTGGTTTACATTTACGAGTTCCTTTTTGATTTAGGACGCCTAGATGCAGAAATTCGTGAAAGAAGAAGAGCATATGGTTTTTACGTTGTATTCTCTGTAACCTAAGCATTTCTTTGAAAGAAGATAATGAAAAGATATCTTTACTAAATACTCAGCTGTCGTAGATCTTATCTTATACTATAATTCACCAGTAATTTCAGAACAATGTTTTCTGTACAGTGTGCTGAATTAACCTCAGTACCGGGCGTAACTGATGATACAAACTCTACAAACGCTCTACACCCACTCAGTTATTCTAAAACAAGATGTAAGCCGCTGATTGTGTTTTCGACAGACAAGTTAAACTAGGTGAATGTCTAGTTTGCCAACAAAGCCTCTGAATTCTGCTGTGCGCTGCTCTAAAAGATTCAGTAACACTATATAAAAATTAATCATTACTTCTTTTGGCGTTTAAGGTCTTTTTAGCAACAAAAAATAATGTATTGAGACCAGATACTAATTATTAGACACTCCAAATATACCCACAACTAAATTTTAAAAAACAACAGATAAACAAAAACAGTGGACGGTTGCTTGGACCAGAAGGTGCTCGCACATCACACGTTTCACGCGTTTGAAGTATTAAATACATGGAACAAACGCATCCTCACCCTTGACACTGATGATGTTGAGGTACACGCTATAAACACCTTTTTTTGGCAAAGTCGGGACACTTTTTAAGAACAAAAAATGAGTTCTTATGGTCGCAGGTAATCGTTGTTCGACTTCTTGAAGTCGAATTAAAGCAAAAATACATTGTAAGGAGTCTAAAAGTGGAAAAACGAGTTTTTATGAAAAAAAATAGTTTGTGCAGTGAAAGATTAGGACCACGTGAATTGAGCTGACTGAAATACAAATGTCCTGTATTTGGTCCCAAGTGTTCGCTCTTTAAAATTTCGAGAATTTCTTTTCGGCTCGAAGCGACTTGTAAATATCAGTAGAAGTGTTAAAGAGGGACGGAAATGATCATACTATCATCAATATTAACAAAAATCTAAGTTTCGTTATGTGTCATTGTGTGCGTAGCGCTGACGTCACTCTCCCGGCGTCGTCGCCAAACTAATAACGGCCAGAGGTGTTAGCGCTAAGGCGAGATTATGTGCGTTCCTTAGTAATAATTTTATTTAGCTAAGCATCTGCGAAGAGATATCTACCAGACCACAGCAAGAAAAGTAGGTCTTTCGATTAAACCAGCATATTTATTATTAGGTGCTTTTTGTTGATTTATATTCGTTGGACGTAAATGTTTTAGATATGTTCTGTGATCGCTGTTATAGTATACTAAAGGGATGGAAGCTTTCATTTTAGTTAACAAACTGCGAATAAAAATGACTTGCCAGGACACTTCGTGCAACCAGTCGTTTTGCTACATTAAAAAAAAAAAAAAAAAAAAAAAAAAAAGCTTTAGGCAGCTGAGGCCATACAGCCACCTCAATGTGTATGTTATTAAAGCTTCCAGTGAACCAGTCGTCATCCAGTGTTTATATATTGTATCTTCTAAGTATGGACACCACAGGACGGACAGGACATTTACACAGACACACAACACTTAACATCCATGCCTGCGGCCGGATTCGAGCCGGTGACCTTCGGCACTCTAGCACCTACGCTACCGAGGCCGACTTGATGCTACTTAACAGAAGAAGAATTACAAGACTCCAGTAACGTCTAGTTGTTTCGATTCGCTGTTTACTGTTACATTTAAACGCACGGCTCCTTGCAGTCCCACCTGTTTATGGCTGCGTCGCTCATTTCGTGCCGAGTCTCTGGTGTATCATTCCGCTCAGTGTTGGTCTTTTAGAAAAGCCTCCGGGTTTTCATTTGCTTTTTTATGCAGGCCGGCGGTAGCACCTGTTGCAGCCACAATGCGGTCTTTGATCTCGGTCGAGGCTGAAAAAGGAGCTGCCTGCCTCCACGGCTCGAGAACTGGCCCTCTCTCGGAATTTCGCGTGAGGCGTGCAAGACAAAAGTGCGGCGGAGGTACCAGGTTCATTAAGCCACGGGATCTAAGTGCATGGATACCGAGAAACAGCGCACCGAGGACGGTAACGCTGGCATGAAATCGATAAACTTCGTAAAGATGCCTTTTTGAGCGGAATATAACCACCAAATTATTTTACACTACCGTAAGGCTGTGTCGGTATTTTGTGTATGGTCACGGGTCTAGAATTGTTCCGATTTTTAGGGTCAAAGATCATAACATTTTGACCTAATCTACCTAAAACACGAAGCTGTCCTTTGTTTCACCCTAAGGGTTCCCATCTGCCAAATTTGAAAAAAATTTCTTGATTTTGAAGGGGCTCATTAATAGAAATGTGAAATACGGATGAGACTGTCTCGCTAGATGCCAAACTATGGCGGAGGAAATAACGTAATGACTATGGAACAGTGAACACGCACCCAACTTTGAGAGCAAACAAAACGCAAGGAACTCACTTTTTCACTTCTAATAGCCTTAACATCAAGCCTGATGTCCGGTGTAAATTCCTACATACCTAAATATGACAATAGTGATTGAAATATGGAAATGGCGGAAAAAACTTCGTTGAATCGCAAAGTACAATACTGTTTCACGTCTTTCATTCGTAAAGTTGTACGATATCATTTAACTAAATTGCAGTTTTTTAATTTAAAATAAAACGCAAACTTGATGAAAGTAATAAGGTAAATCTTTCCTTCACAGTTGCTTAGCTCTTAAATTACGTCCATAATCTCAAATTTCAAGTAGCATTTCTGGCCGCTGTTAATTTGCCAACGAAGGCCGGGTGCGTCAGCTCCCACCAATAGTTGTCGAGGTGAGTGTGGAGTATGGCTACGAAAGTATATAGTAGATAGGAAGAGTCCACAATACTTCGTGAGACTTAGATGGTTGTTATCCTAATAATCTTGCTCAAAAAATTAGTTGCCAAAAGCAGTGAAATTTCGTATTCAAGTGTAAAAATCCTTATTTATTTTGGATTTCGTTAGCAACTAAGCTCATTTAAATCGTTATCAATCTTTCTAAATAAAAATGATTGAACTGGTGAACCATAAAAAAGGACTCAGGTCATTACCCGGATGTCTGGAGTGGCATTAACAGTAACAATACATAAAACTAACAGAGTGAAAAAAGAGAAATATTTTCAGTCGAATCTAAGGTGCAAAGAACTTATTTCCCTGTCGTATTTACACCGTTCGCAGTTCTTTATCTGTACGGTAAGTGGTCCGCTGGGTCAGTGGTTAAGGTGTCTGACTGGGGATCGAAAGATTCCCGGTTCGAATCCCTGTCTCGGAGGGATTTTCACAGGCTGTTAATTCAAACTTTGCTTCTGGCATAGGTTATTGTGTAATGTGAAATACGCCAAAACACTTTTGTGGTTTGGATTACTGGGATACTGGGTCAGATTAAGGCGCCTACGACAGGGGCGGAATGCGCAGCCAATAGAAACCCTGCCACCGCATCATTACAACCACACAGAATTATTAATGTTATCTGCACGGTAATATAGGAAATCTCCAACCTATGGCCTAGTTTTTGCTTAGTTTTCTGTTTTAACAGGTGAAAACTTAAACTAGGAGCTAATTTAAGAACTGGCCGTTTACTAAAAGAAATATGTGTTACGAGCAATATTGCGTGTTTATTTATTCTAGAATGACGAGAGGTTGTATTATTAACTTTATAACAGGTTTTTATTTTTAAATACAATTTCCGGTCAGTTGTTGAGTCAATCATTTTATTGTAGTTCTTACGTGTATTATAGATATTTGAAACGTAACTGAAACTATTGCTCCCAAGCAACGGGTGGAAACATTACATTCCTATAATCTAGAAAACAACAAGTATCCCTGAGGAATGCGAATAAGATACTACTGCTTATAAGCATAGTCTGGGGAGTGATATCGCTCTGGCCTGATATTCGGGAGGATGTGGGTTTAAATCCCGTCTGACCATCCTGATATGGGTTTTCTATGTTTTCGCGAAATCACTCCAAGTGAATTTCGAAATGGTTCGTTTAAGAGGCCATTCCTTCACATTCCTTGTCCCTAACCCTCTCACGTAACAAATTACCTCGACGTCAACAAGGCTTAATGCATGAAAACAAAGACCTGAGCAAAATGACTGATCTATCTCCAAATCTATGAATTTTGAGGAACGAAAGTTCTTCCCTATTTTTACGAGATATTTTTTACTCCTAAAACTTGTGCTATTAGTTTCGTTAAAAAAAATATGGCTATCTAATATCAGGGTAAGAGATGACGAATTATCTTACGCTAGTGGAAAGTAAAACTTACTTCTTGAGGGCTGAAATCAATTTATTATTGGTTCAAGTTCCTTCGGGTCAGCCGTCAGCTGGATAAGATATAGCGGAAAATTTTTCCGATTTATTTTCGTCAAAGTTTGCTCGGATTAAGAGTCACAGAGACGATTAGCGACCCAGTGCACGTTTATAACTGCCTGGAATTCTGTGATGGAGATATCCCCTTATTGTGGCTTCAAAGTTTAACCGATAACTGAAACGCTTGTGGAATAAATATTTGGCTGCTGGAGGGAACTTACAGAACTTACATCTATTCACCGACACGATTACATTAAGCCGTATCTTACATTGCTCTGTAATACAAGCATGCGCCTGCACACATATCATATAACAATTTCTAGTAGTAATTAAAGAAAAATGTTAGACATATCGTCATTGGCTTTGACCTGCCACGTAAAACATCGTCTGCCCTTAACAGGGTACGAACCAACCATGGTCGGCGTGTCTCACTGTTGAATAAGTGGGGCGTGAGAGCCTCACCCACCTGCGATAATTGTGGTGCGCCACGATTACGATCCGCCATATTGTCGCCGAGTATGGTAATAAGGCGTACCCAGGTTCATTGGAATACAGTACTTTATTAGAGCACCTAGCAATGCTACAGAGTGGTTGGAAAATCTGGATATACAACTTTAAACTTTTATTTCAGGAGCATTGTTGACTGTCTTGTTTGTATTTCAACAGTGCTGTTATTGCCAGTACTGTTAGCCTAAATAAATAACCATCTTGGGAAAGAGACACGAAGTTTGACTAAAGACGCACTATCTATCAATATGTTCTCAAGTCGTACACCAGTCTTCAGTATCACTATTAGCTTCACTGCGATAATATTTACTTGACACTGGAAACCCTATTTGTTCAGTTTGCTCAAGGGGCGGGGAAGGTAGGGGGGAGGAGAGGAGAATGTTATCTGGGAAGACTATTCCATACTATAAGCTTTTCTATAATTATGTGTCCAAATATTCTCTTCGCTCTTCCAGCGGTACTCTTTGATTGAAGCAGTGCTTCAATTTGGGCACTATGACTTATTTACCTGATGGTGAAACTCTTTTCGAGTAAGTTGTAACGCCTGGGACAGCCATTTGGGAGGACACTGGTTCAAATCCCCCTCCGATCACCCAGAGTTCCCTAAATCACTTCACCTGAATGGTGGGATGTTTCCTGTGTGATTCCGGTAACGCTCTGGCCTCTGGGAGGGCGCGAGTTCGAATCCCCGTCGGGGTATCCAGATTTGCATTTTCCATGGTTTCTCCAAATCCCTCCAGGCGGATTCCGGGATGCTTCCTTCAAAAGACCATGGCTGAATTCCTTCCCGTTCCTTGTCCCTGATCCCATCCACCCTAGACGTCGACGAGGCGTAAAGCCATAAGTAAAGGGAAAAAATAGTCCTGTGTAATTCCATAGCTGAATTCCTTATCGTTCCTTTCCATAAATCCTCTTCCAGCTCTAAAAATTTCTTTTGTCGACGATCCGTACAGCCCGAAAGAATCATTTCAATGTAATGTTGCCATGTCGTGGCTACTTGGCGAGGAGCCACGTTCTGGAAATTCAGATGTTTCGTGACAGAAAGTATGAAACACTTAGGTTGTTTCAAGGTAAAGATTTAAACATTTGTATTAAATTTACGAAATTAAGGTTGACATAATGACGTTGGAGCAGCAGAGTGAATATATAAATGCGTGCGATGCATTACAGCAGCATAAATCTTACCACGGGACTTGCGTTCCAGTAGAATATTGCTTCATATCCAAGTCCGAGAGTATGAAGTGACCATCTCATCATACATAGTTGAAATATCTGTCTTCAGGGCTCTGCCTGTTATTCACATTCCTCCGCCCTCTAGAGCTACGCTGGTCTACTTCCCTCGCGGCAAGTTAATCTTTCTTCGGTGTTGTGAACAACTTCGGTTAAGCGGTAATTGGGTAAGTAACACATTGCCATTAACCACTTTCTTCAGAATATTATATTGTGACAGCGATAAGTCGATAAAAAAAGCACTTTCTAGATTTTTTTTAAAAAAAATTTATTGATTTTTCAACGTAACTTTTACATGAACCCGGAAATATGATTCATAATTGACGATATTTATACAACTTACGATTTTAAAGATGAAACGGAAGACACTCTGCTCGTTCAAAACTTATTACAAATATCATGTGCCCATGGTAACAAAATTTTCTAAACTTGATGTAAATGCTTAACCACGTTTAGTCACTGGTATAGAGTAATTACCCTTTGTCAGTCTCGGACAGGTTGAAGTCTAATTTGTCCGGGTTATGCCTTTGGGACTTGTTAACTGTCTTATGTCATTGTGACAGGGAACTGCGTGCTATCCATTTCAATAGCAAGGTTTCCACCAACCTCTTGCGAGTGTTCGGAGAATAAACGCAACCACACACACGGCGCGTACAATAATCAAGTTGGAATGTTCGTAGGGTGAGAGATCATAGCAGTGTGACCTACTCTGATCTGTTCATGTGTTTGATCACTGTTGGACCTAGTAAGATTTATTAAAACCAAAAATGCGTTGCACAGACTCTAAATGTGATGAAAAATTAGTTTTTAGGGTCAAAAACGAGTTCTTAGCATCGTAGGGTACGATCGCTTGACATGATCCGGAAGAAACAATATTTGTAAAGGCTCACTCTGCACACTGTGAAGAATTTCTGTTTATTTTGAAGCGACTTAGAAGTATGAAAAAGGAACATAGCTGATTTCGGTATATAGTAAAGTGCTCTGACAATTGTTTGAAAATTCTGCGCGATCTGATTGTTATTTCGGAATGATGCAATGCCTAGCTAATTTGCAAAAAGCGCAAGGCCGTGTGTATAACTAACAAAATAATCCATTTTTTCTCGAGTAAAAAGTATCAGCTCAATTATTGACATGGTTGATTCCTTGAAGTATTTGGAAGTAATAGAACAAAGCGACATGAAAATGGGACCTCCATATAACTTGGATCGTAAGTAAAGAAAATTGTAGTTTAGGATTCATAGGTCGTATTTTTAAGAATTTTAATGTTCTTACAAACGAGATCGTGTGCAAAACTCTCGGGCTTCCAAATTTGGATTACTGTTGTGGAGTTTGGGATCCATATTGCAAGGGATTGATTCACGCGATAGACAAAGTACAGAGAAGAGCCGCTCGATTTGTGACTCTTTGCCACAGTCTTACTAAAGCGTAACAGAATTCGTTCGTGGATTGGGCTGGGATACTCTGGTAGACTGGAGTGGTATGTTTCTCTTGAATTTACAGACAAAAATGCGAATATCCTCTTTCATTTACGAGTGCACTGTAATACTTCATCCACCAACCTATTTATGTCACAATGACGGGACAGATAAGATTAGAGAAATAAGGTTCCGTACAGATGCTTACGTGTATTCTTTCGTCCCTTGTATTATTCGGGCTGGAATGCACAGAATTACTTTTGGGGCAAAGCATCTTCTGAATTGCAGAATATGGCTGCAGATGTAGGTAGTAGAATATATAGTGTGCTCTTCAAATTCTGAATCGCACTATTTTTGTCGTTCTATCAGCCAATGTTCCTCCACAGTTTATATAACAAAATTGCGGAGTTTCGACATGATAGGTAAGGAACCGTATGTCCTACTAAATACCGTCTTAGCTGAATAAATATTAAATTCCATCAGCATCGTAGCTGTGCAACGATATACTAAGTTTGCTGTGGTTAAGTAACAATAAACTAGTTATGGAGTTCACAACCACGCAAAATAAATCGTAAGCTTTATAATCTTTTGAAGTAGCGCAAAAAAAGAGGTGAATCTAAATATGGGAGTGCCACAGGTTGGTGTATTGGTACCATTGCTATTCATTATACTAATGAATGATTATGTTGATGGTTTACAGTCAGAATTTAGGTTGTTCGCAGATGACATAATACGATCAAAACACGAGAAGACTGAACAGATGCAGAGTAACCTAGATGGTATATCTGAATCGGTAGGTTAGCATAAATGCCAAAAAGAGTCAACTTATTAGGTACACGGATAAAAAAAAAACTAAAGATTGTTTGTAGGATGGGGTCAGAATTGCTGGTTGAAGGTTTGAGGTGTAAATATCTTGGAAGAACGTTTGACAACAACTCAACTGAGCAGAACACATTGGGCAGGTGGTAGGAAATGGTTACAAAATCCTACATTTACGGGAGAGCGTGATCAAAGGATTTACCATAGAAGTTAGGAAATTGGGTTACAAAACTTTGGTCAAGCCATTGGTTGAATTTGGTGGCATAGTTTGGGACCCATTTTGGCTATCAAATACAGGAGTTGGATGGCGTGCATAGAAGAGCAGCTTGATTATCGCAGAACCCACTCAGTATTTGATATGGGAAAGGAACTGGATTGGTAGTTATTGGAGCAGAGGAGGTGATTGAAGGGGAATGCACAGGGCATGTGTTGGTGATGGGGCTTGGAGGGATATTGGTCAAAGCATTAGGAATAGTGCATTGAAGGGGAAAGACGATCATGACCACAAGCTGGCACTCGATTTCATGCACAAGGGAGTGGGAAAATTTTCTTTTATTAATAAAGGTGTCAAGGATTGGAACAAATTACCAATTGCAATGAGGAATAATTTAGCACAAATGCTGAAGGAATATAAAACTAAAATTTGTAAACCGCAAAAGTAGTTGGGGGAAGTATTAAACACTCAAATTACGGTATATAAAATAATTAAAAAATAAAAAGTGGTAATTGATGACAGTGAATTTCCACCGGAGCGTGTGCTGCATTGTAATTAAATTAATAATAATATGGAATATGCGCTGTTACTATTTCTTCATTTCAGGATCTGAGAACGTAAGAGTCACCGCTCTTGGTATCTCTGCTGTAATTGTATGTCTAGTGCCGAGAACCGCTAACAGCTGAGCGTGGTGTGGGAAGCGGAAGCAGGATACGAGCGGGGCAGGTGTTGCCGTCATTAGCGGAGCCCTGAGACTGTTATCTGGCGGGAAATACGCCAGTTCAGACGGCATAGCACGCTCTTCCGAAATACGACACCTGAAATGGGAAAACTGCTGTCAGCCCCGGTCTAGAGGCTTTAGCTGTTATGCGACAAACCTATAACACTCCCAGTTTATTACTACGTTTACCTTTATGACTTGCTTCCTACTTTCTTCACTTATGGCTGCACAAAAACATCGTTTCAGCAGCACAAAATCTAAATGACAGAGGCCGGTGGGAGAGAGGTAAAGCTTTGCCTGGTGTTCAGGAGAACGCGGGCTGAAGACACCAACCAGCCACGCAGAATTCAGTTTCTGTTTTCCAGTCACTCCACACGAATCCATAGACAGTTCCTTCAAAAATCCACTGCCGAATTCCTTCCCCTTCTACCCCACCCCCATTGCCTCAGGCTTTTAATGAACATGACGTCGACTGGGCGTGAAACCAGAAAAATATCTTAATGTTTCTTTGGATTGGGTCTGGTACAATAAATTTGACTATTTTCCGGATAATTTTTGCACATACGTCCGTGAAAAATTTTGCCGGTATTGTAATGCAAAATAAAAGTCTCTAAAAATTTGACGCAATTAATAGTTTTCCACCGAGCAAGGAGGGTGAGTGGTAACGGTCCGGCCTCGCATTCTAGAGGACGTGGATTCGAATCCCCGTCCAACTATCCAGATTTGGGTTTTCCATGGTTTCGCCAAATCACTCCAGGTGAATTCAGGAATGGTTCCTTCAAAACGCCACGGCCATATTCCTTTCCACTCCTTTCCCGCTTCGACTCCGACGAGGCGTACAGCAAAAAAGAAATTTTATTTTGTTTCTCCACGTCTTACGTTCAGTTTGAAAACCACTAACATAATCTTTTGTTCCTAAAATTTTTCTTTGTTAACTCTCAGGAAAAGATTAAATTGCTTATGAAAATTATACAATTGTATATTTAAGATGCAAGGAAAGAACAGTTAATTATCAATCCGGAGACACCCTGATTATACCTCATGACCACCGAAAGAAACATACTGAGAAAAGTAGAACTTGAAAGTCACTCAACAGTTACCATTAAATATTCTATTTAGCAGTTCTTACTCATTGTGATTATACATGACTGTTCACTGTGTTTTGTGATGTGAATGTATAATTCAGGCGGGTAGTCAACCCGTTCTTGAGAGAGAACTACTATAGGCTTTGTGTGGACTCAAGGGCTGATGACCTCACAAGCAGCTTCGGTACCTCGAGAGACTTGTCACAATCTTTCATAGCCCATAAAGTGAGCTGAAGGACTGCCGAAGCGGAATACTCCATAGTTTTAAGGAGAAAAAGTTTTTTATTCGAAGATGACTGAGCCAATGGTCGTCGGGCTTCTGCAAAGATATTGTGAGGGCCCACGACTTTTCGCGTGGAATTCGGCTGCGGATTAGTTTTATCCGGCAAGAAAGTCGTTGTATGTTGGTGGGAGAGAGGTAATTTTGCTTGGGGGCAGGTAGAGCCGGTTGTGTGGTAGAGACTGATATGAGCAGTTTGTTCACTGGAACACATTTTACTGAATGGAGAGAAGGCTGTGGTAAGACAGAGGTGCTTGTGATAGGATCATTGTAAAGAGCTGTTGTCTGGAACACAATAAAAGAAATCTTCAGATATAAAATTTTATTTTTTCACTGTCATTCTCGCATAATTGGAAACCTACATTAATCAATATTCAATGCAGATGTTGGTCCTACGGACTCGTTTAGAAAGCCGTCTTGGTGAGTGACGGCTCATGAAGTCAGCAGAAGAAACATCGTTATGGAGAGCTCTGCGCTTGCAGTAAGATCTTTCGCTAAACTGCAAGTTTCAGCTCTTTTTACAAAAGCGAGCGAAGATAAAGTATTGGGACGTTTGTAAGAGTCGCGCAACACTCATCTGTACATAACCGGCATCTTTCTTCTTCTGAATACTAACACCAACTATAACCCAAAGGGTGCCTGTTCAGTGCCCGGTGGTAGCCAACTTTTAATCGCAAGTCCACAAAACATTTTTGTGTGTAGGGAAAGTATTGTTAGCATTGTATCATACATAATGTAAACGTCTGACCTCTTCCAAATAATAAAATGACTTCTCGACGTAACAACACTCCAGCGAATGTGTTAGGTATTGAAGTCAGGTCGGAAAATAAATTGTATTTGCCTTTGTTCAACTATCACAATAGTTGCAAGGTCTTCAGTAAATACTATAAGTGAAAGCGGGTAAAGACAAATATCTGTCTCTAGAAATAACATATCAATGTGCACTTGAATATTTCAATGCATATGACACACAAAAGTTTTTCTGACTATTTGTGAGTCATCTAATCGAAAAAAAAACCAACGTTTTTGTAGCTTAATATGTTTCCTATCTATTGTATCTATATGCTAAGCCCATCGTGGGAACTTTTTTTTTTCTCTTTTTTAATGGCATTCGGCAACGGAGGCCATACAGCCAGCTCAATGTGTATTTTTTCCAATGTATGGACGCCACAGGACGGACAGGACATTCACACAGACACACAACACTTAACATCCATGCCCGCGGCCGGATTCGAACCGGCGGCCTTCGGCACGCGGAGCTAGCACTCTAGCCCCTACGCTACCGAGGCCGGCCGCGTGGGAACTTTAACAATTGTCACTTTTTTTCCAAGGGAACATCAGGAAAATTTATCCTCCACTCACGTCGGTAAGAAATTTGCGGATACTTAGTACTTTTCACTAAAAATTCATAATTTTTCATGAAATCAAAGAAAAGTACAAAAAGCTCGTAAACCACCTGAAAATAATTAATTTGTAAACTTCAGTTTTCTGTCTTCAGAGTTTTAATTTTTATTTTTTCATACATGACGAAAGTTTTTCCATTACAGCATGTTTTTGTGCCCAAGGTGATGTTTAGATTTATATATTTCAGCTTAGCAAATTTATCCTACTTAAATCCAAATCATATATATTATTTCTATAAGGTGCGTATTTTTTTTTTGTCACAAGCCATTTATCTCCCTTGATGCCTAACCGAAATCGATAAATGAGGTATCGTTTTAAATAATAAAGTATCCGCTTTGGTCACATTATATTTTAAGAAAGAACTTTCTCCAAATTCAACCCTTAAGGGGCAAAAATATCATCATTTCATTTTTTACCTCGCTTGATGCCTATCCGAAAACGATAAATGAGCTATTATTTTAAAGACCAAGGTGTCCAATTTGGTCATACTATATTTTATAACAGATTTTTTTTTTTGAATTCGACCCTTAAGGGGGCAAAAGTATCAATATTATTTCTGCAATGTGTTTTTATTATTATTATTATTACGAGCCATTTATCTCCCTTGATACCTAACCGAAATCGATAAATGACACATCGTTTTAAAGATCCAATTAGGCAATATCTTAAATTAAGAAAGAATTTTTCGGAATTTGATTCTGAAAGTGGTCGCGCGTATGAAACAGTTCAGAGCCAAGTCCCTAGATTGCAGCAGCAGATATCACAGAGATGTCAATAAACTGTTTTTTATTCAATAAATAGCTTTTCTGATATTATTTTCTGCTGCAGAAACATTTTTGTTTTGCTATACAATTCAAATGTAAACGCTTCATTCACACATCAACACACATCACAGAGATGTTGATATGCTGTGTGCATTTTGTTCAGTTGGTTGTATTCTGTTAAGGTCAGTGACAGTTTGCCGTACATACAGTGTGTTTCAAATTTTCCTAACTGTTTCGTAATATGTTGTCAGTATTTTGATACGTACCTTTTACACTAAACAAATAAATATTTGCTACTAAAGTACGGTTCTCCTTTTCACTACATTACAAGCATTCAACCTCAGTATTCATCGTATTTTATTCGTGAAATTTTCGCACGGGTCGTCTAGTTAATAATAATTCTGACTAACAAACATGAATAATACGGGTTAGCTTGAAGCCGATCAGTTGTTCTTCCTGAACGCATCGAATTTAAATTCTAGATGAAACGTAGGGATTTAGCAATAATAAGAGTCCTGATTTAACGTCCATCCAAAAACGTATTAATTTCTTCGTAAAATTAGATACTGACTATTTATTTAGCCATTCATCGATTCAGTTTTAATTTTTAGGCTTATGACACAACTAATATGATTGTTTCCTAGCTGATGTATTAATGGCTTTTTGTGGCGCCGGATTTGTCAGTTAGATACAATGTGGAGCTTCGAATTCATATAAAATACAGAGCTCATTACAATTTAAATTTTCTCGTGCTATTAGGACTTATAACAAAATCGGGAGTTAATTAGATTATGTATTTACAACGTTATGAATATTTAAGCTATTGATTTGTGAAAAATAATTAAAACAATATCAGGATGATTCACGTGTCATGTACGTATTAGACTATGTAATTACATTTAGCCTTCCATCTTTTTTTAGGTTGTTTGGTGTATTCCATGTCAACATTAAACTTTCAATTAATATTTTTTCTAGAATTAGCGGTAATTACCGGATGGCGTATTGATACCCAACGATTTATGTCATCGAATGACTAAGGTGGTTCATCAGCATTTATTTTGTATCGTTAAGAGGTTTTAGGAGCCAAAACTCCTTTAAAGTAATTCATAGTAGCATAAAAACTTATCTAGTAGTCCACCAATAGAGAGCTGGAGAAGAAAAATGGCGTAAAAATCATTGCTACCCTAAGTTCACCAAAAAAACAAAACAGAAGAATTTTTAGAGCACTAGGACGAGTGTAGGAAAATAAAATGAGATTGGTTTTAAGAAATAAAACTATAATATGCAGAAAAGCGACTACATATCTCTTGAGCATTCGTTATTTAAAAGTTGTGGCCTTGCTTGGGATTCGCTGCGGAGCAAACTAAGCGAAGATATGGAACAGGTTCAAAGAAAAACTACACTGTTTTGTGAGGATCATCTACAACCCTTTTCATAGCTTCGTAATCCGTCAAATGGAGTCGGTTGGTTTGAAAGTTCCTAGATAAAAATGGGAAGGTTTGTACCAATGATTGTATTTTCTGCATTTCATTGTTAAGCGCAGAAAAAGTATTGGTTCCATTAAGATACTTGGAACAAACTACGCGGTAGTCAAGTTAAGTTCGGAGAAATCAAACAGTGAACGGATACGTAGGGTAACTTTTTTCACAATTGGTGTTTAAAGAATCGAATGATGAAGGCAGCTATCCAAACATTGCTTCCTGTTAAATAAATATCGACTGCTGAAAATCTATGTATGTACACAGGGAACAAATATAGAAGTTATGAAACTTTCATTCTTAGTTGGCACATAA
Organism: Vandiemenella viatica; assembly: GCA_031002005.1. Lineage (NCBI taxonomy): Eukaryota > Metazoa > Arthropoda > Insecta > Orthoptera > Morabidae > Vandiemenella > Vandiemenella viatica. The sequence goes on along the minus strand of CM061920.1, from coordinate 37,182,529 downwards.
AACATGTTTCTTAGTTTTTCGCTGTCTTCCGATTTACTGAACTGCTTTTGCTATACAGCCGTTTCAACTTGTTTATTCAGGACTTCTTCCGTTCTTGAATCAACCATTGACTAGTATCTTTTAAATAAAAACGATTAAGTAAGTTCATTTATGCCATCAATTCTTAGTCATGGTTTTTAAAGTAAGCGAGCAAAGAACAGTGGAGACTAAATGCTGGAATGGAACTGTTTCAAAGAAGTGCGTGATAAGCATAAACAAACCTAGATTGGGATTCTTTGGAAAACAGGAGGAGGAATGAACAGCTGGGAGTGTACGAGGCGTATGTTGGTGATAAAGCTTGGAACGATATTTGAAGAAGAATGGAAGGAAACAGATTACAATGACCAGAAGCTGACACTCGATTTCTGGCTTGAGATGTTGCGAAATTTTAAAGAAGTCACGGATTTGGTTAAATTATCAATGGAGGTTATAACAGCTCTGAAACCGAACCGATTTTATGAAATGTTATTTTGGGAATTGTGTATAGCAATGCATGAAACATTGATTAAAAGTTTGAAATTCTAAGTGTTGATGTGAGCTACGATGCTTAGAGGACAATTTGCGACGGTTTGGATTGGTTTATGCAGATAATTTTGTGTTTAATTAGCTTTAATTTTCATTTTCGTGTGTTTCGTGATGGTTGTTTTTATATGGATTTAATAGTTAAAGTATTGTTAGAATTCGAGACACGTAGGTAAGCACTTTTTGAACATATCTGGATATTTCTGAAGTGTCTATTCAAACGCGAAGAGATGGCGAGCAGAGTTACTTGTCAGTTAGTAGTTTTGGGATGAGTGTGAGCTTAATCGCTGGAATATTTGTTTACGTTTCCGCTTAATATCTTTGGATGGAGTCGATGTCTTAAAAGAAAAGTAAACAAGTGGAAATTAATTCTTTCACCAATTATTTCATACAGCCAAATACCTATAAAAGTGCTGAAAAGTTTAGCAAAAACACTGAATGAATTTAAAACTGAAATTTGAGCTGGGGAAATTAAACTTAAAGAATTTAAAATAGAAGATAATAAGAAAAAGAAAATAATGTGTTGAGAAATTGTGACTGGAGCATGCACTTTATCGCAATTAAATTAAATTAACCTTAAGTAAATACTATCTTAAGTGACGGTAATATTCTTTACTGACAGATTATTATTATTCACATCTGTAGCTTCCATCACCGAATATGTCATTAATTAAAGAAACGAAACACGTATGACGCACGTTTAACACAAGACGGAGAAACGGTAACATAAAAATAATAAAAGTTATTAATGACATAGGAAAAGTGGGTATTGGTGAAACGATTATGAGATAGCTAGGATTCCATTTGAGCTGATATGTTGTTTACGAGTTGAGAGACAAGGTCACAGCTGATCATCCAGTCTCCCACCGCATTTCTAGAACTGCTTGGACTATTAGTACTTTGCGTTGACCGCATCGTGCTGATATGATCGCTCAGCCCTCTAGCTGGTCAGCGGTGCTCTACTCTGTCGCGCTTGAACTCTCGTTATGCGCTGGATTTACATATAGATAAGCCCGCTCGACCTGCACAAACGGAAGCCTTTATACTCACTCCGTCCGCTGCCGTCTCTCTCTACAAAGCCTCTGTAATTACGTCGCACGTGCCGTTCTTGTTAGCCACTCAGGTGGCGCCTGTGCAGTGTCGTCCTTCAGTCAGTCCACAGGTACTTCGACAATCATAACAACCTTGTTTTGGCAAATATTTTTTACGCAAAACCAAAGGAAAACTGTAATACCTAACGCATACGGCTTACATAATCCATGTACGATGGAATAGAAAATTATTTTGGCTTTTACATTTAAAAATATACGTTTTGAATTTTAGAATCCTGATAAAATTTTCAGATCCTGTCATACGGTTTGAAGATACACAAATAGATGAAAAAATATTAATTATGACATGAAATCTTCCTCCAATTTAACTGTAGCTCCTACCTGATGCTTCTGGTTGAGAGTTGCTTATATGAACGAATTTCAGAAATCTCATATCTGACTTTTAAAAAATCTCTTTGACATCTTTAGGTATATCTAAAAATACAAAATTCTGTAGCAACCTATACATGAATGTAATGCTAATGTGGACTAAATTCCATATATAACAAATTAATACGATCTTTAATTCAACCGTCACTACTTGTAAAGGTAAAAAATTAATAGTAATCTCAGATTAATGTCACAGTCTAATTGTCATCCTGACACAGTACTTGAACTTAAAAGTGAATGTTAACTTGTGTTTCAGAAGTGAACAATTTGGTCGATTCATGTTACGTCATACTAGATATTAATACGATTCTCAAACGCTTTTTGTGTATAACAACGCGCAACGGGTTAATATTTAAACGAACTACATAATTCCACTATTATGAACAGAAACTGTGGATTACCTAATTTCATCAGTTACTTTATATTAGATGATGTCCACCCCTTTCCCCTTCCCTGTTCGGTTTGTGTCCGCGGTTACTATAAATTTACTGCTTCCAGTACCCGCGCTGATTGTCAGTGTCTGGACGAGAACTGATGTACACGCTTTCCAGTCATCAGGTTGTGCGTTCCGCAAATCTGGAACAAACCTTGAGTGTTTGTTGCCCGGGGAAAACATTATATCCGGTCTCTTTCTACAAGAGGAGGCTATATCCAATTGTAACGAACATAAATCAAATAAATTGACGTTTTTTAATGTATTTTCAAGTATTTGTATGTTTTTGTAAATATTTATAGTAATATTGTTATTCTGAGTTTAATAGGCAGCAAGGAAAAGCGAGCCAAAGATGATATACGACAAAGAAATGATATAAGGAGAACAAAAGAGGAAGAGAACAAGGTAAGACATGGATTAGCAATGATTAGCAGATTCAAGACCACAGCGGAGTTTTTAATTAATAAAATATTAATGGATTTTGAGAATAGATGTAACAAGAAATGTTTAAGTGATGTTAAACTATGCAAATAAAATATTGAATAAATGTCGTGTGTTATGTGGATTGAGATGGACATTACTGTTACCTATTAAAATAAGTAATGCGCGGTCAATTGCTGTAATTGTATGAGTAGTGACGACTAGTTTAAAAATAAGTAAAGGTCAAGTAGAGTATTGAGTGTAAATAGACTACCGTTGTTATATATGTTTCTTGTGAAAGCTAACTAACTAAAAAATTGGACAGTTAGACAATCATCAAAAGGAACACACGTACAATCAGCGATAAAAATAATACATAGAAATATACGTTACTAATTTGTATTTGCAACTCGGCCTTATAATTATTTGATACTAACCCAATACATTTTCAAAATTGAAGTTTCCTTGCAACTTCATGTTATGCTTTATACAGGACAGACGAAACATATATTTATCCAAATTACCAAGAGCGGAAGTGAGTGAGATTTTAAGGGCTCATCTTTTCCTATGATACAATACTCTAGGAAATTACAGAAAGTAATTTAGAACTGAGTTGTTGCAATACATTTGTTTACTTATTTACCGTAAGTATTCATCTCAGTATCAAAGTCAACAACTCCTTCCCAGCTTCTCGCTGTTCATAGACAAATGTTGCCATCAAGAGATGACGAAAAAATTAATTTGAAACGTTTTAAATAAATTACGAATGTAGTTTGTTCAAGTGAAATTAAGACTGTTCTATTTCACAAAAATGTTAATTAACCCAACAACACCCACCGGCGAATCCTAGGCGGCAGTAGAGTACATATATGATAGTTTTCAAAATCCAATATTATCTCAGATCTTCTGTGATTAACTCTGGAAAGGATTTTTGGGTAAACTGCTTTAGGCACCAAGCGTAACGAATCACGAATCACTTGAAGAAATCAAAATTTGGATGACCTGTCGAGGAAAAAGTTGAAACGTCGCATTTGGTTAACGGAACAAAGGGTGTAATCGAACAAGACTGCGATTCCTTACGTGATGTAACATCTCCTTGGCGGATTCCAGAATTTTACCATTACCTTTCGTTGTTAAAAGAATAATTCACCATTATCCCTTTGATGGATTGGTTGTCTTTGAGGACATCTGCCATCGCTCGCTCTCTTTCCTGGACCGGCTTCGCTGGCATACTCGTCGAATAGAGCCTGCATCCCTTCCCTAAACAGCAACCATCGCCCCTACCCTGTTGGCTCGGCTGGTTGAGGTCCACTGCCTGACACGGGTTTGGATGGTTACAGTCCTGTTGGTGAAAGAAATTTTCATCACCCGCCCGTCAGGACAGGAGAGTTGATGGTGCACAATTCCTAATCACCAGATTGTGCGCAATGTTCTGGGTTAAATCCCACTCGTCTCTGCAGAGTCTGTGGAGTGACGGTGATTCGTTCGTCGGATGTGGACGTTAGGCTTTGCAGCCCTTTGCCTTATCATCTTTTTTTTCACTCAGAAATTTACAGCACAATGAACATGCAAGCATCATATAATCATCCTCACAAAACGGTAATTGCGTTAATGAGGAAGAAAAGGTAACCACCAATCTATCGCTCGTGGAGAGAATGAAGAAGTAACAGAAGTTTTATTTTATTTTTAGAAAAAATAGTGGAAGGAGGAGTCTCTACCCTGGATCCAGGTATTTAATCAATAATGAAAGTGTCTAAATTAAGTTTTGCGTGGTCATAATAGTAACACCGTGCCATGTATTTCGAAAAGGTAGGAGGTTGATCCCGAAGGTGTTTCTCGTTGTTCTCGTAAAGAAAAGATCGAGAGTCTCTGTTGAAGAAAGTAGCGAAGAAAGCGGCGGCGAAAGTTAGAGCAACGCGGCTGACAGCTGTGGAGGTGCTCCGGAGTCAACGTACGGTGGGTGACGTCAAGGGCCGTTATGAGGAACAGGGAAGGTTGCGGCGCAGCAGCCAGGATACTGCTGACGGCGAGGCGCCGTAGAGGAGGTGGGTTCACTTCAGCGAAACAGGTGGTCAGACACTGTCCACCTGCCGATGGCCACCGGTTCGAGTCCGGCCGAAGACATAGGTGTTTATATACAACGAGGAAACTGAAAACACTGGATGATCTGAAAATTACTATTGAGCTGGCTGTATGACCTAAGAGGAGCCAAATGCAATAATAAAAAAAAAAAAACGCTGTCAACATAACACTTTGCCTGGTAATACAAAACATAGGTAGGAGGTTATCCTGATTACGGTTCCTGTGAGGCTTTCCTTAATAGTCAATCCCAACGCTGAGACAAACAATTTATACCACTACAACTACTTTCCGCCTCGGAAGGTAACGACGTCATATCACTGCTGTAGCCAACAGAAATATGTTTTTTTTTGTCATATTATTTCTGAAAGTAGTTCCAGCGGCGTCATTCTGGTACTGGGTGTATTACAACCTAATTACTGCCTCAAAACAATACCGCAGTACTATGACGTCATTACCTCGGCGGATTGCAGTTGTAGTAGAGTCGCGATCTGCAGCTAACTCGATGGTATCTGTTTAAGCAGATGTCTAAACTGTATGTCGTTCATGCTATAAGCGCAGGATGAAATATATTTGTTTTCCTAGTTTGACGTGAACGATAACGCTGAAGAATGGAGAATAACGAAACAGTTATCTTATTAAAACGACTGGTGCTTCAAATGGAGCGTAATTATGAGCGATGCAGAGAAAACGCGATATAGCGTTAAGTGCAGACAGTATCATGATTGCAGGCCATTGGCACTCTCCTCCGGATCGCCATTCAATAAACATACATTACAGTCTGATTCAATTTCAGCTGACAAACTGTGCGAAAATATCAAATCGTTGCATGATATGAATCGCGTTTATTCACTCATAACAGATAACTACCTGTTTTGGTTGTAATATGACGCTAGGCCGGAATAGAACCTGCGACCGTAAGAACAGAAATGCGACGCCACGCCTCAACATTCATAGCTATCCACCCGCAATCGTTTATTACTGAAAAATAAGGAGTACATTTTAAGTTTTTAATCTTATACTAGCTTTGCCCCGCATGCGTTGCAATACCTCTTTCTTAACTGGGTATGCATATACAAAACAGACAGATTTAGATGTACTAAATAAATGAAAGACATCGCGAAAGACTGAATGGTTTCCATTGTAAATTTTGTTTAAGAAGGGTGATTGGAGAGAGTGGGTGGGTTTTTGTAAACATATTGTAGGCAAGACATTTCTCTTTGTTTTAAAGTATACGTGTTCCATCAAAAATCTGATAAAAACTGTGAGTTTCTATAAACAATTTTTGAAATTAAGATGGGTGGGAGTAAATGCGGAGAGGGTTTGGACTTTTGCAAACCAAATGTAGACAGTATCTTTCTGTTTGCTTGAAAGTGTATGTGTAAAGTTTCTTCAAAATCGGATAGAAACTGTAGCTTTGTATAAAGAACATTGAAAAAAATTAATAAGGAAAGAGTGAGAGGGGTTGGGTTTTTCAAAATCAAATTTGGACGGTATTTTTCTGTTTGTTTTAATGTATATGTGTGCAAAGGACCATTGAAATTGGATGAAACCTGTGGCCATGTATAAAGACCGTTTACAAAAATAAGGGGGTGGAAAGGGGGAGAGGGTTAGGGTTTCTGAAAACCAAATGTAAACAGTTTTTTTTTCTATTGGTTCCGTTGATACTGGATAAAAACTGTGGATATGTGTAAAGAACATTGACAAAAGTTAAGGGGGTGTAAAAGGGGAAAGGGGTTGGGTTTTCGCAAATTAAATGTTTACAGTATTTTTCTGTTCGTTTAAAATAGACGAGTGAATATTTACGTCGATATCGGATAAAAATTGTGGCTATGTATAAAAAACTTTGGCGAAAATTATGGAGGTGGAAAGCTGGAGAGGGATTGTGTTTCAGAAAACCAAATGTAGATAGTATTTTTCTGTTCATTTTGAAGTATATGTGTGCATAGTTCAATCGAAATCGGATAAGAAATGTGAGCCCGTAAAAAATTAAGGGTTGTAAAGGGGGAGAAGGAGTGACTTTTTTGGATTTTTGTGAATCTAAACCATTCTTGAATCAACTCAGTCACATACATAAAATTTCATAAAAATTAGTCCAGCCGTTTAGTAGGAGTTTAGTCATACACACACGGACATATAAGATTTCTGATAACGAAGACTACACCGCGACAAATGACATTATAGAGAGAATCAACGTTTTTATACTATATTCATACTAAAGCACTCTCCTCGTGAACAAACAAAAATAATTTGAAATATTGACGTTAAGAACACATTTTCTTTCACTGCTTCCGCATGCGACCACATAGAGCCTTGAGGCATATCGCAGACTGATGGGTGTGCAGTGTGAAAGCTGTTAGTGACTCCAGCCTGGTGTCGACTGAATTCACATGGCATGAACTGGGATACGTGGTCAAACTGAACCTACCATTTACTGGTTATTTTGAGTTACTTGGATATAATTTTTAGCATATCATTCGTATATGATCGCAAACAACAATGGACATTTCCAAGCTGACAATGCGCCATTTCATCAGCCAAAAATTGTTCACTACTGTTTTCGGGATCATGCTGGATAGTTCCAGCGAATGTTTTGGCCACCTATACTGCCATACTTTAATCCAATCGAACGTATATGGGACATGATTGATAGATCACATCTTGCACCGGCATCACTTTGGCAATAATGGACTGTTGTAGACATAGCATGGAAGAATATTTTTTCAGAGGATTTACGACTATTTGTTGAGTCAAGGGTAGGTCTGGTTGCTGCTCTTCGCCAAGCTAAAGGGGTCTCACGTGACACAAGGAGCCATTCCAGGACTTTTGGCACATCAGTTAATATTTGGAGAATAGTTTTGACTCAGTTAGTCTGTACTCATCTCGCGTAGTGAAGTCACGTATTACCTATCATCTGATATTTTCACGGCGTGGTGCTACAAGCCGAAATACAACTAGGCACTCCGTTTTGAATCAAGTAACATAGTCAGTATAAGATACCAGTCAGTTGATATTTTATCTTTTTATTTTTTGCTTATAACTTTACGCCTCGTCAACTTCGACGCCATTAGAGTTGGGAAAGCACTGGGCGCAAGGAATGGGAAGGAATTCGGCCATAGTGTATGGGTCAAAGGAAGCATTCCGGCATTCTTATGCAGTTATTTAGGGAAACCATGGAAAACCCAAATGTGGATGCCCGGAAGGGGATTCGAACCCACATCTTACCACTGTGAGGCCAGAGCGTTACCACTCACCCACCACCCTCGGTGTGAGTTGATAAGTTGACTGTTAACTCAAAAGACAGGGCGGAGTAACGCAAGAATTTCCTGATGTTTGAAATTGATTGGTACACTCACCGAACAGTGGCAAACGAAAAATTACAACGCCACTCATAGGTCAGCGCGGGTTACGTGTACTTGCACCAGCCTGTACAGATGCAAATGAACGCGCTGGCTCAATAGTGAAGCCGACTAGTCTGTGTGTCAAACGAGTTACAGATAACCGGGATCACTGTAACATCAATACCCGGACTTTTTTTAGTAACAACAGTCGGTTATAAAACTATGCTTGGTGTAATTGTCAGGACAAACATTACTATTAGATTTAATCCAGAAAATTTCCCCTCTCAAATATTTGTAAGTAAAAGCATTAAAAAGAGAGCTGTTGCCGATATATCGTGATATCTGTGCTGTAAGTTCTAATTTGCGTTATATCACTCTGCTTGTAAAAAGCGTATTTTTTTTTCCGGAGGGAAGGAAAAGAGGGGGGGGGGTGAAGAAGGGCGGAAGGATGGTACGAATTGGGAAACACATTACCGAATATGCTAAAATGTGTTAATTTATGAAAACCACGAATCTAGAAAAATGCGAAAGAGCACTTATAAAAATGGCAGTATGATTTGAGCTAACATCGGTCGTACTTTATGGAAAATTAAATTTAAAAAAAATGTAAATTAGTACAGATCTGAAACTTGGTTGCTCATGCCAATCCAGCTGTTGGTAGATATCTAATAGTTCGTTTGATTCAGATTTACTCTCAATCGTGAATTCAGAACGACAGTCACACAAAAACCATAGCTTTACCAGAAGTGAAAGGGTCTGCAGAAATACTAATATCTTTCTGAAAATATGAACTCTGAATCAACGGATGCCAAAATTGCAAAAACGGAACGTTAAGAGCACACACACACACATGTATATTTACAGTTTATATATAAAATTAGCATTTGACCAAGTCAACTATAGAGCCATCTGCAACCGTGTTTATACTTGTTTTAGTGCATATGCTCAGTTGGTTGCGGCACCGTGACACGGGGTTAGCTGGGGGGAGGCTGACGGTGGGGAAAATTTTCATCAGCGCAGGGCAGGAGAGGTGGTGTCTTTTGGAAAAGTGAGCCTGAATGAGCCAGCACCGCGTTTCACCCCCTCCCACCTTTCACCTTTCATCCATAACGCAATCAATCCTCTACAGCGAACATACATACACTACCACAGTCAGTCATACTATATTAACACTTACAAACACTGCTACACTAGATAAGGCAACGGGAAACCACCTCAATTTCATCTTCCCAAACAGTCTCATGGTAGGGTAAACACCTCCATGATATCCGCCTACGCCAGTCAGGAATCTGGTAAGGTGCTGTAACAGCCCTCATACCTGAACTTTAAATAGAATTGTATTTAATGAAGTATTTGTAGTGAGCTAAAGTTTGCTTGAATATGATCTGGTATGGTTGTTTTGCAATTTATTGTAAATCAGTGTATATAGACTTTGTTTTATGAAAGGAAATTATTTATAGGCAATTTAATATGTTTAAGAACCGAATTGTGCAAGAGAATTGCTTAAGTGTGTGTCATTCGAAGTATTAATACAAGTTACTATGTCTACAGGACAATTTTCTACAGTTTAAAATGATTGATGTAAATAATTTTGTGTTTAAGTATCTTTAATTTCCATTTCTGACCATTTTGTAATGATGTTAAATGATTAAGTACTATTTCTTATCGTTTTTAATATGTTTCATTGTTTGAGTAATTGTTAATGTTCGAGAAATATCTCGCGAAAGCCTTTGAAGAATTCCAGAAATTTCGATAGACCCTATATAAAGAAATCAGCAGGACAGTTAGTTTGTTTATACACATTCACTTTGCAACTGGCAAAGATTGTGTAAGTAGTATCTCTGGATTGTATCTATGCATGTGAACAATATCGTTGACGTTGTTTTGAAAATAAACAAATCTTAAACTGAACCTTATGGTGGACTACTCAAATAATTACTATATTAATTAAACCACGAAGACACTGACAGTGCCCATAGAGTAGCGATTCACCATCGTTGTTATTTATTCTCCAGTATGGGCAACCCAACACGTACACGACCCTTGCAAAGTGAGACCAGCATGCTGCCAGTAGGACCGATCTCAACATAGTACACAGACACACAGAAGTCCTGACCTATAGCGTTACCATGATGACGCAACGGCCGCCCGAAACTGTGCCACGGCCTAGTTGTTGTGACGTATCGCCCGCATCGAGGCCTCAGCTTCGGACTGTTATCAGCTCTCGGAAGAGATTGTCTAATCAGCTGAATGGCCACTCAGATAACATTCCTGCGCTCTGCATCCGGACCGGTAGCCGGGCGACACTGGTTGCCGCAAACACGTGCTGTCCAGCATTCACTCCCTAGCAATAAATTATTAAAACCATCAAAGGGAATCCTACGATAATCGTGGCGCCGCAATTTGATGATAGATTCCTATGTAACTCGACGAGACAAATAGAAAGTGAAAAATACATTTTTTGATGTCTCGCTTAGTTCTTGAGATATACTGTCTCAAAAGTGAGGTGGTTAGGTCGAAATGCGGCCTGGACCAGAAGAAATATTTCACCAATGCCAAATTCGACGATGGATTCTTCTATAACTCGACGAGATAAGTGAAAAGTAAATAATAAAAAAAATTATGTTTCGCTTATTTTTCGAGATAACGTATATCCCAATTAAGGTAGTCAGGGTGAGATATGGCTTGGACCAGAAATAAATTCATTAAATCCACAATGAATTACACTATGGACATGCACAATAGGTGTTTTGTTTTGTTCCTGGTGGCTGTGATTAAGATGAAATACGGCAAAACGTCACCATAAGCACAAGGAACTATACCTATAACCGATTTTTGGCATTCGATACCTCGAGAACTAAGCGAGATTTTTTTTTTTTAAATTCTTTTCTTTCGATTTGTTTCATGGAGTTACATAGGGATTCATCATCAAATTGCGGCGCCACGGTTATGATATTGCTGCCCTATCAAAATTCGAAATTTTAGCTGTATTCACAGTTCTTAATTTTTTCCGAGGAAATGAGTTAAGACTGATATGTCATTTTTTAAACAAAAACATAGAGAAAATGTCAGTAACACAGCAAAATCTTTTCAGCCTAATCTGTTAGCACTGTTCACCATAGCCTTATATCTTATCTAAGTAAATAGGAGATTCCCTCTTTAAATCAAGTTATTAATTATTTCCAAAATGTTTAAATTTTTTAAAACAATTTATGTCCATAGCAATTAAACCAACTTATACAGTGCATGTATTACGCCAACTTGCAATTGTATATATAAATATGTTTTTTATATGTATGAAATGTTATAAATACTAATAATAATAATATTAGTTTTGGAGCATCCTTAACAGCAATGAATAAAGCGCGCCACAGGAGACTTGAGGGAGAAAGATGTAACGGAAGCGGCAGAAGCTGAGTTGCGGAGGATGTTATATTGTATAGAGGGACGAATACGAGTTGTATAAAGACTGTTACGGCTGTGGCTACGAAGAGAGATGCAGTTGTATAGAAAGATACGTTGTGTTTAGTGTAATGCATGTGAAGCTGCTGAATAATTGTGTCTTCAAGTGAAACTCTAAGTGATTTATATTGGTAAAAAAAATGTTGAATGTCTTTACGCAGACGAGAAAGAAATGTACAATATAGATTTACTTTTCAGACGAAAGGAAGTGCTGCTTATATAAAATACGGTAGGACATGTCACATTAGATGCCATATAACGCATAGCAGAGGACACAAAATGAACTCCTTTGCTAGGAGGATCCAGAAAAAATGAATAGTAGGTAGAGTAAATTATTGTATTTGTAACAAGAGACTGTTTGGAGTAGTAATTTAGACAGTTCTATCATTACCGTGGAGCCTCAATCTGATGATGAATTCTTGTAGAACTGGACGAAACAAATCGAAAAGAAAGAAAATTTTTTGATATCTTATTGGGTTTACGAGATATAGCATGTTAAAAATCAGTTATAGGTATAATTTCTTGAGTTTTTGGTGACGTTTCTTCTGGTCCAGGCCGTAATTCAAACTAACAACAACCACTAGGAAGAAAATGAAACACCTATAGTGCATTTACGCCGTCTAAATATAGTGGTTGTGGTTAAAAAAAAAAAAAAAAAAAATATTGGTACAGGCCGGATCTCACCCTTACCTCCTCACTTTTGAGATACAAGCAATATCCAGAGAACTAAGTGAAATATCAAAACATTTTATTCTTTACTTTCAATTTGTCTCGTCAAGATACATAAGAATCCACCATCACCATATTGCGGTGCCACGGTTATGGTAGAATCCCCGTAATTTATGTGTGAAATACCAAGTAAATAAGAAGACTTCTAGCATAGGTAGACCGTCATAATACGTATTTCTGTCCATGAAACGTGTAAATAACTAATCGTATACGGAAGTACAACATTCGATTTATAAATGCGTTAAGAGAATCGCGGTTTTTGTTAAAAACTCTTGTTTTATACATTTACTTAATTAGATATTCCCTCTTATGCCAGTGCTCAGCCAGATACAGAGGTAGATTGACGTGGTAAAATATTACTGAGAAAACTTGTGTGCACAGAAGCACGCAATCCAATTATTTTAAAAAACAGAGCAGCTTATGGAAATGGGTTCAGGCAATCCTGTTGCATAAAGCTCAACATACGGTCTCTACTCTCCTTGCTCCCACACAACTGAATTTGTTACAACTCTCGTATAAACCAATGTCAGCGATGAGTGCGGATAGTTCTGCTGAATTCAGTTTTACACAATTTACGTTCCGATTGCATTGTGTCTCAGGTAACGCTGTAATAACCAGTTGCCTTAAAGCAAAGATAGTATTGAATGCTGATTCTTAGTTTTTATAAATCGAGAAACAAAACAAGTCATTTTAAAATAAGTCACATATTCTCACGTTTCTTTTGAAGTTACTATTGATCTTTGGAATCCTCGTGATAGATCCATCTTGAAGTTATGTAGATCACAGGAGAGTGCTGCGAAGTGGTGTAGTCAGGTGCAGTACGTGGTATGATTACTCCGCTCGAGTGTTTGTTTGGTTTCAAGTAGTGACTCTGAGACATTCGTTCTTTATCTGCGCAGACAGTATTGCGCCAGCGCGACTTATAAGCACATGTCTTCGCCTACACTCCAGCACGGGCTGGCAAGGTTTGAGACATACGTAATGCCGTATAAAGAACTCCACTTGTCATACGCCTGGAATAAACCTCTCCCCTCTTCACTCACCGATAGAAACGTTTAAAGTTTACATTTACGCGACTTCGAAAATAAAATACATGTGATGCAGCACCCCCAACACAGTTTAGGCTAAAATAAAGGGTCATCCCAGGTCAGAATATCTGTAAGATAGATCGCTCAAGAAAAAAACATATATAGTATTCCACTTGGAGGTAAAACATAACAAATAAGTCACGCTGTGAGTGATACATTTTTTTTCTCTGCTCGTTGACGTCATAAGAGTAGGAGGAAGATCGAAGAGGGGAGGCAGGAATGTAAAGAATTCCGGCCATGGTCTTTTGAAGGAACCATCTTGGCACTGGCCTGCAGTGATTTCACGAAACTATTGAAAGCCGAAACCTGGATGGCTGGACGGGGAATTTGACCAGACGGTATGAGTGAAAAGTCTTTTTTATTTATTTTGAGGTAAACAGGTTAATATCTTTAATCAAAGCAAGCAGAAATAGAATGTGTAATGTATTGATTGGGAAAGGAATATGGTTACCATGTTGAGAATTTCAGTGTCTGTAGAAGGATTAAACATATCAGCTCCTGTATCCAGTTCATAGTTTCCGGTTATATTTGTCAAATGTTGTACCACAAGAAGGTTTTGCTTCATGAGCAAAGAAATCGTTATTATTTTTAAAGTGCTAGTTAACCACTTGATTCTTGCTCTGAAATTCTGAAGGATCTACAACAGAATTTTGCTATAAAAATATGATAATTTTCCTTCTTCTTCAGGTATAAACCTGTTGTAGATGCCGGAACTAGCCGTCGAAATTTCACGTTTTTACAATACAATCTAGCGGATCACCCCTGAAGATTTCTTTACAACCATACACTGTGAAAGTTACCATTATTGCAGTTGATTACTCGTATTAACTCAGTTTCATACACAGACGATTGTAAGCTTGTAAGTGAAGAAATATAAAGTGTGTATGACTTTTGACACTTGCGGCAATTTAGAAAGAAGCAAAAGACAAATATACACCTGCAAGTCGCACGTAATATGTGATAAAAGTAATGGAATTGTTGAAAGTTACGGCTCGCTACGTACACTAATGTGAGTTGTCAATATGACTTTCTGTATTGGCTAGTAAGGAAGAAGTTATCCGAATGTTACAGCGAAATGTTACTCACTGATAGTGTAAACCTTTAAACTGCTGAACACCGCGTTCTGTATTTGTGACGCGTAAGTAATATTCACGGTGACAGTGGTGTAGCTGGTGAGCCGTGCACTATCGCCTATATCGTGTCACGCACCTGTAGTCTGTCAGCCGGCTGTCCACGTGCAGACGCGTCGCGCACTGTGCGGCTACTTGCAGACTGACGGCAGCGCCGGCTCAGTGAGAGTGACTCAAGGCTGCGCGCCAAGGACGTGGGCGCCAGCTGGCGGCAGACACAACGTAGCTACCTGCACAGTAGGCGCACACTAGCTTAGTCTAAGACGACAGTAGTCTCACGTATTCGTCATCCTCGATTTTTTTTACTTATTTGAAAAAAATCTCTCACATAGTTTGCTGCGCAATGTATTTTATTACCAGCAACATTCATAACCGGGAATGCTTCCCCCCCCCCCCCAGTCTGGCAGGGCGTGTTAAGGAACCACTACGCTGCCTCGGGGAGGTACAGTACATCGGTACCAGGTATGCGTACAAGCCGTTCTAATCGCGAATTCCGTGATGGTCCCCAATCACCACCTCATGAAATAAACATTTCACAAACAAATATAAACTTACAAGGGGATCTTTTCAGTGTGGAAATCGCAACCGTAGAACGAACAAGTGTGGTAAATAGTACGTCACTTCTGGTTTCTCGCCCTAAAGAAGTTCTGGAGGTACGCTTCCGTTTAAGAGAAATCGGGGATTAAAAAGTGCAAAAATTGCGTGTAAATGAGGTATATTTGTACGGAAGACCATTTGTTCATTACGTCTACTTAGCCATGCTCGCTAAGGCGGTGTGATCAGTTGCGATTGGTCCGAAAGTCGATCCCACCACCGCGAATTTCTTTTTTTTATTTGTTCTTTTTTTTTAATTGCAATTCGATGTTGTAGCATTAAAAATTGTTTCGAAACAAATTCTAAAAAAAAAATATTTTCCTTTGCCAAATACGCAAATAGCTATTAGGATGATACCACCGAAATGTACGCATTTATGTCAGCCATGTGATGTGTATTTCTGTCATCAGGTTAAATTACTAATAAAAAAAGCTCCAAAATGCATCGGAACTGTTGCAAGATAACAATGCAATATCTTCTCTTGAAGATGCTGTTAAGATACATCCTCTTATTCACCACATTTTGCGAGCGCCTGTATTTTATGACATGTTAAAATATTCCTGGTATGGTTCAAAATTAACGAATAAAAAACCGAAATTTACAAATGTTAACGAAACCTGCTTTCCTAAATCAATAATAAATACTGTATGTGACTGTCGAAACATATTCTTCATTAAATGTTCCAGGTGTGCACGTAATTTTTGTTTCAAATGTTTTTATGATTTACGAGACAGTCCTAATAGTTGCGTATTTCTCAAAGAAAAATAAAAATTTTGTAAATTTTAACAACAAATCTTCTCGGGTTTGCAGCCGGATAATATTAAAAAGTAACAAGCTTTCGGCAACTAGCTCAGCAGCCATCATCAGGTCAATTAAGTACCGGCGATCTTGCCGTTACGAATACCAGGTACATAATTGTCCTGATGATGGCTGCTGAGCTAGTTGCCGAAAGCTTGTTACTTTTTAATATAATCCGGGTGCAAACTCGAGAAGATTTGTTTTCATTTATTCGACGGGAAATCCTACACTCACATATTTGTAGATTCTGTTTCAAAACGAAAAATAATAATGATACAAGATGGAATAGCAATAAAAAAATAGAAAAACAATTTCGTGGTTAGTGCGAACGTACTTCGGACCCATCGCATCTGATCACACCGCCTTAACGAGAACGGCTAAATAGGCACAATAAGTTGACGGGCTTCCGTACAAGTATAGATCATTTACATACAATTTTTACACTTTTTAATCCCCGATTTCTCTTAAACGGAGGCCCACCAGGCAGAACTGCTTTATGGCGAGAAACCAGAGGTGACGTACTATTTCCCAGACTTGTTCGTTGTACGATTGCGATTTCCACACTGAAAACCTCTCCTAGTTAGGTATAAATAGCTTCAAGAGTTTCACGCTGCATCGAAGTGCTCCTGCTTCTTCTTCTTCCCGACGTTTCGACCAGGCCTTAGGTCTTCCTCAGGGGACTTAGTCACCTTTTGAGTCTGCTAGAGACTGACTTTAGCAGACGTGTTTTTTTAGACATATGGTAATACTAACTTCTTCTCTGGGAGCCGTCAGGCTCAATGTCAAGCCAATAAATTAAAAAAACGGTCGCATCTCTGAAAATTCGACCCTGCAATACAGGCATAAGTGCAAGGAAAAAATTAATGTCAACAAATAATCCAGAAAATAAGAGAAATTAGGACCAGATCCTATTCGTTCCCAATTATTTTCCCCACGATCGAATCGCGAAATATAATAGGAAGGATTTACCAGCGATAAAATGTAGAATCTAACAAGAGTTGGTCTTAAAGAACCGCTACGATTATCCAGAAGTCGGGTTTTTATGGTTTTCCTCAGTGGGTCCAGTTTAATTCCAAGATGTTCCTTAAGACAGCTCATACCCCGGGTATCCCTTCCCATTAATGTTCGCTTAAACATTAGGATAAGTGAAACACAACCGCCACAACCACTTCGTAATGAATCGTGGGGCAACAGTAATAGCATTTTTTAATTTAATTTTAGAGATAAGTCTCAGTTAAGATTTCCTTACCCGTTTATTTTGGTTTCTCTTAAACTCTTTCACTGTTTCAAATATATTCTGCAGCACTTCACTTAGAATTTATTGCAGTCCCCCCCCCCCCAAAAAAAACCATTCCCTTAAGCCTGAAACGTAGTGCCGTCATATAGCCATTGTCAATTCATCCCTTCTATGTACTACTATTTTTAATACTTCTACCACTATCCATCCAAGCCTCTTCAGCAATAAACGCCTTACAAACTCCCACTACTCTCTTCAACCTCCTCCTGTCTTCACATAAATCCCAATCCAAATCTTTTATCTCATCAGTTGCCAATTGTGTTCTTCTGTAATATCTACAAATAACTACAGCTGCTTTCTCTTGCTCTCTCCTACTGCTGTGTTTAACGCCCATAAAGTGGATCCCATACCATACTTTCATAAGCAAGTAATAGTCTCTCCAAGGTTTTGTGTCCAAATTCTCCCACTTCAATGGTAAATCTTACAGCATGCTCTCCATTAGATGTAGGATCTATAAACCTCTTCCTAGCACATGCCCATAGCATCCTGGCCAATTGAAATTATCATCAAATGTTATGCCAACGCAATTACACTCAATGTATTCAATTAACAATTCCTACTGGGAACTCCTGCTAGTTGCAGTACAAAAGGAGCTTGAAATATCTACTGATGCATTGATGCACATTTTCGCCACATCATTCAATCTGTGAGATTACCAGACGGCCCAGATATACTCTAAATTTTATCGCAGACGACGACTCGTGTACGAGATGGAAACATCTCCTGTTCAAAGATTGCTATCTAGAGGTGATGGTGAGCATTGTTTGTAGAGGATACTAAGTTAGTCTCAAATTTTATTTTATGCTTTCCTGGAACATCGAAGGATTTATTTCAACCACTACCTAAAAAATATTCTCCTCACAATGTAATTTCTGGAACAATGCATAGTTAAAAATTATTTGTTAGGTAAAAGTTTACGACTTTACATGGACGTAATCTACATTTTGTAGAAATTTTAATTGCTGATGAATAGACTGCTGATTTATTTATACTACAGTTCTGTATAGGCAAGCAATGTAGATGGAATTAACACATTATGCAGTCGAAGTCACGGTATTCGACCTCGTGCAGAGCGATCGATCCATTCCCAGAGCTTTGCTAGGGGCTAACGAACTCTCGACCCATTAGCTGCGTAATTATACATGCGCCAATTAGCTGTTAAAGCGGGCCTAGTTGGCAGCCAGCGAGGTGGCGCAGCTTAATGGTTGACAGCAAAACTGTCCAAAAGAAAAAAGCTGTCACCCTCACAGCTGGTCCTTTAAATTTCTTTCGAAAGGCTTTAAATTAGCTCACTGATTTAAGTTAAAAGCAACCATTAAAGAAGATTGGTAGAAATGATTTTTATTTTTCAAAAGAAGGTATTTGTGGTTGTAGTCAATCAGAAAGCTCTTTCTGTTTCTTATTATATATCCCAACTGCATTAATCGTTGTCAATATATTTAGTAGCCACAAGTGAAATAGCAACCTGGAATAAAACCTGGGCTGATCTCAAACCGGTGACTATAAAACACTAAGTCAGCGCACTAGTCCGAATGCTTCCGAGTCCAGCCAGAGAAGTTATAATAACGTGCATCTGACTCCGTGATACGATGGGAAAAAAATAGACGCCTGTATGAGAAATGAGGTAATGTTATGGCATTGAGACAGCATGCAGTTTGTACCAGCTGTTTGACAAGTGTAAAGGTGATTCAGTGCTACGCCGTTCAGTCTCAATAATGTCTTTGAACTCTTTTGTACGCTGTTATAAATGGTTCAGTAACATAGCCGTTCAAAGCAAAATTAATCATTACTGGTTCGGAAAGCAGTTGAATAAAATTAATCAAACAGCAATGGTCAGCCCTTGATGTGCAAATTCCAAGTACTGAACAATTTATTCATCCTGTGTACCTCAAACACTATATACGCAGAAGTGTCCAGTTAATAAAAACAGCACCCATGCTGTCCATCACACAGGACTAGCTGCAGCAGCCTCCGCCAGTCTGGCGTCTACGCATAGTGAAGATGACCCCACAGCAGAGAAACCAACACGGAACCGATCACGGATATGTGTTATGACTCGAAGTATTTATAAAGAAAGTGGCAATCTTTTCTGTTGGAGATAAAATCTGTTCACTAAATTTAGTCATTGTTACTGTCACTTATTTTCAAATATTTGTCTAATATTCAGGAAAAACTTTTTACAATTGTGCGAATGGATCACAGCACTTTATGCAGTGAAGTGTGAGTTTTTGGAATACCAGAAAGATAGAAAATTGAAGCATTTGAAACGTGAAAGTGTAGAAACATACTGAAAATGAAGTGGAGAGACAAAGTACGAAATGAAAGCGTTATTAAAATGGTGGCCGAGGAAAGATGCTTGTGGAAGAGTCCCACAGAAAGAAGACACAGGATGGTGGGTCTCGTTTTAAGACATACAGGATTGGTTGATTTGTTAGTGGAGGGAACAGTCGAAGGTAAGAACTGTAGAGGAAGTCACAGACTGGAATATATGAAGCGGGTAATTGAGGACATATGTCGTGAAGGGTATACTGCAGTGAAGATAGAACATTGCAACAAATCAGTTTATATACTAATTGCGCAGGCTTCCGCTATCGTCGTACGCATTATCTTGGATCTGCGGGTGGAGCTGCGTCGATTTGTTGAAACCTGACGTTTCGGCCATCGTGTTGTGACTTCCATCAGAAAACTGCCTGCTCAGCAGGTTTTAACAAATCGACGTTTCTCTACCCGGAGAACCAAGATAATACAGTTTAGAGATTGTTGACAGAGGAAAAAAATCTTTCTCCTACCATTTCTGCTACTAAGAACAACTGAATTCCGATTCATGGCTTTCACCTGAACGTCGAACATCTATTAAAAAAGTTTCGTGCTTCATCAAAGAACTTCATTAAACATCGTGAAAGAAACATAAACGTTTTGAGTTTCCTCTTGCGTTACTTCTGCGGGTATATTAACTTTGTAACAGAATGATTGTCAACGGTAACAGGTGCATATCATACCTAATTATAAGACCCTTTATTAGTACGCCTGTCTGTTCGTTGGGAATCCGGAGCCATTGCGCATTTTCCACTTTGCGCCAGGTGTTCGTGAACAAAGCGCCGATTTCCACTACATCTGCCGTTATGCTGGTCGGACACCCTCTCGCACTCACTTGGCCGTCAGCCAGAAGCATATAACAACCCAGCTGCCTCCCAGCCCATTACGCTGCCGCGGGCCTGTTGCTTCTTTGAAACGTCTCGCTTAAAAAGAACATTTTCTTAATTGGGAAAAAAACTCGCACGTAAACACTGGTCTCCCACAATTGGCCAGCGAAGTGCAAGAAATCCTACAGGAGAACCAATAAAAATGGCTGAAGATACCACTATTCTTTTCTGTATATCACTGCACACTTTTGCTTTTGCATTTCCATACGACATAAAAATTGAAATCACAGCATAAAAATTCCACTCTTAGTTGCATGTTTTTTGTTCACATCATTCTCAGCGCCAATGTTCTTCTTCGATAGGTTTTTTTTTTTTTTTTTTAAATTTTGATGAAGAATACTGTTTATAGTGAGAAGAAGTAAGTTCAACATTGAAATACAGGACGATAGCGATAGCTAAGGGGTGTACAAGGTATATATTGATGATGATGCATGGAAGGACATTGACAGGAGAATTAGGTGTAGTTCATGGAAGGGAAAAGATTACCAAGTCCACCAGTGTGGATTTTTGGGATTAGAACAATTTAGTAGAAACTCTGAAGGAATTTCAAATTAAAAGTTGTAAAGGATTAAGGTAGGTGGGTAGGGAAGAGTTGCACTCAAAGAATTTAATATAAAAAATATATACAATGGATAGGAGAATGTGTGTGGTGGGAAATAGCATCGGGCATGTGATCCCTCGCAGTTGAATTAAACTGAATTGCTAAGCTAAGCTTGGGATTCAGCCCAAAGGTTTCTTGGACCATCCCGAATGAGGTGTACTTAACCTGGCATTGGAGATTGTGTGATCAATACGTTCCCTCCTTGCCTAACCTAACCCGGTAGTGTTACCCGGTACAGGGGATCTGCAGTTTAACGTGGACTCCGAACCACGGAGGCGTGCTGGCGTACTTCACATTACACAGCAAGCTGTGCTAGAGAGCGGGTTTTCGAACCGGAGACCTTTTGATCACCTTAACCACTGAGACACCAGGCGGTTCTTAAATTAAACATAGATCATAATACTTCATAATCATTCCCTTTATTGTGATTATTAAAATTTAGCTCTTCCTCTTCGTTTAAAATATTGTATACCAGCATCTATAAGTTTGATTAGTGACTGGTTCCAGTGCGAGGCAAGTATCAACAACCAAACACCTGCTAAAGATCTCGCTCGTGAAATACGAACCAATTTTCTATTTGAGCTATCTCGTGGTTTAATGCGGTTTCATTTCGTCAAAATACACTTTACCTGCAACATTAAAATTTAATTACTAGTATTTGATTTCATATTTATTGTTCCCTTGATATACTATTCAGTAAAAAGAGAACTCATTCTTTCTCTTTCCTCAAGTAGTAACAGCAGAGAGATCAGATCTCTCAGTAAACTGCTGCTGGAATTTTGACCTTGTCGCGTGGAAACTTGGAACAACAGCAGGCTTATTGCAAAACACGTATATTTATGCAAAAGACAAATCATTAGTTAAATCGCAACTGCTTCTGCCCATACCTTCATTCATTTGCTTTTTTCAATTTGCTGAGGGTAATGAGATGAAGACCTGTTTTCTATCTAACATGCTCCCACTGACAATTTTATCTCTTAGTTTTCAATTAACGAATAGTAAACAATGTTTCCAATACCATTGGATCACGGAACTCAGAAACGAGCCAAACGACTAATGATAATTTAATTACGGTTAGACACATATATTGCAATTGATAAAATCCTAAACGTGAATTAAAACTGATAACATTTTAAACCCACGAAATACAATTTTCCAAATATAAAATCAATTAAACAAACAACAAAATTAATTATAACTTTAGTTTTTGTATTTATGCATTACGTAATAGAATGGATTTCACTGTACAATTTATGTCAACAGAGCATACTAAAAACAGCTAACATAAAATTAATGAAAAAAAGATTGACAAATTTCTCGCATTACTTGAATTAACCACATGATACATGCATCGAATTTCAATCAGCTACAGTACACCTAAGTTTATTCCTGGTAGGACTGTTATTGCTGGTTCAACATTGAGGAGTTACCACAAACGGAGTATGATGTTCCAAATCTCGAAGCAGATGGATGTTTTTAAACCTTACTTTCTGCATGTTAAGTTAGCGAGTCTTATAACTACAGTGGATTTTCGATGTTATAAATTACGCCTTCTAGCGGCAATAGGATTACTGAAGTAGAGAAATAATTATAGAGCCGAAAACTGAAACTCTCGCCACACCATAAAACTAGATGATATTGGATCTACTGGTATTACGACACTCAATTTATTTAAAAATCACATGTTTTTACTATCATTGTAGAATGTAGAGATAAAAGAATTACGAACGTCAACTATAATTATAAAAAGAAATCAATGATTTTGATATATATACAAACAGATATTTCGACTTGCGAGAAATTAGTTACCTTTAAATGGTTATTTAGTTTCGAACGCTTTTATCTTAATTTATCAGCTTTACGGGGTCACGTCAAAATCAAACGAAAACCAATTTACTTCCGAGACCACGGGCTCCCAAAAAAAACTGACCAGCGTCCAAAAAAGGCAGTCAAACAAAGAGATTTTTCATTCATTCTCAGATTCTAGATACCTCGTCAGAATAAAATATAATTCACATTAGTCCTGGGTCTCTAGGGTGATGGGTGTCTGAAATCCGTTGAAAATCTGTCCAGTTGTTTTCGGGTGAATTCCACCCAAGGAAACATAAATTTATTTCTCGAAAACAGAAAAGCGATTAAGAGGAGGAGGTTCAAAGACGGACTAGGGTCTAAATACGGGCTACTTGCTAAAAGTGGAGGAAGCGATTTATACACAGGCACGAGAATGGCACCAAAAGGAACATCTAGTTGTGGGAGAAGAGCAAAAAGAGAAAAAGAAATTATCCAAAATTGTCAAACTAAACAAAAAATCCCCCCCCCAAAAAAAAAGGAAAAAATGAGAGAGAGAGAGAGTGACACTGTAAAATGCTGATAAAGTTTTTGAACAAAATTTTGTGTTCTTCAATTTATGAAGAGATAAATTTCCCTTTTTATACAAGTAGCCTATATTTGGACTACCTCTTGTCAAGCAGTCATTTTACATTTTTGTTTAATCCTTTGATTTTGTAAAGTTAAAATTGGTTACTGACGTTTAGAAACCTCATATCGCCTTCATGATTGTTTATAGAAGCAAATGACATCAAAATTATCCATATTGAGTGATAAGGTTAATTAGTAGGACCAAAATAAAAGTGGCAGCCATATTTGGACCTTCTCCTCTATTAAATCTGCATCTGTCCTATATATCGTTTGTGATTATGATTTCCTGGATGTCCTTCTCGGTTTCAAGTAGCCAATTTTTTTTTTTTTTTTTTTTTTTTTTCATTTTCATTGAAATGGCCAGGTTAAGAATTCTTTTGGTTAGTCTTTTGTTATTCATTCTGATAATATGCCATAGAATTTAATTCGTTTTTTCCTGAAAGTGTCTGAAATTTTATCAGAATGTAGATACAGTTCATGTCATTTCTTCCTGTAACCAATTTTCTCCTTTAAAAATAGGGCCAAAGATTTTCCATAAAATTTTCCTTTAATGTTTTTCAGTGTCTTTAATTATAGATCTGACCCCAATAAAAATCAAATTTTACGATGCGTATAATGCCTTTGGTTTGATTACAATGTTATAGTGTCTTAACTTTGCATTTCGGGATATTAACTTTATGTTGTATCTGGGTCAGGTGATTGTATAGGCGTCTGTAATTTAGTTATTCTATCATTGCTTGCCTAACGATCCAGTCCTGCAGGTTGAATAATTTCTCATAGGTATCTCAATTTAATTGCTTGAGAGATATGGCCAAATCGCGTTTTCATAGGTTGTCCATTTGGGAACCGCGGGGATTCTTACTGGCATATTACATTTGTGGTTATGTTAACCTGGCACACTCGGCAGTTTGGGAGTGATAACTGACTCATGTATTCAATTCCATGCGGATAGACGGTAATCTTTATTTTGACTGCGATGGTGCGCAAGGTCCTGTGGAATTTCCCTACACACCATTTTCCCGCTTTCTTATCAATTTCAATATTAAAATCTTTGAGCGCTTTGGTAAATTATTCATCATTTCCTTCGACAATTCTTTTGAGTTCCCGACCCGCTTATTCCTGAGATCAAGCGCCAGCTTGTGGTCATGGTCATTTTCCCTTCCAGGCACCTCACTTAATTCTTCCTGCAATATGTTTCCACCTCTCATCATCAATATACGCCTTTTACCCTCCCATGACTCCCTTCACTCTCCTTCTGTCTTCCAATGAATCCCATTCCATTTCCTTTATTATATCAGTACTGATTGTGTTCTGTGGTACAGGGATGAAATATAATTTAGTCAGTCAACGTTTCTTGACGTTCCATATACCTCCTTTCCTTCCCACACTATTAGTCACTGATACACTTTTTTTTTTCTTATTGCTTTACGCCTCGTCGACGGCTAAGGTCACTAGAGGTGGGATGGAACTGGGGACAAGGAACGGGAGGGAATTCCGCCATGGCCTTTTTGAAGGAAGCATCCCGGCATTCGCCTGGAGTGATTTGGGGAAACCATTTATAACCCCGGACGGAGATTCGAACCCGCGTCCTCCCGAATGCGAGGCCAGAACGTTAACCGTTCACCCACCACGCTCGGTGACACACTTTGGATTGTGCATGTGGTGTTACCAGTTAATCATGCGATTTGATATATAAACGTAGGACATCTGACTTTTTATCTTTCCCGGCACTTTATAGATCACTTACCTGCATTCATAGCGCACTTTCCTTGCGTTTCTTGGCTCACTATCTTGAACTCGCAACGTTTTGATTACTTTAGATGTGTAAAGAAGTCGATATAAGAAATGTTGCACTAATTTTTCATTAAAATTTGTACGTAAATTTACAGCAGCAACGCCCCATCATCTTTTTTTTCCCCGTTTTGGCCTCTGTGGACGACATGGTTCTTAACTCTGGTGACATTTCTTTTTGGCCCAATAACCTTTCGTCCTTCCACTGTGGTTGTATTTTCTTTCTTGGGCCCATTTCACCCCAGATTCGGGGCGCATTGTTATAGCTGTTAGTGTCTGGAAAGACTAGGCTGTTTTAATCAATGTTCTGTACTTATCCCTGTTATTAATTTCATTGGTGTAAATTTCCACTTGATCGAGATCTTTTCTGACTAACTTTGTCCATTTTACATTAGTCGCTTTCCCTCTAGAGACGGTGTTGAAGATTTTGGAGGTGAGTCTGTGATTACATTTATTTATTTATTTCGTATAGCACAAGGATACAAAGGCTATGACTACATTGAATCACAATAGATAGAACCAAACATGGATGTTTCTACACACTGATGACCAACGATTTCAGCCATTCAGTTGCTTCTGATTTTGCTTCGTGTTTTTTTTTTTTTTTTTTTTTTTTTTTAACTGCTTTACGTCTCTCAACAGCGAGGTCTTTAGAGACGGGAAAGGATGGGGGCAAGGAATGGGAAGGAATTCGGCCATGGCCTTTTGAAGGAAGCATCCCGGCATTTGCCTGGAGTGATTTGGGAAACCATGGAAAACCCAAATCTGGATGCCCGGACGGGGATTCGAACCGCCGTCCTCTCGAATGCGAGGCGAGAACGCTAACCGTTACACCGCCACGCTCGGTTTGCTTCGTGAATTTGACGCATTGTACGCTGGATCTCCTAAGAGAGCATTCCATGGCGATGTGGTGAATAGTTCGCTGATGGTTATCGTAGTCACAAGATGGATTTTCTGTCATTCCCCACCTGTAGATCCAGTAGTTGCAACTGCCGTGCCCTGTTCTCCTCGGTTCAGTACCGTCCAGGTTTACCTAGGAAGGTTGAATCTAGGAGGCTGTCTTGTAGGATCTTGGATTAGCGCTTGTTTGTCAGGTTTGAAATTCGCCCACTCAGCGCACCATGCTTCGCTTATGTTGAAGTGAGTTTGGACCAGCACTTGAACAAACTTCCACGTTGAGTACCTAGATTGTAATCTATTTGTATTTTTATGTTTGCAGTCCTTATGAACTGTAAGGTGTGGATATGAAAGGCGTCAGAGAATCCGATCGCCGAAATATCGCGTGAAAACACTCTTCCCACTCGGCTAATCACCAGAGAGGACTGTATTAACTCTCACCGCGGAGAGGAACTTGGATCTTATGTATTATATATATTGATTGGATATCACTATTTTTCTGACAAAGAAAGTTTATTTGCAAAGGAATGTTGTTTA
Source organism: Vandiemenella viatica (assembly GCA_031002005.1). Taxonomy (NCBI): domain Eukaryota; kingdom Metazoa; phylum Arthropoda; class Insecta; order Orthoptera; family Morabidae; genus Vandiemenella; species Vandiemenella viatica. The sequence goes on along the minus strand of CM061920.1, from coordinate 37,155,669 downwards.
CTATACACAAATTAGAAAATGCTTCCTCGAGTTGGCTGCGCCCCCTGCCGTATTGCTTGGGACATTCCCTCCCCCGGCAGTCTTGGTCGCGTAATGAGGGATGTGTCCATCACATAGATATATAGACAAATGATACACATCTCTTACTCCCCATCGTATGAAGATTCAGTCTCTGGCTGACTGTTCTGGCCTGCACCGTTACTGGCGGACCAAATTGTAGGAATAGTTAGCAGGGCGTATGTTGTACAAGATAGGTAGGTATGATCTGATTAGCTTAGGAGAAGAACAGATACAGGATTCATTCAAAAAATTTGTAGTTAGTAAACTACATTGTTTCCATCATGTGATTTTTCATTAATTCCGTAATAATTAGAAGAATATACTTGTTGGAGGATATTTCCATTAGCATTACATAAAGGAAGTATTTCCATTTTCTCGCTGCAGTCCTGCGTATTTTTTCTTTTTCCAAAGGCGATAAAAGCAGAAAGTTCTGTGCTTGGCGTAATAGAACGGAAGCGTAAGAGAAAGAAAAATAAACGCTGTCAGGCGGATGTGCTGCCCGTCGTGGAAGAGCGGCGGGTGGTGGTATTACAAGGGGCTCTGCCGGCCAACAAGTGGCTGCACATCCATCGCTTCACGGCGCCGCTCCGCGCAGCTCCGATATTCACGGCGGGAGCGGTCTAATGCCCTCAAAGGAACGTTACACAACACGGACGATATCTGCTTCTTTTGTTTCTCGTTCAGCAGCAAGTGGCTTTTCGCGTGTACGGCAAGGAACTCGACAACGAATTCATCCGAGTTCTACATCAAAGAACATCGAAGGTGGATTAAAAATGAGAAATTCGCCCTTATACGATACAACTTCGACGACATAACTAACCCTCCAGACACAAACGATTATTGAGTAAACTACGCAGAGGCTAAGTGAAAACAAACGATTATAGCCATTTCCATCGAAACATGAGATTTTTTTTTCTCCGGAATGGACTTTGGTGTAAAGTTGGCTTAATACAATAATATGTTATCAAGCATAAAGACACAAATTTGGAAAGTGTAAATTTCCATTATTTTTACGCTGAGATTCAACTTACTTAGTTTTTCAGGTAGGTGGCCTTTTCAATTCACAAACTAATTCGAAAAGAGAATACTTATTTCCGTTCTGTTGTTGAGTGGCAACTAATGACTATTAACGCTACTTCCTTAAAATGCCACCTGAATAAAAACTGAGTAAGCGAGTAACTGAAATTTTTAACTTGATAAAATGTTTCTGACAGAATCATGTCTAGGTTTGAAATGCTGAAAGTTAATGTTATTAAATTAAAAGACGGTTGAATAAACTGCAGAACATTTGTTGCCAATCACCAAATAAATAAGATCATAATAAACTGTGAAAGCGACTAACAAGTGGACTCTTGGCTCAGTGGTTGCCTTAACCAAACGGGACATCAGGAGGTCTTCTGCTCGAATCCCCGTCTTGGCTGGTATTTTCATGAGCCTTTAAGCCGACCTCACAGCTTATTGGTTAATGTGAACAACTCCAGAACGCTTACACGGTTCGGATTCCAAGTTAAACTGTAGGTCCCCTCTAGGGCTAACAACCCTTGCAACACTAATGTGTACAAACCCACATCAAATTCAAGCCAAACAGAGGTTTAACGTGGTCCTAGTTGGCCGAAACGAATATACGTTCATGTAACACATTGAATTAATGTCCTCGTACATCAGAACAGAAAATACTTGTGGAAGATATGAGGTTATTGCTGCCAAACTATTAATACCTATTGTGATATTACAGGGATTTTTGTATGTTTAAAATAGGCGTATGGTCATAAATACTGTGGAAGATGTTCTGTTTATGGATCTAAACTGCTTACAAACACGCTTAAATGTAAAATATATGTGAAAATACATACCATATTAACTTCACAGATAACATGTATTTTAGGCGATAACTTTATGACTACAGTAGGAAAGGAAATAAAACTGAACTCTAAATATACATAGCCCAAAAAAGTTTAGTATACCTTACAAGGTCGTAATTATCAGTTAGCAGAAGAGTTGCTGCAGTACCACAGCAGCACCGCGTGAGTATTTTCGAGCGGTAATGAGTCGATATGGATGTCGATCTCGAGATGCCACAGATTTATAGGAGATCGGCAGCTTGTTTGGCCAGTATTACTGAAATCCAGTCAAAAGAGTCGTGCTCCAGTCGAAACTATGAGCCCCAAATCAACTCCCGAATTCCCTTAATAGTTTTTCGTCTATATCGTCTTTTCATCATATATTTCGGCCTGTGCCTAGTGTTTTTATTTTTGTTGTGATTGATTTGACCCACTCATAAGTCAGAGATTGTAACGACTGATTCGATAATTAAACAATATTTTTTGCTGTATGTCGGTATAAAATGCAATGAATATAGCGTCTGGTTAAAATAGTTAGTACAAAGATTTATTGTCGTGAAATCTTTTCTACAGCTCACCCCACAGTACTCTCAAACGTCTGTCTTTTCTATTATCTGTCGCTAAAGAAGTAAAAGGAAAGTGGACCATGTCAAATATACATTTCTTTAGTCATTCTAAAAATTTGTCACTATGTATAAGATGTAGAACAAAATAATCGAAACAGCGCAAACATCTGAGAACTCTCTTTAACAGTAAACGTGTTCGGATTTTCGTGGAACTGCTGTTTGGTGTGTGACGTCACTCTAGTGTGGCATAAAACGTGGACTGAATGCTTTTGCCATCTCCAACGCAGGAATTAGAAACATGCTTCCGATGGATGTGCTCTGCGGTAATCTGCTACTACATTACATGATCTTCACTTCTATGTTTTATGGCGTTTAGCGTTCCATATCTTCTGAAATACGAAATCCGTACGCAATCAGTCGTCAAAATGCCTGTTATGCGTGTTTGTCAGTTTCACAACTTCAAATTAGAAACTTGTAGTCTAGCACGATTTTAGTTCTTATTAATCTCAACACAATCATGGCCAAAAATTTGGTAAAATTATAGGACTGAAAACAATTGTAGAGGGTTTAATCGTGCGTTGCAGAAAGTTTTTTATATATATAATTCTTATAGGATTGTATTCTTTTTGACAATCACTTTCCTTTCTTTATGTTTTAAAATAATAATATCAGGAGTGTGTCAAAGTATTGACATAACGACCGGAAGTGTTTTATATTAAGCGGAAAGGTATGTTTTAATGAGCTCATAACCTGTCATTACATAAACATAATATGTTAACTAAAAATATCTCTGATACTGGCTTCACGTTTTCTTTTTTTTTTAAATTTATTTGGCCTTTGGTACAAACCATACAGCCAGCTTGGTTACAGTTTGGTTATTTCTACAAGTGGTTTTTAATAGTTTTGATGTCTGGTTTCATTTGATATACGTTCATCTACTGTGCATCATAGAACACATGCTCAATATAACCCAATATAATACAATATAAATACAATATAAAAAACAATAATACAATATGATACAATAGTTCGATAAAATACAATATAAAATTCATAACATACCGTATAAAATAAAATACAATATATACATGCATCATGTACATACAAAATTCAGCATACAAGTTTTGTAAATTGTTCCAGTGGTTACATGTACCCTTAAGCCACAGTTTAGAATACACAGCCTTTGGTACAGAAATCAACAGACTGGTTATCTTTCAATGTAATGTGGGTTTTAGAAATGAGAATGTCATATTTCTATGTTGTTTCTTATTGCAAAATTGAAGAGAATCATGAAGATTTCCGTCCTATTTTCGTGGAGAAGGGTCTGCATCTTGGAAGGGAATACCACACCGTGTTTAGTCAGTTCTTCTATTAATTCAGTTGATTCTGCCCAGCGGCGTCCACAGGCAAAAAAATATATGATCTACGTTCTCGACACTAATACCGTCACATTCACAAATGGGGGGGGGGGGGGGGTGACCGCATTAATCCTAAAGAGGTGGCTCGCGAAGCGCCCTTGGTTGAATTTGAGCCTAGAGACAAAGGTTTGTGATCTTCCTTGAGATTTGGATGTTGTCATGCCAGTTTGAGCGTGGGATAGTTGGATGGATTTTTCTATAGTATTCACCTTTATGTGTATCTTTTGACCGCCACTCTCTTTCCCATCTAATCTGGTTTATTGCGGAATATAGGGGTCAAGTCCGACGCCGGAATTTGTTAATTTTCTCACCATTGAGTGCTGCTGACTTAGCTAGTCGGTCAGCTACTTCGTTGCCTCTTATTCCTGCGTGACCTTTGGCCCATATAAATGTCACTTCCGATCCTTTATCTCTGAGTCTTGCTACTAGCTGTACAATATCATATATCAGCCAGCTTCTGCCGTTGTCCGCTGCCAGGTTAGATAATCTCAGTAAAGCTGATCTGGAATCTGATATGATGATTAGTCTGTTCGTCCGCAAATGTAAGCCGTATTCTAGGGCTTTTAAAATGGCTTGTAGTTCGGCGGTATAGATCGATGCCTCTTCCGGGAGTTGATATAAGCCCTCTCTTTTCATTAGCAGGGTCTGCGAAGGCGCAACCCACCCGATTTCCAGATTTAGAGCCGTCTGTATATAAGCATATGGGGTTATCTGCCAGCTTTGTAATGCGGTCCTTTAAGATTTTTTTATTGTGGTTGCCTTCCGCTTATAAATTTTTGTCTAGGATAATGTCTAGTCTTGTCTTACCTCTCGAAAGTCTGTGCAGATGTACCGGAAGGAGGCGTGATCTATAGATTATGTTGCTATATTTTTTAACTTCTCGGAAGGCGGTTGTTAGAGTAGGGGCCGGCTTCTGTTTCCAGTACCTCCGTTCCGTGTATTGCATTGTGAGAGCAGATATTTTTGCAATAAGTTGATCATCCTTTACTTCGAGTGGCTTCACGTTCGAAACCGCTTTAATCCCACGAGTCACATACGAGACTTGCACGTTCCTTTGTTGACACAGGTGGATCCCCCGGTAAACAAACCCAGAAACAGATGTGACTTTGTCCAACAGGCGCTGACTGGTCCGGTGGCTTCTGAGCTATACAGTGGACACTACGCTTCCTCATTCGCAGTCAACTGATATCTTAAAACTACAGCGCACGCAACTTATTGTTATAAAAATCAGACAGTGATTTTATTCGTTAGAAAAATTCGCTGTTATTAGAATTTATGATGATCAACTACAAAAAAAAAAAAAAAAAAAAAAAAAAAAAAAAAAAAAAAAAGTTACATCCTTGTTAACTTAATAGTATATAACATTAAACCCAAGTAGTCGGATATCTCACTAGGTCGACTCGTCACATCATGAGTCAATATTTTCATACAAAGTTTGTTATTTAGCTCAAATGTTGCACTGAATTTCAATTAATAAATAAAACAATTATTCACTCTTTTAGCAGCGATGTTTTATAAATTTACACTTATTTTTTGGGTTTAGTGCTGCGTATTTCTTACTGGCGATTGCAACGTTTCGGTCCCAGTCTGCTGCCTACTCAGGAATGCTTCCAGTTAAAGTATCCGCTTTGTTTCCCGGTACAATGAACGGACTGTTTATATTTTTGGGCAAAGTGTCCGCTGTTCCAGAGACGTTCAAGCTCCATTGAGGGATCTGGTTGTTGTAACAAAGTGTTCGTCTTGGAAGTATACACTTTCACCATTTGGCTCAATCCACAGCCCTCGTCGTTGTTAAATTTTTTAATGTTTATAGTTTCCATGGATTCCCTCATTTTTTGTGACAAGAAATCCTTTTTTTTTTTTTTTTTTTTTTTTTTTTTTTTTTTTTTTTTTTTGTAATATGGTTGTTCTCCCAATAAATTCTGTTCCGACAGTGCCGATTTGGTGGTTTGTTCAAGTCTCGCTTGACTATAACCTTCTTTCAATCTAACTGTGTTCAATCTGGATTTTTTGCCAATATCACTTGCTCATATTCATAAGGAATCTTGCACGATCCACTTGTAGCTCTTTGGTTCTCACCTTATTCATACTGCTGAAAGTAGACTGAATATTGACTTTGGCCAGTACTTTTAAGTATGCTCTCAGTGACTCCATTTATATAAAGCAGAAAGGTTTTCTTCTTTTATTATTTTTCTTAGTTATTGATTTTGTTCAACCTTTTACTGCTCAAAGCGTCGGCTATCACCTTGCACTTGTATCCATTCCCACGCAAGAAATACACTGCGCTAAAACTAGAAACGTAAGTGCAGTTTCTTACTCTAAGCGAAGCGTCTTGTATGTGTGAGCGTACAGTGCGTGTAACATACCTACATCAAGATAGTGTGGTGACACAGACAAATAGTGGACTAAGGCGGCACAGCACGTTATCATGTCTCCAGACAGACTCACAAAGACCCGGGATCTACTCCACAAGCTGCACAAACAACGACTGAGTCACTCCTCACAAACATCTCGTGCAAATGGTTGCTGCCATTTTCTATTGCTATTAAACGTTACTGAGTAAACAAATTCGGCGGCTTAGTACCAGCCGATATTCTGCTCTGAAATGAAGCCATCAACCTATATGTCTTTTACAAGTCATTGAAAGTTTGTGCAGACGCAGCAGCACGATTTTAGACTACCCAAATGACAGAGCTGCAACGCCAATAAAACCAACCGTGTGATTAGACAAGGCGTTACTTGTTTTATATCTGCAAAATCTGGAGAAGAAGTGAAAGGACGTAGCATAAAAGGTGTTCGAATACAAAATACCAGTCATTGAACCCATTACTCTTCTCTCTTGATCAGGCCAGTCGTATCCTCAGACCGAGCGTGGTGGTGTAACGGTTAGCGTTCTGGCCTCGCATTCGGGTGGACGCTGGTTCGAATCCCCGCCCGGGCATCTAGATTTGGGTTTTCCATGGTTTCTCAAATCACTCCAGGCAAATTCCGGGATGCTTCCTTCAAAATGCCATGGCTGAATTCCTTCCCATTCCTTGCCCCTCATCCCTTTCCCGTCTCTAAAGACCTCGCTGTTGAGAGACGTTAAGCAGATAAAAAAAAGTATCCTCAGAAAACAATTTACAAAAATCAATACGTTTGCTAAATCCCTCAAAAAAACATATAATTGAAAAATCTCTAAAAGTAAAACCAAATTTATTTCATTTAGAAGAATATAAATAACGGAATCACAAATATGTTTTAAAGATTTCTGTCTCAAACAGATGTGAGAATTCAAATGTCTGGTGTGCAATTTCAAGCACCAACACAGCAGGGTCATTGGATTTAGATATAAGTTAAAGAGTTGTATTGAACGATTCAAAGGACAATGGGTAAATCGTGTCGAAAAAGATGTATCAATCTCATCATTATTACTTCCCGCTACTTCGTATCCCAAGAAAGTTTTTCTGCCTCTCTCCTCAGAACATCACATTTCATATCGAAATACTCAAATTCAAGACAGTAAGTCAGTGGTGTGGTGCGGTACGAGTGGTCTAGGCGTCCGAGCTACGCCTTCAGGTTAGGTATTTTAATAGCCTATAGTGTCCGTCATTAGGCTCCGATCACTGTTGAAGATCTTTACAGTGTGAAGTCTGTACAGTAGCACTTTTGACTTTTGGAAACGTGGTCTCTAGCTATGAGAGATTGTTTGCTGGCCATTCAGTTGTGTAAAAGGAAGCAAAGGGTTCTGTTGATAGTAAAGAGACTCAATGTGACCTTGACGCTATTTTAACTTGGTAGAATAAATGGCAACGTAAATTAAATTACAATGAGAGCGAGGTAATGCTCACAACGAGTATGAAGACACCAGTTGCCCACGAGTTTGAAGTAAGCCATTAAATTATTGACGACTGATGAAACCGTCAAGTACCTAGGTGGGATCAGCACATAACTGGAGAAGCTAATTCTCGATGGCAACTGCCAGATCTAATCTTGAAGAATCGTGACGCATCAGTAAAGGAAATATCGAGTAAGGCTTTTGTGCTTCCTCATGTGGAGTATTGTTGTGTTGTATATGATTCTTGCCATAAGGGATTTATTAATAGTATCGGAAATGTGCAGATTTGGGAACGCTTGTTGTAGTCCTTACGTAGTTGTAACAGAATTAATGCGGATATTAGGCTAGGAGTCTTTGATAGACAGACGATGTAATATCCGCATATATTTATTGAGTTAAGTGCGAACAGCTTCTGTAATTTAGAATGCAGTGAAATGTTTCTTCCACTAAAGAACTTCAGTTGCAATGACTGGGTAGATAATATCAGGAAAATGGGGTACCGTACTGATGTCCATATTAATTCCTTTTTTCTTTGCTTGTGCAATTATGAAATAAAAACAACAGAACAGAGATTACCTACCGAGAGTGGTGGGTGAATGGTTAACGTTTTGGCCTCGCATTCCGGAGGACGCTGGTTCGAATCTCCGTCCGGGCATCCAGATTCGGGATTTCCATGGTTTCCCCAAATCGCTCCAGGCGAATGTCTGGATGCTTCCTTCAAAAATGCCATGGCCGAATTCCTCCCCGCCTCTAATGACCTTAGCCGTCGACGAGGCTTAAAGCTTTAACGACTTATCAACATCGAGGTCATTAGACATTGGAGGGGATAAGGATGGGAAGGAATTCGTCCATGACTTCCTGAAGGAAGAATCGTGGTATTCGCCTGGAGTGATTTTTAGAAACCATGGAAATCCGAAATCAGGATTGCCGGATCGCGACTTGAATCCACGTCCTCACGAATGTGATGTTCAAGTGCTTTCAGTTCAATTTTCCTGCTTCAAATCACCTTCTTCCACCCCCAGATTTGCGTGAATTGAAGAATTTATAATGGAATAAACGACTAACTTCGTGTTATGATATGACGATGTTATCTGAATGTGATGTTTAGGTTTGTTCTGGAAGATCTCAATACCTTTAGGCCGCTCAAATTCCAGCAGTTTGGTTGACTATTGCAGTTTATGTTGGAAAGCAGCTCCGCTTGCGTCGACCTTGCGGTGCGAGATATGATAACACGGTTTCGAAGACTGACAGAGAACCAGGTCGCGCGGAAGGACGACTCGTGTTGCCTTTTAGAATAGAAATTTAATAATTAAGCTGGACTGCGGAGCTGCAATCCGCACACGACCGTCATACTGAAAGTCGTGAGCAACATTTTTTTAACAGTCTTAATTTTTATTTTGAAGCCATACCAAGTACTTTATCCTATTTTTTTTTTGCACAAATTCTTTACATCGTTCTGCAAGTTTGAAAATACCCTTACGACAGAACTCCGTCCCAGCAGACTGCAGACACTGACGCACTGCTTGCCAGAATCTCGTAGCGTTGGCCTCGCATCTCTTCCTTAACAGAACCGAAAAGATGGTAGTCGGAGGGCGCCAACTCGGGACAGTTCGAAGGGTTTCCCATCCAAATGTCCTAATCTTCTCCATAGAGGCTTGAGAAGTATACGGATGCTGTAGGATGATGATCTTTCTAAACCTTCCGATGCCCTAAGCTTTAATTATTTCTTACAATGCACTATGTCCTACTGCAAGTTTTGCAGCGATGTCATTCACAACGATACGTCACCAACTCTTTCTTGTTGTATTCCGTGCAGGCAGTTCGATGACACCCTCTAGGAGGCTCGTCTTGGATACTCGTGTTCCCGTCTTTGAAATCAGCTGACGCACATGCGGACATCTCCATAGCACGTTGAAGACTGAGGTGGATTTCAGCATCTGATTTTTTCACTTTAACGAGAAATTTAATTACACCACGCTGTCGAACCGAAACATTTATGTCCGCTATTTCTTAAATATTGTCTGTATTCACGTGATTGCATCAAACAACGTCACAATCTGACAACAGGTCGTGTGCAGACAGTGGGTTACGACCCTGCTGTCCTTTAATTACATTGCTGAAATTTTCATGATTTATAATGAGTTGTTCATGACTTTCAGGATGGACCTCATAGAATGAAATCCTGTTGTCACCAGTAGCAATCGCCAGCCAGAATACAATTCTAGGCTCTAGTTCCCCACTGAATACAGAAAAATATGAACGTTAAATTTTTAACTGTCGCCATCATATTCTCGAGGTACTATAATCTAATTTTATCCACGTAAACTCTGGATATCATGTTAAAAGACACCTCCTTACATTTACTGTTAATTTTATATTAATTTTTTTATGTGATTAATTTTTACAAACTAGGAAACAGCATATGTAATATTTGTGAGGAGGGAATGAAGAAGTTAGTCTTTGGTGACTTCAACCATAGAGATAGTATCTTTGGATCGGAATGTCAATTTTTTTTTTTTTTCAGGTCAGAGACTGCGAGTCTGCAACAGAGAGACTCACTTGTCAGTCGCAGAATGTCTTGTATCTATTGGGTTAAAGAACTTTAGTATTAATGAGATGTAGTGAAGAAATGTAGAAATAATCATTGTAAGAATTGTAACTGAAGCTGTGAAGTAATGGAAACGTTTGCGCAATGAACTGATAAATGGAGACAAATAAACGAAAGAGTGAATCCGTTTGGAAGGGACAGTAAAGAGACATTGTTCTGCATCTTCTAATTGCTGGGATATCCTCAAGCTAAAGCTCTAGGTCCAGCAACCAGTTGAGATGTAAACTATTCAGCCGCGGCTTTGCCACGTTGCCCAGGGTGCACATCGCCATAGAATGCCCTCTCAGGAGATTCAGTGGTACAATGAATCAGATTCACGAAGCAACAACAGAATCAATTGAATGGCTGCAATCGTTAGACATCAGTCTGTAGAATTAGTTATATTTATTGTAAGTTAATGTAGTTACTGTTTTTGTATTTCATCTGCCATACGAAATAAATAAGTAAAGAGACAAGTGCGTTGAAATTAATGTGCTTTCGTTGTGTGGTAGTAACGCAAATAAATTTAGATGGTTACTCTTGCGTAAATTGGTATTTTAAAAAACTTGTTTTGGAGAGAGTTAAAACGGAAGAGGAAACAGAAATCACCATTTACTTCAGCCCTGAATTTTACTAGACAAGTAGTAACAGTTTTGTCTAACAAAACAGATTGGTAAGTGGTAAAATAGCATTCACTTCATGATTAGTCGCAATGTTAACCAGACTTCATGCAAATAATACCGTTACTCGGCAGAACTAACTAATTGTCCAGGGGCCTTCCTCATAAATTAAAATATATATATATATATATATATATGAAACTTGAGATAGTTCGTTGTTACCGACGATTGTTTGAAATTGCGTCATTTCCACCTGGGTAGTACAACCTTGTAATTCTACGTATTTCTGCCAATATTCTTTAGCCTGAGCCTTACAAATCGTCATGAGAGAAATAACTCGAATGTTGTTTTGGAAATAGCATATGCACCCCAAAATGCCGATAGCCCATAAATAAAAGACAATTGTGCATCGAACTGAGGTTAAATTTCCAGGAAGTCACAGTATTCAGTACAATTCAAACGAGAAGCGTGCCACAAATACAAAACTACTGGTCTAAGTTCTGTGACCGTACAGTGAAGCTTGCCTCTCTCGATTACTAGAAGGGAGCAGTATTGACAATTCACACTTTGATTGCCAAGTACGCCTCGTATCTTTCCGTCGTGCTAGTCTACATTTGTTTTTCATCAAAAGTAGGGTTAGCAGTCGCAGTTACAAGTTGAGTCCTGCAGTTTGCCTGAGTTCGTGTATCACTTATAACAGTTTGAAAGAATTCTCTCATCCCGATTAAAGGTCCCCGCTGTTTCTGTTTGATTTCCGCGTTGGAGCGCACACTGTACGTACAGAGTGTTGACCCTGGATGCCGGCAGTTCAGCTGCTGAGTGCTGAGAAGCCTGTGTAATGGAAGCCCCGGAAGCGACGCAATTAACTGCCTGCTACCGAGCTCTGCCCTCGAGGGCGTCCACAACGCGACACCGTCAGTCGACGCCTGCACTATTTACGTTAACACCACGCGATGTTTCTGGCACACAATGACGAATCCTCACGTCACAAGAACTTCACTCAGACACTGCTTGCTTGAGTGAGTGACTATTTCACAAATGTATCTCTTCATTTATTTACTGACCGAAATTCAGTAGTTATCGTGGCTTTGCAGCTCGCGTGCTTCCAGATTTATCGAAATGTTTACTTTAAGATACCGAAGAAAGTTTTCTCTCTCTCTATTGTCCATTGTGGACCTACTGCATAGGTGTTCTCCATTGCCTAGGAAATTGGATGGTGGTACCTGGAGCTAAAATTTTGAAAACCCTGTGTTATTTGATTGAAATTCAATTTGTGTGTATAATTATTAGTAGCAGAATACGATTCTGCCAGGTTGCCTATCAAAATATGACCGCAAGTATTTTTAAGTAAGTTTTAAAAAAAAAAAAAAAAAAAAAAAAAAAAAAAAAAAAAAAAAAAAAATATTCACTTGTTTTTTTAAATAAATTACAATTCATTTCAAAGAGAGACATATAAAGAAAATAAAAAGCTTAGTCTAGCTATATAAAAGTGGCCGAAAGTAGGGATTTCCAGCTGTGCATCAAACCGTCTGTCAGATGGTGTATTGCGCTAACTAAAACAGCTGGCGTATTCGGGAGGACGGCGGTTCGAATCCCCGTCCTGGCATCCAGATTTGGGTTTTCCATGGTTTCCCAAATCACTCCAGGCTAATGCCGGGATGCTTCCTTCAAAAAGGCCATCGCCGAATTCCATCCCATTACTTGCCCCCCATCCTTTCCCGTCTCTAAAGACCTCGCTGTTAGAGAGACGTTAAGCAGATAAAAAAAAAAAAAAAAACAGCTGGCAATCCCTACTTGCGACTACTTCTATATAGGCAACCCAAACTTTTTATATTCTTTACACGTCTCTTATTGAAATAAAATGTTTTTTTTTTAAAGTGATCGGAAGTTTTTGAAATTTAATTAAAAATACTTGTGGCCATATTTTGAGAGGCAACCCGGCAGAATCGTATTCTGCTACAAATAATTATACGTAAAGATTTTATTCCAATCAAGTAACTGGTGGACGTAGATATCCTGGAGCCGGATCTTGTACTATAGGTAGCTGGTAGGGTGAGGGTAAGAGGGAGGTAGGGTGGAGGCGTCTCTGTAGGCAGAACCTGGAGCGTTTATCCTGAGGGCGGAATGTTTATGTCATCAGCTGTCTGCAAAATCTGTAACCTGTGTTCTGTGTGATGAGTGAATGTGTAGTTCACTGGCGACCGTACCAGCATTCGCCTGGGTGTTTGCGCGAAACCGTTTAAAACCCGCAATCGGGACGAGCACTACGCGGTGTTCACGACTCCAACCTGCTCCCATTACAGCTCCTACATCCGGTATGGTCGCGGGTTCTATTATTTATTCTTATTACATATAATCGGAAAATACCACTTCGTAGGATCGAGCAATTCTGAGAACGTACCATAAATTTAATCTTCATACCACAGCATTCAGCTATATACATAACGACCCTGATTTTGGCTATATGCGGGTAGTAATTCTCCTTCTTAATAACAGGAAAAATTAAGATCTCAAGAATATTCGTTCCATATGGCGGCCTAGATCAGAAATCATCAAAAAACACTAGATGTTATTATTGTGTATACATCCTGTACTCAGTAAGCAAGATATCGGAAACCACTGGACCTGAAAAACAGGAGGGCATACTAACCATCCTCACTGGTTAGATGAAAGCAAGTGGTTCGGTTGAGTTTATCTTCTTTTGTAATAACAAACTTGTTTTTTCTGATTAAGTTAACGTCTATGAGTTCCATTACAAGAAGAGTGTAGATATATACGTTAATTATTTAATCTTATATCTTTAAACGAGAAATTCTAATATATATATATATGGTATCTCTGAAACGGCTCTAACAATTTGTATGAAATTTCGTATTTAGGTAACGTTTTGCTTTTTAAGTTTATCTAAATAGGAGACTTCCATGATTTTAAAAAATACAAACAATTTTTGTATTTGGTATCTCTGAAACGACTCGAATGCCATATCGTAGATACTTCAGGTACCAGGAAACTTACTGATAGTTAGTTTCTCTTTGGTTACAAGAAAAAAAACTCTTATGCCTTTGTATACCAGCTGACCCAAGCTAATATTTCGCACAGCATTGCGGTCAGTCACCGAATAGTAACATAATAATAAGGAAATAAGTAAATTCAAGTATATTTATTAATGAAAGGTATTTTATTTTGAAGAGTATTAATAAATATCAGTCTTATTGTAAAATGTCGGTATCATTAGATACTACATGTTTGATTGTAAAACAAATAGATATTGGCCTTGGTAGAAGTGTTAATTTTTTTTTTACTTTGTTACTTTGCATTACTTCTTTAAAAATAATGTTAGCAGTTATAATGCTATCGTTTACTTTTTGACCGTATGTGTTTTTAACAAACAAACAAAACAAAAAATGTTTAAGAACGCGTGGTAAAGCACGTACATGCGTCCATACGAAAAAACAGGTTCTGGTGAATACAATCCTTCACTTTGAAGCTTTATTAACGGCCATCACGAAGTTTACTTTTATCGGGAATTGTTTTCTTATCGTTTGGAAAGGCACGGTTGGATCAGAAGGTGTGAGGTAATGCGAGGTATGAGCATAGTTTTATCGGAGTGAATGAATTTAGCACTCATGATGTACTCGTCTAAATGAATTAACACTAATCTTGCACCATTAATTAATCCCTGTTTAGTATTAAGATTTCTATTTAACATAATAATAAGATTTTTCTTTAAATGCAGTGTATGAGATGGTAAACACGACGATCTCGGAAACGGCTCTAGCGATTTGGATGAAATTTCATATGTAGGTAACACGATTTTACCAAAAAAGGAAGCAATTCATGTATTTCGTGTCTTGCGAACGGCTGTTAACTCATCTCGTAGTCGTTTCAGGTACCAGTAAGGCTACCGATGTTTCTTAAGCTTCTCTTTGGTCAGAGCAAGGAATTGAGCCGTTCGAATGCCTAGGAAACCTTCAAGATATCTTACATGTTGAACAGAAATCTAGTGGTGCCGAGCAAAGTTCGGTCCTCAGATAACTTAATTTATTTTCGAAGAGGCCATTGACACATGGGCAATTTCCCTATTCATGTACTTACGCATTTCACGAACATTATCTTAAGTACTTTCATTGTCTGAGGTAAGTGTTGCCATTTACCTCTGTAATTTATTCCAGTCTCTCACTTCCCCAT
The DNA here is from genome assembly GCA_031002005.1 of Vandiemenella viatica. Taxonomy (NCBI): domain Eukaryota; kingdom Metazoa; phylum Arthropoda; class Insecta; order Orthoptera; family Morabidae; genus Vandiemenella; species Vandiemenella viatica. The sequence goes on along the minus strand of CM061920.1, from coordinate 37,140,572 downwards.
ATTTTTCGTCAGATTCTGCTACCATGAACCGTGTGAACATTCGCCACCATGGGTGGGTCTACCCGAAGTCTAACCGAGACCGTAACGTCTGGCTTACCCAGTCTACTGGAGGAATGTCTTGTGCTGCCACCTCTCTGCGAAACGTCCAACTCTGTGTGTTCTGTATGATAAGCGTGTAGTTTAACAGGTGCAATTGTATATCCACACTGGCGGGTCTCACAGTACCTTATCTACAAAACACTGTTTTCCCACTCCCCTATGCCTGGAACCCAGTGCCTGTTGGGGGTTCTCTTCCCTTCAATGTGCTATTCCTAATTCTTTTACCAATGTTCATTAAGTCCTCATTTCTAACTTATGTCGTATGATCTCTGCGCACTGTCTTCATCCGCCGTCTGTCAGACAATGACTCGAAACCCAACTGCTTTATCTTGTCAGTTTTCTGCACTAATTTCCATTGTTGATCTTGCAGCAGCGTAGAGTAAATGAACAATGTATCATGAATATTATTACCGAGTGTGGGGGGTGAGCGGGAACGCTCTGTCCTCGCATTGTGGACGATGTCTGAATCCCCATCTGGAGGTGGTTTCCCCAAATACTCCAGGCAAATTCCGCGAAGCTTCCTTCAAAAGGCCATGGCCGAATTACTTCTCTTTCATTTTCCTAAGTCCTTTCCCGCCTATAATGACCTCGACGTCGACGAGCCGAAAAGCCGTAAGCAATATATATATATATATATGTATATATATTTTCAAGTATAAATCAGTTGTCAATACAAAAATATATCCGAACACCGTAATGTAAGTTAAGGAGATTTAAATAATCTCGTGTTCAAAAGAATACGCAGGTCGTTTCAGTTCTTACCAGAATAAATTCTATTTTTTTATACTCACTATCGTATTACAAGCTTCCTAATGGTTTTCTGCAGGTTCAGTGTTCCTTTTTGTTGTTGAAAACGGATAGTCGCGGAATCTGGTGTTACACTGTACACTGGAGTGTCACAAACCGTGTTAACTTTGTTCCATGTCTTCCGTGTTAATCCGTTTGTGAAATTTGAATATTCTTAATCTTTATTAAAGAACCCTCAGAAGTCAGTAGCTAACTGCAGAAAACCAAGTGAATTCCGTAACTGGCACGGCCGGTGGTGAGGTGTGGTCGCACCTCTCCGCGGAAAGAGTTGCGCTGTTTCAACGTCACCTGCTGACGTGCCAGGTAGGATTTTATATTCCTATATACGCGATAATTGTACTGGGACTGTAAAATACACACTACTAGAGAATTTTATAAATAGATGTTAAATTGCGATATAATGACGAGAAGCATCTTTGTCTAACTGAAAATATTTAGAACATTACATAATACTCATCACTACTAGTCTTTAATCCGAAGATCCCTTCACAAAAATATCAATCAAAAATTGCCAATTCCTGGGATATCCGTGTTGTAATATAATGCTATGTGTGGTTACTTGAATTTTTTAACTGAATACTATCATCAATAGATAACTGTGAACGCTTTTGTGGTGGCAACACTGAAAGAAAGCTTCCCGGGCTTCTAGCCGCGTCAAATTTTAATCGTCTGGTGACTTTTCGGAAGCTAGTACCACTTCCACTTTCAAACCACCGCTCAACATCGATATAATCAATATTTAAGCCACCAAATTGTATTACGAAGGGTCTTACTTTAGCTGTTATACACATAGTATGATTCACATTTGAAGTGCATCGATACAGTACAATAAGGATCTCTAACCCAATGGTATTATGTCTACTTTCTGCACCTCATACTGTTTGACAGTAAGGCGTACGCAGTTATTTCTTTCTCCCAAGACAAGATAGTACCATACTCTTCACAAATAAAAAAACAATTGTAATGCTTATCCCGTCAATCATTCGGTCCCATCGGATTTCAGAAGCCTAACTGGCGGTTAACGCTGAAACCTTTATTATTAACAGAACGGGGAGATACAGGTCACAATTTTCCTTTCATTCAGTCTAACAATGCAACATATTATCCAGTCTCACACTTCTTTAATGACCAGAACGTGCTGTTATGATCTCCCTTCTACAGTTTCTCCGTATTCCGTTTAAAACAGTTTTAGATCCTCCGGAATCTGTCTCTGTAAAAACAACTGCCACTAGCGACTGTTCTTGGTGGAAATACACGGAAAGATGTCTTTTATAGCAGTTTCAGGCCGCAGAGAAACTTGACAATGGACTCGCACGATCGGGAACCCTGAGTTTACGAGTGGGACGTGTCGAGCGGGAGCACGTGTCGCGCCTTCCAGACGAGAGAGGTGTTCCCGCCGCGCTGTGGTGCGTGGCCGGCGGTCGATACGGCAGGCGGTGTGTGAGCAGCCGGTAATGCAATCTGGGTCCGCCCAACAACGAGATCAAGGCTCCCCGGCACCTCCATATCCGTCCCTCCGGTCACATTGCCAAAAACTGCTCGGTCGCTGTAAATGTCCGAGGCCGGATTTTCCTGTGGCCCCAAAGAATTTCCTAACGGAGAACTGAACTCGCTGTATCATGATCCAGTGAATACCTTGATTTTTATATCAGTTAACACGATTATGAGAGGTTTAGTTACTAGCAGCACATAATGACGATTGTGAAGCGCACTGTTCTTAAGCTCAAGGGAATGCAGGTAGAAAAGGAATAATACAAACAAATTATGTTTGAGGAATAGTGATACACATATTTTGCACCTTTGCTTAAATTACTTTCAGTAATTGCGAAATAACTATAATAATACAATGATTTTCAAAACTGGCTGAATTTTTTGCTTTTCCTTAAGGTATGATAAGTTTCAATAGCATTATGTTGTAGAGGAATCAGTTAAAATATCAAAGAATTATAACAATTTGCGTGCTAAGCCATTTCTTACAAAAATTAAGTTTAGTTCACAGATTATTACACAGTCGATTCGTTTAAAGAATACTTGAAACAAAATAATAAAACTGGAAAACGTTACTTGATTAACGAATTTATCTGAAAATGGTACTGTATAAAAATGTATAAAACACTGATATGTTATAAAGACGCATCACTTTTAATGATTAAGAAAACGTCGTAGTGAGTTATCGGTAACTTTCTGGCCTCGTATTCTGGAGGACGCGGGTTCGAATACACATCTGACCATCCATATTTCGGTTTTTCAATGGTATCCCAAAAATCACTCCTGACGAATGGTGTGATGGTTACATCAGAAGGGCCATGGCCGAATTTCTTCCCGTTCACCACCCCGTGTCCGTTTCAGCCTCTAATTTCATCGACGACTCCAATTAAGAACTTTTTACAAATCAAAACAGTTGTTTTGTAAAATTAAAAAATATATATATAACGTTGTACAGCAATGTTTACAGACACTTCCATTGCTTCTCAGACTGAATTTAATCTTTGGCCCTGCAACAATTAGCGCAGAATGTAGCCGCCTTCCTAGCTGAAATTATAAATTACTGTTCAGACTGGCACAAGGTATCGAAGGCATCATGCTAGAATAACAAATATAAAATTTTGCAGAACTTAATTATGAACTTTGTAAGATTAGCTGAAAAATGCTTCCCAAATTAATAGAGTTAATTGCAAGAAATTAGGTAGTAAATTTTGAACGGTTTAAATTGTTATCGTGCCTCACAACAAAGGGTGGGGGGGAGGGGGGACGGAGAGTTAATTTGATGCAACGTTTCGAAGTGGCTCTCCCACATCATCCTGCGGGAAAGCCACTCGCGTTAAATTAGCACTCTCCCTTTGTGGGAGGCCCAAGATTATTCTATACAACTGATACACCAGGAAAGCCCCCATTCATTAAACCACCAAGCAGCTACGTCAAGTTCATTGATAAGATGCACAGTCAGTAATGTTGCTCCGTTTGTTGTCATGCAGAAAATTTGTGTCTTGCTGAAGGCAAACAAAGTTGTTTCCTTCTTGTATCAGAAACCGTAATAGACGAAAGTGAATGTGGGAATTTATCTCATCTAAATTATCATTTCAAGATTGTTGAATACTGTTTAGCGAGCCCGAAATGCTAGATAATTGTTTAGCAGCGAACAGAGAAGAACAACGAGAGCAGTAGCTAGAGTCATATTAAAAAAAGACTGCAGGTGTTTGTGTGCTTTTAGTCTGATTCCCCGTCTACTGTAAAGGTTATTAGAGACTGGAATAACATTAGAAGTGGTATCAATCCCAGAATGCCATGTAACGATGTGTTAGCCATTTGTTTGCCGTAAGTTACAAGGTGAATGGTGTGCAATATCCCGGTAAGCAATTAGACCAAGACAGGAAATCATTTATATCCTCAGTTACGATTGCAAGAACTTATTAGCCGACATCTCGACGTCATTATTATCACTACTTACATGTGTTTTAATAACAATTACTTATCCAGTCAACAATATCTGTTGGAATCTTGATAATATACTACAAAGATTTCATAAGAAAACTTATTGTTTCTTGTCATGAAAAGGCAATCGATACTCTCAATAGCACTGATGTATAATTTTGAAAGATTTTTTTTTGTATTATTGTGATATGTACGAGGTTTGTTCAAAGTGAATTATTTAATTTCGTCAGATTCGTACAGTCGATTTTTTCTTCTTCTTATTTTGGTACTCTCTTTCCGCACATATATTCACAGTTTCAACTTGTAATGACACATTATAGTCGTGTGAAGTTGCATTAAGACGCAACCACGAAAGCTTGCGGACAGTTTGCAGGACGGCAGCTGGCTATCCGACAGGTAGCACGCTTCCCAGAACTCGGAAAGAATGTGGTTATGCCTCACCCGTCAAATCCGCTGGACTGCTAGGCGGGAGGGGTGGACGGACTCACTAGAACAATAATGAATGCCTGACAGTTCACGCTATCCAAATCTAATCTCTTAATGATATCATATTAAAATTAATTAATGCAATCCATATGCTTGATTTAATATATAATAGTTTTAAACGGTGCCTTGATTATCAATTCATATCCCCCATACTAAATATTAATTGATAAATTTATAATAAATAAAAATAATTACATTTTCTGATTTCACAATTAGCGTGACACTTCAAACTTTATAGCATTCTTTGCATTGTTTGTGAGAGGTATAATTGTTAGAAGTGTTTTATGTGTTTTGTGTTTTCTGCTGTCGAAAAAAATGGATCAAAGATTTTGCATCACATTTAGTGTAAAAAATGAAATTAAGTGCTCCAAAACACTTGACATGTTTGCAGTGGCATACGGTGAATCTACTTAGAGTAAAAAAATGTTATAACTGGTACAAGCTCATCCAAGATGGCCGACAAGATGTCAATGAGGAACTTCGTTCTGGACGCCCAAGAACGTCAACAACTGATGAAAACGTCGAAGAAGGGAAGAAAATAATGCTGGAGAATCGTCGAATCACCATCACCGTCAATATGGAGTATTAACTTGAAGTTATGTGCCATTTTCGAGAAACAATACGAAAAAAACATCCGAATTTGTTGGAAAAGAATTCATGACTTTTGCGCCACGACAATGCACCCATCGTCGCTTGTGAGTGATTTTTTGGCCAAAAACAACACCACAATCATTTGTCAGCCACCATATTCACTGGATTTGTTCCCCTGTGAATTTTTTCCTGTTCCCAAAACTGAAGAGACCAATGAAAGGACCAAGATTTGGCAACAATTGAGGAGGAAAAAGACTACATAGCTTAAAGAGCTCAAGGGTATACCAAAAAGTGCTTATCAGAAGTCCTTCGAGGATTGAAAAAACGTTGGTACAAGTGTATTATATCTGAGGGGGATTACTTTGAAGGGTAAAACATAAATATTGATGATTAAATAAATATTTTTCGATAAAAATAAAAATTCACCTTAATTTTTGAACAAACCTCGTACACTAAAGAGTTTCGTTCGTCATAAATAGAAGTACAGAAGATAGTGAAACGATACGATTATATGGAAAGACATTGCGCTATGCGCTTGACATGACCAAACAGTTTCTCCCAACTGACACCTGATCTTCGCTAAGACGCGGAGGCGTTTTGGCAAGAGTCTTGTGTACTACAGTATATGGCGTTCGATGCCGTGGATATTATACGAGACACTACTTTGGAACGTGTTAGGAGACATGACACAACACAAAAACAGCCTTCCACTACAAGAAAAAAGTAACTCTGGAAAGTGAGTGTAACGGAATGAATTTTCTTGAAGCTCTCGCTGTAGATGATTGTTTGGAAGTTTGGCGACATGTGGTTTAGCGCGGTAAGAACCTATGATTTGGCACATTTGAGACGCAGGAAACTAAAAATTTTACTCCATTCTTGGAAGTAGAAATAATGAAAATGGAAAAACCACTCCTACCAGCATATTTTTCATCTTCTCTACGGTTTTTATACAACTTTTTTGTACTTAGACGGCGCATATTGCGATGGTAAAAAATTATGACTTCTCATACGAATCATTCATATAATCAAGAAATAAAATACATATTAAAACAGAGGAATAGTCCCTCTGTATTCTGCGGTGGCGGAAGTGTATTTAAATGTTAAGGTGAATCTTTGTGATATAGGCCTATGTTTAATGTAGCGTGTTCTTTGAATTGTGACTGAAAAAAAATGATAGAAAGATAGGGTGAAAAAACCCGGTGCTGACTCATTCAAGCCTACTTATGGATAGGCAAAAAAAAAATATATCGATAAATATCGTATCGATATTTACAAACAATATCGGTATGTATCGAGAAAAAATATCAATATGTCGATATATCGATATTTTTGACTAAAGCCAGTAATTTTCTAAAATATTCCAAGAATACATCAAAATATTTAAGAAAATTCTGAAAATTGAAGACACATGTGGAGATTATAGAAACTTTTATTAATTTATGTATTCTACAATCAATCAAAAGAGTATTCATCTGATTTAGACATCAAACGTACACTCTGTTTAATATGTTCTCTCACCAATCTACTCCTTTCATCCGGGGTAGCGCCAAGTTAACTGCAGAAACCACTTTCGGACGAGCACAGAAGAGGCTTTCGCATATCAGATACTACATTAATCTTGTATTCTAAACAATTAATAATAATAATAAAAACTAATTTAAAACAGAAGCTGTTAAGTTACGTCAACATTCAACTTCGCATCACGGATGCTTAGTCAATATTTTTTAACATAATCTGACAGTTAACATTCAAATATGTTGAAAAAAAGTGACCTTGACGTTAACGTAAACCCATTAAAATTTAACATCTTCTTTAACCTGTTAACCGTTAGTGAAAAACTGTTAAATTACGATGAATTTGCGTTCAGATCAGATACGTACTTATATTTATTCAGTATATATGCAACATACGAATTTGGATACTGATTTACGGTGGTACAAAAATATCGATTGGTACTTAAAATTGAAGCTCCTAATAAAATATCGATTTTTGATATATATAGGATAAAAATACTGACGATAAATATCTATTATTTTATGAAAAATATCGATATTTAGATGCATAGATACATTTTGCCAAAAACTAGGCATACTCCTCCAAAAAAAAAAAAAAAAAATCACCTTGGAGCCGCCTAGTTCAACGTTTCTATCCTACAGACGAATCACCATGCCGTCACTTCATATCTACCATAGAGAAGTTTTGGATTTAACCCAGGAGTTTGTTAAACAATCCAGTGATTAGGTACCTCTCCTACCTTGCCGGACAACTTGTGCTAATGAAAATTACTTCCATGTCCAGGGATAATACCCTCTATAATTGGGCAGATGCCGGGTGTCATCATGGAGTCGCACCCTACTAAGCCTACGTGATGGCTGTTCCCCACCGCATGCCCCGCTTCATGACTCGATTGTTTGAAGTTTGACACATTTCTATACATATCTTTAAAAAATTACGGACAGCATATTTTTCACATTATACAGGGCTAGTCAAAATATTGCAGCGATTTCACGATTTTATTTTGTCTGTTCTATTATAGGTACGATGATGGGGTTTGCTGTTATAAGATAAGTGGCTCTCGAAGTTTCGATTGAACTAAATGCAAGCTTCCTGCGGCGGCCGCTAGAGCGCTAGAGAGCAAGATGGCTGAAAGTGAGAAAGCGTACGTTGTTCTCGAATTTCATTCACCTCAGTCTGTGTTAACTGTTCAGCGACACTTCAGAACAAAGTTTCTGCCAGGATCCCCCGCATGCTAACACCATACGGCGTTGGTACCAACAGTTGAAAGCCACGGGATGCATTTGTATTGGTAAGACAACGGGTCGCCCTCCTGTGTCTGAAGAAAACCGTTGAACGTGTGCGCACCAGTTAGGTTTGTAGCCCACAGAAGTCTACTCCTCGAGCGAGCAGGGTATTAGGTATTCCACAGAAGACCGTTTGGAGTATCCTACGGAAGCGACTGCGTGTGAAGCCTTACAGGTTACAGTTGCTACAAGCACTGTCGCACAACGATGAAGTGCGTCGTTTTCAATTCTGTACCCAATGTCTAGAACAAGACGAAACATTCGCAGAGAAACTTGTGTTTAGTGATGAGGCCACTTTTCATGTGAGTGAACATTCACAATGTGCGGATTTGGGGGACCGAAAACTCCCATGCTTATGTGCAGCACGTTCGTGACTCTTCCAAGTGAACGTGTTTTCTGCGATCTCACGAAAGAAACTTTATGGGACTTTTTTCTTTAATGAGGTCACGATCAATTGTGGAAGCTGACAGTGAAGATTTAATTTTCCAGCGGGATGGTGCTGCACCCCATTTTTCTCTAGTTTTCCGTAATTTCCCAAACACCAGGATTCCAAACAGAGGGATTGGTCGTGCTGGGGATGCCGATCGTCAGCTGATATCATGGCCTCCTCGTTCCCCTGACCTAACCCCCTGCGACTTCTTTGTTTAGGGTTTCGTAAAAGACACCGTGTTCTTGCCACCAGTACCAGTTGATCTGCCAGACCTGCGGGTTCGCATCACCAATGCTTTTGCTCTCATTGACAGAGACATGCTGCATTGGGTATGGGGAGAACTCGATTATAGATTTGATGTGTGCAGAGTCACTAAAGGTGCACATATTGAGCATCTGTAGACACTCAAAAAAACTTTCTCATTTTGTTTATATATCTGCGTAATCTTGTAAGTATACGTCAAATAAAAAATCTGTATTAATTTTCTGAAATCACTGCAGTCATTTTGACTATCCCTGTATTGCAGTTTTGAGAGATACTTGCTGGCTGAAAGAATTATTTCAAATAAATTTTATTGCTTAATGTTGTGGATGCTATTCCCTTGAATGGTGTAATGTAGACTTGTAAGTGATTTAGTGTCCCGCGGACTCAATTAAAGCGCAGCGTTGTGTCCCAATTAAACTTGAGGGTCGGGCGATACAACAATTTTTCAGCCGGCGCGGCGCGGCCCCAATTACACACGCGCCCTCGAGCCGGCTGAGCGTCGTTTAATTTGCAGCGGTGCGCACTGCCGAACGCTAATCCGCGCAGCTGCTGCAATTTACGGCGACTAATTGAGCAGCGAGACACTGTTAAACGCGCACAGAGTGAGGCATCCGCGCGCAGTGCGAGGCGTCCGCGCACAGTGCGAGGCGTCCGCGCACAGTGCGAGGCAGCCGCGCACGGAGAACCTCCAACACTGCGACATCCCGTCAACAGCTCCGGTCAGGACCAGGTTCTCTAATCCTGCAGGAATCAGGGGAATCAAACTTCAGTCAGTACGTAATTTTGTTCTGATCGAAAAAGAGCTTGTGAGATATAATGTAATTGTGACATATCAATCGTTTAGTTTCAATTTTCTTCGTTCATAGTAATATAATTGAGTCGTAGGTAGAGCTAATTGTAGGCTGCGATTCATAGGTCCAATCTTGAAATATTATAATGCACAAGCAAAGGAGATAGCGTACAAATCTCTTGTGCGTCCACATTTGGACTACCGTTGTGCCATTTGGGATCCGTTTCGTAAGGGGTTGATTGACAATACAGTGAAGATTCGTGACCGCTTGCTACAGTCCTTACGAAAGCGTCTCAGAACTGAATAATAGATTGGGCTGGAAGTCTCTGGTAGACAGACGAAGCACGTTTATATTGAACTTATATGTAAACATGCGTACACCCACTTTCACTTACGAGTGTAGTGAAATACTTCGTCCACCAACCTATTTGAGTCGCAATGACAGGAGAGATACGATTAGAGAATTAAGGTGCTACGTGGATGCTTATATGAATTCTTTTATACCTCCTACCATTAGGTATTGGAATGCATAGCAGAGAAATTAGTTTTGGTGCTGAGCACCCTCTGCCACCCACAATTTTGTGAATTGCGGAGTATGTACATAAATGTAGACAATCAGCAGCTTCCGTCATTAAATGACTTGTGCTGCCAATATGTGTACAGTCTGTGTGCTTTCAGACAGGCGTCCCGCAGAACTGTCATCTATTATATATAGGACAACTGTAACTGAGGAAAAGTCTATACATTTAGGATAGTTTTTAAAGAGTGAGTTTGGTTCACTATTAGTAAGCTACAGACAAGAAATCAACTATTTTTTTTTAATTGTCTGTCTGTTTCAAAGAACGGAATCAGGCGTAATCTACTGGTTGTATTTTTCATGCGCTTTCGAATATTGTGCATCCCCCTCACACAGTCCTGGGGATGAAACAGGGGGTGTTTCATTTTGCGTCGATAAGATGAGTTGTTAAGGTAAAAGTGTCCCCAGTGACTTGAAGTAGTCCCTCTACTATTTGTAGCGTAATCTACGGTTTAGTTGAAATTTTTTGGTTTTGACCACACTGAATGGTACACTTTACGGGGAAAATCAGGCTACGGTCGTTTAAGGGACCTTAGTTGGTGACCCTTTTGTATCCTTATTATATCTGTGGTGAAGTCGATTTATATGGGATTTATTATAATCCTTAACAGCAGTTTGTATTTCTGTCACCTCGTAGGCAGCACTGTTCCTACGGTTTTTAATCTTTCGACTTCGTGTCGAATGGTCTCAATGTTGTTAAAGGATTTTTTTCATTTAGATGAAAGATTTTGGTGTGAATTTTTAAGATTTTGGTTGCGGAGTGAAAAATTCTTGTTGGAATAAAGAAACTGGCAGCGGTGATCATTCACAGGCATTTATGATGCACTCAACGTATTAGAGTGGCTCGCTACCCCCCACCTGGCATCCGTACAGGATGAATGGGGATTTTTTTTTTACTTATGTCTTTACGCCTCATCGACTTCAAGTTCATTAGAGGAGGAAAAAGACTGGGGCCAAAGAACGGGAAGGAATTCGGCCCAAAGCTGGTTGGCCGGATGAGGATTCGAACCTGCGTCCTCCCGAATGCTAAGCCAGAAGGTTAACTGTTCACCCATAACGGTAGAAGGGATGAACGAGTTGATTTGTAAATGCGGATCTTTGTGGTAAGTCTCAGATCGTTCCTCATTAAGAATGGAGTGAGGTTCGTTATAACCGCAAGACCTTTTTTTCTTCGGTCGAGAAATTGTTGACGGAAAAGCAGCTTGTGATCTAGTGTTAGCCCAGGTACCGATGTTTGGTGAGTCACGTTAGCTTGTAACCCATTGTTTAATTTAATTTAATTTTAATTTCGATTGAGCGCATGCTCTGGTGGCAATGTCCATACACACCCATTTTCCCCCTTTTCTGCACCAACATACATTTGCCCTTTACAAATTTTAACGGAATTTATTCATCATTTCTCTTGGTAACCCGTTCCAATCCCTTACTTTTTTACCTACAAAAGAAAATCTTCGATTCCCTTGTGTCTGAAATCAAGTACCATCTTGTGTTCATAGTCACCTTTTCTTTTCCATGCATTACTCCATATTCTTACACCAATATCTTTCCACGCCTCATCACCAATGTACGCCTTGTACACTTCCATGACTCTCTTCATACTCCTCCTGTCTTACAATGAATCCCATTCCAGCTGTTTTATCATATCGGTTACTGACTGTGTTCTGCGGTAATTTCCAGAGACAACTCTAGCAGACCTTCTTTGCACTCCCTCCAACTCCTGTATTTGATACACAACGTGCGCGGCCTATACTACACTACCGTATTCAAGCAGTGGTGTGATCGAAGATTTATAACCCAATTCCTTTCCGTCTCTGCGAGTTATTTCTCGCACTTGAAATATGTACTGAGATGGTTAATATCAATATCGTAATTTATGTGTTTCCTCCGAGATGGGAGGAGGCCAATATTGGCCTCCTACCTATCATTCGGGAGGACCGGGGTTAAACTCGGTTCGGCCATCCTGTCTGAGGTTTTCCGTGGTTTCCCTCAGACTCTTAGGCGAATGCTGGGATGGTTCCCTACAAGGCCACGGCCGACCTTCCATCCCCCTTCCCTCCCCGTAGTAATAGATTGGCTGAAAAGAGTCCCCTATGACTCTCCAACAGCCCGCCTCCCAGCCTTCTGCTGGGAGGAATGAAATGTAAAAAAAAAAAAAAAAAAAAAAAAAAAAAAAAAAAAAAAAAAAATATGTGTTTCCTATAGTAGTCGCAATTTATTCTACTAACTGTTCACTGATTTTATGACATTTTCTGCTATGTTGATATCATCCGCAAACGAAGATATGGGCAACATTTAGCGTTGGAACATAGTTGGTACACGCAGTGGTGATGATTGGTATTTGGAGTTATCGAGACTAGCTGCGAGAGAAAGTCGAAGCTTGGTGCCTGGTGGACATTTATTCATACTGTAGCTGGAACATTGAAAGGAATACCCACAGGTTCACTGTGAAAACAATTATCAATAAACGAAACAGTCAAACTGGTAAACAAGTGCTGAAGAATAGGAGTTATGTCTTTAAGGCAACCATGCAGGGAGTTCCTCTCCTGTGGTAGCTTCTAGGTAAATTCAGCTGGAGTGGTTTAATCTTGCCTATCCAATGATGGAAGTGTATGTAGTTGTTATTGTTTTGTGTGTGTAATAATGATGTGTTGCTTGCGTTGCAAATTAATAAAAGAGAAGGGATGAAATCCGGTGTCAGGCTTGAAAGGGACCGACAACCCTAAAGGCCCCACCAGACGGACGACCCACAATGTACAAACCTCTCCGCAGTGGGTATGGGGTGACGACAGTCTTGATGGTAGTCAGTCTGTCGAATGAAGATGTTAAGTTAGGAAACCCTTTGAGTCTTTCCGTAGAGTAGACCTGAGTGGCCTGGCACCGGTTTACACCCTCTCCCTTCTTTCGACTATACATACACAGAACAACAACATCACTACATATACGTAAGCATCGATCAGAGTACGAAACTTACCCAGCCCAACAAATTACACATCCTACAAACAAAATTTACACTTAGTTTTCAGTGAATATATTACAAATTCCTTCCCATTATGTCAGCGAAAAGCTTCATATAAGCCTACTTGTACACACAACTCACGAATGTGTACATTTTAGGCGGAATACCGCTAGAACGCCAATGATATCACGTGCAACAGGGAAAGGAAGTTCAAAGTAAAACACGAAACAGCAACCCACGAAACATACATGAAAGATGTGTATAGAACATTTTCGTCCCTTCTATCGTTGGAAGGCATCAACCAGGAGCGACGGTTTTGGAGTCGGTCTTCAACTTCATCTACCAGTCGAAAGTAGAATTCTGAGACCGATTTCGAAATGTTGCCTCTATGTGACTCGTTTCTCCGGGAGAAGTTCCGAGAATTTTTTGACAACCGATTTCCCAGGAATTTCTCCTTCCTTTCATGATAAGTGTTATCTGCAACAAGCTGCTGTCGATAAGGAAGACGAATATGAGACGGTTGTACTTCGTGAGCTGTACAAGGGTAGACAACGTCACTACATTACAATTAAAAACAAATAAATTGGAATATAAACTGAACTGACTTCAGAATTCAGGTCGCGATTGCTGTATTGGACAGTGCCAACAGTCGAATAATTCTTTTGGTTTACCATAATCGCAAATTGGTACGACTAATTAAATTAAACGCAGTCAAACAGGGGCTCCGCGTGTTATTTTGAGCAATTTCTGTTAATGCATTGGTGGCTAATCTGAATTGTTGGCGATTAAATGCAGCTCAGCGGAACAGACAGCGGGATTAATTATTCCGCCCGCTGTTTTCGCAACTCGCAGACCAGCCACACTAGAGGGACGCCGCACGTGACCTATATGCTACACAGGACGTTATTTACAACTGTGGATCCGTCACCGAGGAATCCATATCTCATGAGCTGTACATCGTCTACTGTTGCCAGTGCGTAGAAATGTTGCCTGACCACTATAGCCTGGCACACTCACACAAATTTGTCGACCGTTCTACTGCTACAGTCGCAAGTTTTAATGCAAGACGGAACTAATTTGAACCTACAAACACTCCGTTTACTACTTCATTTTACTGTCAGCTGCGAAATGTAAACATGGCTTACTTACAGAAACTAGCTGCTGCGGCTGTTGTTCTGATAGTAAGAAAGAAGAAGAAGGAAAAATAAAAAAAGATTAAAATTTGAAAGAAATGGTCAAAATATTGGCAGAATTTAGTCGCGTTAATTTACTAAATGAATGAAAGCGAGAACCTAAAGATTGGTTTAGTTATGTTCGCATGAGCCAAGAGACCTAATTCGAGTTACCGGAGAAAGTCCATAAACTGCGTAGCTCTATTTTGGCCTCCTGTGAAACCCTCCTCCCTCCCCCCCCCCCCTCCACCCCACCTAGCCGGAAGCTGCTTTTGTCTCTACCCTCCCTCCCCCCGCGTGGCACGTAGCTTTTTCCCCTGTTGATTCCAGAAGACATTTTGTATTGTTTTCCTTTGTCAGGCTATCGTAAATTACATACGAAGATAATAAAATGACGGAGATAAATATTCTCATGCTGTTGTGTGTTATGTGCCTTATTTTAACTGTGACAAATAATATGAATGAAACGCTACGTGGCTTGCCTCGAAACCCCCTCTTCCCCCCCCCCCACACTTTTTTTTTGCGCGCATCCTAGCGTAGCTTTCCAGCCAACCCCTCCCTCTCCCTAGATCCAGTCACGTAGTTCATGGACGCTCCCCTAGCAATGGTGACATCCACGTATTGAAAGACAAGAATGAGAAACGCAATAAGCAGTAACACACCATGAACACGTTTGTGCTACATTGTGTTTTTTAGTAATAGGTAGATGTTACGATATTCAATGTACTGATATGAAACAGCAGCATGTCAAAATACTAAAAATATGGAATTTCCATGTCTTCGGTACCAAATGAGGTGGTGGCGGACAAAACGTAATAATTACACAAATTCAAATTTTACAGGAAGAGCAAAAAAAACTAAAATGACATACTTACAGGGGGGATTTTGGGGAGATTTTTTATTTACTCATATTGCGTTTTGAACTCTATTTGACGTTATGTTAAATCGAAATTCCTAACTTTAATAAAACGGAAAATATTCAAGTTTGAAAATTTCAGTTATGCCGTTTTGTTTGCCACCGATGCAATTATTACGTTTTGATTGCCACCAGGATGAAATTAAGCCATTTTGATTGCTAACGCTAAGTTTTTTTTGTGAGTTAGGTTAGGTTAATTAAAGCACAATTAGTTTAGAAAACCTTTATTGAGTCTAGTCTAATAACATTTCAACTTATTAATCATTAAAAATTAAGACACATCTGAAAAAAAAGTTACTTCTTCGTTAAATAAAAAAAATCATCACTGCTATTATAGATTGAACTTAATGTCCATTTCGTTACAATCACAACCTTCATCATGTCCATCTTCCTTAGATTTCTTCTTAATTGCTTTCCTGGGGGTTTCCTAAAATGTTTTTGTACCCAACTTAGTTCTTCACACTTTTACCCAGTTGCTTCCGAAATGTTTTTGTAACAATAGCAGAACGTCTTTTGCTTGTTGTTCCTGTAACTTATTTTTCATTTCCAGTTTTCTAATTTGGTTCTATGCTCCTTCCCCTTTTTTAGTAACGTTGATACTGGTCCCTGTTCAGTCTCGTCTTTGTATTTTGAGGTTCTTAAGCCTCAGGAGACAATCTTTGTCACCTTCGTTACTGTCACAACTTTCTTACCTTTCTTTTTAGTTTTTTTCTCCTTCGACTCTTCGACTACCGCCTGCTTTTCTACTTTCATACGCTAGAGCTCTCTTATTCCTGTCAAAGTAGTGTATACGTCACTCAGCTCTTTATATGGTTAAAAAGTGAGATTATAAAATAAATCTGATAAAACTTACTTCTTTTTCTTCGATCCTGAATTCATAGTTTCAGAAGACATTTTAACTTCGTATAAACAACAATAACTATACTATACTAATCTTATTAAGTTTTCTTCGACTATACGTAAAGCCTTGTGTTGTCTCATTAAAAACGGCATTAAAAACGCAACAAAAAAAAATAATGCATGTCATTTATTTCGTTTTGATTGGCAACGGACGAATTTGTATGAAAATTATTCCGTTTTGAATGAAATCGGTCTCGTGTCCTCAAAATTGTTGAAATTTTAGTGTAATTATGCTGTTTTGATCGAAATCACAATCTTTGGGCTCACTTTTAGTTCAGTTTTATGCCTTTTTGTTTGAAAATGAGTTTAGATTCAGATTCAGTGGACCAAAAATTACCGGATTAAAAAAAAAAACGTGTTTCGATGAGAATAGTTATTACTTTTTGTTCGCCACCTCCTCAAATCAAAATTAAGTGAAATGAAGTCTTCACGGGTGTACAATATCCGGCGGTTCACCCGTGAAGACTTCATTTCAAGCATACGCCTGTAAAGTCTCCGTTCTTACAAAATCTAAGTGATTCGTTATATTTTTTTCGATTCCTTTCAAAACGAAGTTTTATTGTAGCTATTCTTTTTTTATAACTGTTTTTTTATTTGCCTATTGATCAACTTCTTTCAATTTACGGATAAGAATAACATGTTCAGCACTTTTTTCTCTTTGTTTAAATAATCTTTATCTTGATTTTCCACAGACACTCATTTTGTCTACATAAATCAATAAATTCAATGAGAAATTCGAGCGACATAAGTCTAATATCCATTCTGTAAGACGTAATGCAAGACGGAAGTACGCACACACACGCCTTTTTGCTGGACGACAAGAAGGGACACGCCGGAAAATCAGGAGCACTCTAAATGCCTTCAAGCCAAACGCTGACGAAACACAGAAGTCAAGTCGATCGACTTCTCCTCGTACACTCTACGTTTTGCATTACAACTTGAGACTGTACATGCAAAACTATCGTCAAACAAGAGTGTGTCTGCCAGTATTAAGGCGGCATTGAATTGGTAAACATTTTTTCTTTCTGCTGTCATAACTTTTTCGACTTTTTTGATGCACTCCTACAGTTCTTCCTATCTTTCGCTAACTTCTTCATCTCAACATACGCCTTACAATCGACGTCCTCAATTACCTACTTCATATTTTCTTATCATTGTCTTCCTGCACAGTTATTAACTTCAGCTGTTCCCTCCACTAACAAATTAACCAATCGCACATGTCTCAAAATATGGCCTACCATACTGTGTCTCATCTTGCTTTTAGACTCGTCCACAAACTTCTTTTCATACCCATTATTTCTGAAACACGTTCATCATTTTCCAATTTTTCTGAACACTTAATTTTCGGTACCCTTCCATAACATTACATTACAAATGCTTCAATTTTCATTCGTTTATACTGATATACGAATAAATTATTTCTCTGCGTTGGATGTAAATAACATTTTCTCTGAAAACTAACTAAGAGAGAGCAGCCACAAAAAATGACGTTTCAGCGTTCAATCTCTACCATGAATATCAAATCAAGTTTGATCGTCAAAACGTCGTATTTTATGAATACGGTCTCTTGGATAGAAAATTGTATCCACTCTACATACTTCTCGTCGAATATATATTTTTTTCAATAACTTACAATGTATCTTGTTAGCCAGACTATAACAAGATGTGTCCTGTGGCCTAGCAGTTTACATTTCCATTAAACTATTTCATTAATTGCTTAGGCAGCTTCTTAAATGATGGAACTTGGCGAAAACCTTTTATTTATACATACATACAAAAAAAAAAAAAAAAGACGACACCGTGCATACAGTCATACATCATACTATTTTTCCCAAGAAAACACGATAGAAGGGCTAATTGTTATACACTATTCTGAAACATCCCTATCAATTTTCTAGCTAGTCCGCTCTGATCTCGCACTGAACTACAACATTTACTTATCGCAAAACTTTTTAAAGACTACAAAGAAGCTACTAATTTTGTAGAAAACAAAACAATTAGCTAAGAGTATCACAGACAATGCGTTATTATTAAATTATCTTTTTAGCAGCTGAAAACTTGTTAATTTCACTAAAAATTATGTGTCAAACATTAAAACCCTAGAGTAAATAATTTAATGTTCATTGCTATATGCGTAATAAACAATTTGGAATCACTGAAATTAAGCTAAAATATAACAGCAACCACAAACCAACCTAGTAATACCCACTGTCTTAGCTAAATATTTGATTTCAAGATCAAATAAAAATTATTCAAAAAAGTATGAACACTCAGAACTATCTTACACCACATTAACAGAATAATTTCAAATATTAGTAACTTTAATAAACAAGATTACTCTACCAATTTGCATGAGATTAACTGATAATCGCAAAGATAAAGGTCATGGTTACGTTAAAAACTGTTCTGAAACAAGTATTTTAATTTTTTGCAACTTCACTGATAATTACAATACACATTTTAACCTTTACAGTTGGTGCTGCTGTAAAATGTATCGTGAAGCTGTCACCTACATGGACCAATTCATCTACGCCATTAGGACATGAATTAAGCTTATTCTCGTAGTAGAAAGAAATTAAAAATGAAATATGTAAGTTTGATTTCTATAAGTTGATATTTCAGATTCAGTACTATCATTCAATGATGGGGTTAAGGTGATGGAAATTATTAGTATATCCTTACTAGTTCAGATTGTACATATTTTTTTTTGTGTTTATGGATTTACGTCTCATCGCTGTCGAAATCATTAGAAGTGGGAGACAACTGAGGGTTAGGATTGGGAAACAATTGGATGTTTGCTCTTTGAAGGAACCATCCCAGCATTCGTATTGAGTGAATCGGAGAAACTATTGAAAACCGAAATTTGGATGGCCCGTCGGGGATTCGAACGCCAGGTCAGGGCAGAGAGTTACCGCCGACCCACCACGCTCTTGGTCCGTCGCCGTCGCTGGCCAGTCTACTGTAAGATATGTACTCTGCTCTTGTGAGCTGCTGTCAGTTTGATAGGTATTTGGTTGTATTAGCCCGAAGAATCACTTTCCACTTTGCTTGTTCTCCCTTGCGCTTTATAATAATTAATAACATTACATAGCATTGGCATAGACTCTATCCAAAGATACTAACTACTAACATAAACAAACGTTCCAGCGATTCTGACTTGCAACTTCACCGACAACAAACTAACTCGTCTCTGCCGATCGCTTATATAGGCGTTACAGATGTTCAAACAGTTTCGACCGATGTTTCTCGCATTCTAACAATACTTAAACAATCAAAATCGAAGTTAAAACAATCAGAATTCATACAAAACGATTCAAAATCATCATGAAAAACATGGAAATGAAAGTAAAAGATATTTACAAACAAAATTATATTTGTAATCCATTCCAAACAGTAGCAAATTCTCCTCCAAAGATTGTAGCTCACATCAATAAAAACGTTTAATCAATGTTTCATGCATAATACTGTCCTTGAACATATTAAACAGTATTTTTCATAGTTTCTTTCCAAAAAACAATGTTCATTTTTCACAAATTCACTGTTAATTACACAAAACTATACAAAAACATAATTATTCAACTCCCAGCTTGCTATACACAATTCTTAATATACAATTTCATAAAGGTCTTGGTCTGAGGGCCGTTATAAGCTGTCGGCTTTACTTCTAAAAAGGATTACTAAGACCTCGCATTCACGGTAAACGAAACCAGCAATGTAAAAAACAGACAAAAATGGATAAATCCGTGGAGACTCGCTTAGCTATCTCCCTCTTTAGGCTTTCCTGGTGTTCACATCAGGATGCCGATGATAACATATACCAGAGATTAATTTATCGCACTTTCCAGAAACTTTATGTGACGAAAGTAATTATCTGCCTATTTATTTCCTCTCTGCGATTAGTTATTATGGACCTGTGCTGTGCCTGGAGCTTGGAGTTGGCGGGGTGTGACGAGCAGTACTGTGCTGGGAGCCTGTGTCCTCCCTTATTACTGGCTGTCGCCGCATCTGTCAATCACCGCACGCTACAATCCCACCAATTAGCACCACGGCTCAGCCAGCTGACACACCCGTAATCACGCAGCTGTCCCAAGCGTAGAAATAGGGACTAACCCTGTCTCCAGTGTGGGTGGCTGTAACTACTGCAGGCACCATAAAAAGCACCGTCTATATCCGTTAGCAATTAAACACCATCTACATCAGTACTCCGTAATTCTCAAAATTGTGAATCGTAAAGGGTGTTTTGAACCAAAATAATGTCTAACTTGTGAATTCCAATGCCAAACATCGGGAAGAAAGAAAACATTAATATAAGTATCAACATACCAACATATTTCTCTAATATTTCCTATCATAGCGGCCCAAATAGGCTGGTTCACGAAGTAGTGTTTGTATGATTACGAATAAGTTCAAACGAAATCTTCGTCGTCTATCCGCCTGAAAATTCCAGCTCAGTCTATGGATCAGTTCTGTGAAGCTTTCATTACGGCTCTGGCAAGTAGTCACGAATCGAGCGGCACATCTGTGTACTTTCTCTTCACTGTAAATAAATCGCTTGCGATAGAGACCTCAAGCGGAACAATTGTGTTCCAGACGTGGACGAATGAGAGATTTCTACGCTCTCTCCTTTGTATGTGCTTTGCAGTTATTCTAAATTCGACCTTGAGCTGCAGTATGGAATTAGTTAGCTGCTCCATGAAACTAGCAGTTACTGATCTTCTATCGTAGCGAGAAAACTACAATTCTCATGCTCTCTGTATTGCTTAGTGACCAAATGACACTAAAAAATAAATAAATAAAAACGATAGAGAAACCCAGAAGTCGTGTATCGATGATCGCCAACACCTTCTGAGTCTGCTCCTAGCTTTTTAGATAGCTTCCACCTTCATTACATATAATTATAGTTAGTGACTACAAAGAACGATATCATATCTCCTTTTATTCGCACCTGTCGTGTTTTGAACGAAATGATCTATGTTGTGTCGTGACTATAATCACTAAATAATGTTTCCTTTTTGTCTAGGCAGTCACAGCAAGATTATAAAATCTGGATGCCACTTGACACCTGATGAAGAACGCAGAGCCAGCTGTCGAGACGTAGTGTTCCTACAACTCCGTCCGTCTTGCTAAGTCCCTACTGCTAATTTTGAATTTTAATCAGCAGTAAGTAGATATCCCGCTACTTGCAACATATGGCCCTACTGTTGGTTTTTGCGGTAGCGATATCTCTTAGCGTGTTATTACTACAAGCCAAGAAACCACTTTACAAGTTATACATTTTAGCGCAACGGGTATTATCGTCAAATAATTCAATCATTACACTCATTCATTTGCCAAACTTTATTTTATACTTCAAACACTCGCTGCTACAATACACTGCCAATACACTCCTATCCATACATTCTTCTTAGTCCTCTCCCGCCATCTTAACAACTTCACTCCCACTCCCCTAAACAAACAGTTGTACCAACCACAATCAATTAAATTATTTTAAAAACCTTAATATTACCCAAATGTCTAAACAAACTACTTATGCTGTGAAGTCTGTTTAACCTATTTTATTTACAATTTTTTATAACAATGATTTTTTGAGTGGGATCTCACAGTCTGGACACCACAGAAGATTACATTTTCTCTTATTAATGTTTGAGTGTCGAGGGTTTGTTGTGTGGAGTCGTCCCTCTACGGCTTTAATGACGCTGGTGATGAACATTAGTTAATTCTTTATTATTATTATTAAATTTTTAATTGCAATGAAACAAACGCTCCGTTGGCAGTTTCCCTAGTCATCTAATTACCCCTTTTTATATTATTTTTTTTTTAAAATCTTTTGTAATTGGAGTGTTAAATTCCTCCCCATTTTCTTTTTCGATTTATATATTTTAATTTTAAATTTTCTTAAGTGTTTTTGGTAAATTATTCATCACTTGTTAATTTGTTCTAAATCCTGACACACTTACCAACAAAAGAAAATTTTCCTATTGCTTTATGTATGAAATCGAGCGCCAGCTTGTGTTCATGGTCGCCTTTCTCCTTTGATACACTATTCCTAATTCTTTGACCAATATCCTTCCAATCCCCATCACCAATATATGCCCTATGCATTCCCAGCACTCTCTTCGTCCTCCTCCTTTCCTCCAATGACTCCAAATCCAGCTCCATTAAAAAATATTTGACCACGACGTGATTATTCTATTGTAAAATGACTAGTCTCCCATCTTTTGTCTTTCTCCTATGAATTTCTATCACTCGCTCAGTAAAACCACAATATATTCATTTATTTACCATACTGGAATAACACTGTAGTGCGGAAACACCATTTGCATAAAGTTTCATATCAAAAGTAACTCTTTGCCTGAAAGCTATGACAAGGCTAAAGCAAAACAGTAAGAACCTCTCGTCCAAAAACTACGTCGACCCTAAACATCCAGTTTATATTGTACCATACAATACGCTTCTCGTCTTTCAGAGCACGGTTAGCCTTCAGGATGTATTCACGGTTTAGGACTTGTGGACTCGACAGACGTTCAATATATGCTGTCTGGCAGTTCGGCCAACAGAGTGTTTGGCAGGGATCCAAGATGTTCTCCGGGAAGAGCATAACACGCAACAGGTTGCGAACTAACTTCCACTGACATCATCTGTTGCTACTAGGCCTCAGCCACTGGCGCCTCAAATACATACCCAACGTTTCATAGCGACATACTCCATTTACGTTTGACCTAAAGGCAACATTTAGCAATATCCGGCCATGGAAATTATTCGAAAGTACACAAGTGACTATTTAATCTTTAACATTGCTAGTGGTTTACTATGGAATGCACATAATGGATATCAAATACAAGCGATGCCGATCGATCGATGCAGGCGAACTGGATTTGTTTGTAGAAATATTCGTAGTGAATACAATCAGTAACTGGTAGGATAAATGAGTTGCACTGTAAGTCATTCGAAGATAAGAGTTGGGTGAGAGAGTAATGCGAGTGTGTTAGGCATACATTGGCAATAAGGATTGGATGAATAACCTACATGGAACGGAAGAGATGACCACAAACTGCCACTTGATTTCAAGTGTAAGGTAGTGTAAAAGTTTTTTTTTTAGCCGTAAGGAAGTGCTGAAAAATTTGCCAGCAACACCGAAAGTATTTCAAATTAAAATTCGTAAAGGTAAAAAGTAGGATGGCGGCAAAAAATTGTACACAATGAATAGGGTTTAAAAAACATAATTAAATGGGAAGGAAGCAGTGTATAGGAAATTTTCACGGGCCTTGCGCTCTATCGGAATTAAATAGGACACTTAGGAATTTTATAAAACCATTTTAAAATTTCTTGAATGAATTAACATCTGGCAAAGCGGCGGTTACTACACAGCTCTCAAGCATTACATATAGGTGCTGTATGTGTTTCAACGGAGAATTCGGAATAAACGCGAGTCGCTCGGTAAATTCTTAAGGCATTAGAATCAGATTTCCTGAGAGATCCTTTTATAGCTTTCCAGTTGCGTAGAATAAAAAAATGTTAACAAATGTTGACGTTTGGCACCTCTCAACTAAAAGGTGTTGGTAATCGAAGTTTGTGGCTAGGATGCAAATGTTTTATTCTGATGCACCGATGAGTATAAATTAGGTAATCATTGGTTTAAACGCTCTCATTTACTCTGTGCAACAGTTATTAAAGAAACATTTGACTGGGTTAATACATCACAGTATGTTTGTAATAGAGCTAAGAAACTGTAATTTACAACATCTTATCCTTCTATAAAACTCTTTTAACTTATTAATTTCCTTTCGTCGGAAAAACATAACACAGCCCTCCAGAAGTCATTGGAACTAATCCTTCTACTCTTCTGAGATATTTTTGTTATTGTTTGTTTGTTTGTGAATACCTCACCGACTGAATATTTTCTGATCCACAGGTTCTGATACTTTGAGCTAATATCAATACAGAAAATTAGAAACATTACTTGAAATTCAAGTTTTGCATACTTTAAGTGCCGCTGGACAGTGCTGAAAATTCACTGGATGTTAGATCATATAGTTCCTACATTTACAATTCAGTACACGTGATTGAAACCATGAGTACCTTGTTGTATTTTTTCCTGATAAAAAGACATGTTTGAACAAGTAAGTGCCAGAAAACTACCCTACGATCTTTCAGGAGCCAACTTAAAGATCTTCGCGGAGAGTTGTTGATAAGAGTCTTAGCAATCTGACAGCCCATTGGTTAAGATGGGTGAATGATCATCGAGAGGTAAGTGGGTCCAGTGTCGATCTCTGCCAAAATTTTTGCGCATCTTTAAATTGAACTTCCCCTAATGGCGAAGCTCTATATTGTTCACGCGAAGTGTGCTAAAACGATGCTTGATTCCAATATCACGTAAAACTGTTGGTCCTCTTAACTCGGATCGGGTTATGGAAGACAAAATCATCCAGGATAGAGGCAGATTGCGGAGCAAATTCAAAATCTGTCAGTTACCCGGATGAACTATCTTACGGACCGATAAAACCATTTGCTTTTGTATTATTTTCATCGGTTAGTTCATATGTTTTGGATGTTTTTTGGCGTCATTCCTACAAGTATTTATATTTTTGGGGAAAGTGTTTATCAACTTTTTCTAAATCGAACTTTACCATTATGTTGTACAATGAAGCTTATTAGAGTCACTGTCAGTTCGTGAAACTTATGATCTTTGTTTCTAGAGTTAATTTACATATGAGAAAATCAGTGGCAAACCACCAGACCAACTGGTTTCGGAAAAACTACGGGACACCATAATTAAGATTTGTCACCTTGGACACTCAAGGCGACGGGTTAAAATACCAATGATTGGGATCTGACGTTACAGTGCAGATTCCAAGGTGGAATGCGCGGTAAGTCCTTTGGTTGCTTATTGCTTTACGCAATATTAAAAAAAAAGAGTTGTGGCACTATTAATAAGCTACAGAAATGGAATCAAACGGTATTAATTATTTTTAATGTGTCTGTTTGAATGAGCGTCATTCACGCATAAACCAATGGTCTAATTTCAACGGAGTCTCGTTTAATGTTCGGCTCATAATAACACAAATAAAGTAATATTTCATTATAATGCGATGTCGAGAAAAATATAAGAAATTAAAAATTGTTGTTAGTTTTTCGTTGAGCTCGATTCACTCAAAAACTATTGGTCGGATTATGATGAAAGTTTCGGTTATTGTGTATCCCATGCTTCCGTAGGTAAAATAGTTTGTCTCATTTGGATTTGAGATCGAAAAATGATATATTTAAGATAATATTTCGCCGAATGCGATTCTTGCAAAAACTACTGGTCGACTTTTCGTGGAGTTCCGATTAAAACATAGCATATGACCCTGCTGTTAAAATACGTTTTACTTTGATTTGATGTCGTTGATAATATAATTTTTTCACCGAACATGACTTCCGAAAAATTTCTGGTCGTACTTTGATTCTGTTTCGATTAAGTACAGCCTGTAGTTCATAGGGCACGTTTCATTTTAATGTGTGTTCGAGTAATTGAGGAATTAAAATAAAAGATTCCACAAACTAGTATCCAATTAATTGTGAGTTACTGTTCGCAATCGAAATGTTCCTCGTGATTTCAGCGTATGAGTGGAATCGTATTGTTTGGAGGAATGAAGTTACAATTTTTCGTGGTAACGGTTCATACAAAAAGATTTTACTTTCATCGAGCCGCAGGGGCCACGGATCATTTGATCTTAACCACTTTTCTTTAAGAGAGCTTCTTTTTTGCCAATGGCTTTACGCATCGTCGACGTCTGTAGAATGTCAGTCTACACAAATGGAGTTTCTAAGTGAATGGGCGCTTTAATTGGGGCTTTTAATTAATTTCGACGTTGCAGTTGTGGAGCTATGTTACGTGCCACAATGTTCTATTCTTTCACTTATAACTTATTATCTTTAATAAATAGTTCGAATGCCGTCTGGCCGCCAGCCTGGTGAGCTTTGCTGTTTGGATAATTAAATAAATCGCCGTCAAAGGGCACATGGAAGAAGCTAAATAGGAACACATACACACGAGCCAGCTTTCACAGTTCACGCAGTTTTACTATACTGAAGTTACATAATCCAAAAGCAAGCCACCAGACACTAAAACTAATCTCGTCACGAAAGAATGCAGTTTCGAGTATAAATAAGATTGTAAATAGCGAGTAGAAGCCCCATTATTAGTCATTAAACATTTGACGCGGATCAGTACCGTAGCAGTTCAACAAAATCAGTCTTCATCAAACCATATTACTTATAACAACATACACAGTATACAAAATACTTCTGCACTGTTCAGATAATATGCTGTTCATCGTAACATCGGTGATACCGTGATAGCGGGTTATTACAGCGTACACACGGAACATACACTCGCGGCCACGACCCGCTAGATTCTGTCAGCTGTACCGTACTCGACTGTACCTTACGTATCACTACGCGCTAACCGACTGTACAACGCCAAAGACATTATAAGCGTATCTGATATCACGTTACCAACTTATAAAATGTATGTAATGCTCACGGTTTCGTCTCAAATTGCTGCAACTGCTGTTTATAAAATAAACAAATTCCTTATAAACTGTATATCCCTTTGACAGTTGCGACTAGTGGGACCACGCGAAATTGTCATAATTAAAATCGGCCATCCAGCAGACCGAAGTATTTCTAACTGCGCGTGTTACGGATCTCATTATCAACGTGGTAAACAGTAGTCGCACTGTACCGAAGTAGTAAAATTTAACTTTAGCTCCCACCTCGCGTTGAACCATTCAGTAGACATTCGGCGGTGGAAATGTAGTTTGTTGTTTAGTTTTTGTTGCTTAACGTTTCCACAGTGATACACATTACTCGAATCCGCCTTATCTGAGCTCAGTATGAGTTAATTTCACTGATGCGCTGCTAATTATTTTTCCAGTCACCTGATGGCGCTGTTGCGTGACTAACGGCACATCGAGTACACGCACTGTAGCTCTAATGAACATCACGATACGGTCTCAGGATATAATCGCAGGAGGATGAACAAAATGTATTTCTGTTGCAAAAAAAAACTATATTGTAATATGATGATAATCTTACATTATTTGATTCGTATGGGTATAGGATGAGCAGTGAAACAAATCTATCAATTATTACTGTCTCCTATGTGAATTGCCAGTGACACAAGTGGTCCCGGGCGGTCAAACACCCCAGCTTCCGAGAGAGGGACTCGACTTGGCCATTGTTTACCCAACAACAGCTCAAGAGGATTGATCCTCCTCACCTGTCAGCCAGCGAAACCATCAATAGACCCTATAGTGGAATATTTATGTGTCTCCAACACCCATCATGGATAATTCCATATTCGTGACATTCTAAAATGATTTACAGAAACAAGACTAAAATGACCGTAGCGAAACGAGACGTGCTTAAATGGATATTCGCCAGATAAGCCGTTTCTCACCCAAACACGCGAGATAGTGACAGACTATCTGTTACACAGAGAAGTTCAATATTTGTAATTCTATGAAATGCGAACTCGCAACCAATCAATATAAAAAAAGGTGATGTGTGGGAGAAGAATGATTTAGACCTCCAATAGCAAATCGTCTAATTTTAAGTTACTATTTTGCTTAAATGATATTTTTCAAGTTTCTGCTTATCGGAAGATCGAAGAAAGAACCTCGAGACTCCATCGGCGCAACGGAATTTTCGTTGCTTACCTCCCAACGTGGCGAGGCAAGGATCGAATCTGGGACAGATCCTTCGGCTGCCGAGAACACATCACTGATCAGCTGGCAACAGTGACCAGATACTTTTATTAGTGTGCCTCTAGTTCAGGTGGAACTTGCCTTTACGATGGGACCGAGCGTGGTGGTGTAACGGCTAGCGTTCTGGCCTCGCATTCGGGAGGATGAAGTTCGAATCCCCGTCCGGGCATCCAGATTTGGGTTTTCCATGGTTTCCCAAATCACTCCAGGCAAATGCCGGGATGCTTCCTTCAAAATGCCATGGCCGAATTCCTTCCCATTCCTTGCCCCCCATCCTTTCCCGTCTCTAAAGACCTCGCTGTTAGAGAGACGTTAAGTAGATTAAAAAAAAAAAACTTTATGATGGAAGACAGTGAGGGTGCAACGCGTAGTGCGGACTGATACAGTAAAAGGATACCACACACTTCGAACTGCGCACTAAAATTCGAACAAACTCTCTTGCACATATATCGGTCCTGACGAGGAAACTTGCAGATAAAGGTCTCAATCTGTCGAATAGTCATGTGTTTTACCCGGAGGATGTATTTCAAATGACCTTTTGTACATAAAATCTACCACTTGCCTTTGTTATTTCTTTGATACATTAATTTTGTTTGTAAGTTGTAAATGTCAAACTGCTAGCCAAGATGATAGGTTTACTTTGTATGTCAGTAATGTTTATCTGCAGTGTAGGCAAGGATGCAATATTTAATTACCATTGTCATTAACATAGTTTCAATCACCCTTCTGCAATATTTATTAGATTTGAGAAATTAAATGGGCAGTTTATAGCAATTTTAAATTTATTAAAGCTGTTGTGCTTTTTAACTACTCTTTTCATTTTCAATAAATTCTAAACTATCAAATTTTTGTTACCTGAGATTATTAAAAATTAATTTAATATATTTAAATTAAGTCACTCTGAAACCATCACGTCACAATATGTATCCTTGAATGTAACTCAGAGCTGTACGTTCTCCTCTGCAGTACCATAACCTGACGAGCGGATAGTGGAGATACAACGGCAGCTAGCTCGAGTTCTGGTCATCCCCCCCCCCCCCGGCTGTACCGGTCCTCCTGATTGCGGTTTTTAGGCGGTTTTCCGCGATACATAGGCGAATGCTGTGACCGTCTTCAATCTCCCCCTCATAATTTTCACATTTCACAAACAAAACTTATAAGATTCGCAGACAGATGGCAACACTAAAGCTCCCCTCCCGTTAGAATAGGATCGTTCCGGCAAGCGGGAGG
Source organism: Vandiemenella viatica (assembly GCA_031002005.1). NCBI lineage: Eukaryota > Metazoa > Arthropoda > Insecta > Orthoptera > Morabidae > Vandiemenella > Vandiemenella viatica. Next base: position 37,111,371 of record CM061920.1, on the reverse strand, counting down.
GCCACCATTCTTGTGACATATATGCCACATGTAGCCAGCCCACCCCGAGCAATAATATTTTCTAATTGCTGATTACAGTTGTTTATTTGAAAGTTAATTATAAATTTTCTGTTCTCTTGCAATAGTGATTCAAACAGTGATAATGATGCCTTGTTTCGGAACTTAGAGAATCCATTGTTGTTGCCCCCAAGAAAGGCTCGCCAGATAGCTAGATGTTGCGCAGTACAATACACTCGTAACATAGCTACACCACACTCATTGCAGTCCGCAGGAGGTTGTTGAACAGTAAGGGCTCGGTGTAAGGTTATAAAGTGCTGAGGCAGAGGCCTCCTATTGTATGTTTGAGTGGTTGAAAGGTGTGTGTAAGAGTTGGAAAATATTAGTAGTAAAGAGGAAATTTGAGAAGATTTGTGTTGTTTAGATTTGTTCGGCAACAAGTACATAGTAAATTGAATTGAATGCATATTGTATTATTATTTACTACAATAATAATACCTTCATTAAAGTTGGAGAAAAAGGAACAGTACTGATACGTACGTAAAATACAAAGAAAGTGAGTGAGTTTTGTTTAGAGAGAGTGGGAGGAGAAGACAACCAGCTTACACGCTCGAAACAGAAGAGAAGCGAGAGAGGGATGTTACATCCTGCCTCTGAAGCATGGGTAGTGACTTCGCTTCACATCCTTAGAGATTCATGATGATCAGTACTCCTAGCTAAAGTCTCATCAGTTCATGATTAAAAATAGCTGACAAATGATAATAATACTACCATAACCTGTTGTTACATTACTGGTTGATTACCGAGCGTGGTGGGAGAGCGGTAACGCTCTTGCCTCGCATTCGGGAGGACATGGGTTTTCCATGATTTCCCCAAATCACTCCAGGCGAATGGCGGGATGCTTTCTTGAAAAGGTCACGGCCGAATTCCTTCCAGCTCCCATGTGAAACATTTGCAGGCACTTGAGCTCGTCTTCGTCACTGGCAATGCTCTATTGGTACAAGTGGCGTAAACAGGAATGCTTCGGATTAATCACGGTTTTCCTCGTCAGCAGAATCACTGGATTCGCTCTAGCAGGGAGACAGGTGGATTTCGTGTCGGCCTTAAACACTGTCAATAAGTAGGCAGAACTTGCGTTAGTGGTGCCGTTGGCGAGAAATGCCACTCACCGTATTTTGCCAACTGTTTTACAAAATGAGATACCGGATATTTATATTGCGGTCTTTATTTGTGATGTTACATCGAAAAGATAAGAAACTTAACAATTTACTGCCAACCACCACATGTGCCATAATTCCTCCGGATTTCTAAAAATGATATTCATATTTGACTAGGATAGTTAAAACCGTCAGGTATATATTTTACATCAAAGATCGAGTGAACCATATATAGAGTTTGATGTGTACATTGAATTATCCAAGCTGTTTTGATATCGTACCAGCTTTCAGTGAGTCTTTTAGCAGAGACTAATGAAGGATGATGACAGTATTTTAATGGGCGAGACACGGTACATACTAGGGGTGTCCACTTAGAAAGTACATCGATGTTTTTACTCGATGTAAAAGATCGGAAAACTGCATCATGTTTTTCGATACATCGCTCAAAAACATCGATGTTTTTTCAACATCGAATACTTTTATGTTTTTCTTAGCTCAACAAATACAAACCAACAATATTCGTCGGCAAATATCGTTTCATTTATCTCTTATCTGTTTCTTTAAAAAGTGCAAAGAGAAAATGTGACAATAGTTTGACATTCACCATTTCCAGTTGAACGCAGATAGATCATTGTCTTTCGTTTGGTCCGTGTGAATACAGAGTAATACTATACCAGCAGTGTAGTGCTGTAGTTGTAATGATGTCTTTATTTTTATGCTTTTGTTTTTTATGACTTTACGCCTCGTCGACGTCAAGATCATTACAGGCGGGAAAGGACTGGGGACAAGGAACGGAAAGGAATTCGGCCGAGGCCTTCTGAAGCATTCATTTAGAGTGGTTTGGGGAAACCATGGAAAACCCAATCCTGGATGCCCGGACGGGGATTCGGACCCGCGTTCTCCAGAATGCGAGGACAGATTATTATCTTTCACCCAACATTAAAACATTAGTTTAATTATCTTATGTGTTGGTTGAGTAGCGTTGTATGAATGAGATATAACTTTGTGAGTGAAACAGAGAGAAATATTTTATTACGATACCAGATCATTAAAATAAAAAAATCAGACATTAAATACTAATCTGCCTAAAATATTAATTTTAAGTATTTAACCACTTAACACCAATGGTGTTTAGGAATACTTTGGCGAAACTAAAGTTTACTCAGCCGTTTCCCTTTCATTCTGTTTATTTTCTGACTGACTATTTGAGCAGCCTTCGAAAATAAACGTTCAGATGCAACAGAAGTCCCGACAATAGTCAATCAGATGTTGCCCCAACCCGGTTGACATTTGTTTATATGATTTTTGTCATTATTAGCCAGAGTTAGTTTTTTTATTAATTCGATGTTTTTATATATAAACAAATCGATGCATCGAATAGAAAAATTGTCAAAACATCGATTCAATCCGATGTAACATATGGTAAACATCGAATGGATACGATGCATCGATGTTTAGTAAATATCCCTAGTACATACAACTATTGGATGCACATTCTTGTGACTGTGGAAATCACCAGCGAACTATTCACCACCTCGCCATGTAATGCCATCTTAGGTGATTCAGGGTGACTATCCAACAGTTTCATGCAACAACTGCAGAGGCTGCTGAATTGATATCATTCTCTAGAAATACCTGTGTCTTATTCTATTTAAATCAATGTAATGACTATCGTTGTATCCTTGTGCGATACGAAACAAATAAATAAAAAAATAGTCAACAATTAAACTATTTAATATCTTAATAAATCGCTACAACCCAGTTTTGCTGAATTTTTTATACGGTCACGATAAAGGGTTGAATGAATATGGCATAAAACTTGCAGCTAGACTTGATAGTTCCCGATATTAGTACATTATTACACTTCTCCGGTTTTATGAGTAAAGAGAATTGTTAGATGCTGCGCGAATATCGCACACCAGACATTTATTTAAGTGCAGAGGTGATAGATGGCGCTGGAGGTCGGCTTGGCCCCTGTGCAGCGTGAGCTACAAAGCGAACTCTTTGTCTCCCTCGCGAGCCACGGTGACCCCTGACAGGTAGTGCGCCCGCCGCCCATATCGATTGTGTTATCGGACGTGAAATCCGGAGCGAACAGCACGCTCGGCTTGCACTCTTATCTCGACTGACGACAAATCTCGAGATTCGCACGGTTTGTACGTTGCAAAATTGGCAAATTCAGACGATCACAGGCGCGTCACCTCAAAAATATAATCAACTAACACTGACGTCACCTTTGCTGATTCGTTTTCGATATATCGACTTTGTTCTCAAGAATTATCGTCATCGACAAGAGAAACCGATGCGGATTTTTCCATTTATGATAGTTGAATTCATGTAATGTCGCTTTTCTACGACTAGCTGTCAGCGGTAAAGGAACAACATGTCCGTAACATTGAAGTTTCGTGTAAATTCGGAGATCTAGAGAAAACGATTCGTAATGAATGACTATAATACCTTTCTTTCCCAGAGAAGTACGCATCCTGTGAGACTTCTCCTAAACTCGGTTCATCTGAAACACGACGGTAACAACTCAACCAGACAACTAAGGACCACTGAAGCGTGAGGTGAGCTCCACTGAATACAAACAGAAGCAACAAATCCCGTCTCGCCTGCAACTTTACGGGAGCAAAACCGGAGCGTTAACTTTGGACATACTACGTAAGATGCAACTGTAAGAAGTAATGACTCCAAAAAACAATTTTGAATAAAATATTACATTTTTAAACGTTTAAATCGAGAGGATAGTAGTTGATCCTGCGTGTATCAGTATTTATAATCTTACTTTGGGCGAGGAGTTAATAATACCGAACCGAGGTGGTGTCAGGTCGAGGGTAATTTTCTAAGAGTGTAAACTGTACGTTATTACACAAACGTGGAGGAAAAAAGAAAATTATAAATGTAATTTAAGAAGCTTAGTTTTGTGAATATTTCGTAGTATATAACCAAAAATGTTAATGTAAATGAATTATCTGTTAAAAATGAAAACTCTTTATTCATCGCAATGGATTGTCCCGCAAGTTGTATCCAAAGATAATAACATAAAGAAATCAGCATTAGATCCTTTTCCAAAATATTCTCTTAGCTGATTTATTTTTTATTTCAATCGTTTCTTTTGAAGTTACTTATTTAGAAATATATTAAATTTAATCCATGCATCATCTTAAGTAATTTTTTTAAAGTTCTTTGGTTTTACAACAAATATTTCTGCAATGACTAGAAACTATTAGATTTCAAAACTATGGCATTATTTCGAGATTTTTTATTGTTTTTATTCTTTAGTTACTACTTTACCGTATTCCTAGTGGATTTCAAATGCTTTGCAATGTTTCACGATTATAGTGACACTAAACAAAGCAAAACAAAAAAAAAAAAAAACTTAACAGCGTGAAATGAAAAGAGCTGAATAGTGTATAAAGTCTCTTCAACTACTATTGTAAGTCCATCATTTTGAAGTCGTGTCATAACAGGTGTTGGGAAGATGCAATGTATTTTCCAGCGAAGTATTAATTTTGAATCTGAGGAACTGAAATAATAGTCACGATGTTATTCCACATGTGAAATAGTCTGACGTTGTTTTTTTTTTTGAGGAGCATTGTGTCTTACGGGTGGAGAAACTGATAGTTTGGTACCCACTGACACAAGTATTTCTAGAATTTTTTTTTACGATATTCACTACTTAGGATTTCTTGAGTATTTGGCGAAACTTCTGTTACTGTAGTGAACATCTGTGTTTCCTAAGATACTTCAGAACAGCTAACAGATTACAGCACAAACAAATGATGATATCTTTGTATTATCCAACTTCACTGACAATTATCGTCTTATGTGTGTTACCTCAATTATTATTGCAGTCATATATTTCAACATATTGAACTCATGTGAGTTTTTAATTTCCTGTTATTTTAATAGTACACTAGACACGGTTTGCGGCATGGAAATGTTTTTTACAGACATCTACATCCTCGTCTTACAGTATATATATATAAATAATTGTACACCTCACTGTTTGATTTCTCGCAACAATATAGAAAGTAAAAAAAAAAAATCGTTTCAAACCTATCTATTTGGCGTTAAACAGAGAAGCACTAAGCACAAACTGCAGTCCCCATAAACTACATTGTTCGTGAACTCAAAACCTGGAAGAAAGAATCAATATTATCGTGACTGAACATAATGTTACCTTTTTTCAAGTAATATCGATGCCAGTGGTAGAGAAGGTAAGAGCAGTTGTGGAGTCAGCCATTAAAATGTGGTTACGGCCGCTACCGGAGATTCCCCTTTAAGAGCCGTGGAAGCGACTGCTGAGCGTTTTCTTATCGCCGGGATTTACAGGCTTCTCGTCTGGTTTATAAGCGCGCCCTTCCGCATCACAATACACTCAACAGAGGCTGCGGAAATCCGCTCCCCGCCGCGGATCAAAACGCAACCTAATTCCCTGTCGGCTGGAGCAGAGTGGTGTCGGCAGACTCTCTTTAAGCTCAGACGAGAAAAAGAAGCGCTGCCTTAACTAAATCGGAATACAAATTTGCTTCGCGAAGAAAATATTTACTTTTAGTGATATTGTTATCCATATGTATTTCGTTTAAATAATATGGTGCCTATTTACACAAGAGGAATATTGAGAAATAGCGTTAGTATAAACAACGATGCCAAATTTGAAAGCCTACATATACGAAATGAAAAATTTTCCATCCTTTGTTGACCAATTATTTCAAGAATAACGTTGTAAAATAGTAAATACGATAAGTTCACAAATGTTTAATGTTAATGTCATCAGAAACCTGAACGAGTTTTTCTTTTTCGCTTAGGGCTTCACGCCTCCTCGTAATCGCTTCTGTATATGCGGAAAAGCACCTCCGGCTAGAACGTGGTGGAAGGAATTTGGTCTTGACCTTCTGAAGGAACCATATCGGCATTCGCATTAATTTCGGGAAACTGAAATCGGGATGTGCGCAGATATCTACCTGGTATTCACACTCTTCTCCCATGTTGCTGTTTCGATGGCTGTAGTTATTGTCGTTTTACTCTTCTCAATGTTAGGTCGTGGAAAAAACGCTGGATGGTTTATGCATAACCACAAAAAAAAAAAAAAAAAAAAAAAAAAAAAAAATCTGGGCACGTGATGAATTTCTTGGTCGCAAAGTGTTGAGTGACCAAACAAACACTTTTAGCGTTACGGAAAACTTCCCTGTGACATCTTATCAAAAACAATGAAATTTCAGAAAACCCTCCTTACAATAATTGCTAAAATAGCGTCCTAAGTACCTTGGCTGCGGAGTGGTTTCAAAGATTGGATTATTCCTAAAATTAAAATAAAAACGTGAAACAATACAACATATACTTCGCGGCTGCATCAGGACTAGCAAAGATTTAAAATCATAGTTGTGCGATCGTAATATCGTAGCAGCGCTCCCAACTGTTGAAAATGTCTAATGTTTCACAGACGGATATTTAGTCCGCTGGTGGTGGCAGGAAGAAGGATGCGTTAAGGGAAGGAAGTGTATTTGAAGGATTTGTTATGTATAAACAACACTTTCGGCGTGATCCAGACAATATCCAGCCACCCTGGTGTTACGGGTAAACTATCAAACATAAAATTTCATAAACATTTATTATTTTCTGTCCAGAATACTCGAGGGGTACTACCCATTCACGAGGATAGGTTCCAAGACGTGTATGGATGAAACTCCTACTAAATTGATAGTGTACCAACCACACGTAGGAGAAGCGGATGCATCACATAACACTGTTCTAGTTCTCTGCTGCATATTCCAGTATACTATAGCAAGTGTTGTGGGTAACGTGACAGGATAGAGGTCAGTTTCCAGCGGTGTATTTCACCCCGCACTGTGGCTGGGTGGCGCAGCTGTTTTATCGGACGCGCCACGTAATCCAGCGGGGAGAGTGTTATCTGCACCGAACACTCGTCAGGCCAGGCTGATGGGATGTGGTGCGGCTCACGTGTGGCCGCTATCTCGGAACACCCCCGCAGCTGCCCAAACACCGCTACACTCCGACCAGTCATATCACGCGCTCAGTAATTACTCGTAGATGACGGACACAAATTATTGCTTCATTTCTTTTTTAGAGTCGTCCTTCGAAAAATGTATAACATACTAACAACATAACTGAATCACAACTGGAGGACCATTGTCATGTCCCCCACGCGTGTTAACTATGCAACGCAGAATTAGCGGTGAATTCGTTGCGTTCCAAATAACAGGTTTTCCAACTAACTAAATTAAAGCATGAACAAATAAAATAAAATCTAATCCATTCTGAAGTGTACACGAAATGCACTGCACCGGTGATGGTATATTCGTTTGAACATAACAGACTTTTATCCTGACGCAGACAAACTGTGATATAGGAAACAAAATCGCTGCAGAGAGGCGTTCTGGTTGTTGAGCAGTTTGACTAGGCATCAAACGGTCCCCGGTTCAAATCCCTGTCTCGGCAGGGATTTTCATAGGCCCTGGACCCGACCATCACCTCTGGCACATCTCGACGTGTAATGCGAAGTACACCAGAATGCTTCCGCGTTAAATTGTAGGTCTCCTACATCTGGTAGAACTACCGAGTTAAGCTAGGCGGCTATGATAGGCGCATATTGCACAGCCTGTAAGAAACTCTATCAACCAGGTCCAAAATATACCACGGAAACTATTCTTATTATTATTAAAGAACCTCTGGAATCATGAAACGCATTTACTTTACCTTCTCTGTCTCGTAGTACTCCAACAGTAGATCAATATTCACCTCATGGAGCAGTAGAGCTTACGTATAATCTAAAACCAAAAAACAGCCTTATTTCATCCTCTCCTTCCGTTCAGAAGTACCAATAGCATAATAAAATAGCCCTCAGTGCGTATCACTGAATGCGTCATCTCGTTAATTTTATACAGTAGTTTTATATATTGAAACTTCCCACCAGAGAATTCGTATATTAAACGACATGCCATGTCGTTCGATACATTTTATTTCACTTGGATTCAGTTCCGATATTTTTCTATATCAAAATCACTTAAAATTCTAATGTAAATGGAAATTATAGTAAATTATAATTCATACCAAGACTTCGATGTACAGAATGCAATATCATATCATTACATGGACATACATTTAACTGAAAAAACCGTAGAAAGGGCTTCTAAGATGCTTCATTGACAAGCAACTTGTATAAATGAGTAAAAACCGCATCGCTTTAGAAGTTTAGATCAATCAAGATTCCTCTTCTTACTTAATATGTTGTTACGGGAAATATTTTCATTTGTCTCTGAGAATTATTGATTCCTAACGATTAATTATTATTGTATTGAAACCGGACAAATATTAGGTGATTGATCCGTTTATATTTAATAATTCCGTTTTGTTCCCTCGTTTGAGAAGTAGCGACGTTGGATTTGAATCCGTTGGAGTTCAGCGACTCTGCCTTTCGCACGTTGCCAGTGGACGCAGGTCACTGACCCCGGGCTAACTGAGTTAGCTCCCAACAGAGTGTTATTCTTCTCTTTGTTAACCACTGCGCAACTTCGTCAACACCCTCTAAGTCAATTAGCCGGTCAATACGGGTGCGCTAGTCAGCACCACGTGAATTCACTTCGGATCGATACACTAAGTTTCCATTTCTGTTGTTTGGCGTTTGTTTACAAGCTGCTTTATGGGTTAATTAATTCTAATTGGAATTAAAGACTTGTGTTGCCTTGTTCGGAGTATTTGTCTGCCTTTAAAGGTAATGAGGGTAAACTCGCTCAACTTCAAGCTGCTCTTTCTGATTTGTAACTTGGCCTTTGTCGATTTGATCTGGCTCTTGAAATAAGCTATTCGCGAAGAGCAACTTGGATGCAGGACTAATCCTTTTTGTCTGATAACATTGTCAGAAGTTGATTATTTCATTTAGGACTGAATGTAGCCTACGCTCTACTGAAACATAACCGGAAACAATGTTATTAGTAAAAAATAGGAACATTTTATGAAGTTAATTTTGATTGTGACGATCGAACCTAATCGACGATGGAAAGTCTCGGGCCTGGCCATAAAGAGGACGTGGGTTCATTTACCTTTTCGTCATCAAGATTTCTGTTTTCCTTGGTTTTCCGTAATTACTTTAGGCGAATGCCAAGATGATTAATTCAAATGACCATTCCCGAAATCTTTCTCATTCGTTATCCCCATCTCAATCCCAATCATTTTAATCTTCAACCATATCTACATTCTGCAATTCACGAAATTGTGGGTGGGAGAGGGCACTTTGCAGTAAAACTAACTCTGTGCTTTCTAGTAGCGAATATCACGAGGGAAAAAATAATTCATATAAGCTTCCGTACGATAGCTAATTTCTTTAATCTAATCTCTGCTGCTACTCAAAAAAGCTTCGCAAATGAAGTATTTTGCCTAACTCGTAAATGAGAGGAGCTGTTCGCATTGCTAATATATACAAACGAAACATACGTCGTCTGCCTGCCAGACATTCGTAACCCAATCTCTGTATCACTTCTGTGAACTGAGACAGGCACGAATCGAAGAACCGTATAGACAGACTGAAGCAAAAAAAAAAAATTGTTAGCAAACGATCCGGCACTAATTTCCTTGTTCTGCTACATTACAACTCACGAATTATTGTATTTAGTTCTATTATTGCTTGTAAAATGTTAGACATTTTTATCAGGGATCAAATGAAGAAAACTGCATTGGGTTCGTGCTCCGCACATGTTGCTCTGCAGTTTGGAGCGAGGAACTGATGGCGGTGTTATGATAGCAGATTTGATTCGAGGAGATAACGTGATCGATCAGCAGACTGCAAACGTGTGAAGATCACGAAACTCGCCCTTAATTTAAATGCATCGTTCACCATTCGTACTATCTTTTTACAGAATCACCTTTGATGCCACGTTTCCAGGTCTTGTAATTACTAAACAAGAGAATCCGTAGTTATTGAGACAAACTGAGTTTTAGATTTTAAGGTCTCCGTCACTGGGTTTGGGTGTGGACTATTTAGCTAAATAAATTATATGTGCTTTATGCATGGGGAAATGCTGCTATTATATTGTGAGATGTACAGAGTGTAACGGTTTGAATTTTATGTTGAATGAGTACGCTGCCAATAATCAATGCTTGAATCACATTCGAATTGATACATTCACGTTTGAATGACTGACACGGTTCCATGGGGCTGAAATATGGCGTCAGTGAAAGCAAAGGAAACTAAAAATAAATATTAACAACTTACGTTGTAATGTATGATATTAGTTTCAATCGAGATCGAGGCCGTATAGCTCGCGATCATTGTGGAACTACTTTCATTCAAACGAAGTAATGTGGCACTCATTAATTTTTTAAAAAAGAACAAACTTACTTATCCCCATTGTTGAAACATGAAATGCCAATTTTCATCCTGATCCAGGCTAAATTTCAGTCTAACCAAAACTTCCGCTAATATTGTTGCCCGAAAACTAAAACATTTTTTCTTACCATATTTATGACTCCTGCTTCGAACGGATATAAATAAACGAAACGCAAGTAATAATATTAATATGTTAATTTAAAAGCTATACATACTATCCTTTCAGTTTCTCGACAGTTATTTTTTCGCGGATTCTTAACTAAGTAGAAGTACTATTAAATTACCTCTTATGTGTAGTCTCTGGTCGTTGTAGATCCAGCAGCGAAGGCTGGCTGCGTGACGTCAAAGCATGACGTCACCGCATGACAGAAACAGTCGCCAAGATTGCCATTTTATTAGTATAGGTGAACAGCACCATGCCATCAGTAACATGATGTTGCAAGCGACGGAAAGTAGTTCCACGGTACACTTCGATAGAACACCTTCTCACTAATCATCTCACCTGTATGCAGCAGATACGAAGAATGACTACAACTATTTTCTTGAGAAACGCTAATCTCTGTATTCTTTTCAGCTTACTGTCTTCCACTGTTCTTTAGTCAAGATTTAAACAGCCTTGTCTGCGAACCCCTCCGATTTCTCTTACCCCCTTCCAGTTTGTTCCGACTTCCAAAGGTGAAAATTTTTTTTCCAGCATTTTTTCTGCTCACGTACCGTTTTCAGAATGTGATCGTTCCGAGCTTTATCCGTGCATCATTTTCCGTATACAAAAACTTTAGGTGTGCAAAGCACACAGCATTAGAAAATTTCTTTATACATCTAGTTTTTTTATATATAAAAAACGCCTACCTACCAAATAGTTAACTGTTTCTAAAACAGCCTTACATCAGTCTTTGGCTCTCATTTTACTTCGTTAGCAACAAATTTCTTGCACTCTCTTTCTGTCACCTGATACAGTTTTCTCATTTAGCTTTTTTTTTAATTTGTCACTTTTCTTGGAATTTTATTTGTTTATCTTTAATTTGATTACATGTAAGTTCTTATCTGCATTCGATAATATCCTCTGCATACTGAGAGACTCTTGACTATCACTTGCTCACTCTTTTTTCAACAGTGAATTGTATGTTTCACTTCTTGATTGCTTCTTCTCCATGGAAGATCCTAAAACCCCACAGCCTTGGCTGGCCCTTTCCATTTTAAAGTGATCTTCGTGTCTCATTACTGCCCATTCATTTAACAATCGGGCGATTCGAATAACTATTATAAATTGTTTTCTGTTCTCATTGTTTTTTTTAGAGATTTTTTCCCATAGTTTTTTTCTCCTTTTATTGCCAAATGCAATTTATAAATCTATAGACGCCATAAATGTTCTTTTTCGTTCTTGACTTGTTATGCTATTAGACTACGATTGCTTCTCACGTACGCCCGACCTCCCTCAAACCAAAAAGTTGCTTTGTCTGCTCTGTCTCATTCCCCAATAGACCTTTAGCATAACATTCGCACTAGTAGCTTCTATTGACTAGCGTACTGTTCCACGCGTGCGTAGAGGAAGCAGCGCGTAGCTGGTTGCGGCCGCTGTTGTTGTTTGTGCTAACTTGATTGTTTGTTCAGGCCCCGGGGCTCTGGTCTCTGTGGTGGCCACTTGTCGATGCACTCTGCACCACAATTATGCCACTCAGTCCGTCTGTCTGTCTGCGTGGTGACGTCAGCCACTGACAACACAAAGGCTGTGTTACCTCGTGTAGGGAAAATAGCCTCTGAATTAAAAGAGCTGACTGGGGAAAGCTTTTAGGGAAGGATTTTAACGTCAGAATAAAAAGGGAAGTGCCAAGTTTTGATTGATAATATAAATGAACAATACCTTAGTTCCTACTAGGAAAAGTTTCTTTTATTTACGAGTCATACTTTATGTTTTAATACGTCAACTAAATCCACGCGGGAAGCTGAAAGGTAAAGACAATCGGTTTTAGGATTTCGTATCTTATGGGTGAAAAAAGGAGTCCTATTAATTTCTGAACGCCTTAACTCAAAAGTTTCTATCTGCGCACCACTTTAGTTCTACTTAACATTAATTTATTTATAACATAAAATTTTGAAAATTTGTGGGGGCTAAAAATCCTTATAAGGGTTTACTGGGGGCTAAAGAAAACATTTCGTTTAAATAATCTTCACGGGTGAACGAATGGAGACTTTCCCAGTGTATCAATTATATAGGACGTTCTCGGGATTCCCATTGATCTCCGACTTCATTTTTGCAGGAAGATGAAGTCGGAGATCTGCTCAGAAACATCTCATCCAATTGACGAGGGACGATCTTCGTAGGTACCGCAACAACTGATAGATGGAAATTCACTCACTCTCAAATTATTTAGATTTTCGTTTCCATTCCACTACCTGGGCAAGCTTTCGGCTAGAACCATAAAAAAAATACGCTGCGCCCCTTTATTTCTGAAACAACTAATCCGAAAATGTTTTCGAAACTTACAGTGATATATAGCATGTAAAATTTACAGGAAACCTATAGCAATTTTACTGCAGTTTACTACAAAATAAAAACCAAACAAGTGGTTTTATCAAATTCAATAATTCCGCTGGTGAATAGTTTCGATGAAATTCGTATGTGTCATTAGACTGAGAATTTCAGGAATCGGTATTGAAAATACTTTCTAACAAATTCAAAATATTTTTAAGACCTACAATACTTTTTTCTCAACTGCTCGTATGGTACCATTTGAAAAACAACCTGGCAAAATTTAAAAATAACTTGTTAGAGGTTTTTAAGTTTTAATAACTTTTTTAGTGAATACTATTTAATGCAAAATTTTTGTGCGTAAACCGCAACGAGCAAAAAAATAGTAAGAATAAAAAAATTTCTGGTTTCCTTCACAAGATCATCAGTAGGGGAAAAGATGAAAATTATTCTTGCAGTCCCAATAGTTTCATATTTCTGTCTTAGATATATCGCTATTGGTTATTTTTTAGGTCATTGTATCTACAAGAAATTCTCGGTATATTTTAAAATAATCTTTTTAAGTAAAGTAACGCTTTAGCTGTGTGAAAATACATTGAATGAAATTATATTCTATAACTGCAAATACCTAAAACAAGTCTTTGATTTCGAACGATAAATTCTGACATTTCGTTAGCGTGTCTTAGCAGTCACAGAAGGAGTAAAAAAAAAATGTACTGGTAATATGTGGCATAAAGCAACTAATTACTTACAGGATTTTTACAGGAAACAGATTAGATTCAATTTTTTAATATAAACAAGTATTTAGTGGCATTGAGGAGAGTCCTCAGTGGTAATGTTCAACTTTCATGTTTTGTAACGACATTATCTTAGAACGAGACCGAAAACTGTAAAGTCTCTTTAACTCAAACAGCCAATATCACTGTGAGAAATTTAACACTTCTTTAACAGAAGATCCAACCTATCGTTTGCCACACTTCTTGATCGACTATTTTTTTTTTTTTTATATTTTTAAAAATATTCGTACTCAGAAGATTGATTTATTATAATCGCCAATGGTTTGATATGTTTTAATCAGAACGTCTAATGATTTTTTACTACCACTAGTTAAAGCATAAGTTGTTTGAGAAACACTTATTTATTCAATAATATCTCACATCGATCTATATGTCTCCTTTCATGCACCACAAATAAGAATCTCTGGTGGAACTGCTCGGTTATCCCATTTACTTTTCCCGCCACTATTTTCCCAATGGTGCACTAGAGTCGGTGAACGTTGAGGATTCTAATTGCTGTAAGCGGTTTTTCGCAATTATGTCTACCGCTTGAGCATTATTTAGTAGGATTTCCTGTGATAATAAATGTTTTAGCAGGTGCTTCGTGCGCGTGAGATTAGGCGCCGTAAAGACTTAAGCCTTCGCAGCTGCAGGCGAAGTAATACTTTCCCGCCTCACGTCGGTGGGCCCACAACGTACACGTTAAATCCGCAGACAGGCTTGTTTTGTTTTTTAAGTTTAGCGATGAACATAGAATTCAGACTTAAACCGCATAACTAGATATGTTGCATGGAGAGCAGCTAAGGGTGGGTTTATTACAAGAAACCTAAGAGAAAATAGAAAGTTGCAATAATTAGTGAGACACTGAATGTTTTTGTAATTCAGTGGATGAGGTGTATCATTGGGGTCTAACAGGTCTCGCCTTCATTGGCCCTTAAGTTGTTTCTTTACCGACGAGAAAGCTTTTTTTAGTTTTCTCCGATGAATGCTTGGACACTCAATGTGTAGGATTACACGTTGAACTTGCAGAATTACTGGCTTATGATAAGACATATCAGGAGCGGCAAACTGAAAAACTAACCCTGGATTATCAAGCCCAAACAATTTAATATTTGTTTACTTGATAAGCAGTCAAGGCAGAAGATTTGAGGTGCCTTTGAGTATATGATCTTCATTGATAAACGCTTTATATATTTAATGTAAACTGTTACTAGATATCCAGCAGTTTGTCAGATACAAATAGATTAACAGTTATAAAATTATAGCCCCGTGACTTGTCCAACAGTATGCCGTATCACCTACGTACGTCAGCTTCCACCAGAGACTGCAGAGGGCAGCAGCTAAAGGCAGGTACAAGTGGCGCTGCCGCAACCGCTTCCAGGGAGGGGGTAAATTACCCTTTATTTCCTTGTTGCTGAGCCCCTCAATAAAGCGTGTCCCTCGGACAGCAGTGAATAAATCTAAAGTCGAAGTCACAAGGCAGTGGAGATACAAGTGGCACCACCGCAACCGCATCCTGGAAGGGGTAAATTACCCTTTATTTCCTTGTTGCTGGGTACTTCAATAAAGTGTGTTCCTCGGACAGTAGAGAGTAAGGCTGATGTCACGGTTATAAGGCAGCGGTGCTGAGTACTAGTGACTGGATTAAATTGTGAAGTTGTGTATAACGACATTTACATCTACATCTATACTCCACAAATCACAAATACTGTGGGTGGCTGAGGGTTCTATGCACCAATCCTATTTCAGTGAATTACAATCCCGAACAGAACGAGGAAAGAAAGAATACAATACGTAAATGTATCAGTACGGCATCTTATTTCTCGAATCTAATCCCTCCTGTCATTGCTACTTAAATAGGTTGGCGGAAGAAGTATTTTGTTGCACTCGTAAATTAAAGATTTTCGCTTATTCTCCAACAGATTCAAACGAAAACCACGTCGTCCGTCCGCCAAACAATCCCAACCTAACCCACGTATCAGCTCTGTGACACTTACACACTCTGATGACTCTGGTGAATGCATTTCGTTTATGTTGGAATTGTGATTACGCACAATATAGTGTTTTTGAAATTGAACCTGGTTGATGGTGACAATTTATCCGCCCACGGAATAAAGTATTGTCCGGAGATCATCTAGTTATAAGCTGTCCTTAGCTTCACTACTTACCAATTGTCTCCAAACATGTCGAGAACATTCCTTAGAAAAATTAATCACACCCATCGGTGGCAAATTTCCTACACATCCATTTTCACCTTTCCTTTTTCCACCTACTTTAGTTACAGATATGTGCCAAGTATTCTTAATATAATCACGGCCAGACATTTGATATTTCATCAAAGATATCGCGCGTTGTTTCTCGGTTGCGCCTTACTTTAAATTGGAAAATGTTTTGTTATGCCATCTAAGCTAAATTCGTATCAACATAATGCATTTTTGTGATACTATTAATTGTTTGTTTGTTTTTACATTAAAAAGACGTTTGTGACTTCATGAAACTGTAATTTTTTTATACCTGTACATTGTGAATACTCTTTCCCGAAATTATAAAATATGAGATTAAAGACATTACAGTAATAATTAACGTATATTTTTGGAGATAGTGTTTGTAGTTTAGGGAACTTCAATTATATTTTCAGTTTTTAAAAGTTTCAGATTTGACTAAAAACTTGCTCCGCTAATTTCTTACGTTGATACATGTGCACCTCCAATAATGGAAGAATTTCCTCTCGTAAAACGTAGAGCGCGCGGGGAAAATTGCAGGCAAACGCTAATACTCTACAAAGATACAGACAGCAGTTTAGTAATCACTACATGGGGCGTTTCCTTTGTTGCAGCCCTCTGAAGTCAATATTAAGGTTAGTACATTGGTCATCAGTACGGTATGAATTATTCATAGAGACCTCCTTTAACGGCCACCAGAAATACTCAATCTCAATAGCCGTTACATAACACATAATCAGAACATCTCTTCTTTTTTTTGTTGATATTAAACAAAAACAAGAGAGTGAGAACAAAGAGGCCCCTCAAGAATGTTTAGACTGTCAGATACTTATACACCTGGCCATATTTTAAATGTTTTTGTAAATTGCTTATTGTTAAATCGTTTCCTGTAGGTCTATAAGAATATTGGCAGAGTTAATTAATTTTGTAACTTTCTATATCACTGCAAAAGTGCTACTACCTGTTCAATGTTTAATATGCTTTCACGTGGCTTACTCTGGTTTTAATACTGGGTCAGGTCGATGATTTTCCGTTGCAGGCTCAAGTATGTGGCGTGTCTTTCTGTTGTAAGATTTAAGACCTGCTGTTCACTGCATGTCAAAAAGCGTTTTAAAGAGGAAGCAATAAAACTTTCTGGGTCACCCGTCAGCTGTTAAAGGGTAACTGCAACCACTCTCTGGAATTGCACTCAGTAGTGGAGTTACCGCTTACACTAGGGGCTGATGCTGTACTGACGATGACAAAAGCATAATACCGTGAGAGAGCGCTATGGGAAATGTAGAGCGTTAGTTTTAATATCCACCTGTAAACTTCGCCTGGGAAACTATAACGCTGTGCAACTTTTTACCTAACTACTGACCGCATCTTAAGCAATTCAAACATGGGCTACTTTTACATTTTTGTAGTTTATTTAGTAACTTCTTCCCAGAATGAAAAATATTCTCTACACTCTTTTAGACATAAATGGTTTTGAAGCCTACCTGTCCGGTTATAATTATAATATCGTAGACCTCCTCCACTTTTCTCTCTTTGCTTACTCCACATTACTTTATTTCTTGTTACTTTTACTTCAAGGGTGCCATCAGTTATAAGACCGCAATTAAACTCTCCAAGTTTAACGCACTTTTATCCCGTAGCTTCTCAGATATTACAAATTACTCAACACAACTTTTACATACACGTAACTTTTATACCAATAACCTCTTCACCTGAGTTACAACTACCTACATAACTTTAGAAGCTTTCTTGTAGCTTCTTCCATTTCTTCAAGCTATCTTATTCATTCTCTCCCCCTCTATTAATAATTATTCACGTCGTATTCTCCTTGGTCTCGAGTCTGCCAAACGCAGTTTATTCTTTGTTGACTAAGATGCTAAAAAAATGCCATTATTGGCAAATTATAAAATACATAACATACATTTATAGGCTGGCGTGACGTATGATCGCTACCAACTGAACAACAAACCTACGTTACCGCAAGTGTTAAGCATCGAAATGTGCACCTCATTCTAAACACTCGTACACAAAAATCGTGTTTATAACGAATCTCCTTCTGTTTCCTGTCGCATATTCACATTGCTTTTGACGTCGTTCTTATTTTCAAAAAAAGAAAAATATTACAGCGTAAACTTATTATAGATCTTTCGGATAATTAGCCCAGTTTACATAGTTTTTCATAGGATATTCCTGCGATCAAAACTCCGATGCCATCTTTTAGTGAAGATTTTGAGCTCAGAAATATCGTAAGTAAACAATATGTTAACTTGGCCAGCTGCCGAGCAACATTATATCAGTTCTCAATGCCAAGAAAGACTTCAATCTTATATAGTGCAAAATTAGTTTAAAGTCGGAATTCCGTTAGTTGATATTACATCTGTTAGAATTCTATGTTCAACGTTTCCTGTTTGTAGCCACGTTTTGAATTCACTAATAACAATTAATTTTATTTCTCTGTGGGTAGTTGCCGGTACATAGGGCAGTTACATTCGAATTGTCAATGCTTTTATTTCTAGCACTGGTGGTAAATATGTAGGTTCTGAAATTGAAGTTTTGAACATTGTCCAACTATGCCGATAAATGATTCTGCATAAAAATAAGAGAAGGCAATCAGAGATTGATAATGAAGCACTGATTCCCCCTTGCATGATCAATTATTGTGTACATTTTGCGTATTTTATATCACAAAGGGCCAAAATATTCTATTTCAAGATTTCACTGTCCCTTGTGGTACTGCGTGTCCTGAACCGATTCTGACCATTAATTGATTGTCTCCTGTTTACGCGAATGGAAGTAAGATTCGATATTCATGTGTCTAAATTACAAGAAATTTTGTTTTTATTTTTGTAGTCTACGATGTTTTTATACGTCTATCCGATCTTCTTTTGTTGGTAATATTTTACATACGTACCTGAAATATGGAAAAAGGTAGGTTGTGCAGCAGAAAGGAACGCTAGAAATATAACCAAAATACCAGACTAGATGATGTTACTTTGAGAGTCTTGCTTTTCTTGAGATGGTGACATACACAATACTTATTCGATGATGAAACTTGCGTCTGAGCAAGAGCTGAATTAGATGCATTCTGTGAAAAAGCTTTTCCATCGAGTGGTTCCCGAACCAAGAGGTCATAGGATAAACGTAATAAACGTCACGTGCAAGCAGCGTGACAACAATCTTGCATTGAAAATGTCAGATTTTGGAGAAAATTCAAACCAAATAAAACGGTTGTAATCATAAATATAACATTTGAGTTCATTTTTTTTTATCTCCTATGACTACCACATGCATAGCGGTTGTTCGTCTCGTTGTTATATAAAATGTTAAAAAATAAGATTGACATTTTTTTTATTTTATGTATAATAAATACAAAGTGGTGATATAAAATACTAATTGGATGTTTTTGAAGAATCTCTGATACCAAGAAGAAAATGTGAGTGCTAGAATATTTATGGCTGCGGCAAAAGAGAATATTATTAATATTGAAGCTGTGTCATGAAAAAGTGATGTATAGTGCGGAGTAATACATTAATTACTGTAGAAAGTTTTCAAGATTTTTTTGAAAGGAAGAGATGGTAAAAAATCTCAAGTAGAGTTCAATGGTATCTTACAGATAGTAAGAAGAATGATAATAAATTATAACTGGACTGGAAAGCGTTGAAATCTGTCTTAGCAGAAAGAGACCGCAAAAAAAAACGCATTTCCTTCATGGTGGGAAGTCTTAAGGAGCACGACAAGGTAAAAGGCAATATTATAAATTTACTTATAATCATCGTTGAATGATCTGAGCTAGGAATACACCGAAAGGGTATGTTACTGGGTAATTTAATTATTCGAACAACCGATTATAGAAACATCGCCTGCATCTTCATAGTCGTAAAATGATCAAAGTATAAATTAGTAATTGATGCTGAAGTTGTGAGCACAATCTGTTTCCTCCATAGTGAAAAAATAATTTTCTGTCGCCCATTATTTTATTACCGCAGTATATTCATAAACATGGTTTTCTTTAATTTTCACGATGTCATTGGCAACGACGCGTTGGTAAGTTCGCTCGCTTCTCTCTGACAGCGTCTGGCGTGTTGCTATTCTAAAGTAATCTACCACATTTAAGGAACCTTTCGTTATAGTTACGAATCATAAACAACAGAAATATTGCTTAGATACATTGGAATTATTCCTTGGCGTTTTCCTTGAGAATATAAAAGAAGTTTCCCGTGGGGAAACGTGTCTAGTTAACGACATGGTAGCTCTCTGCGTAGTTGGTAGATTTTGTCTGAAGCCTGTTATCTCACCGAGTCCTTGGAGTCCTGCGTCCCGGCCGGTCCCTGCTGGTCCAGGCGGGCGTCCAGGTGTCCCCCGAGGACGGCGTACCAGCAGGATCCCTGGTCCCCCTGGCGGAACACTGCAACACCAAGAGGTCAGGGGTCAGCTCGCGGCACGTGATCCGTCATGTCACGGCAGGCAATGCACAAGAAATGTTAAATATATATATAGTGTACCTTAACCTTTAGCAGAGTTTAATCCCTAAAGGAGTGAATGGTGGATAAAAAAATAGAAAAAAGTTTATGCAAGGAATCATGAAATTTAAAGAGTATTATCATTATTAATTTTAATTGCGATGGAGCTAACGCTCCGGTGGTGGCAATTCTCCTAGTCATCTAATTACCCCTTTTTATATTATTTTTTAAAATTTTCTTTTGTAATAGGAGTGTTAAATTCCTCCCCCATTTACTTTTCCAATTTACAAATTTTAATTTTAAATTTATTAAGCGTTTTGGTAAATTATTCATCACTTCACTTGGTAATTTGTTCCAATCCCTGACACCCTTACCACCAAAAGAAAATTTTCCCACTCCCTTATGCATGAAATCGAGCGTCAACTTGTGGTCATGGTTGCCTTTCCCCTTCCATTCACTATCCCTAATTCTTAAACCAACATCGCTCCAAGCACCATCACCAACATATGCCTTATACATTCCATGCACTCTTTTCAACCTCCTGCTTTCCTCCCAATCCAGTTCCTTAATCATATCAGTTACCAACTGATTCCTGCGATAATTTGCGCAAACAAACCTTCTTTGCATACTCTCCAATTCCTGTAATTGATAACCAAAATGTGGGTCCGAAACTATACCAACATATTCAACCTATGATATGACCAAAGTTTTGTGACCCAATTCCCTAACTTCTCTGGAACATCGTTTCATCACCATCTCCAATATATGAAGGATTTTGTAACCTTTTCCTACCACCTGCCCAATGTGATCTGACCAGTTGAGTTTGATATCAAACGTTATGCCAAGATATTCACACTTCAAGCTTTCAACAAGAAATTCTTATTCCACCCTATAATCATAATTAATCTTTAATTGTTTTATCTATATATCTAATAAACTGACTCTTCTTGGCATTCCATAATGACTACCCATTTAGATATTCTATCCAGGTCACCCTGCAGCTGTGCAGAGTCTCCACCTGTTTTGATGCATACCATTATATCTGCAAAAAAATCTAAATTCTAACTGTAAAACACCAACACAATCATTTATTAGAATAATGAATAGCAGTAGTCCCAATACAATACCCTGTGAATCTCCCATATTTACTTCGAACGCTTTTGATAATGTATTTCCTCAAAAGAGTAACATGAGATACCAAAGGTGTTTGATAGGTATTTTATTGCTTGAAATAAGTACTCCAAAAAAATTACATTTCACTTATGTTTATTTTCCCGTGCGCTTTATAATAACATTACACAACAAGCATCGTCTCGATCAAAAGGTACTAAGTGCGACCGTACAAAATGTTCCAGCGATCCTAACTTTCAATAAACTTACAACTTCCCAACTCGTCTCGGCCGCTTGTTTATATAGATCTTACAGAAAGACCTAGAATAACACATAAAAAGCCGCTCGATGTTTCTGGAACGGCGACAATGAAGCCAACAATCACAATCACATTAAAGCAATCAGAATTAATACAAAATCATTCACAATCATCATGAAACACACAGAAATTAAAATAAAAGATATTTACAGGTATCTACACACAAAATTATCTACACAAATCAGTTCAAATCATTGAGAAATGTCCTCCAAACACTGAGGCTCGGTTCAACATTTACAATTACAAACTTTTAATCAATATTTGATGCATAATACTGTCCTTGAACGTATAATATAGCATTTACATATTTTCTATCCAAAAACCAATGTTCATTTACACAAATTCACAATTAATTATAAAACCGTAATTAATCAACTCACAGCTTGCTACACATAATTCTTAAAATAACATTTCATGCAAAAGCTGGGTCTGAGGGCTGTTATATATTGCAGCAGATTTCGTTCAGGTAGGTTGGCACTGGGCACATTCCCCTTAACTGTGTCATCGCAAACAGCTTAAAGCAGCGGGAGCAGAGCTGCCAACATTGAGAGTGGAAATGATGGGATCGCGTGTTGCTGCGCTCGCCGTCACTGGCTGTGACGACACAGAATGCATTGAAACCACGCAAGGCTCGACAGTACAGACAACGCGAGTCCAAACGAAACAAACAACAAGATTATAGTCACAATCATACTGTCTCATTTACGCTTTTTTTTCATTAATGTTCGGTAACAAAAATGGTAAATACAGAACCTCTATAATTTAGTCATGTGACAACTTCTTAATTGCGCCACCTTTCACGAGAAAATGTATTATATTCATGCTATGTAGAGCCGTAAATAAGTTCTAATAAAAAAAGACCAAAAAATTGTTACCTCTTTATACACGAAACAGACGAACAAGTTTTTGTGTGTCTAGTATGATATCACTGGGCGGCTATTCCAAAAGCGCAATAAATTTTTATTTAGCAGTATACTACTTGTGATATTAGTACCGTAAATAGGAAATGATGTGTGCCACAAGTACCTGCCTTAAGTTTTCGTGTCGTTTGACTAAAAAATCTGAAGAAATTTAAAATTATGACTCTCAGCGATAATTGCTTTGGATGAGATACATTGACAAGTTTTCTACATCATTCTGTGACTAACAATCTTAATTTTGTGGTTTCTGAGGACGGATTTATAACACAACCAAATAACTGTGAAAAAGTACTTGAGGTAACAAGGTAAGTAAGTACGTAGGCTATTTATGAGACTGAGAACATTTGTTACTAATACTTCGTCTTCGATAGAAACTGACTATTGTTCAAAACATTTTGCGGTTTCCGCAGCCATCATAGATTGTCAAGATTTACGCTGCGTCCGTCTCGCGTAAATCTATCATATTAATTCGCTACAGAATACAAATCATGATTCATGATTGACGTAATTACGATTTTTTGTTCGAATTTTCAACTATTAACAGCAACTTCTGTACTGGGTAGTTTTTATGATTTACCGTATAATACATTTGCAGTATATTGGTTTGATCATTCTATATTAAATATACAATCATCAAACCAAATTCTGTAAAAGATAAAAGGTATACAGTTTACACAATTTGTAACATCTATAAATGCATATAGATACATATATAATGCTTGTTTCCTATTTGTCCAAAAATGCTAATTTATTAAACAAAGAAATTTTATGTAATTCAACTTAATTTAAATGTTCTTATATAAAGGAAATAAGATTAAATAGTAATAGTAAAAAAATAATAAATAACCAGAAATAAGCTTCATGATATGAGAACTTACTAAATTGTATCAAAGTGACTCTAAACATAGCTTAATTAAATTTAAATGGTTTAAAATTCCCTAAATAATGGCATTTACACCATAAGAGCTAGCGAAAAAAAAGCGGTAGGGCTTCGTTTTCCATTGAGAACGGTTCCTTAAAGAGATTGTAAAGTAAAATATTATTTGATAACATTGTAGGACAATAATTGTGATTCTGTCAGGTATATGATCCGACCCACTGCTGAATGAAAATTTTAGTTGGATAGGCAATACAAGGTTACAGAGATCAGTCAGAGCCCCCACTGGGCGTGTGTTATGGTTTCCTGAAGCGTCTTATCTGCAGGAAGATGATGGAGTGCGGTTGCGACCCGCTATCGACAGATCTGCGAGAGGAGCTAATTTAGCACGCGCTCGTCCCACGCTACCATTGTTTGCACTTGACAAAGACTTAATCATAAGCCGACGGTCCGTTACGGCTCAACGCCCCAGTTAATCACTCCCTGATTGGGTGATCAGCGTGCGTGGCTCTATACCAAAGATCATATAACTGCACATCCTCCCCTTATCGTCTAGTTACCGGTACATTAAAATGCGCTATAGGCTTTATTCTAACGAATTTTTAGGGCTTTAAGTATCGTAGAGTTGGGAAGGGATTGAGGTGTAGGAACGGGAAAGAATTCGGTGACGGTCTTTTGAAGGAACCATCCCGCCATCCGCCTGGAGTGATTTCAGGAAACAGAAACCTGGCTGTCCGGACGGGGATTCGAACCCGCGCGTTCCCACTCACACGGTTTCGTAATGCAGTCAGTTGTTCACACCTTGTTTGTGTCCCAAATATTTTTTTGGCTTGTTCCGCGGGTTGATTGCCACTGAATACTATTTTCAGAAACAACAATTACAAGAAAAATTATTAGTCAGGTGAATCTTCAGATTCTATGTTTGTGGAGTCTCATTAATTCTATTTTAAAATGAATCAAGTCGATTAGATCTGTATCACATGGTGCAAAGGTGATTTTTCTTTTCCATCTGCACAAAGAAACATCTGGTGGTCAGAGTATAGGCTGCTTACAAAAGAGGGAGAAGTGGGGGGGGGGGGGATGGACAGTTATAGAATTCAAATTTGATTCATACTGTGTTTATTAAAGCTCATGGTGTAATGTGGTACAGCAGTAACATAAACTTCTTCGCCGTTGTTGAGAAAATCGGCACCGAAATATTTCATTGCGTGCAAATACTTTTTGCGTTAGGTACATGGTGCAGCGAGTTGAAAATTATGACAAGTTCTTTAAATGCCTTTTTCTGTAAAAAAAAACCAGCGGCTTGTCATTTCGATCCTCCCGTCGCCTGGTGCGGGAAAGTATATCTGACCTTCAACTATAACGGTCGAGTATTTCATAACTGCCGCAGCAAATCATAGGTATATAGGAGTATCATTTATTTAAGGTGTTTTTAGTCACAAGCCATTATCTCCCTTCATATTTAACCGAAATCAATGAATGAGGTGTCATATTAAAGTTTATGGTCTCCATTATGGTCACATCATATTTTAAGAATGGAATTTGAACCTTAAAGGGAAAAATTATCAATATTTCAAAAAAGTTGTTTTTTGTGCTACTTTTACATTTATCTCCCAGGATACCAATCTGAAATCGTTTAATGAAGTATCATTTTAAATATTAACATCTCCCCTTGGGTGAAATCATATATTAAGACAGGAATTTTTTGGAATTCGGCCCTTAAAGGGCAAAAGTATCAATATTTCTGCAACGCGTTTTTGTGTCACGAGCCATTTATCTCCCTTCAGATCTAACCGATATAGATAAATGAGGTACCATTTTCGAGATTAAGGTCTTTGTATTATTTTATAAATAAAGTTGTCTCCTTTGGTCAAATCATATTTTAAAAAAGGAATTTTTCTGAATTCGATCCTTAAAGGGCAAAAGTATTAATATTTCTATAACGCGTACTTGTGTCACGAGCTATTTATCTCCCTTGATATCAAAACGATATAGATAAATGAGGTATCATGTTAAAGATTAAGGCCTCCGCCGTGGTCATAATATATTTTAAGAAAATAATTTTTCGTCATTCGATTCTTAAAGGGAAAAACTGTGAATATTTCTAAAATGTGTTTTTTGCCATTTATCTCCCTGGATATCTAACTGAAATCAGTAAATGAAATAGGATTATGAAGAGCAATGTCTCTGCTTTGGTGAAATCATATATTATTTTCTTGAAATTCAACCCTTAAAGGGAAAAAGTATCAATGGTTCTTCAACGCATTTTTGTGTCAGAAGCCATTTATCTGCATTAACCGAAATAGATAAATGAGGTATCATTCTAAAGATTAAGGTCTCCACTGTGGTCACATCATATTTTAAGAATGGTTTTTTTTTCTGAATTTAACCCTTAAAGAGCAAAAATCTCAGCATTTGTAAAATGCGTTTTTTGTGTATGGAGTCATTCTATCCTTTGATAATTAAACAAAATTGATAAACGAGGTATCATTTTAAAGACTGAGGCCTTCGTGAGATCTTAGGATTCGTTACACCATATATTAAGAAAGGAATTTTTCAAAATTCTACCCTTAAAGGGAAAAAGTATTAATACGCCGCATTTTTCTGCCACGAGCCATCTATCTCCCTTGATACCCAACCGAAATCTGTAAATGTGGACCGAGAGGGGCGGTGTAACGGTTAGCGTTCTCGCCTCGCATTCGGGAGGACGGCGGTTCGAATCCCCATCCGGGCATCCAGATTTGGGTTTTCCATGGTTCAAAAATGCCATGGCCGAATTCCTTCCCATTCCTTGCCCCCATCCTTGCCCCCCATCCTTTCCCGTCTCTAAATACCTCGATGTTAAAAAAGACGTAAAGCAGTTACAAAAAAAAAAAAAAAAAAAAAAAAGAAATGTAAATGTGGCATCTTTTTAAATATTAAAATATCCGCTTTGATCACATCATATTTTAAGAAAGAACTTTCTCCAAATTCAACCCTTAAGGGGCAAAAATATCATCATTCCTAAAATTCTTTTTTCTTTAGTTTGTTACCTCACTTGAGGCCTAACCGAAACAAATGAGGTATCACCAAGGTGTCCACGTTTTTTAGGAGCCATTTATTTATTTATTTCGATATCTAACCGAAATCGATAAATGACATAAAGTACAATTAGGTAAAATCATAAATTAAGAAAGAATTTTTCGGAATTGTTGTTTAAAGAGCTCGCGCGTATGAAACAGGTCAGAGTCGAGTCCCTAGAATGCAGTAGCAGATCTCGCAGAGATGTCAATAAAGTGTTTTGTATACAACAAGTAGCTTTTCGGATATTTTTTTCTGTTACGCAAACATTTTTGTTTTGCTATAAATTCCAATGTAAACATTTTATTCGCACAGAAACACATATAACAGAGATGTTGGTATGTTGTGTACGTTTTGTTCAGATTGGTTTTATTGTGTTAAGGTCAGTGATATTTTGTCGTCCATAGTGTGTTTCAAATTTTCCGAACTATTTCATAACATGTTGTAAGTATTTTGATGCGTACCTATTGCACTAAACAAATACATATTTGCTACAAAAGTGCGGTTCTACTTTTCATTATATTGCAAGCATTCAACCTCACAATTCATCGTATTTTATTCACGAAATTTTTGCACGGGTCGTCTAGTATTTCTGTAATAGAAATATGACTTTGTTTGCGAACAACATAATGAATTTCGAAGTTGCCGATTATTTTCATAATAAAGGGCATTTAATAAACTTACTAAATGCATAATTATTGAAACTGATTGCCAGGAATTATTTGTTTACACATTTGACTTTTTTATTATTTTAATAAATAAAAAAAATCTGCATAAGCGAGATTTGATCCAACGAAGACGGACTTATGAGGCAGGCTTGAAAGCTCTGTCACGTAGAAAATATTTGACGCAACGGAATATTTCAATGATGATTTTCTCGACAACGGCAAAGAAGCGCATGTTACTGCTTTGCCACATTACACCTCTGGCCGTGAGTGCTTATTACACACAGCATGAATCGAATCTGAATTCTATAATTTGCGGTCTCCCGTTTTTAGTTTAGATTGGGTTTTCCGTTTGCAATGAGTTTACAAAACGCCTCCATTCCTGATATCTCGTTCATACATCTTCGGCCAAATAGGATTGTCTTTTGTTAATTAATCTATTGTGCCCATACGGTTCCCAACTTAAATTTATTCCCACTACATCCAACTAATTGCAATAACACGTTATGTGCAGGCTGAAATTTCATACACATCTATTATTGCATCATGCGATTTAAATTATTTCTCTGTTCGAGGTAAGTTATTGCAAGCACCGACTGCTTTAGGTACAAACGAAATTTTCGTTACACATTTATGACAGAAATCAATTGAAAATGTATGGTCACAGTGATCTACTAATAACTGATTGTTATTGGTAGATCTCTCTAAATTCTCTGCACCTGCTTGTTTCACATGTACTGCAACTTCTGCACAATGCCCGTCAGTGCAGAAAATTACGTGTGGAATAGTCACACAGTTAATTTCCCAGGGCTCCTGCAGCTAATTACAGAATTATTTGTTTTAATTTGGGTCTTTGTTTGACAGCGTTCCCACAGTTACCTACCACGAGAGACTGCTTACCGTGCGGTGCTTCGTCTACTGAGGTGTAACTGCACAGTGTTTCGCAGTGAGACGCTACTGCCGACAGAGCGCGCCAAGGCTCGGGAATCGCTTCCGGGTGTACGCGAGTTCAAATCCCCGTCCGGCCATTCAAATTAAAAAAAAGAAAAAAAACAACCTGTATGAATACCAGCATTGTTCTTACAAGAGGCGATTGCCAAATTCCTCCCCGTTCATTCTACCCAGTCAACATCCACCTCCAAAGACATCAATGCGATCCAAAATCCTAAAGAAAGAAAGGTAACGTTAAAAATATTGTTCCTGAAAAGCTTCACTACTGCAAATTATTGTAAATTGGTAGTTTTAGTATATTAACGTTTATATTTAGGATTAAAGTGATCATTTTAAAGTATAAACATTTAATATTAAGGAGACTGAAGAGAAAATTTGAGAATTGGCAGACATTTTCTTTTATAATAGGGAAGGAATTTCACATTCCAATTATAAAAGAATATATATTATAACGGGGTAATTAGATGACTAGAGGAATTGCCATTGGAGAGTTAGCTCCATCGAAATTAAAAATTAGTAATAATTTTATTTTGTTGTCGGGAGAAATCGTTCAGACATTTTGCGTCTAGGCCTTTGTGACGTTAGCAAACTATGGAAAACTATAAACAGGTCAGGCAGCAGGTATATTTAAAGTTTATTGCTGACTTTTCTACAGATACTCCCATAAGAGACAGATATTGTTTGATAGCCTTTTAAATTAAAATGTTAGGGTAGGTATCATGAGAGCAATCTTAAGCTTAGATGCCGTTAGCTTTGAATATATAAATTCTTCTCCAGTTTCTTTTGTTGCATTGGGGTTTAAGAGAGCGTCTACAGCTAGGTCATTAACGCAATGACAACAACCTGAACGGCAGTGTGGTGACTCCTCCAGGACAAGGACGAGGTTTTTAGGTTTTTATATCTGCTGCCGAGAAAGTAATCGTCAGGTCTATGCTTCAGTACTTCGCCTTGTGGAACCACGTGGGGGCAGCGTACATCAGTGCATAATGAACAATATCAATTTAAGAAAAGTTACTTATTGGGAGTGATCGTATCACTTGTAATAGACTTCTTCCAGATTACCCCTGCTCCTGATTTTATTAATTTATTTCAAGATACGTTCGATATACATAATGAAAGTCTTTGGCAATGAATCTGACGAAAGAGTAATGAACAGATATAATTAAAGAGACTTAGATTGAATCAGGGTATAGTTAATAGCAAAGGCAGAATACGGAAAGAATTTTGCATTCAGCACACATTTTTCTCTTCATAACTTTCTTCCTTTCACGACCAGCGCATGCATGTCCACACGGCGTACACATGTAACAGTTCCCTCTGTTTGGCATATTTCACGCAAGTATACTAATTGTTTAATAAATCATTCAGTCAAGGTGACTTTCTTTGAATTGAAAGACACTTTAAAAGTAATAGGATCAACACGATAGGGAAACGTGGATTCAGAGAATCATATTTTCACGCGATTACTATTTCATTATGTATTGGCATCATTTAAGAACCGGTAAACTTTTTTGCAGAAAAATTGTACCACACTTTTCTACTTAGTTTCTGTAGTGTTATGAAGTACACTACATATGGCGCACTTCCCAATATTTGCACCCTGGTTGGTGAGCGCTAGCAAGTTGTTGGACATAGCAGAGGGCACTCAAGGACGAACTTAAGTGTGACTGTACGGGTGATTGAAATGAACAGTTCTGCGATCTATTGGGCAGACACACTGAGACGGCTATTTGTTTCATGTTTCCGACACCACACTGCGCGGATCGGCTGGAGGAATCTGATTGGCGGAGCGGTATTGCCGCGAAATATCCTCGACACGTGGGTGCAAATGAAAAACGAGGAGGGGACTGTTTTCTGGTCGTAGAGAAGAAAAAAGCCATGATTTCGACACGGTAATGCGAAAATAATTACTTTCTGCGTTTGTGGACACATATGACTTTGGTATACCGGATGCGCCCTATAAAGAGTTTCGAGTGTTTCAAACTTGTCTACTTTTCAGTTTTTCTAGTTTTTGGACAGTAAGGACAGCGTCCTAATATTTGTTAGTAATAAATTGATTTTAATATGAGCCATGCCGGAATTAATGTACTGTTTACTGCAATTAGATATTATTTCACAAGGTTTTTAATAAATAAATTATTTGTCAATATAACAAGTGGTAATATTGTCCCATGTGCAATGAAAAATCAATATTTCAGTAGATTGACAATTTTTAATTAACAGTAAAAATTTTAATTTAATAATTCAGTAACAGAGTTAACGTTATAGTTTCCAATTATTGTCAAAGAGGAAAACTGGCTCGACGTTCCATATCTTACGGTGATATTATCAATCGCGCTATCTGGAACATACATTAACGCTCTGGCCTTGCATTCGGGAGGACGGCGGTTCGAATCGCCGTCCGGGAATTAAGATTTGGGTTTTCCATGGTTTCCCCTAATCACTCCAGGTGAATGCCGGGATGCTCTCGTCGAAATTCCATGGCCGAATTCCTTCCCGTTCCTTGTTCCTAGTCCCTTCCCGCCTCTAATGACCTCTACTTCGATGAGGCGTAAAGTCATAAGTAAAAAAAAAAAAAAAGTTGAACACGTATATTAGATATTCCTTGAAAAATCGTGACAGTGTAGCAGGTGAACAAAATGACGTTTTGGTTATGTTACGAGCTCTTTCTACTTTATGTCTGAAATTAAATTTATCTCTTTGGTAAAGTACGGTGTATGTCGTATATTAAAGCACCAAACGGACTGCGGAGAAAGCAGCAGATCTTTACAGTGCTTGTTATCCCTGTACCGTATCATTTACTTTGACCTACGATTTCGATAATCCTTATTTACTAGAGATCAGTGTTTTTGGTTTCCACTACATATTTCATCTATTTCCAGCATTAATTTCATTTCTGTATCAATTTTTTTTCAGTTTTTTGGATGTAGTCTTAACAATATTTGTTGTAGAAAGTTTTATGACGAGTAGAATGGAATGATATTGGAAGGGTCTTATTAATACACAGAAGTACATTGACCAGCATTATAATAAGATCATATAACCATTAATACCTTTCTTATTCAATACTTTATGCTTGATTACATTTTAGCTTAAATTAGTCCTGCAGCCTTTGCAACATAAGGCCTTCTTAGTTTATTTCATGTTATATTCATTTATACCATACGCGTGGGTACTTCTGATTGGCTATTTAGTTCTGGGAAGCTCGCGTAGGTTGTTGCATGTTTCATTGGAGTCAGTCTTTCTATTGTAGTACTCTATGGCAGACACCTCTTGCATAATCAGTGGTGTGCAGGAATAACTTATCACATCAGTCTGAAAAAGCTCTGTGACGGAATCGCGAACATCATGAACTATTTTAGAAATCGATACACAAAGTTTAACCTCTAGTTTTTTGAAATTTTTCTAATGAACTCTAGCTACCAGAACTGCATGTGTGTTTCAATGAAGTGCGTAGCTGAAAATTATTTTAAGGTGTGACTAAAATTTGCATCACAGGAATTTATTTTTGTTATTTCGTGTGACATAAGGATACAAAGGCAGTAAACTCCATTAATCACAATAGATAGAACCAAAGATGGATGTTACTACAGACTGATGTCCAACGATTGCAGCCTTTCAGTTGCTTCTGTGGTTACTTCGCGAATCTGATGGAGTATGAAAGTCTTATTATGCTTCTGATTTACCGATGGAAGAAAACTACCGAGCGTGGTTGGTGAGTGGTTAACGCTCGGGCCTCGCATTCGGGAGGACGGCGGTTTGAATCCCCGTCCGGGCATCCAGATTTGGGTTTTCTATGGTTTCCCCAAATAACTCTAGGTGAATGCCGGGATGCTTCCTTCAAAAGACCATGGCCGAATTCCTCCAGTTCCTTGTCCCCAGTCTCATCCCGCCTCTAATGACTTCGACGTCGACAAGGCGTAAAGCCATAAATGAAAAAATTAATAAAATTAGTTTCCGATAATTATTAAATGTGACTATTATTGGAACTAATATCGTACACTCATCAAATGCTGAATATGCAGGTATTGGAGCACATAAACTTTTTTTTTTTTTTTTTTTGTGAACAGCATTTCACTAATTAAAGATAAATTTAAGTAAGTAGAAGGCTATCACTATGGAAACACGTACGCTATAAGACGCGTGTGGACAAGCAACGCGTTTAACTACTTGGTTGGTGCTTTACACTTCCCCTGGTAACAGAGCGTCTATCAAATAATCTAATGAGTGGCATTATGCCGCGCCGACAAGTAGGGCGGTACGGTTTGGTGCGGCTGATTCGGGTCGTTAGCAGGCTGCGCCACTTGGCGGCGCTCTTGTCGCCCGCAGATTAGCATCCAACTTGGTGGAGGGACGCGAGGGGACGAGGCGTCAGCTGGCAGATTCCGCTCTGTTATAATTTGGACTAACCGGCAAGAAGGGCGTGACGTATAATCAATAAAAACCTGCAAATAGTGAGGAATTACACGGAGTTTGATAGGTATCTCGCTTGCTGTTCTGTCCTAATAGGTATCTCGTTTTCTAAAATGAAATAATTAGTCCAAGATACACTTTTAAGTTTGTTTTATTTTTCTTAAAGACATCGAAATCCAAAGATGGTAAACACATGCTCCAGCGATTATAACTTTGAAAATCAAAACTCAACTAACTTTCAAGTACTACTACTCACAATTAGTGATGTGCCGGATATCCGTATCCGTGGATATCCGAGGGGAAAAAAAAGATCTGTATCCGTATCCGTTACTTTTTTAGCGGATCTTTAACGGATCTTTTGTAAAGAATTTCATCAAGCACTTATATAAAATAGCTAGCAATGAAATACTATTAACTTCAATTCCAATTACTTTGTATTTGTTAAAATCTCATATCTGCCACATTTATATTGCAAAAATTAATTATTTAAACATTTATTTTACTTGGTTACCAAAGGTAACTGGTAACTTACCACTGTAGTAAGTTTAAATGTATTATTTTAACTATCTTTATAGTGAGATCAGATCTCTAATCTTTGTGATTTGCTAGCTGAAATTGTTATTAAGGTACTGTTAAAGTGTTTACATCAGATAAAACAATCACTTTTATAGAAACTTAAAAAAAAATGTTATATTTAAAATTAAGTTTGGTAAATTGTACTTCAAAGAGAGTGACTTGAAAGCTTTGAAAGTCATTTACGATGAGGCCATAAATAATTCCAACTGCATTGAAAATCTGCTAACTTGGAACGCTTTTTGCAGGTGATGATAAATATGTGCGACCCATGTGTCATAGACCTCCAAATTTTTTACTATTATTGCTAACAGCTTTTTAAAAAACTAGATGTAGCAGATGTGCTGTACACTCAATATTATCTACGTCAGATAAAGTGCAGGCACGCTTCATGTTGGATCCCCCATTTCTTACCATAAAGTGCACATTCTGTTTGGGATTCCCTACTCTTCAAACATACTTTGAAATATTGCTGAAATCTCCCCTTTTAAAGTGATAATTTTTCTTATAAAATATTTTGTAATGTTAAGGATAACAATGAAACACTTGACCAAAAAGCCTACCAGATATATGATGTGAAGGAAACTTTCTCAAAATCCTTCAACACGTTCTTTATTTTCGATCGTAAAGTTCGCTGCAAATAAATTACGTAAAATTATTTCCTTTCCTTTTAGAACATCATTTGCAACAACATGATCCATTAATCGTCGGAACCCAAAATCTTCTACTTGTTGAAAAGGTAATCCAGATAAAGCTATCATTTCTGCAATTAAATAGTTAATTTTTATTTTGCAATGTTCCACATTTTAACTTTTTCTATGTATTCGTTAAAAATCTTTTTCTAAATTCTCCCTTTACCGTTTTTAAAAGATATTACCTTCTGAATGTTTTTACAGGCAATTTTCTTAGCAGAGATTTCTTTTAAGAGTAATTCATATTCTTGTGGGTGTTTCATCTGAAGGTGATTTTTTAACGAAGTTGTATCTTTATGTCAATACATTCCTTCCCAAATTTCGTATTTAGCAGATTCGTCATTTACTATAGTAAAATATTTCCGTATTACACTGCTATACTTTTTTTGTAGAAATTATTTTAATTTTAATTTAACTTACAACATCCCAAAAAACACAATCGTATATAATCTACGCTATCCTATGTCATCTTAAAATATAAATATAAACATAAACACACAAGTGCAAAGTGGCGTATGCTGGATGTTCGTTGATAATAGATCGTAGCTGACGACTTTTTCACTGTCGGTCCAAGTTGAGAAAGTTGAGATCGGTATCCGTATTCGCGGATCTAGACACTAATGATCCGTATCTGTATCCGTATCCGCGGATATACATTTTTAACGTTCCGGCACATCACTACTCACAATGCAATACTGAAAACTCGGCTCTACCGATCGCTTACATAAGCTTCGCAGAAAATTTCCAGAATATTTTAAAGACTTCGAACAGACGTTTCTCGAACTCTAACACTAATTAAACAATTAAAATCACATTAAAAGCAGTCGGAATTAATACAAAACCGTTCACAATTACTATGAAATGCACAGAAATGAAAATTAAAGATATTTACTCACAAAATTATCCACATGAATCAGTCCAAACAGTAACAAATTGTCCTTTAAACATCATAACTTACCTCAATAATTAGAATTACAAACTTTTAATCATTGTTTCATGCTTAGAACTGTTCTTGAACATATTAAATAGTATTTACATTTTCATAAATCAAAGTCCATTTACACAAATTCTTAACTAATTTGAAGAAAAATATCAAAACCACATTAACTCAACTCCCAGATTGTTACAAATAATTCTTAAAATACAGTTTCAGTCTTAGGGCCGTTGTAAGCTGTTCTTTAAGCCTCACCCTGTGAATTGCATGTTCTTCTTCTGCAGAAGAGTTTGTTCTGGAATATTACACTACTGTTCCCTTTCCCTAAACTATCCTACCATTTTCTTTGCAACAGATGGTTACTTTCTCTTCCCTTATTTATTTTAACATTCAATAATTAGTTTATTTTACCTCAAAGGCGGCAAATATGTAACAGAGGTGTAATGCGTGCAGAAACATACGGTTACGCACATTATTCAGCGGCAGTAGACGTCTCGAGCTGATTCTGACGTAATTTAAGTCAGAATGCAGCAAGGCAGTCACCGTCATCACTCAGAATCCACTATGCAGCATGGAATATTGGTTGTGATTCTGGTCCAGGCACGATTAATCACATCACGATTACGCATATTACTGACTTCACGGTAATAGACGTCATTATAGTCAGAACACGGCATTGACGCAACCTCCTCCACTCAAAAACCCACTATGCATCGTGGAATATTAGTAGTCATTCCAATGCCGGCTGCATTGCAACCTAACAACAACCTTCGCTAATACAGATGCTTGAAAATCAGCATCGAAAATATTTAGGACAGGAGTAAACCTTCAATGTTTCAGACAAACACAAAAAATCATAAAAGAAAAGTAACTTAATTATAATTTAATTAAAAACAACAACCAATTTAGACTTCAGCATTTAAATTTGTGTGTTATGCATATTTTTATTACTGCAACCTATCAACAAATAGGTTTACGGTTTTTTTCTGTTTTTTTTTTTAATGTAATAATCTTGCGGTAACTTAAATATAATCTTTTATTTTCAGTTCCACAATTTTTCAACAGAATTGTATGTCTACGTGCAAATTACCAGAAACTAAGTACATACGGTTCCAAAAAAAAAAAAAAAAAAAAAAAAAAAAAAAAAAAAAAAAAAAAAAAAATTTTAAGAACTGATTTCCACTCTGGAAATATAAGTTTATCAAGTGCATCCGTTTTCACACTGTCAGGCTGAACACACCAGTGAGTATGTTATAACGTTCTTTCTTTAATTACTGAAAAGCACCGTTTGCGATTTACTTAAGAAGCAAAAAAGCAAAGAGTAAACGTGGCAGTACCATCCACGAAGTAGTAAACTCTTTCGTGTTGGCAAAATGTGAACTGATAATGAATAGGATTCGGATCGTTTTGACATGCCATATATTTTTACTGCCTTCGTTTTGAGCTATGATGCTAAATTAAACACAGACTGGCGGTTTCTAATTGTAGATAAATGAATTTTTTTTTATTTATTTTTTTGCTGTCGTCAGTCTTTCGACTGGTTTGATGCAATCCTCCATCCCTTCCTATCCTGTGCTAACCTCTTCATTTCTACATACCCCTTACAGCCCATGTCCTCAATTATCTGTTTCATATATTCTAATCTCTGTCTTCCTCTACAGTTCTTACCTTCAACTGTTCCCTCCACTAACAAATTAACCAATCCAGCATGTCTCAAAATATGACCTACCAGCCTGTCTCTTCTTTCTGTAAGCTTCTTCCACAAACTTCTTTCCTCGCCCATCATTTCCAAAACTCGTTCAGATCTTACTTTGTCTGTCCACTTAATTTTCAGCATTCTTCTGTAGCACCACATTTCAAATGCTTCAATTTTCTTTCTTTCTGGTATTCCTAAAGTCCATGTTTCGCTACCATAAAGTGCTGTGCTCCACACAAAGAGTTTTAAAAAGTTCTTTCTAATTCCTAGATCAACATTTGAAACTAAAAGGTTTCTCTTTTAAATGAATTTTATACAGCATATAAATGTATAATCAGGCCATTTTACCGAATTTGGTCATATTAATATAATATTTATGGTAATATGGTCACATTTTGAGAAAAATAGTATCGGGAAGTCACTAGAAGTTAGAGATAAGAAGAAATTAAGATTTAGTTTCCTATTATACACTGGAGGAAAAAACAAATCTAAATGTCACAGAATTGGTCAGAATTCATCATTCAAGAATAAAAATTATACATTATTGTCACTCTCTAAACGTTAAAGGGTTGAATGTATTAGAGGACAAATTTCAGTTTAAAGGAATTTGGATAGGAGTATTTTAGTATTGATGCAATAGTTCTTTTCTGTAAATTGTGTGAAATTGAAGTGACTCCAATAAAGCGATTTCATGTGCAGCAGCAATTACCATACAGCCAGACACAAGAACAATGATACATGGCATTAAGCTAGATAAAGCAGATAGCGACTTTTTTTCTTGGTAGCTTCTTCATCTTCCAAATGTTCAATTATTTCTAAAGCACTCTGATATTCGCCAACATCCCTCTTAATAAAGTAAAAAATTCGACAATCCAAAACCTTATTGGAAAAATTTTTGGTAATTTTATGTCATATTTACCTCTTTTTAATGTCATATTTTCATACATTTTTTGGTCATAGAGATCCGAACCTTGCTAATGAGATTTTTCAAAGGGACTAATTGCTATTGCGGTATAAAACTATATACTGACTCTTTGCCAAGTTTCATTTAAATTTGTTGAGCAGTTAAGTCGTTATAACGGCTCTGAGATCAATCCCTTTAACGAAACTGTATTTTAAGAATAATGTGTAGTTGTGGGTGTTTGGTTTTGTATTTTTTTCTTGTAACTAGCTGGTACCCACGACTTCGTTCGTGTTTGTAAAGAATTTGGATTGACAGCTACCGACATCTAACAACCATACTGTACGATGCGAGACTCGATGCTATTACCACACACAAACGCCAGTCATCTGAACTATGTAGTTCAGGCAGCAAAGTAAAATATACGGACACACATGTCTTTCGTCGAAATACGAAAATATCCTTGATCGACCAATTTCAACCACCATATCTCCAACACTCTCACAGTTACCGAAATTCGGCCAACGTTGTTATCGACGGGTGACTCTGTGCTACTTCCACACACAAACACCAGTGATCTGCTCTAGATAGTTTTGGCTGAAAAGTGATACACGTTTTTGGTAGAAATATGAAAGTGCCGCAGGTCGACTATTTTCAGCCACCATACTCCAACACCCTGTAACGGAACAATCGATAGATCGATATATCGATCCTTACGAGAGAGCGGAGTAGGAGTGGTGGAAGAAAAGATGGCGCGAGATGATAGGGATGTGTATGCGCGCGGAATAACTGGTTGTTCGATGAACTAGTAAACTGTAAGTCAGCTACAGAAACTTTATTAAGTGTGACTACAGACTTAATAGCAGTGATGATTTCAGTGAAAAGTGGTAATAAGTAGGAACTGTGAGCATTAAAGTGTGTTGCCGTTGCATGTGTGTTAGTTGTGGCGATAATTAATGTCTTGTTCATTGCTTAAACGAACCTGACAATCTTCAGATTTACGAAGTCCGATTAGCATTATTCATTTGGTGGTTTCTACGGTTTGTAGTAGTTTGAGAACATTTACGTAATAAATAAGTGTGAACTATATTCCGGAGTGATGTTTTATTTGCATGCTAGTAGCTCCGTTGAATGGCTTTATTTCGGGTAATTCGCCCGTGGCTACTGTGGTCAATATCGAACCTGCAGCATATCTAAAGCTGCTCAGAAACTGAATGCAACTGTTTGTTTAGTAAATTGATCTGAACAGATTATTAATGTATTTATCAACATATACGCTAACAGCCATAAATCATTTACGTGGCACATAAGCGTTACATGGCTTAACCGTTTGGACAGGACAGTATAGGTAAACCACGGGAGGAATTGACGATAATTAATCACAACCGGAGGTGAAATATACGAAATAATTAAGCAGTGAACGATCAACAATCAAAGCTGACAATCGAACAGTTGGTGCGAAGCGTGGTCAGAGAAGCTTGTTCTGCGATACAAAGAAATCGTCCGCAGCACACGGCAAAGACTATTTTTCTTAGAGGGCGGTGCATTCAGAGAAAGTATCAGTGCTACGTCGACAGCGACACGCAGCGGTTTTTTTTGGGAAACTGCTCAGTCTTCAGAAGGCACAGCAAGCGAGCGGAAATAGCAGACGACATCGACCTGTCGGGTCCAGACTTCACACAGCTGATTGGCGTCCAAGAACGTGCTGTTCGTCGCATCGAAAGGGAAGTGAAAGATTTATTTTCAGTTTTTGTAAGAAACACAAGCCGGCACGAATAATTAATTAATTAGCAATTTTTTTTTTTAAAGAAAAAAAATATAAATATTTAATTGATTTGAATAATAAGTGACAAAGATTTTTCTCTGATAACTTTTTGAAGTTGAAATGCCGGACAACTGTGTTAGATTTGCTTAGCAAATTATTTTTCAAGGGGAAAAAAAAAAAAAAAAATTGTTTTATTTTTGCTGTTAATTGGAATCGAAAAAAAAAAAAAAGGATATTTAATGTGGCAGTAATAACAAACCAGATATACGCTAGCTGTAGTTGAACGGGTTTGCTTCAAGAGTTTCGATTTCATAGATAGAGATTTCTGTAGAGTTTCCGTAATTTTTTTTGGTCATTGATAGTAGTGTATGTGTTCAATTGAAAGTGTATTTTATGACATGGTGTATATCTTGTTTGGTAGTTAAGTTAAGAGATTTGGAAACAGAATTTTACCTTTTTTTCTGTGCTAATGTATACTGGTGTATTCTGTTTGCTGGTTTGACGGCGTTGGTTACTTCTTGTCTTTTCTACAGCGGAAGATTGAATTTTGTGTGAAATAATTTCGTAATATGGCATCTGAGGTAGAGGGGGTTGTGAATGGAGAGATGGTGCTGGGAGGTGAGTCCTTTGGTGACGCACCCAGTGTAGACATTAATCAGTCCTCCCTTACTGTGCCTAATCATTTACAGTCGATGACGAGTTTTGCTAGTGAATCAGAAGTTGACAAGTCAAGAGAAGTGGTTAGGGAAAGTAATGAGGCGTCCATGTCGGAAATGTTTTGTGCTTTCCAGGGACAATTTGTCATGTCAATTCAGTCCCTTCTTGAAGCTAAATTCAATGAAAACAAGATTTCACTTGAATCCAAATTAAATGAAAATAGTATTTCACTTGAATCCAAATTAAATGAAAATAGTATTTCACTTGAATCCAGATTAAATGAATCACTTGAATCCAAATTAAATGAAAATAGTATTTCACTTGAATCCAGATTAAATGAATCACTTGAATCCAAATTAAATGAAAATAGTATGTCACTTGAATCCAGATTAAATGAATCACTTGCATCCAAATTAAATGAAAATAAGGAGAGTATCGAATGTCTTCGGGATGCTTTTGAATCGCAACTAGGGCAGTTTAGGGAAGAATTGACCCAATATAGGGAACTTTGTACACAACAAACTGCTGAAATATCTTGTAAGTTGACTCAGTATCGTTCAGATTGCGAACAGGTAACTGGTGTTTTGCACCAAAATATGGAATCCCTAAAGAAAACAGTCGAGCTTATAGAAGAGAGTCATGACGAAAGATTGTCGAAAGTGGAGATTTTAGGGGAGAACCTTGCCGAAAAATACACAGTAGTGAAAGAAGACGTTGACCAATTAACAATAGGCGTGGAAAAATTGTCGTGTCAGGTGGAAAAAGTCAAGGCTTCCACTGCAGTATGGGTGAATGAAAAGTTACAGTTACAAGAGAAGCAAGTTGAAAGAAGTCTAAAGGTTCGAGTTCCGGAAGTGGTGCGAGAAGAGGTTGCCAAATGTCAAATCTTGCCAAATGTGAATGCGCTCACTGCGTGCATGGTAGAAGAGAAAGTGGACTGGGAGGACTTTTGTGATAATGGGGGGATACACCCAGTTGATTTTGTGAAGAAGTTTGAAAATTTTGGGCCGTTCTGTAGGGCCGTAGAAAGAAAGAAGATAGAAATGTTCAGTAAACATATCAAGGGGAATGCCCGAATGTGGGGAGAACGGTTTGCAGATAATTGCGAGACGTTGAGGAGTTTAAGTCAGCCTTTTTGGAACATTTCTGGTCCATCGACCGGCAAATTGCTGTTCGGCGGAATTTAATGATGGGAAAGCCATACTCGCCGGGTAGTGGCACTCAGCAAAATTTTTTTCTTGAAGTGTGTTAACTCTTGTAAACATTTAAGTTCACCTTTCAGTGAAGGTGAATATGTGCGGATGATTAGTGCGCGTTTGCCCGAGTCGACACAGCTTGTATTTGTCAGCCATAATATATGTACCATTGACGAGGCGGTAAAGATGTTGGGTCGGCTGGACGAACAAGAGAAAAGTATAAGAGCAAAAGAATATGGGGGGAGGACACCATCCCATTTCGTGAAGAAGTCGCAATCGGAAGGGGAGAGAGGTAACTCCCAACAGCAACAGGAGAGCTACCCTCGTTTTGATAACAGGAATCGAGGCG
The DNA here is from genome assembly GCA_031002005.1 of Vandiemenella viatica. Taxonomy (NCBI): domain Eukaryota; kingdom Metazoa; phylum Arthropoda; class Insecta; order Orthoptera; family Morabidae; genus Vandiemenella; species Vandiemenella viatica. Next base: position 37,069,868 of record CM061920.1, on the reverse strand, counting down.
GGTACAATAACCGTGGGCAGAGAGGAGGATTTGGACGTGGTCGTGGAACCGGAGTCGGAGGATTTAGAGGCGGTTATCATGGACCAACGGGAGACGATCGGCCCAGAGAAGAGTCTGTAAATCAGGTGCAGGTGGCAGTAGTGGAGAGTACGCCACAGGTAAACAAGTGTCTGTCACCGATTCAGCCTCGGCGGGGACAGGAGACTATACGAGGCTACCAAAAGAAGAACCAGTAGTAGTAACTGGAATGTCGAAGGGTTCTTGTTTGCCCGAGGAAAAGAATATGTTCAGCGCATGGGAGAAAATTAGTGTAAACATGGATTGGAAGTCATATATGCAAGGTGATTTGGTTTTATTGAAAACGAATTCCGAACCTTATAGTAATGATGGAGACATTCAAAAATACCAGTTGTCGTATGAAGGACCTTTTAGAATAATAGGGGAGCATGAAGAGTCTGGTTACATATTAGAGTTTCCTGTGAGTGGGAGAATTAAAGGTGTTTATCCAGAGGATTCCTTAATGCCATTTCAACCAGAAACGAGGGAGGATTCAATAACCAATTGTGAACAAGTAATAGAAAATTCTGACCAAGAGAACACCGAGAGGGGAAAGGAAATTAGTGGTAATCACACCTGGATATCGGAGAAAGGAGAAAGTCAAATTTCGCATGTCAGTTGGGAGAATGATAAGGAGAAAGAAGAGGAAAGATTAAGGGGAGAAGGAGGTGATGAGGTAGCTTGGCTGTTTGTCGAGCAGAACATTGATTGTGAATTGATGAATCTCCAGGAAGAAAGTTCCAAGGAAAGGTCGAGCGGGGCGCAACCGATTGCTCAAGACTCATATGGGTATAGCGAAGATTTACGAGAGCTGTTGTTGCAGGAAGGGAATACGTTGGGACGCCGAGAATCTTTTTTCTCCTCGGGTAATGGTCAAGTTTAAGGGAAGAGAAGTAGAAGCGTTATTGGATTCGGGAGCGGTGATTACGTGTTTTTCGGAAAGTCTGTATAAGCAAATTTCAAGTGAGCAGAAGATAGGAGAATGGCCGGTGAATAGAATGACGATAACCTCTGCTACGGGGCCCAAGACTAAAACTGTCAAGTGGGTGTTGCAAGTAGAAGGAGAGATAGCAGGGCATGTAGTGGACATAGAGCCATACGTGATACCCGGGCTCAATGTGGACTTCATCATAGGAACGGACTGGCTTAAAGAGGCAGGAGCGATTCTCGATTTAAAGGACGGAACGCTTACGTTTACAACGAGAGGAGAACGCGTCAAAGCCGACCTGAAGAAGGGGATACCCGATAGGGAGGAGAAATCTACTAAAATCCAGGTGATATCGTGGGGGGATTCCCGATCGGTCAGACACAGGAAAGAGATTCTGAGCTTGGAAAGGAATCGCGATCTACCAGAGCATGAAAGGGGAGTACAAGACATTATCGACGAGTTCCCCGACGTGTTCTCGGATGTTCCTGGGCGCATCCGAGGTTACTGTTGTAAGTTAAAGGTAAAAGAGGGGCATACCTTTGCGGCAAAATCCTACCCTACACCGCCGGCACAAAGGGCTAAGGTGCAAGAGGCACTAGATAGTATGGAGAATGCGGGAGTAATCGAAAGATCGAATAGTGAATACGTGAATCCTCTCCTAGTTGTTCAAAAGCAGGATAAGTCCGTGAGACTGGTTCTAGATGCCAGGGCACTCAACCGGATACTCATAACGGAAAGGGATCATTCCTCAACCAGTGGACGAGCTGCTAAGGAGATTTCACGGAGTAAAGTACATGACATCATTAGATATGACTTCGAGTTATTGGCAAGTTCCATTAGATAAGTAATCGAGAAAGTATACGGCTTTCCGCTTTGAAGGAAAGTGCTACCACTTTTGTGTATTGCCGTTCGGCTTAAATAATGCCGTATCCAGTTTCATAAGGGCTTTAGACTATGTGTTAGGAAGGAACCTGCGAGATAAAGTATTAACCTACGTGGATGACATGGTAATAGTGTCGGAGACACTTACAGATCACAGAGAGACGTTGAGGGAGGTGCTAATGGCAATGAGAAGGGGAGGGATGACGCTTCGGAAAAAGAAGTGCGCCTTCCTGAGAGAGAGGTTGAATTTTCTTGGTCACATAATAACACCCCAAGGCATATTTGTGGATGATTCGAAGTTGGAAGCGATAGTGAAGTTTCCTCGACCAAAGAACCGGACTCAGCTCAAGAGCTTCCGCGGTTTATGCGGCTACTATAGAAAGTTTATAAAGGGACAGGTCATGAACAGCATACATTTGAGTGAACTGGAGAAGATTAGCACGCCGTGGGTATGGACCACAGAGTGTGAGAGGGACTTTATGCAGATCAAGCAAGTCTTGAGAGAGCGCATCGCGTTGTCACACCCCGACTGGAATCTGGAAGTATGTTTATCGGCAGATAGCTCTTCATATGGTCTAGGGGCAGAGGTATTTCAAGAAGTAGTAGAAGATGGAGAGGTGGGTCATCGGACGATCGATTTCGCTAGTCGAATGCTGAGGAAAGCACGAACGTCGATACACGGTTACGGAGAAGGAATGTCTAGCCATCGTGTGGAGTTTTCAAAAGTTCCGACACATCTTTACTGGAAGAAAGACCATAGTTTACACGGATCATAAGGCACTGTCGTTCTTAATGAGTTGTAGATTGACCCATGGGAGGTTGGCTCGGTGGGCTTTGTTCATGCAAGAGTTCGAGTTTGAAGTGAAATATCTTCCAGGGAAAGAGAACCAAGTGGCGGATTGTCTCTCTAGGCTGCCGGTGGGCTTGGAAGAAGCTGGAGATGGAGTAGAGGAGCAAGACGAGTTTCAACTCAATTTTATTAAGCAAGTGCAGTATGAGAATGATGTAGAGGAATACCTGAGAAGGATAAGAGAATTACAGGATGATGATAGTGTGATCAAAATGATAAAGGACCAATTACTTGATAACGACTACCAGGGGAAGTGTAGGAACTTTTATTGCGTATATAAGGGTGTGGTGTTTCGACGTCAGTCGGAAAATAGCTCTGATTGGAAACTTTGGGTACCGGAAGCATGCGTGGACAAGCTCGTTATACAACATCACCTGAGCTATGGACACTATGGGCCTAGTAAATGCTACCGAGTTCTACGGGAGAGCTGCTACTTCAACAATATGGCCCGGAGGGTTGCTAGATTACTTTCAGCTTGTGATGTCTGCCAAAGAGTAAAGGCGGATAATGTTTTGAGAAGGGGGGATATGAAGAATATATTGCCCAGTAAAGCTAGAGAATTAGTAGCAGTAGACGTGTTCGGACCACTACCTGCGTCGAGGGCAGGAGTCACACAAATTCTAGTTGTTATGGATGTGTTTTCCAAGTATGTCAGATTATATCCATTGAAGAAGGCTACCGCGAAGGTATTGGCAAATAAGTTGGTGGAAGGATATTTCAGAGAGGTGGGAAGGGCTGAAAAGGTTCTTTCAGACAATGCTCCTCAATTCAGGAGTAAAAACTGGACAGAAAGATTACAGCAAGAAGGGGTGGAGGTGATTAAAACATCATTTTATCATCCCAGGGAAATCCCTGTGAGCGGGTCATGAGGGACATAGGACGTTGGTTCCGCACCACGTGCAGTGACAATCATAAAAGTTGGGCCCTAACTATAAGCGAGTGGGAGGACGTTCATAACAATATTCCTCATGACTCCACCTTGTTGGTACCATCGGAGATAATGTACCATGTACCCCCAGAAAGGATAGTGAGGCAACTGGTGGAGTTCCCCGAAGGACCCCCCAGTTGATTACCAGGAGAAGATAAGAGCGGCTAAGGAGAACCTGGAGAGGGCAGCTACGAGGAATAAGAGACGACATGACGGTAGAGGAAAGGCTACGACGTACGAGGTGGGGGACCTTGTTTTGGTGCAAACGCATTTTAAAGTCGTCCCGAGTAAAGAAGGAGATACGAAAGTTCAAAGTGTTGTACGAAGGTCCCTATAGGGTCAAAGCCTGTTTGAGGGATAATGCTTACAAGTTGGAATATGCCGATGGGAGAGAAGTTAGCGGAACTTTCAACGTAGTATCCTTGAAGCCTTACAAATATTTCGGTCAGAAGGGGAGTGTTGGCGGGGTGTCGGACACCGGTTAGAAGGGCACACCTCACAGCACTGCAGCATCTCCGGCATTGTTGACCATTAAATGTTGCCATGATTTATGTAGGTTTTCATAAGTTTCATTTAGCAATCAGTCACGATTGCAATTTCAGAATGTGTAAGAAGCTTGTACCAATAAATTAGAGAATAAAGTAACTTCAGTAGTTGGGCACAGGTTGGTGACCCATGTAGTATTAATACACAGTTGCTGAAGGCATTCTTGCTGGTTTGTGGTTCCCAGTATTTTTGGCCCCGAGGCCGGGGAATGTACTTACAAGTGCTGGGATTGTGACAGTTTGGAAAAAAAAAATGGTAGAAAGAGGACAATTGTACAACGGAAGCAATTTTATTTCAGTATTGTATTCTTGATGTTTTGTATGTATTTTTTTTGATTCGTTTATGTGTTGATGGTTTTGTAATGGCATTTGTGTATAGTCATAAGTACCTATGATTAATTTGCCGTGAAACCACCAGGTTTATTGGTAATATTGTGAGATGATGATGTTGCTTGACTAAATGTTGGCGCAAGATACGCTTTGTCAACCGCATCTTTCGCCACAAACCCAGCGAGGGGGGTGTAACGGAACAATCGATAGATCGATATATCGATCCTTACGAGAGAGCGGAGTAGGAGTGGTGGAAGAAAAGATGGCGCGAGATGATAGGGATGTGTATGCGCGCGGAATAACTGGTTGTTCGATGAACTAGTAAACTGTAAGTCAGCTACAGAAACTTTATTAAGTGTGACTACAGACTTAATAACAGTGATGATTTCAGTGAAAAGTGGTAATAAGTAGGAACTGTGAGCATTAAAGTGTGTTGCCGTTGCATGTGTGTTAGTTGTGGCGATAATTAATGTCTTGTTCATTGCTTAAACGAACCTGACAATCTTCAGATTTACGAAGTCCGATTAGCATTATTCATTTGGTGGTTTCTACGGTTTGTAGTAGTTTGAGAACATTTACGTAATAAATAAGTGTGAACTATATTCCGAAGTGATGTTTTATTTTCATGCTAGTAGCTCCGTTGAATGGCTTTATTTCGGGTAATTCGCCCGTGGCGACTGTGGTCAATATCGAACCTGCAGCATATCTAAAGCTGCTCAGAAACTGAATGCAACTGTTTGTTTAGTAAATTGATCTATTATTAATGTATTTATCAACATATACGCTAACAGCCATAAATCATTTACGTGGCACATAAGCGTTACAACCCCCATAGCTACTGGCATCTAACCACCATAGTACACGATAGGAGACACGAATCCACTACCACACACAAACACCATTGGTCTATGCTATGTAGTTGTGGCAGCAGAGTGAAATATACGGAGACACATGTCTGGTTGAAATACGAAAATGCCCTGCATCGACCACTTTTAACTATCATATCTCCCACATGCCTACAGCTATCGACATTCGGCCAACGTTGTGCACCACAGGAAACTCCATGCTACTTCCACACACAAAGACCTGTGATCTGTGCTAGGTAGTGGTGGCTGAAAAGTGAAATATAGGAAAACACACGTCTATTTTTATATATATATATATCAGATAAGATTAATTGTAGATGAACATTGTTTTATAGAAAGAAAGTATATAAACGCATGCAATACGATAAATGACAGTATTTTGTATGAAACATTGATTAAAAGGTTTTAATTGTAAGTATTAATGTGTGCTACGATATTTCGAGGAAGATTTGTGGCTTTTTGGACTGATGTATGTAGGTCATTTTGAGTGTAAAAATTTGTAAATATCTTTAATATTCATTTACGTGTGTTTCATGACAATTGTGAATGATTTTGTATTAACTCTGATTGTTTTAATGTGATTTTGATTATTAGATACATTGTCGCCGTTCGAGAAACATCGGGCGGCTTTCTCCGTTTTATTCTGGAAATTTCGACAGTGACTATATGGAGCGAACGGCAGAGACGAATTTTAGTTTTGAAAGTTTTAGTTTGAAGGAGTTGAAAGTTAGAATCGCTGGAGCATTTGTTTATGTTCGCACATAGTATCTTTAAGATCTAGACGAAGCTCGTGTAATGTCAGTTTAAAGTGCGCACGAAAATAAACAAACTGAAAAGTTTCAAGGAACCAAATAGACAAATAGCCCAAACATACATTTATCCAAACTTTTCGATTATAATATTATAAAGATGCACGTTAATGTGAGTTCCTTCGAATGAATTTTAACCAAGACTTGAAAATGTTTGGGTATCGTCGTTACTCATTATATTTGAGATTTGCTATCCACACTCGAGATTCTCTCTCGAGTGGAGTGAGATTAGATTTGCGTCGCTCGCTCAGGTGCTCTGGGCGTCTCCTCGCTGAATCAGCGTTCATTGTGAGCGCAGGAGAGGAGGCGAGCGCTCTGGGCGTCGCAGTAGGAAACCCAGATTCTCCACAAGCAAAATTTTCACCATTCCAAGTGAAAAACTCGATATTCTTCACCACATTACACCAAACAAATCTCGAATACAGAGTCAGAGAAGATTTTCAGTGTGGACTGTAAAAACTGCCTATTGTGTACATTTGACCTAGCATACTTTTGATCAATATACCGTGAATCATAATTAAAATCAGAATTGAAACGTTACGGCCTTATAGTTTAGTTTGCTTTATAAGTTTGATAAAATATGGTATTTTACTTGGAAGTGATCTTGGAGATCCTTTTCAGCCTAACTACACTAAGGGGAGGGAGGGGGATGGAATACGGCCATGGCCTTAAAGGAAACCATCCCAGAATTCGCCTAAATGACTGCGGGAAACCACGGAAAACCGCAATCAGGATGGTCAGGCGGGATTGAACTAGGACTGTTGATAATATATCGATCTATCGATATTTATGAGTGATATTTTATAGGACGATATATCGATATTTCAATACTGTAATCTGGATATCGGCGTCGATATTTTTTAAAATAAGTTATCATTTTTCGTTTGCTCTGAATGACACTATGTCACTAAAATTTCTGTTACGCATATAGATTAGCAAGCTTAAGTAAATCTTACTACGTTTCTATAATTAATTTGGAAGTTATATGTACCAAGTCTACTCAGATGATGACAACAGTGTAGGCAAGGCATCGCTCGCCCAGCACGAATCGGACGCGAGCCCGTTGTTTGAAATGAGGGTGGGCATTGTCCAGGGAACTCCAACTGGAAATGAATGTGTTAGTAGGAATAGTGGGAAGTGTAAATAACAAACAGTTGCTAATTAGAGAGCAATAAAAGTAAGACAATACAGAATAAGCTATCAACATACAAAACTAAATGAATTACCACAAAAAATCTTATGAAAAACAGTTATGTAACTTAGCCATAATGCATGCTACGATACCTAAACTTCTAGCTTAATAAATGCCTCAACTGTACTCTTATCAATCTTAAAAATACACAAAATAATATTTGCTTGGAACCTCTATCGAGTTTTATAAATTTTATTAATTTTTAAGAAATTATGTCACGCAAAATGGTCAAATTTTTAAAAAAATCAATAATTATCTTAAGCAAGAGAAACCATTGGAAAGTGAAAACTTGATTAAGAACAATATCACACATCAATTTATTAGTGGATAGCCATATTTTTTAGAAGAGTTGATTTTATGAAATTGCATTTATGAAAGTATCGATATATCGATATTTTTTCCCGATATATCGACAGCCGACATTAATATATCGAAAATCCGATATTTTTAAAAATATCAACAGTCCTAATTTGAACCTCGTCCTCCCGAATGATTGGTAGGAGAGCGAGTAAACTTTCGTTTTATATTTCGGTAAGATTTTTTTTTTTTTTTTTTTTTTTTGCGATTTCATTCCTCCCAGCTGAAGGCTGGGAGGCGGGCTGCTGGAGAGTGACAGGAGACTCTTTTCAGCCAAACTATACTACGGGGAGGGAGGGGGGATGGAAGGTCGGCCGTGGCCTTATAGGGAACCATCTCAGCATTCGCCTAGAGTGACTGAGGAAAACCACGGAAAACCTCAGACAGGATGGCCGAACCGAGTTTAACCCCGGTCCTCCCGAATGGCAAGTGGCAGCGCGAAATTGCACTGCCCAAGCCTCGGTGTTTCGGTAAGAAGTGATCACTTGTTTTTTTAATTCACACACAGTTAAATTCGACTGCAAGAAGCGCTACAGACTAATACCAGACTGTCCGGCACGCTGGCTGAGTAGGTGGTAATGTCCGGCGCTGAAGTGGGTTTATCTGGTCCGAATCTCGGTGGTGGAAGTCATTTTCATCATCAAGACTTGGCTCGCAGGTGGTGAACAATTCCTATCACAGATTGTGCAGGAAAATCCCATAATTATCCGCAGTGCCTACAGAGTGAGGGAATAAGGCCCTTGATAGTTTTTCGTCCGTCGGATGGGCGGCCCCGAGGTGTCTTTCGAAATAGTAGGCCTGAATCAGCTTACAACAGATTTTACTCTTTCCCTTCTCTCATCCCTCATCCACAACATAAGAATCTATACTAAACACACACACACACACACACACACAAACTATCGGCCATCCACAGTTACAACAGCACTTAAGGATACTGATACTCTGGGGAAGGAAATGAAAAAACACTCCAGTTCAACTTCCCATACGTTCCAATGGAGAGTAAACATCCTCTATGGCGACCATCAACTCTCAACACAGGGGACGCGTTCATAGAAGAAGAAATACCGCATTAAAATTACCACTGTATAAATTAATCTCCTTTCACCAGTAAAGTTCAATACTCATTCATTGTGTTCAGTATGTAAAATGGTAACATAATCATCATGTTTGTCGCTTAGTATTTAACAGCAACGTAATTCCGTCATGTTACCATCGTACGTACTTAAATTTCGTAGGAAAATTTATTTAGATGTGTTTTATCTACTGAAAACAGATCCACAGGAAATAAATACTAAAAGGTACATAAAGTACTCTGAAATACAAAACAGAAACTCAATCGGAAAAAGTTCATTGAGAAACAAAGAAATTAGCTGAGCAGGGAAATTTCCAAAGGAATTTGGCGATTAAAATTACACTTTAAAAATAAAACTAAATAAAATGACACATTTTCACTTACAATCAGAACCCTACCTAACTATAGATACATCAAACGTACATTGATACAGAAAAAGAAAAATATTAAAAGACACAATTACTATACACTGTTTACAATGTGACGAATGAGCTGTAAAATGGGACTAATAATTCTCTTTTAACGATAATAATTAGTATTGCAAATGCAAAAAGTATTTGTTGGTATTGCTGAAAGATAACGGTATGATTAAAACACGCTGTTATTGAAAAAAATATCGCTTAACGTAGATACGTTATTACAATAACATTCATGATTTAAATCAAATGAACTTAATTAGCTATTTTCTTTCTCATACAGCACTTAAAATGCAGTTTCAGTCACTGTTAGGCAGTGCCGGATGTAGGGTGAGGGGGAGGGGGCGGGCAGTGACCTTATTATTTTTTTCGAAAATCATTTGTTACCCATGAGGTAATTTCTTGATGTTAATTTTAGCTCCTCCAGATTGATGTCTTTTTTTTAGTTATGGCTTTACGCCTCGTCGGCGTCGAGGTCATTAGAGGCGGGATGGGACTGGAGACAAGGAACAGGAAGGAATTCGACCATGGATTTTTGAGGAAAGCATCCCGGCATTCGCCTGGAGTGATTTGGGGAAACCATGGAAAACCCAAATCTGGATGCCCGGACGGGGATTCGAACCACCATTCTCTCGAATGCGAGACCACAGCTTTAACCACTCACCCACCACTCTCTGTCATACTGAAATAAGTGAAACTATTAGCTAAAAGTTCTGTTTAAAAAATAACAGTCAATTAAGATCACCAATACGCGAACTTGTTTGTAGTTGATGATTCATAATATCCAACATTTTCCTGCGGTGCTGATTTCCAACACACGACATTGCGTTGCGTTTGGCAAATATTGACGGGGTTCACCACTTCACGTGTCCAGACAACAGATTGATCGGAGGTGGGTAGAATAATGAGAGAATCAGAGGAGAATCAATAGAAACTTCATGGAAAATTCCCGTTTTAATGATCCTCTAAAATAAAAAGCTTCCTGTAAGGAAACAGTTACATTCTACAGGGTGAGTCAAAAGTCGCTGTACACCCTTTTATTTCAAAAACTCTGCAGGAATTGGGAAACCTGAATATTCCAGTAAGGTATTGGTGAGGTGGTCTATCTTTTACGGTATGTACCGAACATGGGCGCCATCTTTAAATCGGCCATCTTGAATCTAAGTCAATTTTTTTAAATGGAAAGGGGGTCGTGTGAGACATCAAATAACATCCGAATTTTCTCACAAGTTCATTCCTGTAAACAGATGTGAAATAGCAGTTGCGGTTCAAAAGTTACATAGCTTTTTTGTTGCAGATAACTGAAGATGGCTTTGATCAAGGAGGAGATAATTGAAATCATTTTGATGTCTGGAGAACGAAGTTTCCGTGTCATAGCTGCAGATTTTAACAACCGGCACGCAGAAAGACCTCCAATTTCACACAACACTGTCAGGTGCTTAATTTCCAAATTCCGAGAAATTGGGACTGTGGCTGACAAGGCACGGAGTGGCCGTCCAAAAAGTGCTACTGACGAGACAACCTCAACAATGGTTTTGGCGTCCTTCGTGAGGAGCCCACAACGCAGCACACGACGTTTGTCAGCAGAATGTGGAATCAGCCAGTCATCGATCATACGAATCCTTCATGCCCATCGATGGCATCAATTCAAGATTCAGTTACTCCAGTACCTAGCAGAGGATGACCCAGACAGACGTATGCAGTTTTGCACGTGGGCCTTAGAGGAACATCAACAAGATCCCTCTTTTGCACAAGGCATCTTGTTCAGTGATGAGGCAAACTTTTATGTCAATGGTGAAGTTAACCGTCACAACCACAGGTACTGGAGTGACCACAATCCACGCTGGATGGAACCTTCCAACGTAGTTGGTGACGTAAAGGTTATAGTGTGGTGTGGGATATGGGGTACCCGTGTAATTGGACCCATTTTCATTGACGAGAACCTAAATGCTCAACGCTATCTGGAAATGCTGCAAGAAGTGGTTTTTACCGCAGTCCTGAATGAAGATGGCAGCTTTCCCTGCTACTTTCAACAGGATGGGGCTCCACCACACTACGGAGCAGTTGTTCGTCACTGGTTAGATGGTCAATTTCCTGGTTACTGGATTGGCCGACGTGGTTCTGTGGAATGGCCACCCAGATCACCTGATCTCATACCACTTGACTTTTATCTGTGGGGCCATTTAAAGCAACTTGTGTATGCAGAGAAAATAAGAAACAAACACCATCTCCAACAAAGCATTGTAGGAGCGTGTGCCAGCATTTCTGCGGAAATCCTTCTGCGAGTGCATGACGATTGGATCCAGTGCCTTCAAATGTGCGTTGACCGAGAGGGACAACATGTTGAACACATAAAATGACTGTCCTTTCTGGAGAACAATCCGGCTTGTAATTCTAACCGAAATATGTTGTAACTTTTGAACCACAGCTGCTATTTCAAATCTGTTTACAGGAATGAACTTGTGAGAAAATTCGGATGTTATTTGATGTCTCACACGACCCCCTTTCCATTTAAAAAAATTGACTTAGATTCAAGATGGCCGATTTCAAGATGGCGCTCATGTTCGGTACATACCGTAAAAGATAGACCACCTCACCAATACCTTACTGGAATATTCAGGTTTCCCAATTCCTGCAGAGTTTTTGAAATAAAAGGGTGTACTGCGACTTTTGACTCACCCTGTACTATGGTTGTTCGTGTTCTACTATCATTCTTTTGCAATTATAGTTTACATTTTTTTTGTTGTGAGATGTTGTACAAGGATATATTGGAGGAGATTTTATTGTTGTTAAGTTGGTACGCCGAGTACAGAGAGAATGTATTTTGGGGAAGATGGAGAGAGAAGGAATACGGCTGGTGCAGAGGTAGTAATTGTAAGCCGCCCATGTGTTAAAAAATGGACTCTTAATGTTTAACGGGAAAAATACGTTGAGAAGCGGATAAATGTGTATTTATATCGATCAATAGTGTGGTCACACAAACTGTGCAAGTCGTGTTGAATAAACAGTTCATGCTAGTGAAGTTGATACTACTGTTTGTGCGTGTATGGGAGCGTATAGCAAAGCTTAATGGCTTGTGAATAAACGTAATGTGTGTATATAAAGAGGAAAAAACCTATTTATTGCAGTACATAAAGAAAGACCATTGAGTCCTTTCCGGATAACCTTCCTTACGTTTGATTCCAGTTTTATTGCAGACGGAGTGGATTCAAAGAGAATAATTGAAAGTCATTTATCGCTTTGTGACAAGTACGTTCCGCGTCATAAAGCTGAGTAAGCTGAATTACGGCGAATAGATTACATGGGGCTTCCCTGATAACTACGACTATCACACCTACGCAACACATAAGAGTTTCTACATCGATCTACGCCGCATAATGTCCCGAGAGTAACTGAATAATAATTTCTACACTTATCGACACTTATCGTTAGTGACGTCGACAGTAGTCGAAACTATCTCACTCACCACATAGACCGCTCTTAGCTGCAGGCTACTGTATTGAATTGATCCTCAGCTGTATCTGGTTGCTACTGTTTCAAAACTGACACATCAGGGACTTGCACCACAAGTGGCAAGAACTTCATGTCCTTTTGCATCTCGAGTATTCGGGTTAACTGCCAAATAAATATCACTTGACGGCCGTATTTTTCCACAACCTGGTAGAACTCCGAGGTAATTTCCCCATGGGTTTATCTGACTTTTGTCACCAGCGAATAATGGCGCTTTCCCTAACCTCTGTGGTGAGACCGTAAACAAAAACTCATAACAGAAAACTACTTAAAACATGTAGTATTGCCTCCAAATATTTATAGCGCATTATGAGCCTTAGGAAAAATAGTACAGAATTAAAAGCAACATTAAGCTTAAATGGTTAAATAAATGGACATAATACAAAGTATTTTATTGTCATACGGCATTACGCCTCGTCGACGCCGAGGTCATTATGGCGGGAAAGGGCTGGGATTAAGGAACGGAAAGAAATTCAGCCATGGCCTTTTGATGAAACAATCCCGGCATTTTCCTGGAGTGATTTCTGAAAACCATGGAATCCTGAAATTTTGGATAGGGGGACGGGATTCGAACCCGCGTCCTGACGAATGTGATGCCACAGCGTTACCGCTCACCTGCCATGTATAATGTATATTTGAAGATAAAGGTGCCGTGACAGGTGCTAAGTTATCATGCGACGGCTACAAGAAAATTAACCAAGCCTAGTGAGTGAGCAGTAACGCTTGGCCCTGATACTCGGGGCGACGTAGGTTCACATTTCATCTATTTTTTTTTTTTTTTTTTTTTGTAACAGTTTAACGTCCCTTTTTAACAACGTGGTCTTCAGAGACGGGAAAGGATGGGGGCAACGAATGGGAAGGAATTCGGCCATGGCCTTTTGAAGGAAGCATCCCGGCATTCGCCTGGAGTGATTTGGGGAAACCATGGAAAACCCAAATCTGGATGCCCGGACGGGGATTCGAACCGCCGTCCTCCCGAATGCGAGGCCAGAACGCTATCCGTTACACCACCACGCTCGGTACACTTCATCTAGCCATTCTGATTTTATATTTTCCTAAAATGACTTAAGGCTAATGCCTGTATGATTTCTTACCGATTTTTGCTCAATTCCTTTCCCGCCTCTTATTACCACTACGACGATAAGATGATAAAAAAATTCATTGCAACATTTCTTTTTCAATATAATACTTGTTAGGTAACAAATTTTAAACCATACCATGGAGAATCATATATGGGAAAAACGCATGGTTTTCCCAAATCGCTCCAGGCGAATGCCGCGATGGTTCCTCAAAGTGGACCATGGGTGCCTCCTGCCATATCCTGTATATCCCTTCCAAACTATTACACTTTAGGATAGATGCAGTGTCCGCTCCGCCAAGAAGTTTTAGTGAATCGCGGAGTAATAGTAACCCCTTGAACATCTACAAGATGTAGTCATTCTTTATGACAATTCGGGAGTCCAGACGCATAGTGAGCACGGAATCTTCTCACGCAGTTAGGATGACAAGTACCCGAGCATCCACCCTAATCGCCGAATATATATCCATGTGATTTGTACCTTAGGCTAAACATTAAGGATCCGTTCGGACACAAGAAGGCGTTGCCACGTCAGTGAGAAGGGACATCAGGAGATTCTCTGAACGGTGACGTTAATGGTAGGCGGCTTCCTCGTGATGGACAGCGTCTGATGAATCTTTGGATTAAAGGACACTAGGTGCCATACATCCGCTTAGGCATATATATGGTGACATTTTAATTGCATGTTATTATCACGAAATAAATAAACAGCACAGTTTTTCTAGTGTCGCTCAAATTAAGTAGTTGTTGGATATACGAAATAAACAACACAGTGTTGTTATTTTGTATTCAAATTGGATCTTTTTTAGATTAGAAATAGTGTGAAATCTGCTTTTGAGTTTAGTTAGCTATGGAATGAATCAAAAAACCTTAATTAATAACACAGGTTGGAATTCTAATAGCGAACGTGGTGGGTGAGTGGTAACGCTACGGCAAAACATTCGAAAGGCGTGGCCATCCAGGTTTCATTTTACATAGTTTTCAGAAATCACATCAAATGAATGCCGGGATAGTTCCTTCAAGAAGCAATGGCCGAATTCCTTCCCGTTTTATGCCTCAAGTCATTTCCCGCCTCTAGTAACCTCGACGTCGACGTGGCACTAGTCGATAAGAAAATTTCGGATGTCGATTTAACTATTGCATCGTTTATTTTTCTTCTTAACTGAGCGAAATGTTTTGGAAAGCTGTGGTTGGCAGTACCTTCGGAAAAATAATGGAAGCAGCCGGCGGACGACACGAAAGAAGATTTGAAACGCCGTCTCAACAACTGATACCTTGGCGATCGATGCTGCAACCGTCTTGCTCTGAAGAAGTAATGAGCGGAAGCGAAGAAATGACAAAGTGCTTCAAATATTAAAGCCACAAAGCCATTTTCTATAATATTTCACACCATTCAGATTTTTTGTTAAGTCAACGAACAGAATTTCATCTTGCAGAGCGGCAGAGAAAATTTCCCGCGGTGGATGTAACGCTCCATCGCACAGGAATAACGAGAGCTATTACGGCGGCGGAGGCACTTTTTCTGGAAGCTGTGGAATGAGAGGTTCCACTCCGGCGGAGGCGCGAATGAGCTAGTTTAGCGACGCCCGGGAGTAACCGTGCGACGTGTCTTCCGCGGCGCTGTCACTCAGGGTCGATTGGGCGTAACGCAGTTTTAATTAGCCGGACAGGAAATGATAAAGAGCTGCCTCGCAGTCCACTCCCCAGATTAATTCCACGTCCTCCCCTCAGCTAATTACCAACACTCAGCGTGCCGCGCGACGGTCTGATAATCCGTAACGCGATATATCTTTTCCGCGCTCGCTCTCCTCATAAAATTACACTAAGAGCGCTGAAACCGTGACTCACGACCATGTTTGGCGAAAAGTCAAGGGTTATGTTTCCACGAAATTGTTTAAATTTTTTACGCAAGGGGCTAGGGTACACTGGAATAATAAATCCATCTTACTTGTGCATTAATTCTTTGTCAATGGAATATTTCGAGCAAAAATTTTTAGCTTTCTTTGGGTATCAAATATAGGAGTTGGAGGGGGTGCAGAGAAGGGCTGCCAGATTTGTCTTTGGAAATTACCGCAAAACACAATCGGTAACCAATATGATGAAAGGAGCTGGAGTGGGATGCATTTGAGGATACAATGAGGGTGAAGAGAGTCTTGGGTGTGTAAAAGACCTATATTGGTGATGAAGCATGGAAAAATATTGGTGGGAAAATTGGAGAGGTGTATGGAAGGGTAAGGACGACCATGACCACAAGCTGGCACTTGATTTCAAGCATAAGGATGTGGGAAAATTTTCTTTTTTAGGAAAGGATGTAAGGAATTGGAATAAATTGCCAAGAGAATTGATGAATAATTTACCATAAACACTGAAGTAAAAATTAGTTTAGGGCACTTGTAGGTTGGAAGAGGAAAGGAAAAAGACGGGTGTATAGGGAGATTACCACCGGAGCGACCACTCCATCGCAATTTCATCAATTATTATTATTATTATTATTATTATGACTCTGCTTACTCATTTTCGTGCATAAGCATCCGTTTCCTTGACAGAAACTATTATATAAATATCTGTTTCAGCTGGTTCTAATTTAATAGCCAAACTGAAAGATTTGAATAACAACGTTCGCCTTAATCGCAAGTCTATACAGTGTTGACTATGTAGACAGTATATACCTTTATTTTTCGTTATGACTTTCCGCTTCGGCACGTCGAGGTCATTAGAGGATGGAAAGGAACGGGAATGAATTCGACTATGGCCTTTTGAAGGAAACATGCCGGCACTTGTCTGTAGTAATTTCAGGAATCCAAGGGAAACCGAAGACTGTATGGCCGCACGGGGATTCAAACCCGCGTTGAGCCTGTTAATTTTCTAGTCGATACATCAGATATATACTCAGCACCCCAAAAAAGCCAATTTTTGTGCATTTGATAAATCAGCTAGCGTCCCGTGTTAGTTATTCCTAAGGTTCTCGTCTATTCTACATGTACTCATAGTGGTTGTAAATAATATTGACATCTTTTAAATGCACGAAAGCTCCGGTAGTACGTGAGTAGGATCAAAGGTCCTGTATGTGCAGTACCATCCATCAGTAGCTAAACTGACGTCATCTTCCGGAAACAGGAAGAACTTGCGTCTACGTGCAGCCCCACGGTGTAACACCACTAGCACGGTCACGTGTCCCAGTCCAGAGTTACTTTAACACATGAAGATATTGACAAACTTTTATATAACTAATTTAAAACCCAGTCAGAAATGACGGTTAGAGGCGTGACTATAAATAATGGAGGCAGGAGGAATTTCTTGTTAAGGACCATCTTCACCCGTGATGTCATTAGGAATATTGCTAGGGGGCTGGTAGGGGCTGGAAGTGAGTGGCGGAGAGAGTAGCAGTCAAGGTTAAAGAGAAGGTGAATATGAAAGTGTTGTTATTTATTTTATTTATTTATTTATTTATCAATCTTGTTTCATGGATCCCTACTGAGGAAGCACCTCTGGTATGTGAAACATGTCATGGTTAATATACATACATACAATATGAGTCATAATCATAGTAAAAACAATTATATGTTATAAAGAAAAATAAAGAGAATAAAATAAACATAAATTTTTACAACTGAGTTTTGCAAAAGTCATATTGAATACAATTAATTATTTTGTTCAAATTCTTGAATGGAGTAGAAGGAGTTGCCAATAAGATCTCTCAGTTTTTCTGAAAACAGAAACATTTTATTATTCTGACAACGTTTCTAAGGAATGTAGAATTTAATATTTTTCTTATTTTTTTTTTAATCCTATTGTCATCAACAAAATTATCATGCATGTTGATATATTTTGAGTAAACTTTTTCTGGTTATATTGAATACAATTAATTATTTTGTTCAAATTCTTGAATGGAGTAGAAGGAGTTGCCAATAAGATAATCTCTCAGTTTTTCTGAAAACAGAAACATTTTATTATTCTGACAACGTTTCTAAGGAAAGTCGAATTTAATATTTTTCTTATTTTTTTTTTAATCCTATTGTCATCAACAAAATTATCATGCATGTTGATATATTTCGAGTAAACTTTTTCTGGTTATTTGCATCGGCATCTGTTGACAGAGAACAGACTGAAATCATCTTCGGGCATCATCGGCTATCCGAACATGGCCGAGCAAGGACACAGAAATAATGAACAAACTGCCCTATAATTACATTACTTTCTATTGTTCATCACACAATGAAAATCAATCTACGCCCGCTGTTATTGTTTCCAAATTAATTATACTTTCCGTCAGAGTCACTGCGTTGTTTTATGTCAGAATGTTTCTGAGTTACCTACTTCTTAAGGCATGTTCTCCAAGATCTGCACGTGACATTGCAGTATGGACATCTTCTTTGCTTTATAGTGAGCAGCAGTTCTTTTTGTTTCTCCATCCGATGAGGTACTTTGCCGTTTGAGATTTTCAGCACCCAAGACATGCGTAAGAAACGACGATACAAATACATTTCATAAGCATCGATTTTTTGTCTAAATTTTGATCTAAAATCCAGCTTTCACATCCATAGCAAAAACTAGAGAACAAGTAGCCGCGAATCATTAATTTATTGCAAATACATGTGAAATTAACAAGTTCTTTATGAAACTGGAATAATGTTGTAACCTTCTTCTAAATAGTAATGGTATTAGAACAACATAAAAACCACATGAACAAGGATTAATATTACACCTAGGAGAGGAGATTGCTGCATTATCGATATGCTTATAACTCGCTAACTAAAGTTCCAAATATGTTTAACACGTGAGCTAAAATAGCCACTCCAGTATCAACATGACTTCTAAGTGGAACTCTTCTCTCCAATGAGCCAAGTGCCGGCGACAAAATACCTTGATAAAGCATATGGACTCTTCCGGTTTTGAGGTCCCAATCACAAGTCATCGCTACGACGAGATTGTAAGTAAATTTGTGCATAATAGGTTTTCACAACAAAGTAGTATGTATAGATATTTGTAAGTTGGAAGGACTGAGCCTACTATGAGAGAGGAGGTTGTTAAGAATATGGCGGCGTAAGAGAGAGACTGCGAGTGATGTAATGGCAGGACAGTGACGATTCTGTTTTGGTTTATATTAGTTTTGAAGTGTGAAATAAATTGTGGAAGTAAGAATTATTGGTGGATTTAATTTCATATTGACACCCGTTGTGCAAGATAACTAGTTGAGAATATTTCTTTTATCAAATAATAATAATTTGCATAGGTAGCGAAATCGCAAATGCAACACTTTGGGTCATATTTCGCCAGTAGTGGGCTATCTGCGGTCTGCTAGTTATTAAATATTAGTGAGGAGGACCTCCCACAGTACATCTGATAGAATAGTTTGTGTTCCCTCCATTTAATGGTTGTTTTAGGAAACACATTGCGCATTTCAAATAAACTGATGAAAGCTTTCTGCTGCCGAAAGTGGGATTCAGTTTGTAAAGCAAAGTCCGTTTGAATATCGTTCAGAAATATTTTGGGTGTGAAACATATCATCTAAGCGGAACAATATGCACCAGGGTATGAAATTCTCTGTCAATGCAACATCTGTTGGGGCCCATTTTGGGTCCACCTACTGGGATAACTGAGTTGAAATCTCTGAGTACACTGTACCTCTAATTCTATTAATGATTTGTGATTGATATTGTAACTTTCTGAGTTATAAATATAAATTACACGTGCTAATTAATGTCGTGAATATTATATGGTGTTACGAAGGGAAGCAGGACACGCCCAATTGGAATAGCTGTACGCAACTTTTCTTTATTCACTTGAAACCTTTTATTATTGGGAAAGAATTTAACAACAACTAAGATTCAAAGCAGCAGATTCAGAATTATCCTTCTTAAGGAGAGAGGCTGCTCTGCTAAAAGGGCAAGTGGTTCCTGCGATAAATATTTTTTAATTCTTTTTTAATATTGTTGTCATAAAGAAACGAAGAACACATCCCCGTGTGCGTCAGAAATTAAACGAGTTGTGAGCTTGAAATTTTACAGTTTTTTACGTGATATGTGAGGCGGAGTAATATTTTAACTGCATTCTCGTTCTGTTGAATATTAAAAGTTTTTTTTTTTTTATTCAGAGTTTTATATTTTTGACATAGTGATAATTAGCAACTGACCGCATAAAATCTCTGAACAGCGGTAGTCAATTTTTCAAACCGTTGTTGCGTAAAATGGTAATTATATCTTGCCTGTGGTTACAGAGAATTTATGTGAAGCGGTACAAAGGCAGTTTCGGAGTTTGTCGTATTACAGTAGTTTACATATAACACCGACAGGTGGTTTTTACCGTTGCTCAGACGACACCTCTGTTTTAGTGTTTCTGCATCAGAGTCACACGAAACATGTTTACAAGCATCCAGTTCACAATCTCAGCTTCCCTGATTCAGGAGTTTGAATCGTCACTATAGTCGAACGGCGTCTGATTTTCGGTGAGACTATGAAATTTCGAAAATTTTTCGACCGATAGATCCCTTAATCACCGTTTTTGTTAGAGATTTTTATCGTATGGTTTGTTTTTCCTGGGATACCACCGTGGGAGATGTTTCGGAAGTCCAATAGCAATATTTTTCCCTCGCGCTTTAAGCCTCATCAACGTCGAGATCGTTAAAAGTGGGAGAGGACGGAGAACAAGGAAATGGAAGGAATTTGACCATGGAATTTTGTAGGACCACCCAACAATTTGCCTGGAGTTTGGGGAAGCGTAGAAAACCGAACTCTGGTAGGCAGGGCAAGAACTGAAGAGGCGTCCTCCCGAAAGCCAGGCCCAAGGAAACCGCTCCACCCTCACGCCCGCTTATGGCGTGAACTGAGGCAAAGTAATTTAATTTCGTATGAAATACAGTGTGACTGACAATTTAAAACCATTTTAAGATGGATAAAAGTAATTTTGCAAAATTGTGATTCTAGAAATGTGAAAATGTTACAGTACGAGCTAGGAAAGTGGAATTGTACATAGAATTGAAGTAAAATACTTTTGAATCGTGGACTGAGAAAAAAAAGAAAGACATGTGGGATCACGACTTCAGAAGTTCCCAGTGGTGCGGGGGAGAGGGTTAAAGCAACCGAAAATTCCTTCACTGCCCTCAGGGACACAATAATACTTCAGCCGATCAGCATAGGCTTTTTACTTCTGTAAACGTTCCCTAGTAATACACTTCTCGTAGGATTTGAGTACTGATCACAGTGGCGTAGCAATAGGGTGGCAGGACGGGCAAAATTCCCCGGTCCTACAACCGGGAGGGACCCCCTGCATCCACCTGGAGGGGCCCCGGCCCGAGAGGGCCTGCCGCCCCCTTATTGTAGTAGCCGGGGCAGTAGTAGAGCTAAAAAACAAGTTCGTCCATAAGTTGTGTGCCCCAGTTTGCTCTCCCCTCCCCCCATCCCCCGCCCTCAGCGTGGTGTAGTAATGTTATATGTGAATAAAACGTCAAGTTATAAGCATTATTTGTTGTTTAACTGGCTATTTATGTAAAGAAAGCCGGGATGCTTCCTTCAAAAGGCCATGGCCGAAATCCTTCCCGTTCATTGTCCCCAATCCCATCCCACCTCTAATGACCTCGACGTCGACGAGGCGTAAAGCCATAAAAAAAATAAAAATAGGGAAAGAAGGATGTATTCACGTTAAGATTTACAGTAGTGTCTCCGATTTTCTTTTGTCTCGTATATAAAAGGTAAAAAGTTAATTCGGTTCCATCTAACCATCTGTGGCTGCATGCGTTAAGGCACCATCTGGGGGGTATAACTATTCCGGTTTTGAGTCCTGGTCCCCGCGTACCCCCTACACACACAAAAAACAGAACATAGTTACACGTTACGGATTCAGCACATTCGTTTCCTCACAAAACTACGACAGGCCTCGCAAGCCGGTAGTCTAACTGATAAATATGCTTTCAAAATAACCAAAAGCCTCTGGGTCGGGGAAGTGCCCTGGCTAGTTTACAAATGTGGAAGAATGTCACGAAAAAGATGTTAATGATCTTGCAGCTACAGCTTTCATATCTTTACTTACTTACTCCAGTTTTATTGCTACAGGTATAACATCTTCAACAAAGATGTGTGAACATTGGAAGCATTTCTCCGTCGAGGTTTTCTTACTGGTCGTATTGTCGCCCTGATTTATGCGTCGACTCGCGGCATTGCTGGTTTTACGGGTCTGTCGGAGGCGTGGTTGGCTGTCTGCAGCTCTCCTTTATGGAGAGAGACGCAGCTTCTGCACCCACGCCTGAGAGGCGACGCGTAAAGAGGAACATTTACTGGGTCCTACAATGCAGCCACAGAGAACACGGCCGCGTCACCTAGCACGGCTGACCAGTACACGATCTCTATCTTACTAGCCTCAAACACCGTCAAAATAACGGGTTGCACACAGTTGCTCAACTTAATAGAATTCTAATTAAATAACGCTAATAATCTTGATGTTCCAATAAAGTTGTACATATTCGTTTCCACATCAATATAAATAAACAAAAAGTAACTAATGATTCATATGTGGATTTGAAAGAAATTGTATCAGGTAGCTAGTTAGCGGAGACTTTCCCGGCGTATCGATGAAACAAAATCTTCTCGGGTGTCCCGCCGGATGGTGTTGTAAAAACACGACGTTTCGACAGCTGACTCTGCTGTCTTCAACAAGTATCTTGTAGCTGTCGCAAGCTGACTGTCAGCACCTCGACTGCTCGACCTCGAGGCGCTGACAGTTAGCTTGCGACAGCTACAAGATACCTGTTGAAGACAGCAGAGTCAGCTGTCGAAACGTCGTGTTTTTACAACACCATCCGGCTAGATAGTTTTGCTCTTTTGATTATTTTCTTGACATTTATTTTTTTCGTTAGTAGTCCTTGTATTTTGATATTTATCAGTGATCTATTTCAATAAATGAAATAAACACTTTTCTACTTTTTATTTGGAAATTCCACTAAACAAAGAACTAGGTGCAATGAGTTTTACACCTTGCGTTTGTTAGTGTATTATCGCCGCAATATCGTCGTGATCAACCACTCACTGACTATGTTGCTGAATACATAGGATGGAAGTTTCCCACGGCGTTGAGAATTAATATAGTCTTCTCGGGTGACTAGCCGAGTGAGCAGAGTGTTTTCACACGATACTTCGGCGATCGCAAACAATGTCGCCATCTTCTGGTGTCGCCATCTTCACAAGAAATGCCAGTAGTTTTGAGTATTTTTTAGGAATCTGAAAGCCGCCGTGTTCGTCCCGAGCCTTTGTTATTGATTTGCTGTGTTGGTGAGATTTGTTGACTTTAGTATCTTGTACCAATATTATACGCGTATCATAGCATCATGTTTATCTTCTCAAAGGAAACATAAATGTCTCCAACATGAAGCAGGAGAAAATAAGAGATTTCAATGCTTAGGATATGTAAAATTGTAATGTACCTAATGTAATTTTAAAGGCAAAATAAAAACTACTTAAACTGAAACTATACACATCGAAAATCAGAAAAAAAATTGATAATCCGAATCACCCTCGGTCCCAATAAGTTCAGATTACCGACTCTCTACTGTATTTGGAAACCAAAGTAACCGATAGCAGTCGTGTTTAGATGAAAGACTAACTACTGTACGAACTTAGCGTCGGCACTGATGGCAGGAGAAGCTCTACGATGATAACCCTTAAACTGATTATCAACTTTTCTTTATTTTGTCTGACCACTGATTAATTACATCGAAAGTTCAAGAATATTTTGAGATTGAATCAATTGCATCTGATAGACCCTGATATTTGTAGACATGCATCTTGTTGTTGTGCGCATTCGCCAATGATGAAAGAGGAAGAAGCCCTGTTGCCAGGTCACCAGTCTCTGCCTTTCCATTGTTGGCAGTGATTATTGGAGTTTTGTCCTAGGACATTTTCTCCTATTAACAATGGTTTTATCTTTCACTTCACGTATGGTGGGTCTTCATGATGGTGAGTTTAGTGGAGGAGGTTCAGGGGTCGTTTATGTCGGCCAATAGTAGGGTCATATTGTCCGATGTTACGTACCACTGGGTTATTTGTCTTTATGGTGTTTTTATAGAAGTTCCTTGCAATTTGTCGAAATCTTTCTATGAGTTTAGGCAGTAATGTCGCCTCGTGTAGAGGGTCGGTTGGAAACCTGCTCGGAAGGTGCAGGGCTCTTTTTAATGCTCTGTTCTGGATGACTTGGAGCCTTTGTATGTGGTAATCAGCAGCGTATGCCCACACTGGGCTGGCATATTCAATTACTGGTCTGATGAGGGCTGTGTAGACTCTAACTCCTGCGGGCGGCGGAAGGAGACTGTTTTTTGTTTAACAAAGGGTATAATTCTTGTAGTCTAGCGCTTGCCCGTCGACGAACGTCCTCAATGTGGGGGCCCCACGTGAGTCTCCTGTCAGGCGTGACGCCCAGGTAGCGAGCGGTCGTTGACCAGGCGATGTCATTTCCATCCAACTGTAGTTTAGGCGCTGGTATTGCTTGGAACCGGGTGTCAAGTCTACGCGTTAGCATTATGGCCTGAGTTTTTGTCGCGTTAATCTCGATTCTCCATCGTCTCGCCCAGGATAGAATTTTCTGCAATACCTCTTGGAGGCGTCTAGTGACAATAGCTCTGCTGCGACTGTAGGTGAAGTATGCCGTGTCATCCGCATACGTCGCGACCCTCCACCCCAGGATTGTTAGGAACATCCGCAGTGTAGAGCGAGTACAGGACAGGTCCAAGGACGGAGCCTTGCGGGACCCCAGCCCTGATCTGTCTGCTGGTAGAGAATGCTTTATCTACGCGAACACTGAAGGAACGGTCGGAGAGGTAATGCGACCCCATTTATAACTTCAATGCATCTGACGTCAGGGCCCCACGTGGCTATCTAACTGGCCAATCACACATTATGTCAGTTATCATGAAAGGAAAACATTGCAATATGAAAACTTAATAATGTTAATACGAATATACTATATCTCAAAATACATTGTTTTGTTTGCAATTTAAAGCATACTGAGCTATTTCAAAAAAATAAATAGATAATCTAGACTCTTAGCTCGCAATAATAGCAATATCTGTAGACAGAGAGCGAAAACATCTCTGGCCCCTCTTAGCCCGTGGCTGAAGGTCGTGAAGTCGCAGCGTTAAAGGCTGGATGACTCAATGATCAAAGTATCCGTCGATTAATATTGGTTATTATTAGTACTGGTGTTGTTATCTCCATTATCATCGAATTAGCTTTCTGACAGTGTTATATTACAAGGAATTGGGACAAATGTTAATGCAGAAGACACACACATGAATTATTTTGGTTTCAACCACAGCAGTGTCTCAAAGAGCTAACGAAACAATTTGTAACGAACTGTGAAACGAAAGGCAAGCTTCGATCTGGCGACCTGTCTTGACTATATACATTGCACCGGCCTGATGTATATGACGTAGCTGGATGCCAAAGTTGACCTATTCAGTCACCCTCATTGCAGCGATTCATTCATCTAAAATTTCGCCTCGGAGTTTTTCAGGACAGTCAAGGTTTGGTTACTCTGCCCGTATGAAGAGCCAATTTTTTATATTATTCATTAGCTATTACCCGCAATTACTAATATCGGTTTCTTAAATTATTAGGATACGGACTCGAGAACTGATAATACATGGTTGATTTTATTCTTCTTGTCTTCCAATATCAGTATAGTATCCTTAATATCGTATCTGACTACGTTCGTCGTCTGTTTAATTGATTGTTATGATTGAATTGTCGTTCGATTCTCAAAAAAACTTTTCATCTTTTTGCGATGATAGGTAGCCTACTCTACGTGCTAATCCAGACTATATTCTAACTCCGTGCGTTGTTATTATTATTATTATTATTGTTATTTTCGTTTACGAAAAAAAAAATCCCGTGATATAACACGACTCTAATACAAATAGAGACATGGCGACTGGTTTACGAATTTGAGAATTGGTAGGGTTATCTTTTTCTCTCGAGTAAATTTCAAAAAGAATAAATTTTTCTTGTGTATTACTCGTTGTTTTTAACTGATTAAATGCGCTCCTACTGGTGTTTACCGGTGAAAACATGTTCGTAAAACACGCGGAATTCGAAATTCGACACTATCAGAATGTTTCTTTTTCCAGCAATGATACTTTCTACGGGGCAGAGATTTAAAATGACTGGCACTACGGCATACATAACACGGCAACTTCAGACAGTAAAATGTCGCTGCAGGCTAAGGTTGCCAACCATTCGGTATTCGGCGGGACTGTCCGGGTCTATCGCGATTTTTGCGTATATGGTTCGCTACATGTGACCGGACGCAAAATGTCCAGTGATTAAGAAATGTAAAAAATTATTGAAATAAAGTAGGTGGTTTCGCTCCTTATTCTCCTAGCGCTGAACGTAATTCAACTGTTTCACTCTGTATTCAAAAGTTGACATCAGTTGGTCATATATCTGATTGCCGTGAAGCGATAGGTTTATTGTCTCAGTAACCTACCCGGATCGTTACATATACATAATGAGTGAGTTGCCGAAGAAAATACGGAAACGGTATTGTTGTTTCAGAGAGGCGTGGTTCTCAAATGACGAATTTAAAACGTGGCTTCGTAAAGAAAACAATTCCGCCGCATATTGTCAAGTGTGTAAAATGAATTTTACTGTAAAATTTGCTGGTATAAAAGCAGTGAAACGTCATGCGAGTACAGAAGGACATGCCAGGAAAACTAAATATACATCTGACACAGCAGTTTTTAAATGGCTGTACTGAAGAAGACACTGTTTCTTCTGCAGAGGTTTTGTTGACATAATAACAGATTAACAGTTGTTTTATTGCATTATTAATTTTATTAAATATTTGTGACTGTTATTCTAAACAATAATTTTTTCTTATTTTATAGTTCACAATTGTTAAACCCCCCTCCACCCAACCCCCCCCCCCTCCCTTTTCCCTCATGGAATTTTGTCAGGTTGTGGAGATCTGAAATGTTGGCATTTGTCCGGCCGTGGTAATCTGAAAAGTTGGCAACCCTACTACGGGCACAGATATTTCGTTTGCCCCTGTATGCAACTAAACTGCTAAAAGCTACTGACATTGATCTGCTACCACAAATGAATTAAAGTAAGTAAGCTCGACTCTCAAACACCGAGGGGTAAGTCGGGTTTCAAAATGGGCTTTGTCAGAAATAAAAAGTATACCTCGTCCCGAGAGCTCTTTAATCGATAACTGTCAGTTCCCAACGAAACGCGATGTTTTTAATCACTGCTGAAGTTCCACAGTGATATTTTCTCACTTCCCATTCGTTGCAGGTCGTCTATTAACCAGCTCTTAACGTCAATAGCAGAGGCTTCGTGTGACAGACTGTCTGCATCTCGTACTGATATTCCACTAAACTGAACGAAACATTGGAACTATTCAATACTTGTAATAGAAACTAGTGACGAATTGTTTAAAAGTAACTACAAATCACAACACATAAACAATTCTACGTGCATTTTAGTAAAATTCCATTCTTTTTTTTTTTTTGGTTTAGTGTTATTTTAACAATGGCATTACTGCAATAATGGTGTAATTGGGTTGGTAAACATGGAAGGAAGATAAATGCAAAGAAGAGTCAACTTATTAGATACACAAATAAAAAACAAAAGGTTAATTATGAATATAAGGTGGGGAAAGAATTGCTTGCTGAAGACTTGAAATGTAAATATCTTGGAATTACTTTTGATAACAAACTTAACTAGGCAGGATACATAGGACAGGTGGTAGGAAAAGGTTTCAAAGTTCTGCACTTGTTGGAGAGAGTGATGAGGGGATGGACGAGTGAAGTAAAGGAATTTGGTTACAAAACTTTGGTCAGGCCATTGCTCGAATATGGTAGTGTAGTATGGGACCCTAATTTTACGTATCAAATACAGGAGTTGGAGAGGGTGCAAAAAAGGGCTGCTAGATTTGTTTCTGAAAATTACCGCAGAATGCAATCAGTGACGGATATGCTAAAGGAGCTGGAATGGGATTCATTGCAAGACAGGAGGAGGATGAGGAGGGTCATGGGAGTGTACAGGGCATATACTGGCTATGAGGCATGTAAAGATATTGGCGTAGGTGTGAAAAGTAGTGCATGGAAGGGTAAAGATGATCATGACCACAAGCTGGCACTCGATTTCAGGCACAAGGGTGTGGGAAGATTCTCTTTTTTAGGTAAGGGTGTCAGGGATTGGAATGAGTTACCAAGAGAAATGATGCATAATTTACCGAAAACTTTGAAAGAATTTAAAGATAAAATTTGTAGAGGGCAAATGTAGGTAGGTGCAGGATAGGGAGAAGATGGGTGTGTAGGGAAATTGCCACCGGAGCCTGTGCTCCGTTGCAATTAAATTAAATTAAATTACTGCTCAGTAACACCATTGTTAAAACATCACTAAACACGCAAAAAGTAAGCGCAATTTTACTAACATGACGCCTAATAAAAGCACAAAATTTTATACTACGTTCATTTTCTCTTCTGCACAGTAAAATCGTAGAAAAGTTTTGACTGCGTATGAAATTTATTTCATAAAATGTAGCATGCAGTGTGCACTGCTGAAAGGCACAGCCGTAAAAATCTGAATATTTAGTCTGTCTGTCCGGACGGAGTTCAACGAAAATGCGCACAGAGATACCGGTTAACATACAGAACACTACGTATCCAGTTTCGTAACGTAATTCTTGATCCTAAAATCATTCCGGTGCCTGCATCATGTAAAATCTAATGAAGTAATTTCAGAGAAACTGTGATACATTATCTCTCAACTAAACTGCAGGCTACTTTTTATTCCTTCTCGTGGAACGGAGACGGGATTACCGTAAATTATGGAAATTTTTTACATTTCTCTCGGATGAAGCGAAAACAAAAGAATACTTTAGAATCTTGAGCATGGCAGCATCAACAATTACAATTGAATACATTAGAGTAAAACTGAAAGTAGCGTATGTTATGTTTTGATTTCTAAGAAATTACACCAATATAGCTCTTACATAGTAGAACCAATCCATTTGCCGACCCCGGCAGCGTAGGGGTAGCGTGCTTGCTTCGCGTTGCAGGGGTCGCCGGTTCGAATCCGGCCGAGGGCATGGGTGGTTTTAATTAAGTGTTGTGTTCGTCTTGTGTCGTCCTTACAAAAGAGAGAAAACAATCACACTTGGATGAAATTTATACACTGTAAAAACGAAAAAACACATTGAGCTGGCTGAATGGCTAATATGGCCGAATGCCATAAAAAAAAAAAAAAAATTTAATTCTGACCGGCTATAGAATTGTTCTATTCGAAATATTTACGATCCTTGAATGTAAGGAATTAAAATGAATTATGAGAGTAGTGCTGGCTTAGGTCTAATTCATTTCAGTGTTAATAAATTAAAGATTAAAATTCACAACCGGTATACATATGTAGGTTACTTACACTCTATTCTAAGGATTTATTTGTTTATTTTTATTGGCATTTGGTGTGTCCCATACAACCAGTGGATAAATTCTAGGGATCAGCAAATGAAAAATATATCGGTAAATATAGTACCGATATTTACAAACAATATCGATATACATTGAGAGAAAAATATCGATGTTATGTCGATATATTTGTCTAAAGCCGTAATTTTCTTTTTAAAAAAATCCGATAATATATCAAAATATTTAAGAAAATTTGGAAAATTGAAGACACATGTTAAAATTATAGAAACTTTTATTAATTTATCTATTTTACAATGAATCAAACGAATATTCATCTGATGTAGACATTAAAAGAACTCTCTGTTTTATAAGTTCCCCCGTCAATCCATTCCCGTTGTTCGGTGCCGCCAGGTTAGCCGCAGAAGCCATATTATAGGACGACACAGAAGAGGCTTGGCAAATCAGGTACTTTATCAACGCATTAACTTCGATTCATCAATGAAAAAAAACCATTTGAAAACAAAAGCTGTTAATTTAGGTCAAACCCTCTACTTCGCAAAACGGATGCTTAATCAATATTCTACAGCTTTATTAAAAACTAGCCCCAAAGCCCGTCAGAATTGAGTGTTATGGTAATTTATTTCTCTGCAGTTGCTTAACTAAATAGAATCGTTATAAAATAAAGCTCATTGTAATTTATCGTCCCTTGTGCTGTAGCAAAAAGCTTCAATTGTCAACTTGGTGCAGGCTGCATTTCAGCCTGACCACAATCTCCGCTAATATTGCTGATAGAAAAGCAAAGTTTAATCACGCGCGAATTAATACATTCCCTGTATTGCATGTCAGGGTCATAATGCATCGCGAAATAAACTTGATCCCAAATCTTCACAGGTTCTGAGACCTTTCTTTCTTAATGCCTGTGATGAAGATTGATATTTTAACGGCTGAGACAGCTTACAACGGCTGAAATAATGACCCCAACGAGAACGAAGGATGCTAAAAATAAATATTAGCAAAGTACGCTATGCCACGTAAAATTTAATTATGGTTTAGGCCACGTATATCGCGATCAATTTGGAACTTATTTCATTCGAACCATGTAATGATTTTAGTTTTAAAAAAACGGTGATTAATATGCCAATTTAAACGCATTTTCTTTTAGTGTTCTGACGATTCATGTCTTAGCAAAAGATTAACTAAATAGAATTGTTATAAAATAAAATTCAGTGAAATTCCTCGTGCCTTCTGTTGTAGCAAAAGGTTTCAGTTTCCATCCGGATCCAGGGTGCATTTCAACCTAACCACATACGCGTAGTGCGGTAAACTTGCCGCCAGGAGATCGCGTTTTAGTGGTAATAATGCATCGCGAGATAAATTTGATCAAAAATCTTCAAGGGTTTTTACACATTTCTTTTTTGTTATCCGTGATTCAGACCGATATTAAAACGTTTGAATGGCTGATACAGTTGCTGAAATAATAGGCTCAGTAATATTACACAGTGGAAGCAAAATAAATTAAAATAACTTTTAAAAATTCACAATATGCCACGTTATATTTGTTTCAAGTGTAGTGTAGGATGCACAGATCAGGATCAGTGTGCAACTATTTCCGTTTAAACGAATTAATTATTTCAATAATAAGACACAGTTTAAATTATTTTGAAAGAAAAACTTAAATTATTCATGCCCTCTGCCGTAACGTCAAATGCCAGTTGTAATTCTGATCCGTGCTAAGTAACAATCTAACCAAAACATTCGCTACATTGTTGCTCGAAATACAAAGCTTTTATCATACATATCTATGGAAGAATTTAAGGAATATTTCTGTACATCAAAGAATAGTAAGTAGATACAAGCATCAAATGATTGATAAGTCGATTTTAACGCAATACGTCTTTTATTTCAGTGTTCTGTCAGTTAAGGGAGCGTGTACAAACTACGTGGCTTGGTCAAGGGAAAAAGGGGGGGGGGAGTGTTGGCTGGAAGGCTACGCTGGCCGACGTGGGGGGAGGGGGGGAGGGGGGTGTTCCGAGCCAGGCCACGTAGCTTTCCTTTCATAACATTTTTCACAGTTAAAATGAGGAATAGAACTCACAACAGCATGTGAATATTTATTTCCCACAGTTAATTATCTCTGTATGTAATTTACAATAGTCTGACAAGAGAAAACAGTACAAAATGTCTTCTGTAATCAAAATGGGGAAAAAAGATACGTGCTACGTGGGGAAGGGGGGGGGGGATAGAAGCAAAATCCACCAAGGGCTATGTGGGGGGAGGGGGGGGTTCACAGGAGGCCAAAATGGAGCTTATACTAATTTTTGCCTGTCGGACGTCTTCTTATTTGTTTCCGCTCCCCCATCTACTTGTGCAACGTAAAAATTTTAATTTTTAATACCTTCAGCGTTTTATTCATCACTTCATTTGATAATCCGCTCCAATCCCCGACACCCTTACCAACAAAAGAAAATATTCCCACTCCCTTATACATGAACTCGTGTTGTCAGATCATCTTTCCCCTTCACGTGTGAAACAGCCTTCCTGTTGGCAGTATACATAGGCCAAACAAGAATTGATATTTAAAGTGTTTCCTTGAATATTTAAAAAAAAAAAGGGTTTACGTCGGAAGAGGGCGAATCAATAAAGACACACGCAGACTGTTTCCTATTCGCTTGTTAGATGAGCTGAGGCGTATCTGTAATTTTCTCTCTCGCTGTCTGCAAACAACACGGCGTGTTGAAGTCTCTCCCCTGTACTGACTTATGAGAAATAGATCACCGTTCCACG
This sequence comes from Vandiemenella viatica, assembly GCA_031002005.1. Classification (NCBI taxonomy): domain Eukaryota; kingdom Metazoa; phylum Arthropoda; class Insecta; order Orthoptera; family Morabidae; genus Vandiemenella; species Vandiemenella viatica. The sequence continues at coordinate 37,037,867 of CM061920.1, read as the reverse complement.
AGCGAGTGGCTTTTATCCCTCCAACGCCTGACAGGGAACAACTTGACATGTAAGCGGGAGAACAAAATATGATGCAGCAGCGCGCAGGAGATTTATTTCTGTATCCGCCCTACTACAGTTAGATCAAATTCGACTGAAATCCTCCACATATTGATGACAAATAACTTTATAACCAATGTTTCTGTTTAGGTACTCATATCGAAGAAATCTATCTAGGTTATTAGTCGACTATGAGTTTTTGCCTATGCATCGCATCTGGTTTTTGAAATGAGTACATGTGTACGTAACGTTCTTAAAACCACATGGAAGTTAGTGTTTTTAAACTGATTTAAGAAGTTTCGCATATTTGAACGATCACCTGGTGAATCCCCCCCCCCCCGAAACACTCATAATTGCATACGTGACCAAACATCCGAAATTTAATTTAAAAGTCGTCACTAATATGCAAATGACGCAGCGTCGTGTTAGCGCCGTTCCCAATGAGCTTTATCCACTCGCGATAGTTGGGAACTGTAACAGGCATCGTAGAAATTTCTAGAAAACATTAAAAGCGCCAACCGACGTTTCTGTAGTGCTGAAAATTGATCCAGCAATAGCAAAAACAATTATTTCTTACTCAAAATTATATGCAGGATACGGTAATGAAAATGAGGCAGATTCGTTTGCAAAAAAAAGGAAGCGCATACCTTTTTCATATTCAGCAATATTTTGTTCATTAACTTTGGAGAAATTATAATCTTCAGGTAAAATTTATCGCGTCACACTAAGCATAAAAAAGAAAACTTTTTAACTTAATCTAAATCACTTGTTCTGCTTCAAAATTAATTTTGTCTTCCCACAATATTTTTAAATGTTGTAAAGAAATTAAACAAAAGCATTTTTTTTTTAAATTTACAAGTTATTTAAAGGGAGAAAAAATTAAACAGATAATGAGAACGACAAAATAGTAAGAAACACAATAAAATTTCTGGAATGTTTAAAAAAATTTGTTAGTGAATAGGATTTAAAAACAAAACAATCAAACATCCACATAAAATGATTACAGGTAGTTAAATTATGTATGAAACGTGATATTCTTTTCACTCAAAAGTAAATATTTTAAAGCAACCGTCACCCTTTAGATTTTGCTTGAAGTACAAAAATTAAAAAATAAACTTATATTTCGTTATATAACTTAAAATTCCAGTTATTTTAATCTTAAAAGATAGTAAGTTTTACAAAGAAGAATAGTTTTTCGTAGCAGATATTGCGTTAAATTGTAACTAGAATTGTGTAGATGCATGCTTTCTCTTATCTATAAATACAATAAGGTTGTAAATAGAGGGAATTTTAAGTATTTAAGATTTTTTTGAAAACTGAATTTACCTCACTGTTCATAAGCAACAGAAAAGGAATAGACTGTTTTTAAAATTTGTGTCTCTTTGCTTGAACGGAATTCACGCAAAAACTACTGATCAAATTTAGGTCCGGTTTTGAAGAATGAACAGCTGAAAATAGGGTAAGTTTTATTGTAATGAGAAATTGGAAAGCTTAAAAAATTAAGATAAAACGCCCATAAATTGACGGCCTGGAAAACATGGTGGTACAAGCGGCAAATTTGAGAAAGATGATTTTGATTTTGGTATTACTTCTATACAGAAATTTTAATAAACACGACACAATTTTGATATAGAAAACATTAAAATTTGATGACAAATATGTGGAATGTTTTAATACAATCCTTATACCACAACTTTCAAACATATTTAAGTCTTTTACTCAAATAATTTATCTCGAGACTTGTACCCACTATGGTTATTATTTTTATTGATTTTTAATTGCTATAGAGCTAACACTCTGGTGGCAATTCCCGTTATCCAATTACGCTTTTTATATACATTTTAAAAAAAATTTCTTTTATAATTGGAATATTAAACTCTTCACCCATTTACTATTCTGATTTACAAATTTTAATTTTAAATTCCTTAAGCGTTTTTGGAAAATTATTCATCACTACACTTGGTAATTTGTTCAAATCCCAGACACTCTTACCAACAAAAGAAAATTTTCCCACTCCCATATACATGAAATCGAGCGCCAGCTTGTGTTCATGGTTGCCTTTCCCCTTCCATGCACTATTCCTAATTCTTTGATAAATATCCCTCCAAGCTCGATCACCAATATATGCCCTGTACATTCCTAGCACTCTCTTCACCCTACTCCTTTCCTCCAATGACTCCCAATCCGTTTCCCTTATCATATCAGTTACAGACTGGGTCCTGCAATAATTTCCAAAAACAGATCTAGCTACTCTTCTTTGCACACCTTTCAACTCATGTATTTCATAGCCAAAATGTGGGACCCAAACTATACCACCATATTAACCCAATGGTCTGACCAAAGTTTTGTAACCTGACTCCCTAACTTCTCCTGTACATCCTCTCATCACCCTCTCCAATAAATGAAGGATTTTGTAACCTTTTCCTACCACCTGCCCAGTGTGCTCGGCCCAACGTAGTTTGTTATCAAACGTTATGCCTAGATATTTACACTTCAAGCTTTTAACAGGCAATTTTGAGCCCACCCTATAATCGTAATTAATCTTTTGCTTTTTATCTGTGTACCTAATAAGCTGACTTTTCTTGACGTTTATCTTCATTCCATGCTGACAAACCCATTTAGATATTTTACCCAGGTCAGCCTGCAGCTGTTCACAGACTTCACCTATTGTATACCATTATATAATTTGTAAAATACCTAGACTCTGACCGTAACCCATCAACACAGTCATTCGTTAGAATTATGAACAGCAACGGTCCCCTGTTGCAATCCCGTATTCACTTCCACCTATTTTGATAATATATTTCCTACTCTAACACTTTACTTTCTGTCTTTTAAGAATTCCTCTACCCAGAAAACAACGTTTTCATCCAGTCCAGTAGATTTAAGTTTATTTAAAACCATTTTATGGCTAACTCTGTCAAACGCCTTCGAAAGATGTAGTGCCACACCATCAACTTGGCCTCGCTTGTCCAATTCATCTGAAATATCTTGCATATAGCCCACCATCTGAGATTCACATGAATATCCTTGGCTAAAGCCATGTTGTAGATATGAAAACCAGTTTCTTTCCTGACAGACCTTTCTGATATAATTGCATATCAATCTCTCCATTATTTTGCCTATCACTGATGTCAAACTAACTGGCCCGTAATTTTCAACTCCCGTTAGTTAGTATTTTTTTTTCATAGAACAAGATTCACAGAAAAACTGCCGGTGGGATTTTGATGAGGTTTCCAGTAATGTGGAACCCAGGGTTCCAGGAGTAAAACAACGCATGTTGGATTTTGATATCTAAACGCTGATAAATTAAGATAAAATGTTAGGAAATTAGTATCCATTTAACTGTAAGCTACTTCTTGCTGTCGAAATGTTAATCTAGATTTCAGCGTAGTAGTGGCACCCTGTTATTCGGAGGAATTAATCAATTTTTTTCTCTCTTACTCACGATGTTGCTGTATAGTAGGATAAAAGTGGTGGAGAATTGTAAGCAGGAGCCAGGTGATCTGGATAGAGTATCTAGGTGGGCTGGAAAACATGGGATGAAGATAAATGCAAAGAAGAGTCAGCTTATTAGATTCACAGATAAAAAAACCAAACTTTGATTATCTTTATAAGGTTGAAAAAGAATTGCTTGTTTAAGACCAGAAATGGAAATATCTTGACGTGACATTTGATAACAAGCTCAACGAGGCAGGACACATTGGACATGTTAGTAGGAAAAGGTTTCTGAATCCTGCAGGTTTTGGAGGGAGTGATAACGGGATGCACGAGAGAAGTAAAGGAATTGGTTTACAAATCTTTGGTCACACCATTGCTTGAATGTGGATGTGCAGTACAGGACCCACATTATGGGTATCAAATACAGGAGTTGGAGAGGGTGAAAGAAGTGTTGACAGATTTATCTCTGTAAATTAACGCAGAACGCAATCAGTAACCAATATGATAAAAGAGCTGCAATGGAATTGATTCGAAAACAGGAGGAGGTTGAAGAGACTGATGGGAGTGTATAAGGCGTATATTGGTGACGATGTGTCAAAAGGTTATGCAAAAATTAGGAGTAATGCATGTTAAAGGAAAAGTTATCAATGACTATAAGCTGGTATTCGATTTCATACACAAGGGTGTGGAAAGATTTTCTTTCATAGGTAAGGGGATGAAGAATTGGAAAAATATACCAAGAAAAATGATGAACAAAAACAATAAAAGTATTTAAAGTTAAAAATTGTGGAGTGCAAAAGTATTGTTTTTTTTTTTTTTTTTTTTTTTTTTTTTTTTTTTTTTTTTTTTTTTTTTAATGACATTTGGCTTCCTTAAGCCATACAGCCAGCTCAAGTATGTGTTTATTTCATCCAGTGTTTTCCAGTTTCTCTACGTGTATGTATATCTTTCAAGTAATTCTAGACACACCACAGGACGGACACGACAAGCACACTAACACACAACACTTAAACACCCATGCCCTCGGCCGGACTCGAACCGGCGACGTGGGGCCAGTACTCTAGCCCCTACGCTACCGAGGCCGGCAGTGCAAAACTAGGTGCTTACAGGAAAGGGGAACAGTTGTAAGGAAATTGTAACTGGAGCTTGCGCTAATCGCAATCAAATTAAGTTAAATTAAATTCAACTGAGACACACATTTGGCTTAAGAGAGACTTGAGTACCTTAACAGTATGTGTGAAGGAAGTTGCGGGAAATAGATAGCAGTGTACGTAAATGAACTCAATCGACAGATAATTGCAAGAAGGTATTCAGAAACACTAATTTGGTATATGATTTTTCGCTAAATTAATAGTTTTTGTAATATTGGTCAGTGGTGCTGGTCTGAAGTAGTCGTTTTAAATGTGCTGCAGTCGATCTGTCTGGTAGTGAAGAGTCCATTAATATTCACGACACTCAACTCGGGGCTGCACCGCGGTCCAGCTCGTTTGCTGTCGGGGGCACTCCCGAGCTGGCACTCAGACGTAATTGAACTAGCCCGGAGTGGCACGCGATGCAGATTGCCAACAACAGGCATGAGAGAACAGGTAGTGGATTTTAACGTGTTGCCACCGGAAAAAAACCAAAACGGTCTCGATTTTTTTGTTAATTAGTTAAAAATTTGAAAAAAACAACTATGTGTAAATATGTTTCGTTGATTTGAAAATCACTAGCCAAACTAAGCTGTTTAAGTCTTCATTTTCGTTTGTTTTAAATTTTTAAATAAACTGCTATTATCTGTTAGATCATTAGATTGTTGGTCTGATTTTATATGTACAGCCTAAATATTGTTAGCGACAAACAGATAAGCCTACGCCAACTCTGTTGACGTCATTGAGACACCGGGACTCATTTCTGAGACGTAAGTAAAAAACCGTAATCTAATACCAAATTTCTATTTTACAAGATTTTTTAAATTACTAGAATTAAACAGTGCACTTAGACAGTGCTATGGAAACTTTATTTCAGTTGCTGTAATGTTTCCTTCTGTTTTGTGTTTACTGTTCTACCCACTAAAGCACTACCCACTAAAGCGCTACCCACTAAAGCGCTATATTTTACAAATGTTTCATACTTATTATTATTAGACATTAATAATTATTCCACTTATTAATTTTTAATGTTTATATATTTCGTTTAAACTTATAACCACTACCTAGTTTTTGGAAAATGTTTCCAGCACAAATAAATCCATAAATTATTAAAGTTTATCCGATTCCAAAATTACTTTTCCAAAAAACATATGTAAACATATTATATTTCGTTTCTGACAAGTATTCCAACAAAAAATGTGTTTATTTAACACAACGGTTGACATCGAGAAGATGCAAAAGCCAAAAAAAATACCGAGCGTGACGGGTGAGCGGTTAACCCTCTGGTCTCTGGAGGACGCGGGTTCGAAACCCTGTCCGGGCATTCAGATTTGATTTTTCCATGGTTTCCCCAAATCACTCCAGGTGAATGATAGGATGCTTCCTTCAAAAAGCCATGGCGGTATTTCTTCCCGTTCTTTGTCCCCAGTCCCATCCCATCTCTAATGACCTCAACTTCGACGAGGTGTAAAGCTTTATATATATATAAAGATTATAATAAATTATTTTAAGGCCTTTTTGACAATGGAACGGCCTCTTCTTATCGTCACATTTAGATAAGTAGATACCTGAGGGACAATCTACAACATATAACAGATTTCTGATAGTGACAGTAGAAGATGTAATTGAAGGCCGAACGACACGCCTGGCATGTGTGAATCAAATTACATCAGATACTGGTTGAAAACCCGTTAAACGGCTACAGAGAAAATGTTAAGGGCCAAACCGATAACCACCTGATATGTTGTGATACGCAACGTCGATGTCGAAATCATTAGAGGCTGGAATGGACTGGGGACATGGATTGGGAAGGAGTTCGGCGATGGCCTATTAAAAGAATCATTCCGGCATTCACCTGGAATTATTTATGGAAACCATGGAAAACCGAAATCTGGAAGCCCAGACGGGTATTTGAGCCCAAGTCCTCCCGAATGCGAGGCCAGAGCGTTACCGCTGTCCCACCACGGTCGGTTTGATAACGAGGAAGAGGATTGTTGATGTCGATGTGTGTGTTCGGTGAAGCCAATTCGTCGGGTGAATGATCTTTGGTATTGCAGCCATGCGTGTGATTGCCCCAGTTGTAGCCCCCGCTGTTGGGCCTTATTTCTTTAACAAGGCAGCCGGTGAGCAGTGAGGTGGTTTCTTTTTACGGGCGCCGTTGCTCGCCGCCGTAATCGTGTTTAACGTACAGCAAAAAACTTGTGCGCTGGAGCAGGGCGGGCGCCCAGGTTGTTCCAGGATCTATGTTCTTTTAGAACAAACATAAAGCTGTGTTTGCGGCCGTGATGGGACCGGTTGAGAACTTCTCTCTGCCGCGCGAAAACTTTTTACAGTTGCGGTGCGGCCGCAGGCTGGCAAACAACGGTCGGAGGCAGAAATAGCAGCGCGGAACTGCCGGGTCACGTAGCCCGCTGCTTCCACTGGGTAGCCTCGGTCAACCACTGTGCTAAGGGCGCGTTTACACGATGCGAGTTGACTGGAACGACAGTAGGCACGAGCGTCGGTGGCGGGGGCAAGACAGTCAACTAGCATGCTAATAATACTTTGCATACAGTTCCGTGTCAGTACAGTTCTGTAGTCAAACGTTGTGGTCTTCTTGAAAGTACGTCCCTATTACATGAAGGAATTAATATTGTAGCTGATTTGTGCATTATCGTTGAATGATATGAATAATAACAAAAGAAAATTCTCGAAAATGGGTAAGAGAGTGGACATTAAAACAAAATGCTTAAAGTGCTCAGCGACTTTTTGATTGAAGTTTCAATTAAAGATGTAGAGCGTAACAGAAATCATTTAGGACTAACTGTATTTCAATGTGAAGAGCTGCTGTCATAAATAAAAACAAACAAGACACCGTTATGAGGCAATTTTTTTTATATGCACCATCTCTAATCGTTGTTCTCATTACTTTTATGCTTAAAATTCCACAAAATTTCCTCACTTTCGCTTCTGCTTCAATCCGCTTCCGCGACTTGTTAGCTGTCGCCATCTTGTTTGTTGAACTCGTATGCCAAAAGTTATTCACGAACCGAGTCCACTATTCTCATCCAACTGACTGTCTTGAACCTGTTGACAAAGGAGAGTGACTATCAAGCGCTGCGCGCGCACTAAGACAGTACACTCGTTCCAACCAACTAGAATCGTATAAACGCGGCCTAACTATTGTGACGTGATGATACAGTATATTACGATCACATCTTATCTCATCAGCAGGCGCAGTGTTATTGTGGTCAGTATCTACTTATCAAGACATACTGATCAGAACAAACTGACTCTCATTTGCAGACCACTCCTGGTAGGTGAGTGGTAACGTTCATGGCTTGTATGCGGGAGGACGCGGGTTCGAACACCCGTTCGTCCAAACGGATTTCAGTTTTCCATCGTTTCCGGAAATCACTTCAAAAGGCCATGGCCAAATTCTTTCTATTCCTAACGCGCTGTTCTTTGAATTCGGGAGCACGCGCGTTCGAATCCTCGGCCGGTCATTCAGATTTAAGTTTTTCATGATTTTTCTTTGTCAGTGGTGAATAGGGAACAATTCTTTCAGAAGGCCATGACCTAATTTCCTACCAGCCGTAATGACCTCGACGATCCCTAAAGCCCGAAACAGAAGAGAAATTAATATTTTCCAGCAGGTATTCCATATTACTGATAGATATACCTAAACACTAATTTATAATTTAATTTTTCAGAGAGACTCAATCAATAGTAGCGTTCGGTCACCTATATGACGGTGTAATGTGAGATTTATTCAAGTAAAGCACTTGCAGAACTGGAGTTGAAAACCATTATAACAGACTTTCCTTTGGACTAGACAAGATTAAACGCAGCATTAATTAACCATCTTTGAAATTCGATTAAATTCTTTTCCAGCATTGAATGACTTGAACGGAAAGAATCACGCCACATCACGAAATATCTTCATTAGCTATGTTTCGTCAAATTTGGAATTTACTGTAGTTGGTAACTTACAAATTCAATGATCTGATATATTGCTTGTTCTTTGAAAATAATGTGTCCCAAGTCTAAAAGTTATTTCATTGGCACTTCGCTGACGAACAGAATCTGATTAAGGCAAAGTTCAAAATTTGTTAGACCCTACGTAAGAAAGTCTCTAGATGAGTGAAAGTAGGGGTGTAGGCATATTGCCACAAAAGTAGATGCTCTATCGATAATTAATACAATTATGTTCCCTTACTGTACCGCGAGATAATCTCTGTCCGTTTTTAATAACTTTGAGTCCCATCAGATTCTAGAAAAGTTCTAAAAATTATTCAGAGCCAACGCTTAGGTTCAAATACAGGTCATACTCGTATTTCAGCGATATCAAGTTATTACGTCATGGCCTTAGACCCTAAAAACTAATTTTTGCCAGATTTAAATGTGTCCATTGCATTTTCTGTTACAACCGACAGTTACCAAGTCCCAGGGTCGGGAACCTCTCTGCCCGCTGAGAAATGTTCTAGATGTACTGTCATGGTTTTATACCTAATATCGTATATAATTGTGTTGATTGGCGCTTGGTGGTGGATATGCGTTGATAGATACATCGGCTTGTTACAAGAGAATCTTGTAACAATATATATATATAAAAAAAATACAGGGTTAATTAATTAAGAATGATCGTTGTTCTGAACGGGACTATGTAAGCTCATTACTAATGACTTAATTGTCCTTCACGTACAAATAACACTTGTTAAAGCAGACTGGTGGAGGACTGCGACTGTAGAACTACTTCTACTCTTTTTCAAAGTCCAGGACTATTTATACCTTCTGATAAAACCCTCTTCATCTATTGTGAATGAGGGTAGCGACTGGTGCTCTCAACTACTCAAAACTATGACATGATGGATTTTTTTTTTTTTTACATTTGTTGGCCAATATATCTAAACTTTCAGCAAGGTTAAACATATTCTGCGAAATTTTCTAACAACACACATTTGTAAAAGCCTTTGTGTCTTTAAAAGGTCTCAGTGTATTTATGAAACAAATCCAAACATGTAACAGCAGGAAATTTTACTCGAACCAGAAGTGTGTTGCAAAACCGATGAAAGTGACCAATATGTTTTGGAATTTATATCAGTCCCCGTGTTTAGGAACTCGTCAATTTTTATGCACATATTTAAAAGCTTTTTATTTATTCTCGCTTTCACAACTAATTAATCAACTGTATATACAAGTCTGATGAATTTTCCATAGATTTACGCTCAGTGAAAGAATTTAGAGTAATATTTTGCATTGGGTAAATATAGGTTTCTTCGGAATTTATTGTCGTGGCACTTAAGTGTCGTCACAATTTATAATAACAATGGAAGACTGGAAAGTGAAGACGCCTTACAGCTGCCAGCTCCAACCATACGCCAAAATTCTTGTTAAATTCATGTTGGTATTAGCTATTCAGTGGATATTAACCATGACCAACATTTGCATTTAAGATCAATGAGTTTTTGTCACTATATAAATTTAAAAATTTTGGAATGCTTTTTGTTTTAGTTAAATTTTTAATATTAATTTATGTAAACCTCCAAAACCTAAAGACAGTGCTGTGAACTATCTGTGTGAGATGATGAAAGAATTTTTCCTTCATAGCTAGAACTTCTCTTTGCTGACGCCAGAGTTATTCAGTAGCTGCAGGGATCCGGAATACTGAACGTCCGCCTCGAATTCTGCGGCACTGAGATAACGCTCCATGACTTTGGCATTTGGAAGCCGATATGACTAATGTTCGCTGCAAGTCGAAAGCAATTTGTGGTTGTTTATCCTTGGGAGCAACACCGACAAACTACCAATAACTTAGCGGGAGAGTTAACAGAAGAATTACGGTGTAAGGTGAGAAAGTGTATAAACAGCTGTACTATTTATGATTAGTTTTCCCTTTATATGTCATGAAGCTAGCGAAAAAGCTTTGGTGATTGGCCTGTTAAGGGCATTGTAGGTTACTTTACCATGTGCTGGCTGTTCTCGTTTAATTATCCTCCCACCCATATATCGCAAGTCACTGTTATCTGATAACGAGTGTCGATTGCAGTGTAAGTATGAAGAAATTTTTTTTATTCCTTTCAGCTTGAAATGTCTTGGTTCATTACGAATTTACACTCGCTTGAATTACCAAACACATTCAGGCTCCTCTCTGCATGAGACGCAAGATTTGGTTGATTAAATTAATTATGAATAGTTTAGATCGCATGGGAAGGTGTAAATTTGGTTTACACACTAATTACAGAAATGATTAATGAAACCAATTGAATAAAGAATTATAAAAAAAAACATTTTTAAAATTATTTAATTAAGAAAAATTACATGTTATAGTGTAACAAAAGATGAACCACGGAAAACCGTATTTTCTTAGCATTACCATAAAATTAACTCGGCCAATAAATGAAACTCTACCAATGCATAAAAACATTCCCGACTAGCTTCAGAATGGGAGCCTAATTCTTTTCTATTGTCCAGCAGTTCGATTTTGTTCAGCAGGGCATAAAACGCGATGAAAAGGCGCGCGCGCGCACACACACACACACACATACACACACGTACACACTCACACACACATATATATATATATATATATATATATATATAAATAAATTGTCACATGTCAGTTTTATAGAAGGTGAAGATGGAGACAGATTTCTGCGTCAAAGAACTCTAGAGATGTTCTTCTCCACACAGAAACACTCATAATAGATGCGTAAAAATCTGTCGTCTTACGTCAGACGAGAACGTAATAAGTGTAGTTGTTTCTCGCTGAAGCAGAACAAAAAACCAATGAAAAAATGCCGTTGAAACTTGACATCTACTCGCTGCCCACACCTATGTCCTTTCTCGTGTACAGTGCACACCCAGCGCCTCATCTAGTCTTCATGTGGACGCCCACTCAAATCCTCAGCTAGCGTCCTGTCCACCTGCAGGCAATACAAACAAAGACGGCACCCCTATAGTCGACTACGCCGGAAACTCCGCCTCACACAACTGCGCGGCGTTACCTGAAATGTCTCAAGACATATAAAAAAGTGGCGAAAATCAACTGTGACAGAGGCAGGACGTAACAAACTGATACGCTCACTGCAAAGATGTTGACGATCTAACATCGATGAAAGTCGGATTTTTCATCACTTAATAAAATTCTTCTTCTACCTGTACGTTACAGCTGATTTTTGAACGTCACCTCTGTATTTTTAAAAACATGTCAGAAAAGATTAGTGACGCAGTCGAATTGTCCGTCACCAAAGGTGTTTGATTTGTTTGAAAAAAGTCTCAAAGTACTTCCTAAAATTTCTCTTATTCATTTTTAATTGTTTCAAAAAATTAAACAGTCCGACTTATCAGCTATTAGCATAATACGTTTATGGGGTAAAATGGCTTACGGTACTAACATGTAATATGGTGCACCTTTCCTGATTATCGAATAATAAATTCATCAGACCTAAAAATCAAGTCTGGCTACTTTATTTAAATAGTGCTACATGCCATCACGTAAAGCAGATTTAAATCATCCAGTCTGATCAACTGATTTAAGTTTTATTTTTACCACTGATTTCGAGAACTTAGTGATTAACTTTGTAGTATCGGAAACCATTCCAATACAGATTCAGATAATGATTCGGTCACAGATCGTTGTTTTCCTGCAAAATATAGTTCCCATCAAACAATACAGCAAGGAGGTGATGAAAGAAGTATTCAATTGTTTGTGCACATGGTATTGTATTTCCTGGACAGAAATTTTATTATTCTCCACACGAAGATACATCTCAAGCGAATTATGGTACAGCAGAAAAATTTCAATGATTAAACTGGGTAAGAAATGTACGTGTTATGTGCAACTATAAATACAGTGAAATAATTGGAAGGTTTGAATTTACATAAGCACCTAAAACTGAAAGTTAAAGCGAATTTCTGAAATTGAAATACGTAATACCTCAAAATGTTTAAGCGTTAAAAAAGTAAGTTTTGTACTACTTGCATGATTCCAGTCTTTAAAATTTCTGTGTCTTATGGAGAAACCAATATTTATATGAATTTTTAATTTTGAAATGTATACGTTGGAGTATTGTATTCGTGTTCAGTGACACCTAAGGCAAATCCCATGCAGCCTCGTGAAATAAATGCGAGCTGCGACCTTTATATTAATGTATAATGTTATGAAAGCTGCAAAAATTTTCGACCGTTCATCATTGTAGTGTTCCACCACAAGGAAGTGGCCTTTAATAAATGTTTATTGCTCTCCATATCACAGTTAAAGTCTCATATTTAACCATCCCTATACTATTAAGAGGAAACTATTAATGTCTCCTGTTATTGAAGATGAGGATCAGTTGTATAAAAATCTAGAAGAATAGTGATTTGTGACTACCAAATCATTAAGTGTAAGCAAATGCATTTCAAAAGGTGTTCGCCATATATATACCTTGTCCTCGATGACGTCATACCATGTAGCGCCTGTTCTTAGCAATACAGCAAAGCCATACAGCGCCACCTGCTAGTCAATTTAGGAGGACAGCTCAACAATATCGATACCGCAATTATGCTTGCTCAGCCAGAAGCTGCATATCTGAAGTCATTGTCCTTCGGAAGGAACCATTCCGACATTCATTCGCCTGGAGTTATTTTGGAACCCATAGAAAAACTAAATCAGGATGGCCGAACGAGAATTCAAAGCCGCGTTCTGCAGAAAATAAGGCCCGAGTGTTACTTCTAAAGTCACTAAAATAATTTCACTCAGACAGTAAAGAGTTTAAAGTAAATGTTTTATATCCGGCTATCATGTAGGAAAATCAAATAAATATATTCCCTAGTAAGGTTGTGGTATCTTCAACTTATCTTCCCAGTTAGCAGCACAGATTTCTGGTGTGATGAATGTTAAGACAGATTCCGCGTGAATTCCAGTTGAAGTAATTCTGTGTCGGAGGAGGCCTGAATCACAGTGACTGTGCCCCCGCTGTGGGTCTCCTGCCGCTAAGCGCTTTCGCCTTCCTCCAGTCACGTTCTGCGGTGGCGGCAGCTCTTAACTGGACTGCGCCTGCCGCGTCGGCTGCTCCGCGGCACAGGCCACCGGGCTAGTCTATTGTGCATTACTTAGGGGGGCTCCTGTCGCCTACCGACAACGCTGTTTCTAATCTAGTTCCACGTTAAATAATGATGTACCAAAACCTCTTGCTTACGTAGCAGTTTTGTGGTGAAGGATGAGATCCATCAAATTAATATGTATAACTGATGTTGATTAACTGGAAAATAATATAATGATGTTTGAGTAAAAGTATCGACTCTGAGGCCCTCTGGCTCAGGAATTGAGAAGACCTTGCCGAAAGAGCTCAACATATACAGACGTAAAGACAGTATTGGGAAGATTCCACGTAATTTTAAGTGTGAAAATACTGAGCATTATAAAACATCTGTTTCGATACAATAAATGTGAATTAGGAGCTCGTTTGTGATATGAAGTAAATGAAATAGAAGAAATAGTAAGACTGTTCCTTTTAATATAATGCATTTCCAAAGCGAATAAGAAATGTTTATTTACGTTTATAAAAATTTGATTAATTATGTAAGATATCATTTGAAACAATAGGTTTCTAGTAATTGTTATTTATTGTATTAGAGCCGAATTATGACTAAAACAATAATAAATATAATATAATATAAATAATAGATGGGAAAGGATAGGAACGAAAAAGGAACCAAAAGAAACACGAAAAAAAAGAACACAAAATTACAAGGTTACTACGGTGCATACTGCGCATAAGTGATACTCGTATTTACTAAGAAACAAGTACGTTAACGACTCCAAACAGACGCTTTAAACTTTTTTTTGTTAAGATTTCACACCTTGTCTACGAGGTGGTCATTAAAGGCAGCAGAGAACTGGAGATAAGGAACGGGTAGGAAATGCACTATAACTGTAATGGAGAAACCATCCAGGCATTCCTTTGGAGTGATTTTCAGGAACAACGGAAAATTGAAATCAGGATGGCTGGATTAGCGACTGACTGGCGTTCTTCCGGTTCTACAAACTCATGTTACGGAAATAATGACCTGTGACTCTTACAAAGTTACTTACGAAACTTAGTGACTATGTAATACTGAAACTAATATACAACTGGACTTCCTACTTCCATAAGGTTAGTACACAGGGATAAATGTTCGTCACCTAACAAAGTTAGGTTCCAGCGTCAATCAGGGAAGTGTGATAAGCCCCTGCTGTTTCTGGTACACATCAAAGATTCGTGCCATGTAATGGACGGGAAAATAATTATATTATATACTGCGAAATAAAAACCCAGGATGACTGTGATTTCTTACATGTCGATATTGTAAAAATACCAGCCTAGTGCTAAGACTGATAGCTGGAACTAAGAGCTAAAAGGCGCCAAGTTTTGTAAAATTTAATCGTAAATTTCTTACACCTTTTAGTTAGGAATCGCAACATTCTTAGAACAGTTGATTTCGCTAACTACGTAGGTGAAATAATTCTTAATAACTTGTGGAATGAACAGACTGAGAAGGTAAAAAGGAAAACAAGCCGCGTAAAGTTTATGTCTTGATACATGACGTCACTAACAAGCGATACAATGATTGTATCAATGCGCCTGTGATTGAAGCTTTGATTTTGTAGCGGCAATATTAGCAGAGACAGTCGTTAGGTTGAAATGCGGCCTGAACCACAGTAACTTCTGGTTTCAGGATAAGATACGAAGATTTTAGTTATTTTAAGCTGTATTCATGGGCGCCACTTTAGTGACGTCATCTTGAGACGTCTGTGATCTTATCCTGACGTGGTAGCCATATGTAAGCTACCCTGACATTGCATGAAAACGTGTTATTCAGAAGAGATTGGCCCAAATTATCCTCTTTCAACAGATACAAGCCGTTGGCACGAATTAACAAATTGAGACGTAGACACAGCCTGGAAATGAAAAAAATCACTGTTCTTGAATAATCATTATTGAATTTAATTAATAACATTCATTGACACAACTTCTAACACACTTAAGTCACAATGACGCAAGTTTCACATGCATTGTCACAAGCTATTTTAATTTGTGTATGAGGAGAATGTGCTCACGGCATATAATCTTCTCCAAGCGAGACGATACACAGAATGCCTCGGGCCTTGCCAGGAGACAATGCAGGCACCCAATCAACTCTCGCTGCCCGCCAACTATGCTGGCCAGCGTCAAAGGTTCTCACAAAACTTCGATAGGAACACTATGCTACTACTGTCACTAAACAAACAACACACTGTGGAAACGCAACAATGCTACAGATCAAGTCACAAACATTAATTCAGTTATTCAGCATACTTATAATTAATAGATGTTACTTAGTTCAATATCAATAATAATAACAAATGATAATGTTACACGTCATGTATCGCGATATAATCTACTCCCATCAAACAGTATACTCCGTTTCCTAGGTTACAATTAAAAATTGTGTGCGCTGGTTAAATCGAGTACATACAAAGCATAATTGTGACCTCACTTAGAATAATGTTCTTCTGTAGGAGATCCAACCGAAAAGGAGTAATAGTGGCATTGGTAAAGGTCTAAAAAGAGCCTCCTGATTCGTGACAGGTATATCTTGCAGGAGAGAAAGCACTATGTTGAAAGAATTTGTCTATGCTCCGTAGGGGTTGCTCTCGTAAGAAGCTGATTGGGAAGTTCGTGACAATGTATTTCAGGGTGACAGCAAACACATTTTACTAACAGTATCAATACAACATTCATATCCAGGAATGACCAAGAAAGTAAGAGAAACTAAGGCCAGAACCAATTCATTTTCAATACTCTCTATAGCATAGTGGAATCGGAAGTGTTTATCGAGTGAAAGAACTTAGAATCCAACGGACGTTGGGCTCCATGAACCGTCCCACTCTTCCTGATCTTGATTTTCCGTGACTTTTCTGGGTTACTCCAGGTAAATGGTTCCTTAACGTAGCCCATGGATGCCTCCTATTAAACATCGAATATCGCTTCCCAAGCTTATACGTTACAACATAGCTGCAAAACACCCACGGCCACCCAATTCATAATCAATCATCTAGAACCAGTAATAGAATGTCACACTGAAGATTGTTAAACTATCTAGCAGTTTATATGAAACGATCTTTTTCACAATGAGTTCTTGCCTTTAGAATTATCACTAAATACTATGACGCTTAATGATGTTTTGCGCCCACAACGTTACTAGGGTAAAAATTTTAAAAACAGCAAACAAAAATTTTATTTTAGTCTACTTCATTTCTTCTGTCCATCTTCTTTTCATTTCCTAGTTAAAGGTAGACACAGAGTTCGTTGCGTAGTTCTAAGTTATAATCTAGAATTAACTGATAATCCATGCACGCAGCTGAACTGCGACACAAAAAGTTGTTTGCTCACATTTTTCGTTGCAAAACAGTAAAATTTTCTGTGCTAAGAAATCTAATTAGAATATTCCATGGCAAAAAGCAGAAATTTATTTGAATCTTTTAATGTTGAGCTGTATAGTAGCAAGAAAGCTTTTATTTTTCGCATGAACACTGGAATAGTGAAAAATTTGTTGGAAAATTTAACATTGATTATGTTGCCGTGTTGTTGACTATATGTGTATTTAAAAACGCAGGTTTAAAAGGTGCAGCTGTTTCACTTCATTTAATCGTTGTTTTCCAGTTGTTACCGATTAGTCAAACGTAGAGGCTGCCAGAATGTTTGGAACAAATGTTAATCAGCGGTCATTTAAATAATAAATGCCAGCAGAATCAGATACTGTGGGTTTTGCATGAATATTTAACCAGTACTGCATAAAATATGCTATTTGTTTGATAGTCAGCTATACTCAGAAAATTCATTTACTTCTGCATTAATTGCTATAACATTCGATTGTTTGTTTTTCAAGCATAAAACACTATTTTTTTCAGTCCTAAATGAATCATCAAAAACAAGCGCTTTGACATAAAAGTTTGAAATTAAATGGATAAATTAAGCTTAAAAATTAATGATGGAACTTTTTTAATAAAAGTGAAGTTTAAAACGATATATTACGGTAACTAATGACTGTACATCTCGAGATATGATTAATTTCTAAACAGACATTGCGGTGCAAAAAATAATCAAATAGAAGGCCTAATATCATCTTAAGTTAATATTGAATAATATAGTTTTTTTTATTGATTCAAGACGAAGGTGTAACTGTTCTTCGAAACAGTCTTCAAAATGATTACAAAAATAGTGAAATAAATGGTTCGCTGGCTGTCAGTGTCTAAGGGTGGCAACTCGATGAAAAACAGAACACCAATACCTCTCTATTTCGTAAAGGATCCATAATCTGAATGTATTTTACCGCCAGAACATTTTTACTTGTTGAGATGATTATATATTTTTTCATCTTAAATTGCGGACCGTTCTGGGTAGAAGTATTTGTTTTAATGAAATGATGTACTTCTATTTAGTAGCAAATGAATCACTATTAATTGTTTGATGAAAGTGTTTTTATTTTTTAAA
This sequence comes from Vandiemenella viatica, assembly GCA_031002005.1. Classification (NCBI taxonomy): domain Eukaryota; kingdom Metazoa; phylum Arthropoda; class Insecta; order Orthoptera; family Morabidae; genus Vandiemenella; species Vandiemenella viatica. The sequence continues at coordinate 37,019,779 of CM061920.1, read as the reverse complement.
ATACGTTTGTGATTACTTTTCTTATAATTTCAGCTTAAATCGATATTACACTACAGTATGTACTGTAATTTCTCTCAATTTATTTCCAATCCACGCTATCAATTTGTATCTACCTTCTATAACATCAAATTTAAAATGTTGTGTAGCCCTCCTTTGCTTGAATGCATCATTCCTCTGCCATACTATGTAATTGTAAATGGAGACTTCGCCATTCAATATCTACTGCTTTTCTTCATGATTGCAGGTAACATATCGCTGAATAAAACCTACGAAAATAGCTATAGAGTATCATCATTCTCACGAAGTGATTTTAAATCCCTTATATAAACATAATCCCTATTAATACTGTCGTGTAATCAGAATCAGCACTATTTGCTGCAGAGCTAATTCCATCTCAGAGTCTTCAGAACTAAAACAATTATTCGCTTTAATTTTTGATCGCGATACCGCTACAATAACTTTTCGCCTCGCGAAAAATAACTCATTTATCAAAGTAGAAGAAGAAGTAGTGAGGTTAAAATATTGAGATGGAAGAATACCTTATAATCTACATAATAAAAGTCGAGAATCAGGAAAAACTTACATCAGTTAAAAAGGATATGAGAGAAGGTTGTAGTCTATCACATTAATATTCAATTTGTGTGTAGAGGAAGCAATAAAGGATAATTTACTACTTTTATTTTTAGACATAGGCCCTTAAACGAAAGGATCACGATTATTGCATTAAAAAAATATGAATTTCAGAATAGTATAAAATTTTATTAATCGTCTTCACCATATGAGACGATTTAATAGTATTATTTTAATTAATTTTATTGATAAAAATTCAGATTTTGAGTTTAAACTATACTAATTCTTCGCTGATTAACTGTTTTCTGATTTGTGGTGATACGAGAATACATAAGTGAATTAGTCAGGAAGTGTAGGCCGTTCTTTTGCTCTTCAAATTTTAACTTCAGTGTCAAATACTTTTAGTAAACTCTCTTAATCGTATAGCTATGTGAATGTAGTAACAATGGTCACTGCTTTCAAATGTACCATAAAGGAATGTGGCAGCCTAGTTGGGAATTAAATGAATTTTTCAACATGGGGGATTGTAACAGTAGCTACAGGGGGCAATATCTGAGATCCTAAACTGAACACTGCAGTCAAACAGCGTTCCTGCCCTCTTCTAAGTACTTAAGTTCCATTTTAAGTGACTTGTATATCAGCTTAATTTAGCTTTTAGAAAGTAATTTTGGTGTTTCGTGAATTCGCTCGTGTTTCGAAATATTCCAGAGATAAAGCTGGTACTGCGTTTTTGTATTCTCCTTTTCGAGGGACTGTGAGCTTCATTTCCGACGCTGCCGCTTCCATTTTAATAGAACTAGGGAGAAGGACGTTCCCTCGCTGTTACGAAATAACCTCCTTTACATATCCCTCCTCATGGAGGCAGCTATATTAAGAGAAAAGATTGCGTTTCACAAAATAATCTCATCATTTTACTAAATTTTTATTCATATTTTCAGTAGCATGTAGTGAAATGATTATTTCTTCTGAATGGGGAATTAAGGTCAGAGGAAATTAGCAGCTTCAACCTTTGGTGTAACCGTTTTCCCAGTATTTAATTTTGAGGTCAGTAATGGCCTTGTGCTCATTTGTTTATTGCAGTTTTCTTTCCGGTACAAGAGTACAACATGCTTGTAATATTTTATAATTTTATATATATATATATTCACATTGGAAAAAACTCCTACGCTGGACATGAATCTCGTTGTTTGGCCCGTGTTGTGGCATGTTACTGACAGTTGTGCGCTTCCTTGTATGGCTACCAAAGGTGGGTCTCTGGTTCCACTCAATTTATTAAAGCGGTTGACAAGGACGATTAGTATATGTACAAAATGTTTATTTTAAAAAGATTTAACACAAGAGGCCCACCGCGTTGGCTCTGTAGGCTGCGGCACCGTGATGGTGTACGTAGCTGAAAGGGGTTAGTTGGATCGAGCCCTGGTGGTAGAAGAGATGATTTTCACTAAGGTGCGATGTGGAATGAGAATTGGAAACTCATAGAGTCGTGCTAACGCAGTCTAGGCTCGCTCGGTTTGTCACTGCCAACGCGACCTCTGCCTGCCAATTGCCGGAAATACAGTGCTGAGGACCGAGCCTGGACGTAAACTCGTGCCTGCCTGTAGGCTCGATCTGTTATTCACGGCCTGCGTTGAGACGAAGCGACGCTTTTACTCATTTCGTACAATCGGAACATCCACCAACTGCATCGCACTCTTAAAATCGCTAAATCGAAGGATGAAGTACCGGGTGTTTCAAAAATGACCGGTATGCGTTTGAACAGTCAGCGAGTGCAGTAGCGTATTTTGTTGTTGTTTTTATATCTGTAGTGGTGTGGGTATTTCAATAGTGTAATCTCTGAGTGTTTACACTTTGTAAACAGTGGTCGTTAGTAGCGTTTGAACAGTCAGCGATTGCAGTAGCGTATTTTGTTCTTGTTTTTATATCTGTAGTGGTGTGGGTATTTGAATAGTGTAATCTCTGAGTGTTTACATTTTGTAGACAGTACTAGTTAGTAGCGTTTGAACAGTTGCCGAGTGCAGTAGCGTAATTTATTGTTATATTTTATCTGTAGTGGTGTGGGGATTTGATTAGTGCAATCTCCGAGTGAATATATTTTGTAGGAAGTACAGGTTATTTCGAGTTTCTGTTCCTTTTTTCTGTACTTTTTTTGTTTCCTTTATTTTTGCGTTTTTCAAAAGCAGTATGTCTAGGGACTGTGATTGCTGTGTGCAGACGCGAGCTGAGGTGGCTGATTTGCGCGCTCAGCTTGCAGCTGTGTTAGCGAAAGTTACGCAGCTGGAAGCTGCCGTAAAAGGCTGCAGCAGATGTGATGTTGGGGAAACTGATGTAGCCAAGCCTATCACAGATTCTCCCATATCGACTGTCGTACCTGCAACCCAGGCTGAAGTGTTGGATGCTGTGCCGCAGTCGCCTGTTGGTGACTGGCGTATGGCTTCTAGACTTCGAAGCCGCACACGGGGGCAGTCGAACAGGCTTAAAGGCCAAGACGCTAAACTTGTTCGTCTGTCCAACCGGTTTGTTGTATTGTCGGAGGCTGACTCAGTCCCACAATTGTCATCCTGCAAGTTGACGGCCCCCCCAGCCCGCCAGGTATGAGCAAACGCAGAAGGGCATTCTGGTAGTTGGGAGCTCTAATGTTAGGCGGTTATTAGAGCCCCTTAGGGAAATGGCGGATTCCTCGGGGAAGAAATCCAACGTCCATTCAGTGTGTATTCCGGGTGGCCTAATCCGAGATGTGGAACAGGCCATCCCGGATGCCATAGATGGGACGGGCTGTAGCCAACTACAGATTGTGGCTCATGTCGGCACCAATGATGCCTCTCGCCTTGGTTTCGGAGGTTATCCTCTCTTCCTTCCGGCGGCTGGCTGAAAGGGTGAACTCTGTGGCCAGTGACCGCAACATATCGGCAGAGCTAACCATCTGTAGCATCGTAGACAGAATTGATTGTGGACCTCTGGTTCAGAGCCGTATTGAGGGGCTGAACCAGAGACTACGACGTTTCTGTGATGACATTGGCTGCAGATTTCTCGATCTTCGCCATAGGGTCGAGTCTTGTAGGGTTCCCCTTAATAGGTCAGGTGTGCACTACACACGTGAATCGGCTACACGGGTGGCAGGGGCCGTGTGGAATGCACTGGGTGGTTTTTTAGGCTGAGGGAGGAAGACCCGAAACATGAAATTCAGTTACGGGCAACCCAAACAGATACAACACCGGAATGTAGGAGCAACGTAAAAGAATCTCGTCAGTTAAAAGTTCTCATAATTAACTGTAGAAGCGTTTGTAACAAACAACCGGAACTTGAAAGCGTTATTTGTAGTACAGAAGCGGATATCGTTAACGGTACAGAAAGTTGGTTGAAACCGGAAATAAGTTCCGCCGAAACTTTTAAAGATAGCATGAACGTTTTTCGTAAAGACAGATTACATTCTCATGGCGGTGGGGTATTTATAGCTGTGAGTAAATTTCTCCCATGTAATGAAATAGACGTCGATACGAACTGTGAAATCATATGGATTAAACTCAACGTTGCTGGGTCAAAACTCATCATAGGTGCCTTCTACCGTCCACCTGATTCGGATATAGCTATCGTCGAGGAGTTAAGAAATAATGTAAATAGTATAGCAAGCCGTTTTAAAGATCATGCTATGATTCTAGGAGGCGACTTCAATCTGCCTTACATTAACTGGCGTAATTACGTTCACATCACAGGTAGCAGGGATAAGGCAGCTTCTGAAGTAATTCTCGATTTGTTGTCAGATAATCATCTCGAGCAGCTAGTTAATGAACCTACGCGGTGTCATAACGGTACCGAAAACATTTTAGACTTGCTGGTTACCAACAGGCCAGAATTATTCACCGACATTTCAACGACCACAGGAATAAGCGATCACAAAGCGGTAATTGCGACTATCACCGAGCGTGGTGGTGTAACGGATAGCGTTCTGGCCTCGCATTCGGGAGGACGGCGGTTCGAATCCCCGTCCGGGCATCCAGATTTGGGTTTTCCATGGTTTCCGCAAATCACTCCAGGTGAATGCCGGGATGCTTCCTTTAAAAAAGGCCATGGCCGAATTCCTTCCCATTCCTTGCCCCCATCCTTTCCCGTCTCTAAAGACCACGTTGTTAAAAAGGGACGTTAAACTGTTACAAAAAAAAAAAAAAAAAAAATTGCGACTATCAAATTAATGACCGACCGAAAAAGGAAAAAAGGGCGAATTGTATACAGATTCAGTAAGGCCCCAAAGGAGTGTTTTAGAAACTACCTGAGGAATAAATACCATAACTTCAAGTCAACAAAGGACACCGCTGAAGAGATGTGGCATCGTTTTATACATATAGTCAGGGAAGGCATGGAAATACATATACCAAAGCCGACAATAAAGGGAGAGGATGATCCACCGTGGTACACATGCGAAGTCAAAAGATTACTAAAAAAAACAAAGGAAAATACACGCACGCTCAAGAAGGAAGGGGTGTCGCAGCGATTTAGAAACCTTAGCTGATTTAAGAGGACGTATTAAGAATGTAATGCGCGAGGCCTTTAACGATTTTCACTCCAACTCTCTCTCTAAGAGTCTCACAGAAAACCCAAAGAAATTTTGGTCGTATGTACGAAAAGTTAATTGTACCAACAGCAATATTCCAGCACTAATTCGTGAAGGTTCCGAGGTTAATGAAAGCCGCGATAAAGCTAACGTACTAAATACTGTATTCAAAAATTCATTTACAAATGAACATAAGGATAGTATTCCCGTTTTCCCACGCCGTGGCTAGTCGGTGATGGAATCATTACGAATAGATACTGCAGGTATCGTTAAGCAATTAGAACTCCTGAAGTGGGGGAAAGCACCGGGCCCGGATGGAATTCCAGTAAGAGTATTTTCAGAGTATGCCGCAGAAATCGGGCCATTTCTGTCTGATATATTCAGTAAATCATTAGAAGAGCGAAAAGTACCTTCAGACTGGAAAATCGCGCAAGTAACTCCGATTTTCAAAAAAGGTGATCGAAGTGATCCTGGAAACTATCGTCCCATATCTATAACATCTGTTTGTAGTAGAGTTATGGAGCATATTATATGCTCGAACATTATGAATTTTCTAGATTATAATAATTTGCTTACAACAAATCAACATGGATTTCGGAAGAAAAGATCATGTGAAACACAGCTGGCCATATTTACAAATGACGTAATGAAAGTTGTCGATACAGGTTCACAAGTAGATGCAATTTTTTTAGATTTCCAGAAAGCCTTTGACTCTGTGCCACACAACCTCCTTTTAGCGAAGCTTCGAGCGTACGGTATATCGGATCAGCTTTGTGAATGGATAAAGGATTTTCTAACTGGTCGGTCGCAGTATGTTGTCGTTGAAGGAGAAAGTTCTTCTAATGTAGATGTTACATCGGGTGTACCTCAAGGAAGTGTAATAGGACCACTTCTTTTCTTAATTTTTATAAACGATCTCGGAGACAAAGTGAAAAGCCTTTTTAGATTGTTTGCTGATGATGCGGTTATTTATAGGGAAGTAAGAACTTTGGCCGATTGCTTAGAAATTCAGCGCGATCTGGATGTTATTTTGGCTTGGTGCGCTGAGTGGCAACTTACTTTAAACTGTAAAAAGTGCAAGGCAATGTGCATAACTAACAAAAAGAATCCGATTGTTCAGAAATACGAGTTAAACAATACAGTTATTGATATGGTCGATTCTATTAAATATTTGGGAGTAACAGTACAAAGGAACATGAAATGGGACATACACATTAATTCTTTAGTAGGTAGAGCAAATTCTAGGCTGCGATTCATAGGTAGAATCTTGAAAAATTGTAATGAACAAACAAAGGAGATAGCGTACAAATCTCTTGTGCGTCCACATTTGGATTATTGTTGTGCCATTTGGGACCCGTTTCGTAAGGGATTGATCAAAAGTATAGAGAAAGTACAGAGAAGAGCAGCTCGATTCGTGACCGCTTGCTACAGTCCTTATGAAAGCGTCACAGAACTGATTAGTAGATTAGGTTGGGAGTCTCTGGTAGATAGACGACACACGTTTCGTTTAAACTTATTGAAAAACATGCGTACTCCAACTTTCACTCATGAGTGTAGTGAAATACTTCTTCCACCAACCTATTTGAGTCGGAAGGACAGGAAAGATAAAATTAGAGAAATAAGGTGCCGGACTGATTCTTATATGAATTCTTTTTTCCCTCGTACCATTAGGGATTGGAATGCACAGCAAAGAGATTAGCTTTGGTGCTGAGCACCCTCTGCCACCCACAATTTTGTGAATTTCAGAGTATATATGTAGATGTAGATGTAGATGTATATTTGAAAAATCAATAAAAACTAAACGGGCAGCGATAGAAATACACCGTTTGTTGCAATATGCTTGGGACAACAGTAAATTTTCAGGCAGACAAACTTTCAATAATTTTCAACAACAGATGGCACTGCAGGCGATTTGAAAGATATAGAAGTAAACGCAGTCTGTGAGTTCGCCATTCTGTAAGTCGTCTTTCTGCTGTAAGCGTATGCTGTTCACAGATTACATGTTTGCTGTGAAAAAATGATGGAAAATATAGTACTTTAGATTTTACCAGACTGCAGCGCCTTCTGTTGTTGAAAATTGTAACTAATTTCGAAAGTTTTTCTGCCTGAAAATTTACTGTCGTCCCAAGCATATTGCAACAAACGGTGTATTTCTATTAGCTGCCCGTTTAGTTTTTATTGATTTTGCAAATATACCGGTCATTTTTTAAACATCCGGTAGCTCAAAAAATAGAGTGGAGAGTTTAGGTCTTCTTCTTGTTTGTTATGGCCAAGCCATGTTCTAAGGCAAGAACTAATACCACGTATGGGCATAAGCCAGTAACCGTACTTTATACGGTCATCGGCTCCCCATCTGATGTAGGGTTCACGTAAAGTCATTTTAGGTCATGGCGGCGGTCGCCCAACCATGTTTGATAACGCTCGAAGCCCGTTACCCTATGGATTCACACACAGAGATGCTTGAGAGGTATAAAGGCCGACAGAGTGGTCGGGGAGGGGTCAGAATCAGTTAATAAGTGTATTAGTGAACCAGTTAGTGAGTCGACGAATCTGGCCGGTATCGAGCCCATGGGTCGACCAGCCTCTGCACGCTCTGTAGCCGCCAAATGTAAGCATACCATCCAGTTCTAATGAGCCGTAATCTATTGTGAGGATCTATCAAGTATCCTTCCTATCGGTGTACTATTACTCTCTGTGAGAGCATTTCTAAATATACGTCACTAAGCCAAACCCAGTGTTATTACTAGTTCTAGCATAACCTACACACAAAATCAATAAATCCACTTTAGGTGCTATCCCTCTCGGATAGCCATATCACAATAAGCCAGTCTTATCTATCAACCTATCATGCTATAACCGCTCAGGGATCTTGGGTCTATTGTAGCCTGCTAACTTCTAACCTCGGGACATTACCTAGGCGCGTCTTCCTGGGTTAGATCGCTATGGTAACCACACTGCCAGCGGGGTGACTGCTGAGGCAAACCCGTTGGCCATAGTCTGTAGAACTAGCCTGAAATCCTATATTGGAACAGGACCACAACACGTTATTTTCGACGTGTTGTGTCATTTTATCCGATTGTATACATTTATTTTGGAAAATTCGGATACTTAAAGACCGGGCTTAACCCTATGTTAATGAAAAAGTAAAAATCGGCAGATTTCGTTTCATTTCAATATTTCTGTGGTGATCACCTGGCATTTCATAAAAGTGGAACAATCTTTCTCCTGTACATATATAAATGATCTTTTGGTTATTTACACTCAGGTATGCGACTGATATCAGTTATGTCATTAAAGTGAGTTCAGTGTTGTGTATTAATAGATAAAAATACTTATAAGACGTTACATATATCTGAAGATTCCATATAAATCATAATGCATTAAATAAGGATTCAGGGTGTACATGATGAATGGCAGTAACGGTATGTAACTTATTTATGTTGTGATTTTCGTTCCACTGTCTTCTGATCTCATGGTTTGTAATACTTTCGTTCATCTATACATAAACGTTCCACTTCATGTCTACGACGATTCAATTGATACAACTTACACAAAATGTTGGTAGTAGTCACTGGTACACTTTAGATTCGAAAATGCCCTTGCTGTTCAATCTTGTTCAGTTTTCTATGATGTACCATCTTTGTTGTGCGACACAGACGAGGATGACGCTACCGGTATGTACTATTCCTCCATTGCCGAGCCTTTGTACGTCCACCAAGCCTTCGTTTGCCCACTGAGTCTGGGGATGCTCCAGCGGGCATAGCTCGGCCGGCTAGAGAGGACCGAGCGAGTCTGAGCGTGAGTAGACGCCAGTTTGGATGACATTAGAAACGAACATTACACAGATAAAGGAACCTTTCTGAAGTGGTACAAGCAAGGCTGAGGTAATGTGAGAGATCCAACTTAACTATGTGCTACACTAGTCAGCCTCTAGTCATGTGCGCGTGTCGCTGTAGTACTCACGTGTGACGCCGCGCTCGAGGTCCTCATAGTAGCCGCAGAACGCGATCTGCTGCAGCACCTGCGTGGGCAGCCGGTGAAGCGTCTCAACTCGCTTCAGCCGAGCGGCGATTAGCTCCACATCCCGGTGGTTGCGGTCGCTCGGCCTGCAATAAAACACAACACAAACATCAGCGGACTTCCCGTCAGAATTGAATCACGGCACGCAAAGTAAATGTCCATAAAGTAATGCTTCACATTAAAAAAAAATATCAGATACGAAAAGCAACTTAAAATTCTTCAAAGTATAATCTTTCTACGTCGATACATTTTTGCCAGCGCGATTTCCGTGTCTCTTACACTCCGAGGAAGTCCTCGGTGGAGAAATCATTTATAACACTCGTCGTACTAGGTTTAATGTTGTCCAAATGCATTCATTTCATGACACGTTTCAGTTGCGGGGTCAAAAAGAAGTCCCCGCGGAGCAAGGTCGGGACTATAGGGCGGCTGTGGCAGCGTTATCACACTGATGCGGTTCAGGTAGTCAGCGACACAGAAGGCGGTGTGGGCCGGCGCGTTGTCGTGGTGAACCTTCCACAAAAGGCTTGTTTAAGCATCTCAAAAGTTTGCAGTGGCGTCTTGTTCAGCTTCACGCAAAACTGGATCTCATATCTTTAATCCAACATTTTCTACATCGTAAGTACGACGCGAGTCCTTTCGGACGCAGGTTACCCTGTTGTTCAGTCCCTGGAGCACTTATTTGTAAAACTGGGCGTTTATGGTCTGTCCAGGAGGCTCTAACTCACTGTGCACTATGCCCTTTGTGTCTACTCTTTGCTTTTTGCGGCGCAGAGAAACCGTGGGCCGAGGTTTGCCACTCCACGCTCTGCCTCCTTGCTTCCCGATCGTACTCGAAGACCACATCTCATCCTCGGTGATAACATTGTCCAAAAAAATTAGGATGATCTGCACAGAGTTGCTAGAGTTCTTCACACACTTCTACACGATTCTGCTTTCGTCGGTCGGTCAAACGTTTTGGGACAAGTTTGGCGCAAACCTTAGGCATGAGTAAATCCTCAGATACGATCCGGTGAAAAGTCGTTCAGTAAATCCGATACTAACCGAACACTCACTCGAAGGTCAGAATACAGCAACTGGCGCACACGAGTTATACTATCGTCGTCGTTTCGCGACTTTGAAGGGCGTGCTTGGTGGGCTTCGTCAGCGACTTCTTTGAACATCTTGTGCCACCTGTTTGACTGTAGTCTGGACCGCCACTCGTCACCAAATGCTTGTTTCGGCATCTCAAAAGTTTCCATTGGCGTCTTGTTAAGCTTCACGCAAAACTGGATCGCATATCTTTAATCCAACATTTCCCCCATCGTAAGAGCGACGCGACTACTACACGGAAGCTTATAAACTGACACGTTCTCACCTCCCCAGGGTATGGAGATATCTGAACGAGGAACCTTTGGAAAGCTTGACCTCCTCCCCTCCCACCTATCAAAATAGGTCTGACTGCTTTGCAACGTACAGTGCGTCAAAAAAAAAAAAAAAAAAAAAAAAAAAAAAAAAAACCCCGACGCATTAGATTTCAGACAGACCTTGTATATGGCAATGAAATCTTCTGTTGTAAAAATACGATGTTCTGAAGGTTAGTTCCGCCACCTTCTTCAGGTATGAATCACATAATAGACATATGAAGAACGTTGTGTTTCATAACAGAATTCGACCGTACACTTGCGAAGATTTCGTTGTATCCATACGCAAGGAAAGACTTCGTTGTTATATAAATTTATATTCCTAGATTTCATAGCCCATACTTCAAGCTGTTCTGAATAATTTGGACATGACGTCTCTTGGTATTTATCTCTCACAGGTATTTGTCAATAAAATAGTCGCAGTAATAATTGTATACTAGCTTTTGTAAATTACTTTGTATCGATGGACCAGAGAAGCTGTTGGTATTTTTATCACTAACTTGTAAATTACCATCATCAATCTCATCTTGAATTATTAGCGTTCACTAACTCAGCAAGCGGTCTGGTGGAAGCACGACAGATACGGCACAACATACACATTGCAGTGAAATATAAAGAGGACCTTGTGAAAATCAGCACTGTCTTGGAGGCCATGGTTTCTGAAGTTAACATCTGATAAATTATTAAAGGATAGTAAAAGAAATTCAACTGTGCTTTAATGAAACACATGACTTTTATCTATACAAGATTAATACAACGAACTAAAAGAATACGGCATAAGCTTTATGCTATGTGATAACTGAAGTATTTCATGTTGATTATGTGAAACAGTAATTGTGTATATGTTTACCAAAATGTACAAATTTTAACTCCTAAAATTACCTGCAGTAAAAAAAAAAAAAAAAAAAATTGTTAACGTGCTTGCTTTTAGAAGTTTGTGGTCCGATCCCCTGTTCGAATACCAGTGGGGCCAGGAATATTTAAGAGTTGTGTTTTATCACGCCAGGACAAGTTAAACTGCTGTAGGTCCAGCTACGACAGAGGCGGAACGCGAGGCAAATTGAAATTCTGTCATCAGGTCGCAAGACAACGTGAATTCAATAACTCGGTGGCTATGCCAGACTGCGTCCATGTAAGTATCTTAAGACTGAATACCGGGCGCTTTTACAAATAGCTGATAGGTGCAGTTAGCATAGTGTAATTCATTTCTTCGTTAATATTTTAATGTTCTGTTCAGTTCCATTTAGTGTAGAGCGATGATATAAAACGTAAGACTTGAGGCCTGATACTAGTGTTTCAAACTGAGGAAAAATCTCAGTACTCGTAAAATACTGATTTTCTTTCTAGAACAATTTTGAAACTCCCGGATAAATTAGATGGTAAGAATCTGAAAAAAACAGTAGCGTTAGACTTTTATAACACGCCGAGTTTGATGGATGAGTAGTCTCACATTCTGGAGGACGCAGGTTCGAATCCCAGTCCGGTCATCCATGTTTGGATTATCCATGGTTTTCCTAAATCAGTCCAGGCTAATGTCGGTATAGTACCTTCAAAAAGGTCATGACTGAATTCCTTCCAGTTGATATCACATCATATAAAATCATTAACGATGGTATAAAGGTCATGGGGTTGGAAAACAGAACAAATACTGGATGAATTTTGGTTAACGAATATGTAATAATTTTGTGTTAAAATAATAAAAGCAATGATACGTTAATACATAATGCTGATTTACATAACGATTTTGATAGTGCTGTATCTAAAAAGTCTTAAAGAAGAAAAATACCGAAATTGAGCGTCAAAAGTTGAGTAGCATAAGACATAAGCTAAGGGTTGTGGCAAGGCTGGCGACTGCCGCCACTGATATTGCTATCTGGTGGAAGAACCCGTCGAGGAAATGAAACAAATATTTCTGCACATAATAAATGAAATTTTGCTACGATATGACTCTTTTTCTTTTTTTTTACCGTTTAGTTATTCTAAGGACCACGAGTCAGTTTCAACGCTTCGTCCTTTGTTGTTCCTTCTCCTTCCTCCAGTACCCATTCATATTCTCACTATGTTCCATTTTACTCTCTTCCAACTATTTAGATCCTGTTTTCTTTTCCTTGGTGCATTGGAATCCACCCATTTTAACACTTTTTTCTTAACTGTCACTGTTTCTTATACCGCATTAATATTGTTTCTTTCTTAATCTTTCGTAACTTCCTGAATCCAGGTTTTTGTTGCACGGATATTTGAAGATCCGTTCGATTAATTTATTGTAATCCATTGTGTATGAATGTCCAAAAATGGCAGTCACCTCTGCCGTATTAATTCCGTTATATTTGCTACGTTGCGATACATTTCATCATTACTTCTAAATATACAGTGTTGTGCAGCTCTTAGTACACCAAGTACATTACGGATAATTCTTCTTTCTAGAAATTCTAATTTATAAAACTTTTAATTCAGTACTAGACATTCACTTGCTTAAATTCCGGTTTGACTAATTTGTTGTAGTTGGGTATTTTAAAATTTTTACATAGGGAAGTTCGGGTAGCCCCGCACACTTAAATTAATTGCAAATAAAAATAAAATAAATACATTTCCTGTCCTTATTTTAATCTTAAAAATAACATGAGAACTTCTGCAGTCATATTAATTAGAAGATAGTAATCGCAACTATTTTTCAACGAATTAAATTGAAAACACTTACGTATAAATTTTTTGGAAACACAAAAGTTGTCTGGCAGCACCAGACACAGTAATAAATGGTGGCCTAATCGTTTTTTGCCCTTACAAAAATCACAGTAATGGTGGATATCTGAAGAATCTATACAGTCACTATCCATTGGCCCTTTCTTTGCTTCATAACACTGAGTCCAGTACTCTTCAAAAATTTCTCCACGCACGATTTATTCGGTCTGTTTTACTTATTTGCTTCGGATTTTCTTTGTATTCAATGCCTTTATAACACCTTTACGTTTTTATTTTTTCGCTGTGCCCTTTTTACTATCTTTACTTTTTTGCCTGTCCTCTCCACATTTTTTGTATGGCGAAGATGTTAAAATCTTTATCTTTTGGATTTTTCGAGCACGCGTTACTATGCGTTTATTTGACGCACGATATCCAATGATCTTCAGTGAATTTTTACAGGAGTGACGAAAAACTTCTGCCAGGGACAAAACACACTAGTGTGGACCTCACTGGGCGCCCAAACCGCAGGTCACTTGCATTTGTTTTTACTCTACAGTCTGCATATTAACAATAAAGTTTTACCGACTCAATGTGTTTGGTTTGTTAGAACTTTAAATGTCCGGAGTTACCCGACCTTCCCCTAAAGATTTTTTGTTTTATATATTACTAGTTATGCCAATGATCTTTTCGTCTTGCGCAATCGTTTTTCTACAGATGTCGGGGGAACTTACTGTAATAGTTTACCAGACAACTAGACATCTGTCTACGAAATTTATAACTTGTGTTCTGTATGATAATTATATTTTTGTTTGTGAAATTGGTAGTTCATGGGGTGGAGACTGTCCCAACATTTACGCAGATAATTGCGCCTAACCACAATCAGGGCGGCTGGTACACTGGGCCGGCTTGTTTGATCCTGGCCCCTCTGCACCTACATTGTGGTGGCGCATTAACGTACGCAGCCACAGTGGCGGGTGTTACAACATTATGACTATATACTCGGATTACCTGATACGACTACGAAAAAAAAAATTGTGTTGACTATGTTGAGCGAAATATTGGAAGAGAAATTTGTGCTAAGCATATAAATCATAGTGAAAAATCGTCAAGTAAAACAGAAATGAAGACGTTAAATACATTTCAGAACTTGAACGTATTATGCGCAATAACAAATCATCACCAAGGAATTTATAATCTCTGTGAAAGTATTGAAGTTTTTTTGTTTTTTTTTTTAATTTTAAAAAGTAGGACCCACTTGCACCAGATATTGATGTATGATTCAGAAAGTAATGTGTGACGTACAGTGCTTTACTGTAGTGAATCATGATAGTTTTAAATAAGTTGATACCAGTAAATACGCGCGAAACTTGCTCATTTTAAATCTTCAGTTACTCCCAATTAAAACAAAACAAAAAAACCATTGTAGGTTTATTAAAATTAAATACTCAGCAATGTGTGTACAGGAGTGTTTACTGATGTGTTTACTATTTGTAATACCTCTCTGGATATAATTTTTGATGCCAGAACGCAATAACTTTGAATTTTGTACCGTATTGATAGTGTATGAAGTAAATAGTCTCTATTACTGCTAACCCCTGAAGCAGTTTTGATTGATCTCACCCAGGCGGGGGCTGCAGTGAGGTAGACTTCATTCCCGCCACACGTAGACAGAATCCTGCTGCTGATATCTAATGAAACGTGCTAGAAATAGACCGCGTTCCTTTTATAGAACGTAGCTCCTTTCTGATAGGCACTCCCTCTCGTTTTGTTATTTACAGGTACTGACGAATCTGTCCCACATCGTATCTGAAGCCACAATAAAGCTTATGTTGCTGTAATGGAATGTGGAAACATTTCGTACCATGCTAGTTGGGGCGTTTACAGTTCAAAACTCATTTCTTTGTTTCTACTAAAAAATTTGAAACCTATCAGTGGACTGTGATCACAGTGTCCGCCCCGTTGGCTCAGTTGGTTGTGACACTGTGAGTGTATCCGGCTCCGACACAGGGATAGCTGGTCCGAGTCCTAGTGGTGGAAGAAATTTTTGTCATCGGGATTTGGTCGACAGGACAGGACAGATGGCGGTGCGCACAGTTCCTAATTAAGATTATGCGCCAAAATCCAAAAATCATCCACAGTGTGTATGAAGTGAGGGCATACGAAACTGTTGATAGTGATTCGTCCGTCGGATGGGAACGTCAAGTGGTCCTTGTGTATTTCGGAAGAGTAGGCAAGAAAGGGTCGGCACCGGGTGTTACCATTTCCCTCCTTTCATCTCTCACTAACAACACAAACAACACTACACTCTGAACACATACACTATCACATTCATTCTCATTTACGAACGCTATCACGCTGGGGAAGACAACGGGAAAGCACCCCAATTCAACTTCTCGGACGTTCCCATCGTGGGGTAATCATACCCCATGGTAACCACCTATGTCTGGATATGGGAGATCATGCAACAAGAACATCACAGTGTCTTTAATACTTAGGAACTTCCATAACACTATTAGTTTTTACACCCTTTATATTAGCTTCATGTATGTATGTGTGTATGAACATAACGGAATCTTTCAACTCAAATTTCCCCCACTTACAGATATCCGGGGTGTTTGAAATTTTTCAAACCTACTAAGAACCAATGGAAATACAATATTGTCATAGAAACCTGCTGCTATTTTCATTGTTTTTACAGTAACCATTAAAAAATGGTTGAATGTGTTGGAATTTCGCAACTGATTTTCAACCCAATTTCATGCATTCGAATTTGAAATTTTGCACATGTATTGAAAACCGATGAAAACAAAATAATTTCATAGCTATTTCCTGGTATTCTCATTACTTGGACAGTAAAAATAGAATAATACTCGTTGTTGAATACAATGGAATCTTTTTTTTCAATATTAACCAGTTTCTTTACGACTAAATTGTCTGAAATTTGGCACACGTATTATAAACCGGTAACTAATCAATAATTTTATAGCTATGTTATGATATTTTCATTTCTTTGATAGGAACAATGCTATGAGACATTTCACATCAATGTTTACCCACTTCCTGACGTCCGAACTGTTTGAAATTTTTCGCAGATATTAAGATCTGGTGATAATAAAATAATTTCATATCTATTTCCTGAAATTCCGCTGCGAACCAAAAAAATAAAAATAAATTTATAGTTTGAAAAATTAAAATACGCGCTTTTGTAGAAATGTGAACTAAAAGGTTAAAATAATCTGAAAATATAAAAATTTTGTTCAACAGTGCTTGGATGTCCCACAATTCAGCATATCTTTTTGAAAAAGCTTGAAATTAGAATAAAGTCACTGATTAAAAAGTTAACTTTAATGTAAAAAAGTGTCGGGTGTTCTCTTTTTGAATTTAATGACTACCTTTACGAACGGCTAGCGGTAAAAAATTTAAGATTACTGATATCTAGCACCCCACACATTTTTTAATATTAATATTGATTTTTTTAATCAGTGGCTTCATTCTTATTTTAAGCTTATTCAAAAAAAAGTTCTATTGAATTTTGGGACATCTTGGCGCTATTGTACAAAATTTTTATATTTACAGATTATTTATTTAACAACGCACGTTTTTACCTCGTATACTCGGCTCTGTTTTATTTTAAATGCTCCTGTTGTATCACTGAGATACGGAAACCAAGCACCTAAACAAATAGCAGAGTTCGGAGAGAATTAGTAGGACTTTACGGGCAGATGCCAGGTACTTTTCATCCTGGCCTGCGGACACGATAAGGAGACCTGACCTGGGGCGGGAGTAGGAGCAGCTGCGATAACCACCGCAGAGCCAGACCAAGACGGATGCGGGTCCATAACTCAGCAAGTTATCTCCCAATGGCTGCGTCTCATGAAATGGAAAACAACCGCAAGGCGGCCAGCTAACCTCCCAGGCGCACGACGCGCTACGAGAGTTCGCAGGTCCGATAGCAGAGAGGTCGCATTCATGACGAGCTGTCCACGAGGCAGTCATAGCAAGTGTTCACTGGCTGAAGGCAGCATGTACAAGCAAAACACATTATCTTGCCTCATCAACAGACCGACAAAAGATATCATAGATAACGCTGAGCGTTTTCGCATTGGAAACTATTAAAGAAAGTTTATCGGGCTTGTAGTCCCGTCAAATTCGCATCGTCTGACGGCTTTTTGGAAGCTAGAACTGCCTGACAATGGATTCAGTGCTAGCTTCCGAAACGTCGCCACACGATGCGAATTTGATGCGTCTGCAATCCCGATAAGTTTTCTTCAAAAGAAATCATATTTTTATTGGACAAACAGTTTGCTTATTTCTCATTTCTTAGAGAGTTCGGACTCTGTCCTTTGTATGACTAATTACTTAAGGAATTAATGACATCTGTCTTCCAAAACCAGTGACAAGTGGTTAGACCTAAGTAATAATCATACACTGTGTATATTTATAGAGACATGAAGTCATGTACAGACAGTTATGAAGTTTAACTAAATACAACTAGTAGTTTCTATTTTTCATAGCCTTTATATGTGGGGTATAAATTAGAAAACTGGTGTATAAGTTGTGCAATTGATTACGATAATTTTATAAATTTCATTCGCCCGAGACTTTGTTCATTCTATACGACGAACCTTCGTATGGTTTTTACGAACGTGATTGCACAGTTCCTGATAAAACAGCTCTGACGGAAGTAATTGTAATGGTAGTACTTTAAAACTTGCGTGTTTCAACTCTCAACACCGCCATCATTGCAAATCGACTTATTAACAGCAACATAGATTTTGTTCCCTGAATATTTATTTTAACACTTCTATAATCAAAAAGTACGGTAAATACCGTTTCCACGTGCAGCAGAAATATTGTAGTAGAATCCTAGCGGACAACCTAGTGCTGCACGTGAACTTTCACACACGAGAGTGAAAGCGAAGACATAAATGTTGGAGTCCCATGGTTGTTGAGCATACCTTATGTAGTCAAGAATCGGCAACCAGTACTGTAGGGTCACCTAGGCATTAATCAGGAAGAGTGATGAGCATCGCTGGAAGCCATCCATGTAGTACCTGGTTTAAATGATGGAAAATCCGGGTACGAAGGTCTACAGGGTAGTTGTACCCCTGCCACAGGCTTGCATTCTGCGCCGTGTACAGTACTGCAAATGGTATCCGAACAGCACACCGGGGTGGAAGTCGGAACATGGTAGGCTAGAGCCATGACAAACGGTGACACCTGCGGCGCATCACATTACGTGATTTACGTCTTTCGTTAGTCTTATGGCCGAATCTGAGACCCGAGCTAGATACTGCACTGTCTCATACTGCACTGTCTTATAGTGCGCGCTCAGACAGATGTTATACGAATGAGTCCCGGACCCTGATGACAGCATATACATATGGCTCATCACGTTCGGCATCATAGCGGCTAAAGGCGATTCCTTCGCAGAGCCCATCCCGTCTGTAATGAAGGGCAGTTCTTCTCAACGTATTTTCTGGGTAGTGTTGCAACATTCTACTTGATATTTTGGTGGCTCTGGCACTTTCGCACCCCTGGATTGTTAAATCACACCGTTGGTACTCATATCGTAATGTGTCAACACAGAGAACTGTTACATTTCTAAAGGTTCATGTCTTCAGGGGCTCATGGACTCGGGCGTTCTGTATGATGGATCCCTCAGGAAGTTAAGGTGCTCTGGTCTTTTATTCCAAAGAACTGTATCCTTCCATCGCTCCAGTAGACACAGCAGTTCAGACATTATTATATAGGGTGAGGTGTGGCTATTTGGACCATGGGTTTTTTTGGGTCAAAGTAACTGAATTCTTCTTTGCGCCTCTTTTGTGTGCTGTTCGGATGCCATTTGCATTATTGTAGCTTGTGTGTCAGGTTGTAGAAGAAAACACTAGAAGAGTTAAGTAAATATCTTCAGGGAATATCACAAAATATTTGCTTGAAACAGTTGCGATAAGTGTTTACTGTGTAGAAATTACGCTGATGTAGTTTCCAAGCTTGAAATTATGTATTATGGTCAGGGAGAACACCTTAGCAGTTCTACATGACTAAATTTTTCGCTTGGTAACAGAATTATTAGGAATTGACCAGTTTTGCTCACGTGTGGTTATCTGAATCAATTTCGATGGAGCTATTTGAATAACAATGAAAGATTAGATTTTTTCGTTTATTTTGTATATTTATTTTGTATATTTATTTTATTATTTAAGATTTTTCTATGCTTTCAGATGGAAGGGACATATAAAACTAAGAACGTTACGAAAGGATGGTGCAAGGAAAAGATGGTCTACTCAATTGTACGAGAACAGAAGCATCGCATTTCAACGTACCATATACAACTCTGCAGACAAGTTTTCAAGAAACTCCTATTAATAGAGACACCAACAACGCACAGATCCATACGATTAGAAAGCCCATGGGTCATCCCACAATTTTGTAGCCAGACCAAGAAACTAATCTGTTAAAGAGGCTTGCACGTCTTTCAAGCAGTAGCATTTGAATACACTGGTATTTAACATATCCATTAAGGTAATATATCTCCAGAAACATTTCTCCCTTTAGCTAGTTTTCACAAAGAAACACCTGGTGACCATGACGCTGAATGTGAAGCAAAGAATGGAGAATCGTCAGAAATTGCAACTTTATCAAATAGTAACTCAGTATACCAAGAGTACGATAACAGGACATGTTTGACTGCATTCATGTACTTTACAAAAAGAGGGAAGGAAGAATATTTTAACTAGAGAAAAGGGATCAGCTTGTCCCCTGACATCTCCGGAAAACTTTTAAAAATCAAAGAGGCAGTAGTGGCTAGAAACAAGCCAACAAGAACCACCATATTAAGTAAGATGAAAATTGGAAGCTACGGTGCAAAGTGATGAAATAAAGACCAGCTTCTATGAGTGCCAGCGAACAGTTCTCGGAATCCTCACTTGAAGACAAAACGCCATATATCTCTGTTGTGTTAGATATTCGGTAGAAAAGCCATTAAGTAAACTTTACTTAGTAAATCGTCAAAATTTCTCCTAATGGTTTGATAAAATCTGTGTAGATGCTAGTGACTAAAAAGTAAAAAAAAAAAATAATAATAAAAAATAAAATAGAAAAGATAAATTTCTTGTGGCAAATGTGTTTAAAATTTTCTAATGATTATTGAATACTTTATAAGACTAATATGTACCCTATGAAGCAGCAAATTATGTGATCCAAACAGCCCCAAGTGCGCTTTTTTTAAATTTTCTAAATTGTTTTTTATTAATAAATGCTTAGGCTATTAACTTTTATGAAGATTTTATTAGTTGCAGAACTCTCAGAGATAAATTTCTATATTATATTAAATCTTCGACTTGTGAGTCACTATAAAAGCCTTTAATTTTGAAATGGTCCAAATAGCCCCACATTACCCTATTAGCAGATCCCGGCTACTTCACCTCCGTGATTCTTACAGTTTGCAGACGTAATGAAACAAAAAATCCTTGAAGTGGTGGCAGCATAAGACACGATGAATTTACGTTTTAATAAACACAGGTGTAGAAAATTATTTTTTTGAAGAGTTTTTCTTAATCTGTTAATATTTGTTGAAATTGTCTTAAAATAATATAAAACGGTATTCATATGATATATACAACGTCATATTTACCAGATTCAGATGATACAGTATTTGGATACAAATAACTACTAAACAAAAATTAAATACAATGATCAAAATGAATTGAGAGCATTTACAATTAATATTATTATTATTAACGTATATTAAGCCGCGTTTTGTTGGTTTCCGTTTATGAATTTCAACTTCACCTCTATGTATCATCCAGTAATAGTTCACCATCATATTAACATTCCAGCGGCCTTGATACATTCTTTCTATCTCTTTTACATCTTGACTAGTTTCGAGCCCGTCAAAAATGACGGTTTGAACGCCATATTCTGGCAGCTCATTTTTTTCTTCTTTTTTTTTTGCAGTTGGTTAATTATACGGAATTGTTATTACTTAATGCTAGTGGCCTTGATTTCGTAATGTTCTGTATATTTTATTTGTTGTTCACATAGGAATGCAGTAGTAACTTCTACTGAATTAATGACGACGGAAGTATAGAAACAATAAAATTAAAAACAAATTAGGAACCCCGCAAACTTTTGCTATCCATGTAATATCAGTTTTATTCCTGGTCCAGGCACAATTCAGCACGATGCGTATGGAACTACTTTCACCCGCATTAATTAATACCTTCCGTAACATGGCGCTTATGAAAGCAGTTTAATTGGTTTGTAAAACTCATTTCAGAGTGAATTATGCTGTAACAAAATGTGTCAATGGCGATTCTGGTCAACTTAACCACAACCTCCACTAATATTGCTTCCGAAAATCAAAGCTTCTATAACGCTCATATGAATAACGACGGGCATCACCTGTGGTGGTAGTAGGAATTTATTCAGGAAAAGCTTGAAAGGAAAAATGTATAATGATTGGGTCTACTGGAGATCGCGATTCCGCCAAAATAACATTCAGTAATGACGTCATTATACTGCTGTAGTCAATCGCAAGACATGTTATTTTCAAGCAGTAATTCCGTTGTAATACAGCCTGTAGACTACCATTATTTTCAAGCAGAAATTATGTTTTAATACATCCTGGACCGGCATAATACAGTTAAATGTACTTCTGAAAATGTTTCTAGAGGGTTCTTGCGTTTTACCACGGCAATTCCTGGCGGAATCGCGATCTCCAGTAATTCCGATTTATTTACTTTACATTATTTTAGTTTAAATGACAGAAAGTATAATATCAAAAACGGATAACTGTCATTTATTTGAATGATATATTTCGCGATTCGTACATTCCGTGTAAGCTTTCTCTGAGTTTTTCATAAACTTCATTGTTTCTTATGTTCTGCCATAAAAATTCTTAGGTTATTTTTTAACCTAGTATTTATAACTGATACTGGTAATATAACGTAAACATAGAATACCCCTCTCCTTACATGAATTTTTTGCATCTGGTTGTAGTAGATAAATAAAAAGCAATATGTAAATTTAAATGAACGTACTAATTGTAACTTTCTGACATATAATTCCCTTGCATTGTTTTTTTCCCCTGCTCTCCGTATTTCTAATATCTCTGCTCACTGATATTTTGCGAAAATAATATTGTTGTTGAATTGCGGGTATCACATCGGTTATACAGTAAATGGTCATATCCCTGATGATTTAAATCTAATAAAAAAGTTATCTTAAATCTCATTTAATAACTAACAAATATATCAAAAACTAAGGGTATCATATAAAATGATAGTAGGAATTTATTATGGAAATGCTTATAAGAGAAACGAATAAGTCATTTTTAATTATATCTTTCGTTATATGAATACGTTACACTGGTTAGATTATCAGAGTATCTGGTTAGGATTTTACATAAATAAATGCATTTTACTTTAGATGACGGAGACTATAATTTCGAAAACGGATAACTGTTATTTATTTGACTAATACATTTCGCATTACGTTTCTCCGAGTTTTAATAAACTTTATATAATAGTATGGAACCGTTTCTTTAAGATAAACTGAATGAGCTACAGGTATTGATGCAAATTTATTGCCGATATGCAATAGGACTGGTATCAAGCTTCTTTTTGAAGAATTTTGAAAATGTCGCCATTCTTGTTCATTGTATTCGATGTCAATATTTTATAGTAAACCGCCAACATCACAGCAAAATATTAATGCATCCTCTTTCTTTAAATATTGTACAAAGTCTTGTTCTCTTCTTCGATACCAATGTCGTCTCAGCATCTAATAAATTGTTTTTTTTAGGCGAGAACCGAGAAATTCTGCAGCATCTTTAGGTAATCCCGTACCAAGTCATTAATTTCTTGTTGTTTCAAAGGTCGAGGATCATTTGTGGGGTAAAAAAATTTCATCACAGCTTTGGCACTCACTGTATTTACCGATTTAGAGCTATATTTATCTAGACGTATGCGAATAATTACAAAATGTGACGTGTACATTTAAAAAAAAGCTTATATTTGCAATATATAGGTCAAAATCTACACGTAGGTACGAAATTTTTAAAAAAACTTTTTCATCGCAGACCTGTGATAATTTAAGTTGATTGCACGAGTTCCATTTGACTAAATAATCAGAGTTTCGTAGTGAACAACAATATTATTACAAAGAGTGAGATGTTTATCTTTGATGCTCTGTTCAGGATACGAATGTAATGTTTATCTTTGTTGTAATGTGACGCCTGTCTGTTCAGTTTCATTAAAAAAATTATCGTTTATTTTTCCATACACCGTTCACACAATTTTTAAGTTAGACTATAAGCCTTCAAATTGCTAAAACCCCTTCTAAATCACTTATGACAACATTATTAACGCGCCCTAAAAACAATAACAAACTCATCTAAATCTGTTCGGTAGATATTGCGTGATGCTTGGCCAAAGAAATCTAACTGAAATGGCCGCTTTCAAATTCATAAATGTAATGAGTTACAGCTCAGTCATACGGCCAAAACAGATAATATGTTTGAAGCGTCAGTACCTAATTGGCTACGGGACTCAGTGTGTAGTAAACAACGACATTACTACCTACCGTTTGATGCCGCCACTGTCTACGACTGAAAGCATTCCCCAGCAGCTGGTAGAAAGCAAATTATCGCATTAGCGCAAGCGTGTGTATGGGGGAGGTGAGGCGGCCCATTAGCGGACTTGAGGCCCTTATTAATGCATGGCAGCTTCTAGCAGCGCCTCGTCTTAAATGTAACGCGCAGCCCGACTGAATAATTTAGCTCCACCGGCGGGAGAATATCTCGAGAATGAAAACGAACGGGCGGGGCAGGGGCAGAACTTCGACCCGCAAAAAAAAAAAACTGCAAAAATACGGCCTGGCGGCACGCGCTTCCGCACTCCCAAAGCAATTAGCGGAACAGTCACGCAACGAGTGCTGTTTCAGTATGTTACGCATATGGTAACGAGATAGATACGTACGCCAAGCGTGACGGGGGAGCGGTCCTCTCTGGGCTCGCATTCGGGAGGACGCAGGTTCGAATCCACGTCCGGCCATCACATTTCGACTTGTATGATTTTCCTAATTCACACCATGTGAATTTCGGAATGGTTCCTTCAAAATGCCAACGTTGAATTCGTTCCCATTCCTTGCCTCCGGTCTAATGACCTCGCGTCAATGAGGCGTAAAGCCACAAGCAAACATACATGTATGCCACTCACAGTTATTTGGGTTATAATTTTCTGGAAACCATTTGTTCTTAATCCCAATACTATCAAATGTCTTTTTCTTTATTTTACAGAACTGCAAGAAAACCTCGTTTATGAAATAATCCAGTATAAAAATAAGATGTTTTAGGATGTAAAAAGATTGGATAGAAGCAGAATACTACGCAAATATCCATAGGGTAGTGACTAGTGCGTAAACCAGCTAAAATTATCATTTTTAATTATTATTGTTAATAACTTAGATTGATGGCCCTTTGAAGTCATTGGAGCCAGGTTAATATACTGTAACCATCGCTTTTCACCATATTCCCACCGATTCTGTACCTAATTAAGTTTCTGTGTATTTTGGGAGTGGCGATGGTTTTATTTATTGGCGTTTATAGAGGGGTAGTTTCTTAAAATGTAAAAATACGCTTTGGAAAATAATTGGAATAATTATTAGAACGTGTATAAATACTTGTGATATTATTGCTTTCTATATTTAGTTAAACGGTATAAACGAATGAGCAAGATGTAGCTACTATATTTAGAATCAATTTTAATTCTTGTGAATCGTTTATTGCGTTTAAAGTGGGGTAAAATTTTATATATATTGTATATACTCCTGGAAATTGAAATAAGAACACATTGACGCCGGTGTGTAAGACCCACCATACTTGCTCCGGACACTACGAGAGGGCTGTACAAGCAATGATCAAACGCACGGCACAGCGGACACACCAGGAACAGCAGTGTTGGCCGTCGAAGGGGGCTAGCTGCGCAGCGGTTGGGCACCGCCGCAGTCAGGGTCAGCCAGTTTGCCGTGGCATACGGAGCTCCATCTCAGTCTTTAACATTGGTAGCATGCCGCGACAGCGTGTACGTGAACCGTATGTACAGTTGACGGACTTTGAGCGAGGGCGTATAGTGAGCATGCGGGAAGCCGGGTGGACGTACCGCCGAATTGCTCAACATGTGGGGCGCGAGGTCTCCACAGTACATCGATGTTGTCGCCAGTGGTCGGCGGAAGCTGCACGTGCCCGTCGACCTGGGTCCGGACAGCAACGACGCACAGACGCACGCCAAGACCGTCGCATCCTACGCAGTGCCGTAGGGGACCGCACCGCCACTTCCCGGCAAATTAGGGACACTGTTGCTCCTGGGGTATCAGAGAGGACCATTCGCAACCGTCTCCATGAAGCTGGGCTACGGTCCCGCGCACCGTTAGGTCGTCTTCCGCTCACGCCCCAACATCGTGCAGCCCGCCTCCAGTGGTGTCGCGACAGGCGTGTATGGAGGGACGAATTGAGACGTGTCGTCTTCAGTGATGAGATTCGCTTCTGCCTTGGTGCCAATGATGGTCGTATGCGTGTTTGGTGCCGTGCAGGTGAGCGCCACAATCAGGACTGCATACGACCGAGGCACACAGGGCCAACACCCGGCATCATGGTGTGGGGAGCGATCTCCTACACTGGCCGTACACCTCTGGTGATCGTCGAGGGGACACTGAACAGTGCACGGTACATTCAAACCGTCATCGAACCCATCGTTCTACCATTCCTAGACCGGCAAGGGAACATGCTGTTCCAACAGGACAATGCACGTCCACATGTATCCCGTGCCACCCAACGTGCTCTAGAAGGTGTAAGTCAACTACCCTGGCCAGCGAGATCTCCGGATCTGTCCCCCATTGAGCATGTTTGGGACTGGATGAAACGTCGTCTCACGCGGTCTGCACGTCCAGCACGAACGCTGGTCCAGCTGAGGCGCCAGGTGGAAATGGCTTGGCATGCCGATCCACAGGACTACATCCAGCACCTCTACGATCGTCTCCATGGGAGAATTGCAGCCTGCATTGCTGCGAAAGGAGGATATACACGGTACTAGTGTCGACATTGTGCATGCTCTGTTGCCTGTGTCTATGTGCCTATGGTTCTGTCTGTGTGATCATGTGTTGTATCTGACCCCAGGAATGTGTATATAAAGTTTACCATTCCTGGGACAATGAATTCACGGTGTTCCTATTTCAATTTCCAGGAGTGTATATATATATTTATATTATTTAGATCATTATAAAGGGAATTAAATGATATCCGATTGTTTACTCTGGTCTTCACTCATTGATGAAGATATGGTGGTCAGACGTCTCGCGGTCATCCCTGTAAGCGTCCAGAAATTACGACGAATGAGCAGTGAATTGTTGCCATCTGCCTGTGAAACATGTCAGCGTGAATTTGCTGTTTGTGAAATGTGTAGTTTATGAGTTGAAGATTGGGAACAATCCCGACATTCGCCTTGATGTCTGCGGAAAACTGCCTAAAAACAGCAATCAGAACGGTGGGAACGCGGTGGTTATGACCCACACATGATTCCGTTGTACTTTCCTAATCTAGTGTGCAGTGCCTCAGCACACTTAGCAACACTAAGGGTACGGTCGCCAATCATAAGTTACACAGTTGAAAACAAAATACACTTATCACACATATAACATAATTACACATTTTGCAGGCAGATGGCAACACTACACTTTGTAATGACCCGCGAGAGACAGAGGTGCGCGTGTTTCTTTTCTCGTCTGGTGTGTGTCGGTCCCCGGTCCCAGGGGAGGTTCTGCTAGTGTTTGGGGAACGCCAGCCCCTGAGTGTTTCCATTAAATGTGACTTAGGGCATAACAGCCTCGTGACAAGGCCTGCGACTCAAGATGGAGTGGAAGCCTGGGCTGTTTTAGTAAACAAACAAAATAAGAAGTAAATCTGTATCCTAGAACGAAGGGTAAGGGGAAGCCAGGAGTACAGCCAATAGGAACAATTTGTATTTTTATTACAAAAAAAGGGTGTTTTTGTTGCATGTCCTGAGCCAACCAGCAAGAAAAGCTTCCCTCCAAATACAGTGATTGGCAGACGTCATCAAGAGTGGGGGTGGAGAACGACGCTTCTTCGAGGCAGCGCGAGAAGACTGGGGGACTTGTTGACTACCGACGGAGAGGTGTGGATCGACCGAACAGCTGACTACTGGGGACAGCAGTGAGGCAGCCGGCCGTGATGGAGAGCTGGTCAGCCCACCGACTGCACAACGTAGATTCGCCTGCACGGTAACCACCATTCAGAAAAAGGAACTTTTGCATCATCGTCGTTTTTTTTTACCCTAGTTATCGCCCCGAGAAAGACTCTCTTGCTCCACCGAGAAAGTTATGTACCCTTGTGTTGCAGAAAGAAAATTAATCTTTGTAAAATCTTGTCAAGCAAACAATTAAAGTAAATCGTAAAGTCAGATTTTGAACCTTGTTTTCAATAGATCCCATCTAATCATGTAATGTGTCATTTGAGTTTATTAATAATTCTAGCTGTCCAATAATTCATGTTTAAATAACAATACTTTGAGATCTGGATGTCGCTTCCCTCAGAATAGGGTACACTCCAATCTCTGGCGCCCACCTGATTTGTTTTTATGCTTAATATTATTTGGAAACTGGTAGTGAACGGCCACAGTAAGGTTGAGAAGTCGCTTTCCTAACATAGGGAACACTTCAAATTATGACGCCCAGAACGTGGGGCTAGTGAAAAAAAAAAATAAACGGGTGGACGCAAAAGTTTCAATTCCATTATTATTATAACATTATTTTTTATTTTAGTGCAGTGCCGAACCAGATGGAGATTTTTTTAAAAATAATCATATGATCTATGTTAAACATACAGGTCTTGTTATGTCATATGAACTTTGTTTTATTTAGTTTTGGATGCAGGCGAAAGCAGGATGGAGAATATTATATGTTTGATGTTTTGTTGATTTTTTTTTAGTCGATGTTCAAAGAGTTTTGAGTTGGCATAGGACTGAAATTTGGTGTGATGGTTTTTTTTTGTTCGCCTTTGTGTTGTCCTGATTTGTTGTGTGATGGTCTCTCATTTTGTGTTGTCATTATTGTGGAATAGTTTTTGGAAAGTTATGGTGAAACAACTTCCAAGGTTCATGTCTGATGGCAAGAATTTTCATCTTACGGCGTTGAATAATTCTGTGTTTGAGTATAAAATATCTGTTTGACTATGCTGAGATTTGTATGAGTTTTTTTTTTTGCTTTAATTATATTTGTGCGGTCAAAATCTGTATGCATTTTGGTAATCGGGGAGTTTTTTTTTTGTTTTTTTTTTGGTGTGTTTTACTGATTTTTCGGGTTAAATTCGTGGTGTGTTTGCATTGATTAAAATGTTAATGGTTGTAAATGTGGTTTACGGAGAGGTTTAATATAATGTCTTCTGTAAAGAATTTTATAAGTCAGTGAGCGGGATTCGAAAATTGGTAACGCGATCGTAGGCTAATGAATTAAGTGAATGTTACTCAGGTCAGGAAAATCAACCAACATGTCGCAAAGTACAAATGCGTCAACTTCTGAAACGATAGGATCTATGAATGTAGAAAGCGAACAGTTTCCAGTTGATGCCGTGATAATGGAAGCTGAAAAAAATCCTTGTCCAACCGGAAGTGAGGACACAATCACGTGCCCTCCAACTAATGAAGCGATTCAACAATCGGTAGCTCAATCTGAAAGTGAAACTCAGAGTACGGGTTGCGAAAATGTTGCATGTCATCCCATGATGTTGATGTTTAAAACTATGTTGGAACAACAGTCGAAGATTATTTGCGAACAAATGAGCGCGAGCAAGAACGAAAAATTTGGTTTAATGCATGAACAACAGAAAGCTATGATGGAAAGACAAAATGAAACCGAAACCGGATAAGCGAAAAATTTATGGCTCTCAGTGAAAGCTTGAAAATTGATATAAGTCTACAGTTGAATGAACAGCGAATCGCCATTTGCGAACAAGTAAGATCTGATTTCAGAAGCGGGGATGCTGATATGAATAAGATCGAAACTGAAACTGCACGTCAGTGCATGAAAAAAAAGTTTGGAGAGACGGATCGAAAAATGACGGAGCATTCGCGTAAAACAGTAGACCAGGAAATAAAATCTACAATGAGTGTAGTGGAGCATGAAGACATTAAAAACACTGTAGCTGTGGTTGTTGATAAGTGGAAAAAACGATGCGAATAATTTGAATAAATTGAGGAGCAGTACGAGGGAAAATCAAATGATTGAAGATGAAGTTTCTAAGGAAACGGAAACAAGTGATCCTGGAAGACAATCTGAGGATGATTTGCGAACTGTAGAGTCTTGCGGAAAATTTGCTGAAATTGAAAGTATCATCGGAAGAAAAGAAGAAAACAATGCGTGTGAAAATAGTAGCTTTTCACGTTCGATTACCAAACTCGACAAGAGTATGTTGATGGATGAAATTAAGTCGATTTGGCTACAGCTGTCCGTCAGTAGAACAATAACAAAAAGAGAAAAAAAGAGACAAATACACCAAAGATCAACAGTCTGCTGCGAACGAAGGTACATAAATTATGTCAAGTTCTTAAAGGCAAAGGAAACATCTGCCGGGATAATGGGAGAGTTTCAGAGGCTGAGAACCTTGCGGAAAAACAGATGGGTCAGGGGGACTGCGTTCCTCCGGGTGCCTGACCTCACAGCTGGAAGGGCGGGTGACACAAGCGAAAAAAAAGTTTTGGATCACGGGCCCACGGTAGAAATGGTATGCGGCCGGGAGTCCTACAGTAATATTACGACAACAAAGAGAAAACAAAGCTGTGCAGGATTGCCGATCGTAAATGAACAACACTGCTTGGAGTATCGAGCGAATAGGAATAATAATAATTTGGAAAATGAAAAATGGATGCAGATTGTGCATGGCCGCTTGAAGTTTTAACGAATATATGAAGCATTTTTGATAGCCAGACATTGGAAATATGACCATGCAAGATTATAATGTTTGTGGTTAACAATAAGTGAGTATAGAATAGTAACTGTAAAATTAATTTTTCGTACTGATAATTATTCGAGCAGTGTAGGATCCGTTGGAAAACAGAGTATAGAACGGAAGTTAATGTAGCTTTTTCGTTGAAAAAGAAATAATAATAATTGAGATGTATGAGTGGACAGAATACGAAAAAAATTGATCAATTGGTGTTCCCAAGTTTAGAAGCTTTCCATAAAAAAAAAAGGAGAGACCCCATTATTCATAATAATAAAATGAAAATATCCTCGACGAATTATAAAAAGAGAGATCTGGTTTAATTACGTTATGTTATATTAATTCGAGACGGGTTTGCTGAAATGTTTACAAAGGTAATCAAATCTAAAATACTACGTGACATTAAGATGTAGTTTATAATCGGAATGATAATAATTGGCGGTGTGTTGATGTTGAAAATCGTAAGAGACAAGAGAAAGGAAGTGCTCGTGATAGTAAGAATGATGACGAAAATTTGCGAGAAATGATTGGTAAGGATATATGCTGACCGAAAGACCGTTGAAGGTAAAAGGGGCATAAATGATTTGTTGACGGATAAATCGTCAATTAGAATTCAATAGATGACAGAAAAGTCATTTAATTTCGTCGTGGAAGCTAGAACGAGCGCGGAACTATAGTCGCATTACGAAAGTAGAGAGTGGTCCAACACACTGAGAATTTTCTGAAAAGAGGATTGTAAACGCTTGATAAAGAATATACATAGAACACCGGTTAGAAGATTTCACGAAAGAAGTAATTGTGGCTTGATAAAAATTAAAGTGGTTTGAAAAGAAATGTGAATAATCATGAACCCGTCATGAAAGATTTTCCGAGGATGCAATAAGAAAATAATTTGAAGATGTGGTAAACGATAAAAGATATTTACTTGAGAAGTTAAAAAGTAACTGGTCGTACTAAGATTGTTTTGCTGTCTCAGAGTCCGGAAATTTTAATTATACAGATGGGAAAACGCCGATAGAATGAGTTGATTGTAAAATAGTTTGAAAAACGTAGAAGTAAAAATGGTTAAGCACTAGAATTAAGCCAACGGATCGTTGAAGATTTAAGTAGTTGACGATAATCTAGAACCTATTTTATTATTGTGATAAGAGATTTTAGGATTAATAAGATTAATTTTCCTGCTCTAGCAGTAACGAAAACTATTCAGTTTTGTTTCACTGGTATTGTTTGAATCAACTTCTTTAACAACGGCGTGGTAAGTGATACGGTCGGTGACACACAATAAAAAAATCAAACACGGGGTATCAACATGCCTTAGAGAGGGAAGGAAGGGTTTTTCCCGAAAAAGGAACCAAGGATCTTACAAAACTCAGCTAGATAAACATTAGAAAGACGTGCTTCTGTACTGGTCAGAGGATAGACATTCATGTAATTACGCTACACATTGCTGTGTGAGAACTCAAACTGTGTACTAATCTTGGAAGTTGGTTCAATGAAGGTATGTGGTTAGAGAAACCACTGGTGAAATAAAATAGAAATAAAAAAAAAGATATATAAAAAAAAGCTTATTTAGTAAGGTTTTGTAGTAAGGGTACGCTCATCACAAATGATTGTGTGAAGGATTATAATCATTAAAAAAAAAATTGTTTAATGAATATAGAATTGTTAGAAAACATTAAGAGAATGTGAATGATAGTGTATCTTCAGTGAATTAAGAATTTTCAAAGTTATATGTCCATTTATTTTCATGTTTCATTGTTTAATTATAGATGCAACATTGTTAGATAAGTAATGAATGTAATATGTTTATAAATTAGATGACGTACTCCATCTGGTTTCGCTCCACACTTGTTCAGGGGATTGAAACGGATGCTCAAGGATAATACGCTCTTGAATCATGTTAAATGACATATTAGCTGGGATGATTGAAAGCAGGGTATTTTATTACTCAATTTGATATTTTGTTAGTAGGTATGTGGAGTGGTCACAAGGGACAGAGCAAGACAGGGCATAATTAAATAGTGATGCTGGCTATCGCGAGTGTGTTTAATGAACAATTATTAAGGAATTTAAAATTATTCAGTGAATAATTTTAAATTATCGGAGTTGGTGGATAAAGTTGTAATGATCCGCGAGAGACAGAGGTGCGCGTGTTTCTTTTCTCGTCTGGTGTGTGTCGGTCCCCGGTCCCAGGGGAGGTTCTGCTGGTGTTTGGGGAACGCCCCTGAGTGTTTCCATTAAATGTGACTTATGGCATAACAGCCTCGTGACAAGGCCTGCGACTCAAGATGGAGTGGGAGCCTGGGCTGTTTTAGTAAACAAACAAAATAAGAAATAATCTGTATCCAGAACGAAGGGTAGGGGAAGCCAGGAGTACAGCCAATAGGAACAATTTGTATTTTTATTACAAAAAAGGGTGGTTTTGTTGCATGTTTCCGAGCCAACCAGGAAAAAGCTTCCCTCCAAAGACAGTGATTGGCAGACGTCATGAAGAGGGGGGGGAAACGACGCTTCTTCGAGGCAGCGCGAGAAGACGAGGGACTTGTTGACTACCGACGGAGAGGTGTGGATCGACCGAACAGCTGACTACTAGGGAACAGCAGTGAGGCAGCCGGCCGTGATGGAGAGCTGGTCAACCCACCGACTGCACAACGTAGATTCGCCTGCACGGTAACCACCATTCAGAAAAAGGAACTTTTGCATCATCGTCGTTTTTTACCCTAGTTATCGCCCCGAGACAGACTCTCTTGCTCCACCGAGAAAGTTATGTACCCTTGTGTTGCAGAAAGAAAATTAATCTTTGTAAAATCTTGTCAAGCAAACAATTAAAGTAAATCGTAAAGTCAGATTGTGAACCTTGTTTTCAATAGATCCCATCCAATCATGTAATGTGTCATTTGAGTTTATTAATAATTCTAGTTGTCCAATAATTCATGTTTAAAACAATACTTTGAGATCTGGATGTCGCTTCCCTCAGAATAGGGTACACTCCAATCTCTGGCGCCCACCTGATTGTTTTTATGCTTAATATTATTTGGAAATTAATAACTGGTAGTGAACGGCCACAGTAAGGTCGAGAAGTCGCTTTCCTAACATAGGGAACACTTCACTTCCTCTATCAGTACGTGGTATGAGCTGGCAGTAGATATAAAATGCTTGGCCTCCACAAGTTCATGCGCTCTTAAAACCTAAGCTCCAAACCTGACGAGGCCACTGATGAATAAAGACTCATTAAAGGCAGCCGATCCCTAATGTGAAGAAGAAGAGCATGTAACACTGCGGAACTAGTGTTACATGCTCTAGTTTATAAGAACTAACAATTTGTAACGATTTGTCATGTAATATGTATAGTATCATGGTAGTGAGTTGTCATTATTTTCGTATGCTCCGTACCTTTTTTCCGTTAGGTAGTACTACGGATTACCCTAAAAAATCCAGAGTGAGACACGTTGAAGTAAAATTGTAGGAAGTCTGAGCGAAACCGAAAAATCCCGGAAGCACCAAATACCTCTGTCGTACATTTCTTGCTTCAGATTGATTTCGACAGCCAGTGGCAAGCAATACTCCAGTTAGCTAAATTAAAAGGCTGCAAGGAACATAAAATTTTGTGCTACAGATTTATTTAAAGATTACGAAACTGGAAACCTATCTGTCAGGGTACATGAAATTCTCTCCTTGAAATTGTTGCTCCACTCAAGGTTTGTCTGACGGGAGGAACGACGGCGGCAGAAATCTTTAGAACGTTGTGTCTGGCAACACGAAACGAAATCACACGCACAAATTTCATAGTTACTAGAACGTATAGAAAACACCTGGGCAGAATCTAAAACTGTGTAGAGGCTTTGTTGTTAGTGATTAGACATTTGACTGTAGACGTTAAACCTGGCAGCTACTTCTTTCTCGGTCACACAAATGAAAATACTCTTAACATGTTCACAGCATAGCACTTTTAACACATGAAGAAACTCTCGTAAAAAAGCAACGAATCACTATATGTTTGGTAGTCACGAGCTTTGTACAACCTTAGCGACAGGAACTGAAACTAGGTTCAATATAAGACGATGGAACTGATATTAAAAATGAGTTTACTTTATAACCGACAGATTATGAACATGATTTCGTAGGCTTCAGTGTCCGTTGACAATATTTTCTTAGTTGTCCGGGTAGAACAGTGTTAGTTTTTTTTTTTTAATCTAACTTTTCCGTCATAATTCTGTGGTCGTGCCTGGCACCATTGTCGCATATAAATAAATTCCGAAGTGCACGCAAACCATTTAGAGTGACGTGAATTTCAATGGAAACCCAGAATGTTAAGGTTAAGCTTTAAAGAATTGACGTGGCTCCCGCAAGCAGGGTATGAATATGGTTTCAATTTATTAGTACAACAGTGCATCAGAATTCGAATCGAAGCATATTGTTGCACAACACACCATAAGTAACAGGAAAACGAACTGCAGCAGCCAATCCCAGCGGAGGATTAAAGCTTAACGAAACAGGTCACTCGTAATTAGGGTTATTTGGGATGATGCGAGGTAACATTAAATTGAGATCACAGCCCCAGCGACAGGCAATCCAAACACGCATTTCGCATCAATGAGAGAGCAGTGTGCCACAGGACAAAGTTAAACCACAATTTCGTGGCATCGGCTGAGGGCATTAGCAAGTCTGCTCTCTCATTAAGGGTCTGCGGGGGCGAGGGGGGGGGGGAGGGAGTGCGCGGAGACCCTACGTTCGTGGGTGGCAAGACGAAAAGAGGATTCAGGGGAGTAACGTGCCACCAGCATAACAGATGAGAGCCGTAATGCTGAGTATCACTGATACAACGCATTGTTAGGAGCAGCGGATATCATCGTAAGGATTCAATAGTCTTCTCTAGAACTAGCTTAAATGTCGGTTTGTGTATAAACGTGGAAGATATTTTAAAATATTATTAGTATTTCGTTCAGAATACAAATACCGATAAAAATGAAGCACCAAGAAGACTTTTTCGGATGTCATGTAAGTTCGTACACATAACCACCATCGAAGGGGAGAATTGAAGTGTTCTGTGACAGGTAGAACGGCTATCAAATTGCATTAGTGTTGATGGTGTTTAATGTAGTTGCCAGAGCTGGTAGGATACTTAAGGGCCTGATCAGCGTCAGACGTGAAGGACTCGTATGAGACTGCGTTATCAGGACCTGGCAGAAGTTGAAAGGAATCTCGTTATGGGTGTATATTTGGCAGACTGAACGAATCGTTCAATATCCAGATATGTTGGGTCATTCGGAAGTGACAGTGACCCGATGTTGGAATCCATGGTTCCGGTCGACCACTACTGACCACTACAAGGGAGGGTCAACCATTAGGTAACCCCTTCACATCTGCGCCTGCCCTCCAAGAGCAAGTAATGGACTCCCTGCAACATTCTGTGTCATTTCGCACCATTGGTCGGAGACTAGCAGCAACTGGATTAGGGAATTACCGTACAGTGCATAGGCTGCCGTTAACACAACACACACGCCTGCGTTTGGAGTGGTACCGCAACCAGGAATCATGGACTGTTGACGAATGGCGTCGAGTTGTGTTGAGCGATAAATCCCTCAGTATGTCGCCGACATATGGAGGAGTCCCATTCTTCTAATGTGTTGAAGAGGCACAGCCTCACTGTATGGAGAACCATGACGTATGAGTTCAGGTGATTGAAGGAATTCTGACGACACAACGGTACGTCACGGACTTCCTTCGTTTGACGCGACGCTATGGTGGAGCCATTAGTCACTAGGACAAACGCGTCTCTATCAACTGTCTGCGCGATGTTGGTGTGCTCTCGTGGCTAGCGAGATCACTAGATCCGTCACCGATAGAACATGTGTGGGACCAGCTTGGATTGTGGATCTGTTATATTTGTACAGGAAAATATAAATTGCTTATAGTTACATGTCTGTTTTCAGGTTTCGTATTTGTAACTTTAAGAAAACTATAACACCTTATACAACTACAATTTAGCAACATTAAGAAAAACCTATGTGTAAAATTATAAGCTGCATATATTGCAGAAAATTGGATCGCTGAAGATGACGAGAGGCGAAACGCGTCGGTAAATAAATAAAATAACTGCATTGACATACTAATTAAATAATACTCATGATTTTACAAATTGGGTAGTTTTATAACTGTGTTTCGTGCTGCTATTGCAAGTATTATGAAACTTCTTATTTTTTGGAACTATTTTTTACTGTGGTTGCTAAGTCCCACTGCTAACCTTACCATCAATCAGCAGAAGGCAGCCCGCCAATTTCAACATATTGCTCAAACGTTGATTTCCGCGGTTGCGCTATCTCTTAGCATATTATCATTATTATTTAATAAACTGTTTTCCAATTCATACACCTGTACGCAACGGATATCATTGTTAAATAAATCAACCAATATATTCATTTATCTGCCACTTAAAACATTCGTTTATCAATACAAAGCCGACACTGTACTATTCATCCACTCTCTCGTGGCCTCTCTCTTTGCGCCATCTTGACAACCACTTTCCTTCTTGACCAATAACACAGTCGTACCAACTACAGAACATTAAATTACTACTAAAAGCTTAAAACTACCCCAAATAACTATACATGCTACTCATGCTGTGAAGTATATTACTTATAAATCTATATTAATTACAATTTCGACAATTATTTGTGAGTGGGGCCTCACAAGGTACAATGAAAACTCAAGACAGACATAATCTGAGAAGATGGCATGATGGATAATATGGTAATATACGTAATATGATTAGAGTTGCCATACAACACATCTAATCTGAATTTGGTCGTGTGTGAGATACGTTCAGGAATACCATTATAATATGATAATGTATCGTATAGTAACGTAGAAAGGCTCAAAAAGTATTGAGACAGCATGTTAACTGGACTAATGCGTTCTCATTTGTGTAGTTTATAGAGTGCGATGGCGTGGTTAGCTCTTATCGCGGAAGTGACCTGTACTGCAATTATTCTCATCTCAGTATTAAAAATTACGAGGAAAAGTAGGTCATCCGTTATTGAGTTCTTAGATGTCTTAAGTTTTGCTACGCTCAGATTCCTTTCATGAGAGTCTCGCCCAGTGCATTTTCTTCACTGCCGCCTCCAATCGGTGCTACTCGAAGGGTTTCATAGCTTAAAGAACAGCAATTCAAAAGGGGAATGTAGCCTATTGTGCTAATTTAAGTAGATTTAAAATAGAGAGAGCAGAGAAATACTTAATGTTTCATTCAGGAAGTGGAAGACCTCTGTGAGCGCTAAGAACTTGTAGCACAGAAACAGTTTGCGGTTGGTCCACCACGCTCAATTTGCATTCCTCACAAACCGCTCGCGTCCTGTGATCTGGCGCATACGAGGTGTGGCTATAAAATAACGAGACAGATGTATTACGCATGCACCAGAGGCTGCGACCTACAGCTGAGTAGCGTGAAGCCTTCTCTTTCGATTGCAGCGTCTCCCCTGTCTGTAAACACATCAGTCTGGTCGTGGCCTTCATTTGTATAAAAGCTATTGTTTTGGTTTGCGGGAAAAATGACGATAGAGCAACAAATTGTCCTGAAATTTCACCTTAAACTTGGAAAAAAAAAACGCTAATGAAACACATCTTTTATGACAAGAAGTGTATGGCAGTGAATGTTTATCACATGCCCTAGGTTTTGTGTAGAATAAATATTTTAAAGATGGCAGAGAATAAGTTTAAGATGAATCACGTCCCGTCATCCTTCCACATCAGAAACGGATAAAATTATTGAAAAACTTGGTAATCTGATTCTATCTGACTGTCAGTTAACTAACCTTAGGCTCTTTCTCAACTCCGTGAAAAAAAATAAGAAAAACAACTCAAATTGTGAAATAACAAGTCTTGGTTTCTCCATCAAGACAACGCCCCGGCTCATTCCGTTGTCTGTGAAGACATTTATAGTGAAGTACAACATCCCAGTGTTAGACCATCCAACTTATTCGCCTGACCTAGCACCATGTGATTCTTCTTTTCTCCAAGATCAAATCTGCAATAAAAGTAACATTATTTGAGTCCGTTGAAGCTGTGATAGCAAAAGCGGCACACGCCATGAAGAAGCTCACAGAAGGAGACTTCCATCACTATTTCAAACAATATAAAATCCGTATGAAACGTTGTAGGGATAGAGAAGGGGTGTATATTGAGGGTAATAATAACTAGGTATGCATAAATTCAAAACTTTTTTTTTTTTTTTTTTACAACGATTGTTTCGTTAATTTATAGCCACACCTCGTAATCTAAACAACAAGTCTGTGCTTCACAATTATCTTGCCTTGCAACAGTGTCTCTTAAAGTTACCTAGTACGAAGCTCAAACACTAATTATAACAGGAGAACAAGCAACAACTTAATGTCGGAGGGTTATGTGGTAATTCTGGCTGTCCACCTCTAGGTATGGTCGTCTCGTTGTAGCTCTGGGAGTGTTCATGAGGGTTCCACCAAACTAGTGCTACAGTTAAGGTCCAACCTCACCACCAACTCTGTGAACTACCACGCGTGAATCATTCGATTTAGTGGAACGCGTTTACCTACATCACTTCCTGCCGTTAACCTGCCGCCTTCAGCTTTCTCAACAATGGACACTACTTGCATCTATCGTATAGTCAAACGAGTAATAAATCACAAAATCATGCATCTAAAGAAATGATTCTGCTATTCAGATTATAACTAAATATGTTCGTAATTTCATTAATTTAATGATAATTATAATTTCACGACAAATATAATAAAGCAATTCTCTAAACACTCATCCTTCCTTTCACACACACACACATGCACACACATGCTGCTAATTAACAGCCAGCCTATGGCAAGTCAAATAAAGTGAGTGTGGTTTGTGAGCAAGAAAATCGACCACGACCTTTTGAAAGTAAGATCTCAACATTCGTGTGCAGTGGCTTCGTATAGCCATGGGAATTTTTTTTTGCTTATGGCTTTACGCCTCGTCAACGTCGAGGTTATTAGAGGCAGGATGGGTCTGGGGACAAGGAACATAAAGGAATTCGGCCATTGCCTTTTGAAGGAAGCCTCTCGGCATTCGCCTAGAGTGATTTGGGGAAACCATGGAAAATCCAAATCTGGATGTTCGGACGGAGATTCGAACCCGCGTCGTCCTGAATTCGAGACCAGAGCGCTAACCGCTCATCCACTACGCTCGATCATGTGAATCGGAAATCTGTATAGCTGCGATCTCTGAAATACAGTCTAAAATATTACCACTAGAATATACCGCAAAAAAGAGAAGAAACAAAGTACAGGTTAAACCAAACCTGACAAGCAGTGAGGTAAATTTGAAATTAACTTGACGTCCTTTTAAGATCTTAGCAAGATAGACTAAAAGATTATTGCAGATATTGTTTGCGAGCACTGCAAAGGAACAACGGATTTACCGTACAAATTCAAAGTGCCGGAAACCACTGTTTTGACAATACATATTTTAGCGCTATTAAATGCGTTTGAGGGGCTATTTTCGTTTATTTTCGGGGTTTAAAAAAAGTCGTAGTCTGTTCGAAGCTGCAATATACTCGTTGCTCTCTTTCATCTAAATAAAAACGAAGGGGAAGAGGGAGCTATGAATAAAATATGAGGCAGTATTTGAACTCCGCTGTGAAAATGCGTTGCTTTGCTGAGGGCAGTCTGCTCGGCTACTTCAAAGCAGGTCTGCCGCAGCATGCGACCTTCAGTGGATCGACTGACTATCGAAACATCGTCTCGTGGGCTGAGAAAACTTAAATCACAGTCCAAAGCACAAATTCTGTCTCTTTCTGATCGACTGGTTGTCCATTATCGTGTCATGTGCGGATATAACTTAATCAGAGACTACAACTCATGTTCTGTCTAATGCAGGAAACTGTATTAGTTCGACTGTCCATCAATAGTTCATACCTTTTGCTGAGGAAAATTTAATCAGAAACTAGACTGATCACCAAAACACTATGGCCACCTACATGTTAGCATATTGGTCTACCTTTCTAACGCAATACGACAGCGATTCGGCGTAGCATGGATTCTGCAAGTCCTTGGTAAGCTTCCAGAGGTATCTGACACCAGATTTCTACCCACAGGTCACGAAATTCCCTTAAATTACGGGACAGCGGTTTTGGGCGCGTCGTCTGGGAATAAGCATCTCGGGAACGGAGAGGATGGTCGGCTGTTAGCGTGCTACTGTAGTGAGCATCTATGGAAAGTGTTTGAAGGACGTTAAAAGTACGAGTAGGCGACAATGTGGCGGACACCCACGACGCATCACAGAAAGTGGAGGTCGGAGCCTTGCCCGCTCTGTAAAGCAGGACAGTGGGTGATCTGTGGTAGAATCGAGGTCTTGTGCTCTGAAACACTTCTGGAAGCACCGGAATTGTACTCTTTCGTCAGATCTGCATCCCCAGTCATGTCTCCTCGCCAAGGCAGATGAGGAAATACAGATGCACATACCTTTACATAGCTTTACTTAGAATCAAGCTTAAATCGTCAGCTGCTTTAAAATCATACTCGCTTGTCGGAATGCTCCATGTGACGATTAACTTGAACGCGCTGGCAATCTTTTATGGACCAGACTAATTATAGTACAGAAACTACTTAAATACATACAAGACGAATTCGTCCAGTCTGCCACGTATATACAACCGTACGAGGCGGAAAGTAGAAAATACGTCTTGCCAGTTTTGCGTTCAAGAACATAATGGTCCTACATTCACCGAAACTTCATTTCCATACCATTTCGTCCCGCTAAATTCTCCAGAATTACAATAGCCAATCCTTCATTGGCTGAGCGCGGATCTGAGAGCCAGGGGACTATTTTCTGAGTTCGTCTTAGCGCATAATGATCCTTCTCCCGCCAACAAAAGGTTGCTGGCGCCGAAAGTCGTGAATAACGGCGATGGCTCAGCGGGCATTTGCACCGAACTGCTCGTTCGATACTTTGAGAACTTTATTTCTTCCCAGCTCCTGTTAATAATTAATGTATTCATAATAAGTATAAATTCCCCTTATCTTTAATTGTTATGCGAACCATTACAATAACAATTAATAATAGTGAGATCGGTCTGGTGGCTCAGTGGTTAAGGCATATGACGGGAGATTGATAGGTCCCCGGTTCGAATTCCTGTCTCGGCGGAGATTTTCATAAGCCCTTAAACCAGCACAGCTTGATGTGTAATGTGAAGTACGCGAGAACGCTTCCATGGTTCATATTCCACGTTAAGCTGTAGGTCCTCTCTTGGACTAACAACATTGTACTCCTCTAAAGCAAATTCAAACCAAACAAAGGCTTAACGTGGTCCAAGTTAGTCCAATCAACATACACACACACAAATTAGGGAGTGTAACAATATGTGGCTAGTAGCAACTGGCGCGGCCGCATTGTATCCAGTCGCGTCTGAGAGGCTAGGTTCTACATTATGGAGAGGTAGTTATTGAACGGAGTGCTGGAAAAAATATTTAAATGTTGATTTGGGTAACGGTTACAGTATTAAATAAATCAAGTGATTCTTTCTTTTGGAACAGTGATTTTCAATTCGATGCTAACAATAATTCCGTTCTTACGTAAGATCGAAGTTCCTCTCGGCGATCGGAAACTCTGTCGCCATGTTCTGGTGAAGTTCCAGATGCGGCCTTTTTTTTATCTATCATTCCTTTGGCTGAGGGCCAAAGGCGGGCTGTTAGAGAGCAGTGGCTCTTTTCAGCCATCGGGAATGGAATTTTTTGGGGTTTTAAACTTTATTTGACTCGTCATGGGTTACAAATGTATTTCTGTGGACGCTAAATCCTTGATTTCATTAATCCCTCTGGGGGATCATGACTGTTAGTAGTTCTGTCATCAGTTGGTGCAGCTTGGTCATCTGTTCTCGTCGATTCCCTTCTATCCAATCTTGGAGTCGGCTACACCCTTTCTCTTGGCAGGCGTTGTAGCTCCTTATGGACGGGTCTGGTGCGTGTTGTTGCGTTGAGTGATGAAGGGAGATAGTTGGTCTTCTGTCTGCCTGCTGCATGGAGTTTCTCTCTTTCTCCCCTTGACGAGAGAGTTTCTCTTCTCGTCGGTTTGTTCCGCTTGGCTGGCAGATCATCAGTCTTGGCATTGTTGGTTTGTCGCCTTCCGTAAGTTTGACAGGACAGCCTTCATATGCCGCCAAATGAGGCCCTTAGCAGTTGGCACATGTTGGGGTGTCTGTCCTCGAGCGTCTACAGTCCTTGACATTGTGGCTCCCGCCACAGCGGACACAACGCTCTGCAGAGCGGCAGTCTGTGGCGTTGTGCCAGAATTTCTGGCACCTGTAGCACTGGTGTACGCTTTTGTAGTCTTCTATCTGCCTCTGGTTCTTCTTTTTTCTGCTTGCTTCCTTGGCACCTCTTTTTCCCTAGGAGCTGGTTGATGATCTTGGCCCGCCTGATCGAGTGGTTTTACTTGGCGGCTGTTGCTTCTGGTACAGGTTGTCTCCGTTCTGAAGCACCCTGATGGCCGCTTCCATGTCACTTCGGCGTATGTAGAGGTAGTCCCATTTGCCTCTGTCCTCTTCGGTAGCTGGTTCTTCCTCCATGCTTGTGTCCGGGCGGGTCGACTTCTCCGTCTCTGGACATGGTATTGTTAATAGGTTGCATCTGAGGTCCATCTTTGCAGAAGGGGCTGCTTGCATATTCAGTCTTGGCGATGACCCTTCTATTGTTGTGCTTGGCATTGAGGGTGCTGTTGAAACTGAGGCTGGCGTTGATGGTGGTGAGAAGTTGCGCTGTAGTATCTCCAGATACTCATTCTCGCGGAAGTTCCGGAAGTCAGGGATCTTTATAGCATCAGAGGTGGCCGCGCACGTAGCTGATTAGCTGATTCGGTCGACGCCTGGGCGATGGAGTTGGGGTAGCGCCGGTAGGTGCCAGGTGCGGGCTCTTTTGGTTAGCGCCCGCCGTCTCGCGCATACCTCGCCACGCTGGCGACGTACTGCATCAATGACTGGCGTCCAAGATTCGTTTAGCTGGGACCCAGAGTCCTGCTTGACAAGATATTGGCGCGAACCAGAAACTTCTGGGACAGTATTCTAACTGAAGCAGTTGAAGTCCTCATCACGCCCAATCTTGACAACCAGGACTCCGGGTACCAACTAAGCGAAGCTTGGGCGCCAGTCGTTGATGCAGTAGGCCGCCAGAGTGGTGAGGTATGCGCTGCACGGCGGGTGCAAACCAACTGACCACCTACCGGCGCTACCCCCACTCCACAACCCAGGCGTCAACCGAATCAGCTACGCGCACGTCTACCTCGCGCGCATTCAACTATAAGAATCCCAGCCTTCCGCCGCATCCGGCACGTCACCAGAGCCTCCGATCGCCGAAATATCGTCTGAAAACATCCTGCTCACCCGGTGTGGAAATATAAGTTTTTAATTAATTAGGATTCTGAGTAAGCTGTGAATTGATTTTATGCACTGTCACAACTTATTGTCTTTATGATCTGACCTTGCTTTTCGGCAAATCGGTACTTCCTTAATTAAAGGAAATTATTCAGGAATAATCCTAGACGGTCGCCTGGTGAGGTGGAGGGTGGAATTGTTCTACCAATACTTTTTAACTGCACGAAGCACACACAAAAGTATATAGAACACTAAACACTATTTATTGCACAAAGTTTATCAGCTACACCCCGACCACCATACCATATTTATTTAGTTTGTCATCAATAGGTATCAATGACTACCCTGAATAATAGTTCATGAAGATTGTTCGTAGAGAGTGTAAGCTTTCATTAATCTT
Organism: Vandiemenella viatica; assembly: GCA_031002005.1. NCBI lineage: Eukaryota > Metazoa > Arthropoda > Insecta > Orthoptera > Morabidae > Vandiemenella > Vandiemenella viatica. The sequence goes on along the minus strand of CM061920.1, from coordinate 36,975,781 downwards.
CCACAAATAGCACAACACTGTATTTCTTCATATAGCAGTGATCGACATACACAAGTAACAGCCTTTAAACGTTCATAGTATCCAAGAAAAGCTACTGGCTTATCCAACCGTACGAAACGTCGGCCAGTGTTAGTTATACCGACGAGGAAGACCGTGATTTTGTATCCACGATGACTGCGGCTTTTAACACCACCATTCTCACAACAGTCAGACTGGCTAATCACTTTACCTTCAAGGGACTGGCTACAGACAGCGCAGCGAAAACGACAGCCAGCACTCAACCGACGCGGTAGCGCGACCGAAACTTCTCTTAACACGAGAATACTTCAGTGTTCCGTGCAACCATGTTTACCCACGCTCTCGCTTAATGTAACTCGCGCCATAGTTCGGCGACACTCTTCTCGATCGTCGGGGTCGATAGTCGACCTCACACTCGTTGATCGACTTTACATACAGATTGGAAGGTACGATAATCTATTGTAATGCGACACCGGGTAGTCACCCGAAAAGGCTATATTAATTCCCATCTGTTTCTGCTGATCTTAATTTATTAACAGCATTTTAATTTAAAACTAAATGAGCCGCTGCTTGAATGTGTTCGTGGTAAGATGGGCTTCCTCGTCCACAACACGCTGCATTTTCGTATAGTATGGAAATGTTTTTAACCTATGTAATTCTTCTGGAGCTGACCTGCCGATTGTCGGTTGCTAATTATCCATAATAATTAGAGGAATGCTCACAGGGTCGAATTACGAGCTTCAAAATAATTCCAGTCCTTGAATGTTTTGTGATACTACTGTAAAATTCTCATTATTATCATATATAACCACATTTTATAAAAACTAAAAACCGGGAACAAATTAAATTCAGTAAAAATTTCTCTAAACTGACGCGACACTGTGACTCAGTGCACTGCGGCAACACGAACTGGATCGGGAAGGTACAACGGACCGGGCACGAGCCCAGGTCTCCACGTGCTGGCCGCCCTCACTGTGGTTTTGCAGATGGCTTTCCTCGGTCCAATATCCGCTTCATAAACCACTCATACAACATAGTAACATATTTCACAGACATGTGGCACCACTTCACTTCCCCCATTAGTACATAGTACGACCTGGCAGTAGGTATAAAATGCTTGGCATCAGTAAGGGCATGCGGACGTAAAACCAAAGCTCCAAATTTGACCATCCCAATGAGGAATAAAACTAATCAAAAGGGGCGTGCCACAAAATGTTGGGGACAAAGTGGTGAAGAAAAAGAAATGTGTTTCAAAATAAATTCGTAATATTGGTATTCTACAGCAAGCAAACTGAGATAATTGAGATTGGCCATACGGATAACAGTGGCAAGAGTGTTTGGCGATCAGTACTACAGGGAGGACATAGCACTGCAGCAGCGGGCAGGCATTCAGGATATTTCTTTAGTCACGCAAGTGAATACCTGTGTAGACTGCGGCCTTGCGTGTCGGCAACTGATATACCCATTCTTATACTATCAGTATCCCTTAATGTTTTTACGAGTACCTATGAAATGAAGTTACTCGCAAGGGCAAATTAACCTACTAATTTAGTTGTCTCATAGTCAAGAAAGTCTCAAGTACAAATCCAATGGAGTCACTACTCTGAAATAACAGGAAGTATAAGTTTCAATTCCAAATAATTTAAATTTTTATAACACTGTACGATCCATTTGGTACGTATTCCGGCGAGAGGCAACTTAGATTGAAATGGATACCAATTTTTTGAGACTTTTATCTTAATTTCACATCAAAATGGAACACACCCTATGTTACTCCTGGGACGATGCGCTGCGCACAGTTCGAAACTCCATCATAATCCGACCAGCGTTTTCTTTGTGTGAATCGCGTTGAATTAAACAAAACAAACACAAATATATTTCCTTATTTCTCATTCCATATGCCGTTCCTCACTATAGTGCTGGTACGCTGCACTGTACAGTGTTTGACACCGTATGAGAATCCATGGTTCAATTTATTTTGGATCAGTCTCGCTCAGCGAAACAGAATTTATTTCTCGCAGTCAAACTGTTTGCAGCAAACTATATAATAAAAAACACTACTGTTGGGCGTTCACCGAGATGGGAGGAGGCCAATATTGGCCTCCTACCTATCATTCGGGAGGACCGGGGTTAAACTCGGTTCGGCCATCCTGTCTGAGGTTTTCCGTGGTTTCCCTCAGACACTTAGGCGAATGCTGGGATGGTTCCCTACAAGGCCACGGCCGACCTTCCATCCCCCTTCCCTCCCCGTAGTAGTAGATTGGCTGAAAAGAGTCCCCTATGACTCTCCAGCAGCCCGCCTCCCAGCCTTCTGCTGGGAGGAATGAAATGTAAAAAAAAAAAAAAAAAAAAAAAAAAAAAAAATATTGGGCGTTGTGCATTTTTAATAAATTTAATACAAGAGACTGTATCTGTCGAATTGTGGAACTAATTAACTGCCAGTATCGGAAGTGTGTCCTCTAGTCCACTTATTTCCTTCAGAGACATAATAATTAATTAATTAATTAGAAGGTGTAACCTGGGGGGGGGGGGGAACAGTCATGCGCAGACCGACATCAAATTTCTTGTTCTTGGAGTGAGTGTTGCGGGTGCATTTAAGAATACGGTCGCGTCCTGTATTGTGATCGTGATTTTCTTTATAACTTGGTGTAAATTGTGTTAACACGGCTGTATGTACTGTTGCGGGCTTTACAACTTACTGCAAAAAAACTAAAGGTATTCGTATCACTTATCATTTCTTTGCAAAGGACCTACGGCTTAGGAAAATATGGCAATTACATTACTAGCTATTTCCAAAAAGTGTTATTTGTTTTTCAGAAATAAGCTTCATTTTCCATTTCCAGATTTGCCAACTTTGAAACGGAGTACCTCCCGTTCTTTTCGTTGTCTGACAGGTGTGCAGCAAGGCGTAATACGGCTAGTGAAAGATCAGGCATTGACCTTTTCCGATGCTGAATGTGTGTCTTGTCATTTGACGAAATGAATGTTTACAACCAGAGAGAATATCGTATTATAGTGCCACACAGTAATGTACAGTTTGTTATAATCCGTGGTCATTTCAGTGTCTGTAAACAGCACATATACTACGAATTCGACGTTAAGATTACAGTGGCATTGATGAAATCAATTATGTTATGAAATCAATGCTGTTGCTGCTTTTGCTGATCTCGGCACAAAGAATCGCTGTGTTTGGAAGAACGTAAGCAATACAAATACATGCTTCCAAAATCCCAGAAATACTGATAAAAAAATATGGATGTTTTCAGATGTTCCTCATCTGTATAAACTTCTAAGGAATCATTTTATTGATGATGGGCTTATTCATCAGAGTGGAACAAAAGTTGTGAAAGCAGTGGCTGGAAAATTAATTAATTTATATAATGGTGAATTGAAAGCATGCCCCAAGCTTACGCAGTTACACTTGTAAGTTAAAGGAAGGGAGCTCCACAGGGTATATTTGGCATTGGAATTGTTTTCTAACACCACACCACAAGCAATACGCTATTTCATGCCAGAAGAAGAACACATTGCTAATTTTTTTTTCAGCTTGCAACGACACATTCGATATTATGAACAGCAGAGTAAATTTTGACCACAAGCCGTTAGCATGTGGGTATGGTGTTCACTATGATTTTCAAAAAAGAATTTTGAGACAGATGTATGAATGCTGTTAAAAAATCATAGTTGGTAGATCAAAACAGCTACTTCATTTTCCAAAATGGATTTATGACAACCATTCGATCCGTTTTCGTCTATACTCCGATCTCCAGAGCTTAAAAGTAAAATACATTTGGGAAAAATTGTAACTGACATTCCCCGATCAAGTGAAACCTCCGTAGTTATGAATGAAAGTCAGGTTATTTAGACATCTCAACTTCTACATGGGATATTACCTGATATGTCTGAACCACTGACTCAGAATGAAGGTGATTCCAACCGTCAAGATGTTAATATTTCATTTGAAGCTGATACCGATCAGTCTTCGTTTACAGAAGGGCCTGACTGCTCCATGGAAGGTGTTCGCTATCTTGCTGGTTGCATCACCCACCGCGAAAGAAAATGCAATGCCACAATGGCAATAGCTACGTAGCTAATGTGTCCACCTACATCTGCATCAACATGTGAAGGATGGATTAAAGCACTATCTCGGGGAAGTCTTATTGTGCCATCCGGTGACTGGTTAAATTAAGTTTCACAATTTAAACTAATTTTTATGGATGTGAATGGTTGTGATTTTATATCGAAATATAAGAATATTGTTAAAACAATTTGTGTCAAAATAATTGACGAATATCTAGAGATACCAGAGGAAGTGATAAAAATCTACGTGAGGACAATATTCGTTTATGCCATAAATCTAAACTGAAAATGGAAAAGGTGGCCGCGGCACTTAGGAGGGAATCTTGTTAGTTCCTCGCATTGTCCGTTCCAAATACGGATAAAAAAACTAACACAAGAAGATATGTGTTTACTTTCAAATAATTAAACATTTTAGTTGAATTAATTGCTTTGGCATAAGTAAAATGCGTAGTTTTGAACAGCAGCGTGCTTCGCTCATTTGCCGCTTGTGTTTGCTCCTACAGTGACGTCATTTTCAACAGCCAATCGCCGCTCGTTTTATCTCGGGCCCTACCTTTAATAGAATTACCTTGGGTGAAACTATTCAACATATGGTAAAAAAATCTTTGGTTCTATTGTTCTGAATTCTTTATTAAGTGAGTTTAAATTGAAAGTGGTGGGAGGAATTTTTGCTATCAGGACATGGCCGGCTAAATAGTTGAGGTAGTACTGCTTAATCACTTATCACCAGACTGCAGTCCAAAGTTTTTCTGCATGTGATGACACTAACATTTAATACTTTCTCCATCCATGGTATTTTGTTCGTATATTAATGGCAGCCAATAGTTTAGCCGGAAAGCTCTTGCCTATTGACTGAATGATAAGCCATCATATTTCATCACATCTTAAGATATTTCCTTGAAATTCAACGTTATGAACACCTTCGTAGTCACTTAGCGTACTAGAAAAATGAATAGAAAAAAAGACTTGTACGTACTGAACCACCCTCCTTCAATTTACTCCTGAGTTATGAAAGGGGTTGTGAACGTCTACTTTCGCGAACTCAGAAAGCAGCAAAGTTGTAATACTAACCACACTACGCTCGGACGCCATATTCGATCAAACCACTGTGGTGGTGGGACAAAGCATCCTTTCACGCACGGGAACAGACTATGCTATAAACCAGACACAAAATGTACTCAGTAGAACAAACCCTGGTCAATGATAGAGAATGAAGAGGGAACGGACGCGATGACTAAACTTCCTTCAGTACATAGCACGTGGTATCGATAGTCGATCCAACTGGTCCACCTTACTGAATGTAATGTACCTGATCAGCCAAAACACCTATTTTCTTGTTATCTACTGTGTTCTTCAAGAACTTAAAAAGATAACGTGAGACTTCCGTCGACCCCCTCCCCCTTGGTGAGATTTCGCCGCACCCCCTCCCCCTCTATTTCACCTCACATAATTAATGAACATCCCCTTAAGGTAAATGACAGAATTCTATCTGTTCAACGAATTATCACGTATAAAGACTTTCTGGGGCAGTAGGGTAACCATAAAACGCCCTTACCAATCATTTCATTGCTCTACATAAAGACTCAATTACAGTCGGTGCTTCGGCGTTGTTTGATTAGCTAGCCGGCATAATCATATTTTATTTTATCCGATTTCGAGGCGAAAATGATTTTATAGTACAGTATGAATGGAAAAATTGTAATTTTATATTTATTGCAACTCTGATAGAATTTAAGATTTATTTCATATTTCAGCATTGGGTAATGGGCTAAGTAAATATTTCTGAAATTTTAAAGGGAAAGCCCAACATTGTGATTACAGTCATTTTGAACAAGTGTGTGTACATATTCAATTGTGTTTGTTTGACATATCACCTTTCTAATATGGGGATTAAATGCAGCTTGTTACCTTGTTAGAGATCTTTCATTTCTCCATCCCGTGCAGTAAAATTAACTAGCATAAGAATTTCAATAATCAAGTTAAACAACGGTTTCACTATGGATCACAGCTACCAAAAAGACTATACATACCACACACAGCTCGTGCAAATCCTACTATACACACATACAACAATACAATTACTCATACATACATAAAATTAATTAAACAGACAAAATTACAACGGTAATAGTAGCTATGATAAAAATGAATGGTGGGGTGTGATACTGTCAGCCGATCTACAGTAGTTGAGAGCAGACAGGATGGCTGTTGGACGTAGTCTGTATTACGACTCTACTGGGGCTGATTGAGGCCCACCCGCCCCTCAGAGAGGCCAGTAATTGGCAGACTGAGCTCTCGTTCACTCACTGGCCGACGGCTCCCGTTGCGGTTGTAATGGGAAAAAGAAGAAAAGCGGCGTTCAGGCTTTCTGCGAAACTAGAGCTATACTGGTGAACTATCAGATTCACAAGAAAGATGTAAGGTATTAAAAACTGATTCTTTTTAGCTTTTGCTAGTAATTTCATAATTGTTCAAAATGCAATAGCTGTATTTACGTACGCTATGTTGCCAGTATGTTCGATAGAACCCTTCCTGGTGGGTGAGTCGTAACGCTCGGGCCTCACATTTCAGAAGACGTGGGTTCAAATCGCAGTCCCACCATTTAGATTTAGGTTTACCATGATTTCTCCAAATCACTGCAGGCGGATATTGTTCCTTCAGAAGGCTATGGCGGTATTCCTCGCCACTCCTCCTTTCCAGTCCTTTCTCGCCTTTAACGGCCACGACGTAGATGATGCATAAAACTCAATTTTTTTTAAGAAAAAATCGGCGATTAATCACAGTTTTCTTCTAAACGCTTCACTCAATGTTAACTGGCCCTTTTTTTTACATAGGGTTCTACAATCAACATTAACTTCCTTAGTTAAAACAGTATTAAGTCCGTGTCGGTTCAGTCTCTTCATTATTCTCTAGCTTTTTCTTTACTTCCTCCATCTGCTGGTAGTGGTTCCAGCGCTCTCTTACATTGGTCTTGGGAGCTGGTTAAACAGCTAACAGTTAGTTCGAACATAGGGGCGTTGTAAATTTTTGTTTTGTAGGACAGGAGTGGCACAGTTACACAATTCCTACTCGTCATACTGCGTACGAAAGGACTGTGTTAAATCAAACATTTCTCCACAGAATGTTTTAACGGTCCGCAAAGTGTTGTAAAAAAAAACGGTTTTTTTCTGACTTGAAAAAAAAACATGTTTTTTTCTGGAACATGTTTTTGTATATATATATAACTACTAAATTTCAAATTTTTAGGGCATTTATCGTTTAATATGACTGTTTTAGAGTTTATACTAAGTACTTATCTTACTTTTAAATCTACTATATTTTTCTGGTTAAGTAGAAAAAAAATTACAAAAATATTGGCAACATTGACTGAAGTTTTCTTCTAAGAATGGGGATTTCCCAAAAAGGCTAGGTTGCGTGAGAAGGAATCCCCGTTCCCCATTGTTTGGATTGATACTCGCTATTTGAACTAGTGCTGCCAGGCCCTACAAATTTATCTGTAGACCTACGAATCTTTTCAAAAAATTAGGAATTTTAAATTTATCTACGGGTTTTTGCCTCTTTTTATTACTTATTGTGCTTTCCTTAAATTCGTATACTTGTTAAACTCGCAGCATATAGTGATACTGAGTCATTGTCAGTAATTATGAATCATTTCCTTGCAACCATTGGCGTAAACCAACGATTGAAAACAAATAAAGCTCCAGTTTTGTATAATAATAGATTTAAATTCAAACTTGAAAGACCGTAATACAGAACTATCGGCACAGTCATTATGCACATTGTGTACTTTGCTCACAATTTAAAATTGCAATTTAAAAAGCTTTTGTATACAACACAACCAGTAAAAGAAAACGTAACTATTTCTGAAGTTACGGATCTAGAGGAGACAGAAGAAGAAACAGAAAAATCCGACTCCAACCGAACTAGTGTTGGTATTACTGATACTAGTGAATGTGTTACTGACATAGACGATGAATAAAAAATTATGTTTCCTATATAGATACATTTATGAATCATTATGTAAGACATTATATGATTTAGTGAGATTTAAAACACACATGTAAAACGTAAGTTCCATAAATAAAACTATAATTTATCAAACATATTGTTTTCTGAAAAAAAAATTAGAAAAAAAACAAGGGTGCTAGGTTTTTTTAATGGTTTTTTCACAAATTTGAAAAAAAAACATTTTTTATTCAATTTGCAACACTAGGTCCGCACCTTGCTGATCATGGTTGTGGGAGATGATAACACGTTGCTTTATTTCCGAGTTGCACCATCTGCTTTCATCATTTTTCTTCTTTGTTTTAACACAGTATGGTTGTACTTATATTTTTAACGCTTTCTTTACGTCATCACTCATCCTCTCCCATAATGGTAATCTTTCCTCCACGTGATGGAAGACGGGGCAACGTCATGAAGTAGAGAATTGAGGCATCACAACAGTATTTATGAACATACTACTGGAAATCTGAAAAAAATATGGATGACGAGGGTCTGATGAAGCTACAAAAGCAGATAGTGGTTACGGAGACTGATTTAAATCAGGGAACGTACTTCTGGAATATGACTGGCTTCCATATGTTATATGAGTTTATGTGGCTGGCCAGCCACCTGTATGCCTGCAGGTATCTGTCCCCCTCCCCTCGTCTGGCCTGATGAATGCTCGACGCCTCTGTTAATAACTCTGCGGTCGCAGTTCGATTGCACTTTAATTGCATGACTGTGAGTGTGGATCACCCATGATGCACCTCTCCGCCTCCTGGAGGTCCAAATACACTGGATCTGTCCCTCGTCTATCACCTCTTTCGACATACTGTATACGAAAGGCTCTTTGCTACTTCCATACTGAAGTAATTTTTGTATAAATTTTCACAAACGAATTGATGAATTTGAATTGCTGCGACTATTGTGTGCAAGATCCAAGTAGACAGGAAATATAGTTGTTTGGATCGTTCTGCACACTGAAACAGCGTCTGAAATTTGTATATTAATCCTCGTCTGGAAATTCACATTTTTGCTAACCCTTAGGAATTACTTTATTCTCAAAACATTTCTGTGTAATTTTAAGGAATTTCGTACCTGTCAATCCCAATAAACATACATTACACTAGCGTTTGCCCGCGCGGTGTTTGATTTGCGTAGTAATGCGTTTACTTGTGTTTCTCATCTGGCGGTGATGAGTAAAAGTTCATAGTGAATTATCTTCCAATCCTTTACCGAAAATTAAATTCCATAATTTCATTATTATTATTGGAGTGTTAATCTTTAAAAAGGTGCATTCATAAATGTTTTCCGTGTAAAGACTGTATTTGAGTAAACTGAAGAAATAAATAACCATAGTTACTTAATCAGGAAACAGTATTAACTGAATCCTATTGGAGGAGTGTTGTAACATGATCATTGGTGGGTATCACGTTGAGAAGTGTTCATATGAGATTTGTGACGACGATCTACTACTACGGAACTATCATTAGTATGGAATTATCATTTCTTGCTCCTTTTCTTGGTCAAGTAGAGTCATTAGATTTTACGCATAAACTAGACCATAACCTTTCAAACTCCGAAATCCCATTGATATTTCTTCTGCAGTTGCAAGGGGAATTTGTCTTAACAGGGGTGAAGGGGAGAGTCGTCGTAGTTTTGTAAACCAAAAGTAAAAATTTTTCTCACTTATTTTAAAGTTCCTTCGAGGTAAGATAAAAACTGGATTTGTGTTTGACCACACCAACTTTAAATCAAATTTTAAATTTCAAGTTAGAATTTTTCATTCATTGATTGTCCTACCGAAGCCGGTAAAACGCCAGTAAACAGGAAATTTTATGGGTTTCAAAAGTCAACTTTGGCGGATTTCCCTGTCGGTTTAGAGATATTTGCAAAAACTAAGCCATTGCTTGTATAATGTTTCCTTAAGGGGTAAAGGACGAGAGATGTGAATTTTTGTAAACCAAATGTCTCTTTATTTTAAAGTATACGTTTGTAAATATTTTTTAGATTGGATAAAAACTGTGGATTTTCATAAAGAACATACAAATATTCATACACACATCCATTTTTATATAGAGAAAGACAGTTAAACACTGATATACAAACAAAGGCATTCAAGAAAAGTAGTACACAAAAAATTAACATTCACGTTATTGGAATCGATTTTCACTAAAACATTAATGCATATTAATCTATTTATTTATATTCGCCATTCATTCGACATGGCAGCCATTTAGTAAAATTAGTAAACACGTCTGCTACTGATTACGAATTTTTACCTTGTGTTAGAAATTAATTACATAAGGGGAACAGTAATCCTTTCACTCCCACAACAACAACACGCTTCACTCGGATTATACATCGCTGAGGTGCAGTTCATATTGCTTTTTCCTCAAAAGTTTTTAAGATGGAAAAGAATAAGTCATTGTATTAAAGGTGTTGCCGTCCAGGCTTTATAGCCTCCAGCAGCCAGTGTGCGATTATTATCGGTGCAGAATTTGTCGACGCGCTGCCCCCGCGATAATGAGTGTGGGGCCCTCATATCAGCTGATGTAGAGGCCTGAATCAACAGGTTGGCTGTTGGACGCTCGCCAGAGCGTGGGCTCTCCAGCGTTTAACTGCTGCTACAGGATAAAACATAAAACTCAGGGCTCGCAGCTGTCCACATTCTTTTTGTCTCCGCAATATTCCGCCTCATTTTCAGTCGTGATTTTTTTTTAAAACTAACGGCTGTATTCAGAAACATGAAAACTCATTATTCGTAACGTTACTGACGAAATAGAAAAAAACTTAAACTAAGTTTTTCTACCGGTGTTTCACTTTTATGACTTTTTAAGTTGGAAATTCGGCTGATAAATTTCAGAATAATGTCCTGTCTATATGCTTGCTTCTTCTTCCAGATAATGAAGAAAAGTCGTACACAACGTGAGAATTATAGACACGTTCAGAAACCACTATGCGTATGTCATTCAAAAATGTATCATTATTTAGTATCAAACTGTGTATTCCATCTTCGTATGTATATGGATAAAAGTTATCGCAAAACATATCCCGCGAAAAGTGTGCAACTACACTTGATTGTTACATTGGCAAATTTACTTATATACAAACCAAGAAAAAACCTGAACCGCAAATCCACTACCATAAAAACCACAAAAATAACATTCTGCGCCACCGAAAAATAATGGATATAATAGATTATATTTTCCATAATATAGCAAGATTTAATCATTGCTTAAGCATAGTATACCTATCATACAATCTATTATTCTTAATTATTATTTTTTCCAGATATAACTAATGTAATGTAAAACTGTTCAGCTGATCTTATCTTACAGCTTATCACCAGTAAGTGTGGAAGTTATGAACGTATTTCTATACGTAGTATCTACTGATCCGAAATATGAACGTATGCGTTCTGACTAAAAAAGAACGAGAAAATAAATAAAAATTTCTTAGATTCTTCGTGCTAAAATGAGAGTATGTTAGAAAATGAAAGTTTAAATGAACAGGAATAAATTTAACGAGTAATTTTCTTGATGTTGCCGACTATCTCTGAGGTTTTAAAGAACAATTCTGTTTTAAAGTTGTTACTCGTTCTCACCCTTCAGACAGAGCTACCAACTTCTTAAATTATTTATTTTATGTAGTATGAAAGGATACACAGCCTTTTAGTTTTTGAAGAGTTAGTAATTAATGTTTCTTTTTTTATGTTATTTCTGTGGGAATTGTTTATTGATAGTGGTATTTTCGAATCACTATTTGGTCTCTGATTAATGTAAACTGATTATATGTGTATGTTGTTAAAAGTGCTCTATATCGGGTTATTATTATTTCTTAAGTATTGTGTAAAAGAAATTCCTAGCATCGTTATTTCCAGATGAACAAAGTACGTACATGAAAATCTCTGGACAGTACAGAAAGAAGATCTTTGGGCAAGAAGAGAAGAGATGAAAGCGGTATGCAGAGAGGTACGCTGGGAAAATAACTGCGAGTTGTATCTGTACACAGAAGGATGCAATTATTAATGTAAATTAAAATAATAAAAAGCCAAGTGGATGTTTTGATGGTTATTTTTATTCTTTTGGTGGAATAAAAGAGAAGTATTGCCACTTTATACTACCAAGAAGGTTAGTAAAAAGTACAAAGATTATACGTGGCGTTCCGTGACAGACGAGATGCCATATTATAGTAAGTAAAGAAGAAGGAGCACAAATATTATAAGTAGCTAAATGAAAAATTTTAGTTAAATTTGAAGACATCTGTGAATAGTTCAGAAAATCATGATTGATTGCAATTTCCTTTTAATTATCCCCGTAGACAGTACGCCAAGCGTGGAGCATGTCGTAAACAGAACACACAACATATACACTATACAGACAGGGACGATTCGTCGAGAGCGAGGGATCGATAGCGGCGAAAAACACGTGAGGGGAGTGTAGATAACGAGACACAACTGGAACGGAGAAAAAAAATGTTCTTTCACAGTGTAGTTTGTTCTGAAACTATTGAAAACATCTTAAATCGCGGTAAATAAATACGGGTTCGTAAACAAATACTCGCAGAGAAATTGTACTTGCGATATTCAATAACCAGAAATTCGCGTTGCATGCTACATACGAAGCTGTCAATTCGAAGTGATTGAACCGGGAACGAGTGTGTTTCGATTCTTATGAAAGAAACGTATTATATTGAGACAATTATGAATACTATATAATGTGCGTATGTAAGCGATAAGTTAATATCTCTATTTTCTGATACTACATTGATTATAAAAGCAGTGTAATCTTACTTCAACTGTCAGTAAACTAAAGTGGATGGAACTGATCGAATGGACGTTGTAGTTTCTAAATTTTATGGATCACATTAGGCTTTAATGACCACCAGTTTATGGAATGGGAATTTTTGGAAAAGTGCAGAATATCAGTGGCATTCACAGTCAACTAAAGTACACCGTACAGTATTTTTAAATCTCCATTTTACAACCATAATAAAGCAATACGTATTTTGTATTCAATTAATCAGAAATTGTATTTTATGATTTGAATACCGAATTTTTATACTGTGGGAGATACTATTGATTAATTTCAAGCAGACGCCATAGAGGTTAATTCCCTTCCAGCTATTGAGAGGGTCCAAAGAAACACTATACCAAATAATCTTTTAGTGATGTAGTTCAGTATCAAAGTCTGTTTATTTGTTTTCATCTAGTAAGATCTTTTAATTAGCAGGATTTAAAAAAAAGCAATGTAGTTATGAAGTAATTTACACGTACCACCAATAAGTATTTTTATTCTGCCAGAAAGATATTGAAGTAAATTTAAAGTAAGTGGATTGTAGGAAGCGACGCAAGGTATTTGCCCAAGTTGCACTAAGTCCGGTAGTTGCACTGTATCCTGTAGTTTCCGCAGTTTTATGCAAATTTGGAACTGTTAATCTATTATAAAGATTTCGTATAGTGCAACCAAACAGATTACAAGCAGAAATGTTAAGAAGAAATACCACGACCTCTAAGCACTGCAGCTCTATGAATAAACGAAAACATGTTACCGCACGCAAACTATGTACTAAATCAATGCAATGTTGTTGGAATGGCGTTATTGATTAATAACTAGCAGAGTTGCCAGTATTATCTAGTTTGATATTATTAATTTAATTGAAATGGAGCTCACGTTCCAGTGACAATTCCCCTAGTCATCTAATTACCCCTTTTTATGTTGTCCCCCATTTACTATTCCGATTTACAAATTTTAAATTCCATAAGCGTTTTTGGTAAATTATTCATCACTTCACTTGGTAATTTCTTCCAATCCCTGACACCCTACTCCCTTGTGCATGAATTCGAGCGCAAGTTTGTGGTCTTGGTCGCCTTCCCCCTTCCATGCACTCATATGCCCTGTACATATTCACAGTAAATACTGAATTTCATAACAGAGGTCAGTTTTTTGCACTAATGAATAAAATTTCATGTCTGTCGTTCCATTTTCTATACGTATTTAAACGGCTAACCCACGGTGTAGCAGAAAAGAGAGGAGTTGCGATTAATTAATTCCTTCAATATTTTTAGCCATCCTATCTGGAACATGAGTACCAAGGTTCATCAAAATAACCACAGCAATTCTTTCAGCAATCGAAACAATGATTTTTTTTTTTTCAAGAAATGTGGTAAAGGCAAAATTGTTTAACAGTAAATTAAAAAATACTGGAAATGCCAACACTAAAGGTTTTAAACAGCTCACTTTCATGTTCAAACCCATCAGATCTGCATTACTTACTATGGAAGGGATGACCATGACCACAAGCTGGCACTCGATTTCAGGCACAAGGGTGTGGGAAGATTTTCTTTCGTAGGAAAGGGGATCAGGGATTGGAATAAGTTACCAAGAGAATTGACGATAATTTGCCAAAAATGGTGAAATAATTTTAAGTTGAATTTTGTAGAGGCCAAAACTAAGTGAGAACAGGAAGGGGGAAAATGGGTGTGTAGGGGAATTGCCACCGGAGTATGCACTCCATCGCAATTAAATTAAATTAAATTTCACTTCCAAACGACAGTGATTGTAGCTGAGCGGCCTCGGAGCCTACTTTCAAGAAGCAACGTAGTTCTCGGAAGGTTCTACACTAAAGGTTTTAAACAGTTCACTTTCATGTTCAAACCCATCAAATATGCATCACTTCTATCAACAGTGAATATGATTTCACTTTCAAACATCAAAGATTGTAGGTGTGTGGCCTGATATAGTAGTTCCAAGAAGCAAAGAACATATCGAATGGTTGTTTCATTATATTATTAAAATTAATTTTCATATTCTCCACTTTCCTCTTCATATTCCGTATGGCCATCTAGGGGAGTGTAAAGACAAAAAACAAAATTTAAGGAAGGAAACGTTAGATGCGATAATATGACTATTATTTTTTTACGAAACATGATGTATGCATCTAGTTGCTTTTTCATCTCTGGTGTTTCACGCAAAACTTTCAGATTTTCACTTACCGTTCCGGCGTTATGTTACGTTGAAGCATAAGACATACCAAACGATTCAGTTGAGATTCTAATCCTTAAAACGGTGAAGATTCCATCGAAATCTGCGGAGTAAATATAACCAATAAACCCGGTTTTCGTTCTGTAGGTATAGATTGATGATGTGTAATGCTGCTAAATACAAACTTTCGGTTATGGAAATTTAATTTTTATTGGAGTTATTTTATTATTGTAAATTACCATTAACGAATAAGCAAATAATTAATTCTCTATCGTTCTTAGCTGTATGAGAACTATGTTAGTGCCAAGTTTCATGTGAAATGTTCCGCAGCATTTAAAGAAAAATTCACGTATGAAAGAAATAAATGAAAATTATTCAAATAGACAGAGAAGTATAATTTTAACGAGGTCTTGTTCCGGAACTACGCATCTAAACAGTAATACCTAAGTCGCTTTAAACTAGATATAAATTGTTCAGATCTTAGAGTCAAATACAGATCAAATTCGTATTTAATCCGTATCAAATCACGCAGTCATCAGCTTTTGACCATAAAAACTCCATTTCGTGTACCCAAAATCTCATTCTTTGTTACATTCTGTTTAATTCATTTTTGGTTTAATCTATCATATGAGGTTCAAAGTGGAGAAATAGATCAGATCACGCAATGACCCAAAAATACTCATTTTTGTCCCTAAAAGTCATTTTTGTTGTTCTTATACTCTATGTATGCATGTTTGTTTCAAATCGACACTAAGAGTTACGCCTATTTTTTTAGTTTTTTGTATAGTACTAATTGTAGTCTCGCGATCATACCAAAAACATTGTCTCAGATATATATTTGCTGTCATTAGTCTCTCGACTGTTTTGATGCAATCCTCCTTCGTATCTTGAGCCAACCTCTTCATCCCAACATACCCCTCACAAACCTCTCCCTCAGTTATCAGATTAGTATATTCCTATCTCTGTAATCCATTACATTTTCTACCTTCGACTGTTCCCTCCATTAACAAAAATAGCAATCCTGCGTGTCTCAAAATATGACCTAACATCCTGTCTCTTCTTTCTATAGCACACTGTAACGAACTTATTTCCTCACCCATCATCTTCAAAACTCGTTTATTTCGTACTTTAACTGTCCACTTAATTTTCAGCATCCTTCAATAGCACCACATTTCAAATGCTTCAATTTTCCTTCTTTCTGGTATTCCTAAAGTCCATGCTTGGAACCATAAAGTGCTGTGCTCCACACATAGAGTTTTAAAAAGATCTTTTTAAGTCCTAGATCAATATTTAAAACTGAGATATTTCTCGTTTTCATGAAGGAAGGTTCTTTTTATATATATATATATATATATATATATATATATATATATATATATATAAAAAGGAAAAGTTAAACTGGAGAACGTAGTAAAAAAGTTAGATTTGATTCCTATAATTATTAGAATCAGGTCGTAGAGTTTGTTCCTAACGCTCGGTGCAGTCTGCTGTAACCTTGTTAAATATTTTCCTGGTGAGACCGCTTACTACTTGCGCTGCACTAATATCATCTTAAACTGTATACAGGCCAAAGTTGAAGTGTACGGGTCATCCTGGAGCGTGTTCGCTCTGTTTTCGTGGACTTGAAGAGCACTCTGCTAAGTGTTTGTTTTTGCCCCATCTCTCCAGAGGCCAAAGAAAACACTTGTTTGCTCACCGTCCTCGATGTATGCGGGTCAGCAAACCTCGCAGGCGCAACACTTATTTAAACAGACAGTGCTCGCCACACTGTAGTCATATTACTTTCATTACTTTACAAGAAGCTGTTCTGCGCCATCTTAACTTTCTAAATAACATCGTGGTGTACAGTTATAGCAGGAGAGCTGTTAGACATTTTTGAGGCACCGTGAAAATTTCTATAGTGCTTCTTGTGAAACGTCTAAGTACAAAATTGAAGACCTAGCTGATTGGTAATGCGGTATAGTTGAATAATAAACCTTGAAAAATAATTTTTTCTTTCTAAATTGTGTTTCATAAATATCGAAAAAATATATTTGAGGCATACTGAGGTTGGCACAGAATAATATTTTACCTAGAAAAAACAGATTTTTGAAAGAAAATATTATTCCTGAATGGGAGTGAGCGGCCGGCTGCTCGATATACTGCTCACTCACTTTCGGATATAATATTCCCCATCACCTGTCAGGTAAAAAGTCAAACCAACATGACCTGCCTTTTCAAAACATCTTTTTTTCTAGATGCAAATATTATTCCGTGCAAACTTCGGCATGCCTCAAATATAATTTTACGATATTTATTAAGCACAATTTTGAAATAAAATAAAAATTTTCAAGGTTAATAATTCGACTATGCCCCGCCACCCATCAGACATGTCTTTTATTCTGTACTTAGAGATTTCAAAAGAAGTTATATACAAATTTTCAACGCGCCTCAAATACCTACGCAAAATTGTCTGCCAGCTCAACATCACGAAAAACTAGTCTCGTGGCATAATAATGTGTACTTTCTTCTTTCCTCAATGAATCAAACCGAGCGTGGCGGTGTAACGGTTAGCGTTCTTGCCTCGCATTCGGGAGGACGGCGGTTCGAATCCCCGTCCGGGCATCCAGATTTGTGTTTTCCATGGTTTCCATGCTTCCTTCAAAAGGCCAAGGCCAAATTCCTTCCCATTCCCATTCCTTGCCCCCATCCTTCCCACCCATCCTTTCCCGTCTCTAAAGACCTCGCTGTTGAGAGACGTAACGCATTTAAAAAAAAAAAACAATGAATCAAGCAGTACTATATAACCCACATAACATTATCCATATAATGGTACTAGAAAATTTTTTAATATAGTTTCGCTTGCACAAATCGAAATGGTATAAACATAACAGTAGTTAGATTGCACTGTAAACGATTAGAATTTTCACTAACCGATTTATAAATACCTCAGATTTAGTTCCACACACACACACACACACACACACATATATATATATATATATATATATATATATTGGCAATTAATATCTCCATATCATATAGCTCTTACGAATAAAGTTATAGGTGCCCGACATTCATAATATAAGCGACAACTCAGATAACTGTTAACTTCCTGGTTATTTTATTAAGGCTGGAAAATTATTTCTCTACCCACACTTAAAACAATCACAGCAGTATTTTTATAACTTCATGTGTAGTAAATTCACAAAACCACGACAATTATCTACACTTCATAATGAAAATTGTTAAAAAAAAATGTTTCTACATGAAATTTAGTTTAAAAAAATAGTAATTACAGCAACGTAGAACCAGCGGTGGAGCAAGAGACACTGGTTTCATCTAACCGTGAGGACATCGAGCAACAACCAAACTCAACCGAGTTACAGGACAGCAGCCACGACGATCAGAAACGTCCCGCATCAAGAGAATCCCATCAGTAAGAGACAATAATGGCACATGCATGTTCATCGCCAACTCAGCTGCTTGTCACCTGTATGAGCCAAGAAGATCTCGAAGACGTCAAGAAATTCCTAGAAACTAGGAACATAAAATACAGCATGGACTCCCAAGGGAATACTAGGCACACAGCAATGACCATACACGCAGAATCATCTCCAGAACACTCCATCGAAACACCTCAAGACAGAAATTCCACCACACGCCCAGCACCAGGCAGGAGCGTGCCCACAAAAGCCAAGCACATCGACCTGGCCAGCAGCCAAGACACGAACAGGAGCTGACGGAACTTCAAAAATCAACCAAAGAGGAGGGAACCGATGGCAGCGATACAACAATGCTTCCGCTGCCAAGGATTCGGGCACAAGGCCTCGGAATGCAACAAGCAAGTATGTTGCGTCCGCTGCGGCGGGAACCACAGCAACCTGGTATGCTCACGTCCACGAGAAGCAACGCCGAGATGTGCTAACTGCGGTTCTGACCACGCCGCTAGCTATGGTGGATGTCCAGTGAAGAGAAGACTCCAAGCCGCCGCGCCATCGGAAGACATCAACATCAACCCAGCCATGCCCAAACAGTCGAAGGACCGGGCGGTCCATAGAAAAGGGCGTCAATCCGCGGCAAAAACCATCCGCCAACCGACAAAAGTGACCAGCGCGTGCATCAGTGCATGAGCCAAAACGTGAAAATCAGTTGGGGAAAATCGTCCAGTTGCTAACGCAGCTTATTACGGCGATGATCCCCAACTGACCACACGAACCCAGTAGGGGGTTTTAATATAAGGACGCCTACGGCGTCCATAGCCATTTTCCCCCAAAAGTGAAATTAAAATGTGTCCCCAAAACAACATCCAACTAACGCCTAGTAGTTATACTACCAAAGGTAGTGGTACTCCAAAAACAACCGTTGAGGCAGTGAAAAAAAATGTATAAATCGTACATTTTACCTCAATTAGCTGGTACAAATCTATTGTGATATAGCACTTACAACTAATAGACTACGACTTGTTCATACACACGTTGGGGCTGTTGATATTTAAAAAAATATTAATATCGGCTGTCGATATATCAGGAAAAAGTATCGATACTTTCATAAATGTAATTTAATAAAATCCAACCTTTTAAAAATAAGGCTGTCCACTGATAAATAGACGTGTTATTTTGTTCAAATCAGGTTTTCACTTTCGAATAATTTCTGTTGGTGATGATTGTTGATTTTTTTTAAATGTTTGACCGTTATGCGTCTCATAAGTTTCATAAAAATAAATAAAGGTTATAAAACTCGAAAGAGGTTCGAAGAAAATCTTATCTTGTATATTTTTAAGATTGATAAGTAATACAGTTGGGGCATTTATTTAAGTAGAAGTTTAGATATCATTGCATGCATTATGGCCAAGTTACATAACTTTTTTTCAGATGATTTTTTGTGATATTTCATTTAGTTTTGTATTTTGATAGCTTATTCTGAGTTGTCTTATTTTTCTTGCTCTCGAATTAGCAAGTATTTGTTATTTACACTTCCCACTAATTTCAAGTTGTACTACCATGGACAATGCACCCGCTCATTTCGAATAATGGGCTCGCGTTCGATTCGTGCTGGGCGAGCGATGCCTTGCCTACTCTGTTGTCACCATCTGATTAGACTTGGTACCTATAACTTTTTAATCAATTATAGAATCGTAGTAATATTTACTTAAGTTTGCTGATCTCTGTGCGTAACAGAAATTTTAGGGACATAGTGTCATTCAGAGCATCGAAAAATGATAACTTTTTTTAAAAAAAATATCGAAGCCGATATCCAGATTTCAGTATCGAAATATCGATATATCGTCCTAAAAAATATCACTCATAAATAACGATTTTTTCAAAAAATAGTATCGATATTTCGATATAATATCAACAGTCTTAACACACGCTAGGCAGCACCTCTTCAAATATTGCCAGCAGGGAAGTCGTGTTAACAATACAGAAGTGTGTCTGTGAGTCATCAACAACCGTAAGATTTGCAGAATTAATGGCACTGCCCTGTGGCTGTAGAAACAAACGCTGCGCGTGTTTAAATATTTGGGTGCAACCTAAATTTAGAAGGAGAGTGGAAGATCCAAGGAGAATGAAACGTTAGGGCTGCTTCTCCTTCTTTTCCTACCGAGCCAAGATGTACTAGATAGTTTACCTGTTAATTAACAACACAAATCACGAATTCCACGCGGACAAAGTAGCGGACGCAGATAGTATTTTTTTTTTTTTAATAATACTGTATAATGTCAAAAATGTCAGAGATCATATTTAATTTTTCTCCTAACAGATAATACACTTAGTAAATTTCGCTTCTCATCTTCTCGCCGACAGTATTACCAACCAAGACACAAATTATTATTTAGTATGCTATATAAAGTAATAAAGTTACTCCATGGCCACCCTGCATATAAAATGAATATTACGAGTGTTGAATGATAAATTATGCTTCCCCATTCATAACTCTTCAGCAGACGGCAGCACTGGTATTCGTCAGGTACTGTCTTGTTCTGTAGACTCTCCTCTACAGTTCCAGTTGGCGGGAAGCTTTAGCATTGAACAGTTGTAGTGTTACAGTGTAAAGTATGGAACCCTACGCAGACTGTTGGTCAATGTGATTTAAGCAACGTGCAGTCATTGAATTCTTGACAGCAGAAGGTGTCACCCCAAAGGAGATTCATCAAAGAATGCAAACTGTTTATGGTGATTCTGTAGATGTGGGTACTGTGCGTCGCTGGGCGAGTAAGTTTAATGATGTTGAGGTGGGAACATATGACTTGCGCGACAAACAAAGAGTTGGACGTCCTGTGACAGCAACCACCGAGATTCACAAGCAAAAAGTTGACAGACTGATTCAGGACGGTCGTCGTATTACTCAGAGAGAAATTGCAAGCATAATCGGCATTTCACAAGAACGTGTGGGTCACATTATTGCTTTGCTTGGCTATCGGAAGATCTGTGCACGATGGGTACCTCGGATGCTGACGCCTGAAATTAAAGCGAACAGAGTTGAAAATTTGCCAGGAACTCCTCTCGCGTTAGGAGAATGAAGGTGATGTCTTTATACATTCAATTGTGACAGGAGACGAAACATGGGTACACCATTACGACCCGGAGACGAAACTCCAGTCTATGGAATAAAGACACAAAGACTCGCCACAGAAAAAGAAATTCAAACACAGCCCTCACTGGAAAAATCATGGTAACAGTGTTATGGAACGCAAATGGTGTTATCCATGTTGATGTCCTTGAACGTGGGACAGTAAATTCTGAGCGTTACAACATAACGCTGCGAACTTAGAAACGATGGATAACAAGGGTCCGAAAGGAAAAGGGAAATGCTTTCCTGCAGCATGACAATGCCAGACCACACACTTCATGTGCCACCACAGCAGAACTTCAGAGACTGAATACCACCACCGAACGGCAACCTCCATACAGTCCAGATTTGGCACCGTCTGACTTCCATCTGTTCCCGATAATGAAAGAAGATCTGCGGGGACATCATTATGCTTCTGATGAAGAAGTTGAGAGAACTGTGACACTGTGGTTGCGGATACAGAGTATCGACTTCTTCCGTGACGGCTTCAGAAAACTTTTTCATCGTTGGCAGAAATGTATCCAATTTTCTGGTGATTACGCGGGAAAGTGAATATTTGTATTTAAAGAAGACATTCTAAGGATTATTTCTGTGTTGGATTTATTAAAATATTCCCATTCAGTCACGAGTTATGACCCTGGAAGCGTTATTTAAAATTCAACCCTCGTACATCACTCTCAGTTTATCCCTTTTCATATTTATAATTATGTTTTTTAAAAATGATGATTGTAATTGAAATAATTATATCTAGGTAAATGGAACGAGTATAAGATATATAAATATATCTGAGTAAATCACTAATTGTAATACTGAAATATTCCCAACACTTTCTGACTGACGCCGCGAGTCGCGATGGACATTTACGCTGGCTTTCAGCCATCTTCGATAATTCATGCGCTGATTCTCCCCTTGGTTGCTAATCTCCACCGATCCATTTTCGGACTGGAGAAGAGTCAGACGCGAATTGGCGGCACTATTTCGTCATTAATGGCGCAATCAGACGTGTGTCAGCAGAAACGCTGATTTGGCGTCCGCTAGCAGACGTGTTCAACGGGGACTCGCTGCTAATGCGGGCACTCTCAGCAACTAAAAATAGTCTCCGCTCACAGCCACTCACTGTGCAGTGCCGGCCCTAGAGACAGGCCACCACAAAAAAAAACACCGACAGCTACTAAACCAAATTCTTCATTTGCTGTGAATACCTCCTCCACAGTATAATGAAGTCGTCAATGTGTCCAATTTTTTTTTTTTTCGTAGTAACAGTGAAAAAGTAATCTCTTTGTAGAAAGTAATGTACATCTCCTCCATAATCCTGATTTTTGAGGTTTAAGTTTTTAGCTTTTCATGCATGAGATCTAAGACAAATAACCATCTACAACATAGAAAAAGTCGTTCTTGAAATTTCTACAGAGTGTCTCACTGTTCCTGTAATGATGATACAAAATTTCAGGGATGACAAAGACGAGCAAGTTTATAAATTTGAGGTAAGCATCCCTGGTCCAGAAATGGCTCACTTGAAAGTTAGGAAGCAATTCAATTTTTCTGTAAAGAACTTAAAAATATTTGAAAATGAAACGCCGTCTGTTAAAAACTGTTTTTTATTTATTTTGTGTCAGAAGCGTTTCGCCCGTGTGGATTGGGAAATCTTCATTGAGATTAAACAATTTTTTAAAAGCTCTCGCTAACAAATAGTATTTCATTTACAAATATTTGAGAAGCGACTGCGAAAGAATGGCCAACAACTAATTTATTAAGAATCTTCTTTCACAGATGTGCTTATTTTATTTTGAAGCACTATTTTCACAAGTTTCAAATGCATTTATCCATTAAAATGGCGTTCCCCAGTTTCGATGCTGGCATGGCAACGTAGCTCAAAAGTTCTGTAGTGCCAGGTGGAGCTACTCCGGTGTCGCTCTAACGATTTCACAGACATCAAGAATTCTTTTGCAATCCTTTTCCTTTCAAATCTATAGATGTGTCTTAAAAACACAAGACATTTCATGTAACCACAAAAGAAAAAATTAAGTGGGATCAGATACGTTGGACGATATAGCCGCGAAACATGACTTGCTCACGCTGACCACCTGACAAGAAACATCTCACTGAAGTGTTCACAAGCACCATTGGCCCTATTAAATGTCAGATGGGGTTCCAACGCGTTAGATGTTGACAGGTACACACACACAAATTGTGTTATATCGCCTGCAACTTACTAAAAATGGCTTCGACGTATAACTTGCTACTGAGGTATTCGCGGACTGGGATTTTTGTACTCAAATTAATAAATTTTCTCTTCTCAATCATTGCTGAAATTTTGTATCATTGTGCCGAAACCAAATTGGTGAAGTTTACAAAATGTTGTCACAAACGATGAACACTTCAATTAGACACAAAGATCTGTAGGTTACAACTATCGGGCAAGACCTAAGAATAACGAGAAAGGAGCGAGGGATAAAGCGCGTTGGTACTGTATCATCACTTTGTTTGAACTACAGTCGTGGCAGGAATTAATAAAGTACTCTTCTTTAAACGTGTGGCTGGGTCTACTGTTTCACTAGGAACAATTCTTATTGTTTTCACAGGATGCTTAACTCACAGTGCAGTTAGAGTTTTTTTTTTTGGAAACAGATTATCTACTTTTATTTAACGCTATCATTTCTCAAATTAGTAACAGCTCTATAATCTCTGATGAATTTTTAATAAAATCTTGCTTTCACGTAGAAATATTTTTAATTTTATTTGTTCTCATTTACGGAAGGTCTTCTTGATTTAGTGTATGTAATACACCAATAAATTCGGAGGTAAAATTATTTGAAAATTTTTGATTAGCGAACGAGATTAATTTATTTAATTGTTTTTATACTTTCTTGTTTAATTTTATTTAACTTTTCTTCACAATAGATACAGTTTGCAAATAATTATAGCAGTTTCTCAGTTCTGTGGATGTAGTCGGACCGGAGTACACGGATAATATTTCTAAAGTTATTCCATTGCGGCATTCAAAATAATTTTTAAAAAAAATACTGTATTCAAGTTTTAGTGTTACTTTTTTCTGATTTCGTATTTAGAAAAATTAAGTATGTGTTAATTACTTTCAAGCCTAAGTTTTATATTTCTGGGATATCTACCTCTAATTTCGTTGGAAGTTTCGTGTCTGTAATAAGCGTATATTCTACATTTCTAAATAAGAACTAATTTTATCTGTGTTCCTCAAAAATCATAATTAGAAGAAGATTTGAAAGAGACGGTGGCGGGGTAGAAGTGGAGAATCTGCTCGTAAATATAGTATCATAATTTTAAATATGATATGATAGTTGAAACGATAGTAAAAATTGCACTCAAGAGGAACTACAGAGAGAACTAGAGTAATGAATTTTCTGTATTTTTTTTAGATTTTTTTAATCCGAGCCATGTTTTTTCCAGTTTTCGTAAATAGATGACTAACATTGGCACCTTTATTAAAAATCGTGACGATTGTTAGCAATTTAACCATCTAGCCCTTTTCCAACTCTCTGCTCTTTTATTTCATATCGACAATAAAAGGAGGCTAGATCCAAAAAGGAGTAGCACTGACTACTATTAATCTAAAAATGAAATATAAGTCCAGCTATCCATATAGTAAGTTATTTAGGGAATATTTCTACAAAGCATTTCCGAACTGAAAAAAATATCAGTTACATACGACTTTATTATTTTAGAATTAAACAAGGTGAATGAGTAAAATTCATCTACCTAACACTTCTAAAGGTGTTCAACAACCGATGCACTTTCTATCTGTGGAAATCACACCGTTGATCCAAGTATATACTCAAAATGTTTTGCAAATGTTACTTAATTTTTGTTTCAATCCAAACTACTTTTTTTTGTGAACGGTTAACGTTCTGGCCTTGCATTCCGTAGGACGCGGGTTCAAATTCCCGTCCGGGCATCCAGATTTAGGTTTTCCATGGTTTCCCCAAATCCCTCCTTGCGAATGCCGGGATGCTTCCTTCAAAAAGGTCATGGCCTAATTCTTTCCCGTTCCTTGTCCCCAGTCTCATCCCGCCTCTAATGACCTAAGCCGTCGACGAGGCGTAAAGCAGTAAGTAAAAAAAAAACCTTACAATTAAGTCATAAAATATTTTTTGAACAGCTACCCTTTTGTGAATTTTAACTGCAAACTTTAACTGTGATTATTGAATGATGAGTTGTGTTAGGTAACAAATTATATTGAATTACACTTTCTAAAACATTTAGTTGATTAACCAGTTCACTAGAATACGGCGAGCATCATCGATAATTTTTTAAAGATTATAAGAACCAAATGGCACAGCATGATTTGTTAAATAAACTGAACAGTCTCTAACATAGGTTTAATTATGTAAGACTGGAGATTTTCTTGGTGTTGAATATTAATAAAATCTTCTCGGATAACTAACAGATAAAACACGACGTTTCGGCGATCATAACTCTGCCGCCTTTGTCAATGGTGGCATAGTTAATTACCGCCGAAACGTCTTCATCGATGGACTCACTCGGCTAATTACCCGAGAAGATTTGGTTCATAGGTTTAATGTTTCAAACGCAACGTTCCAAAACTGTGAAATCATAATTATTCAATGTTCCAAAACTGTAATCATAATTCGTCCAAGTGAATGATTCATTTCGTTGCAAGGAAATTTTTGTAACTACTTTTTTTCTATATAAAAATTTTACAATACTCATTAAGAAGTAATTGATTAAATTGGTTACAAAAAATTCTGGTTTCGTGTATTGCATGATCATGATATTACAGAAGGCATGATTGCTTCAATCAAAATACATGATAGCTGGTTGACAACATGCTACTCTTCAGTTTTTAATTATCATTTCTAATTTTTGTATTCAACAAGTACGCAGATTAATGAGTTTATGTTGGTAAAACTTACGTATTTTATGAAAAACTAAACCTGTTATGTGTATCGTATCTAAAATGTTTTTTTTAATTCGCAGATACGTGTAAAACAACATGCAGACAGTTTCGTAGATTCGTGAAATCATTACACAGATAAGGAAGAATTGTCTTTTGGATAAAATCCAATACATATGAGAATGCAGTCAGTTTATCAATCTGGGATTAATCTACATACTGTACGTAAAATTTTATTAGTGTACATTAAGACGCTAAGTGACCTATATGTCACTGACTGCGCGACATGAAATAGGTCCCAGGGGGAGGGGGAGCGCAGTCTCTAATACACGAATCGTTACGTGACTCACGCGGTGTGATATGAGCCGCATATTATTACTCACTAGCACGAGATTACCGGCATAGAGAGAGAGTCGGTTCATCCAGAAACGCAGAGAAAAATAACCTCTTATAAACACACAATCGATGACCGCTGCCAATGAAGCCTAAATTTGTGTGGTTATTAGTTTATTCAACCCGTTTCGCTTCATTTACTAAAAATCTTCAGCAGTTTTTTCTCTAAATTTATATATAAACCATTACAAAGATTTGGTATTACATTTTCTACATCGTGGTTATGGTATAAATTATGGTTTACTTAACTTTTAAGTTTCCACCGTATTTTACCACAACTTCATTGCACAATGTGTAAATACTTAAATAACATAATAACATGTAACAGGAAAAATCACTAAAGATGCTTAGTGAATGAAATGAAACGCGTTCGAGGATCAAATAAATGAGTGAAAAGTTAAATTGCATTGACAGTAGTCATCACTACATATTAAAACCTATAAGCGATCTTTTCCTAGGGATTTATTTGTTAGTTATCTCGCAACAACTAACGAACCGATTGGGAGGGGTACCACGGTTTGAATGGTTTGTGATCTAATTTAAAACTACGGTGTATCTTATTACTTTACGGACAGAGCAATTAATGATAATCTGGTCATAACCTGAAAAGATAAGCGCCAAAGATCAAACTGCATCAAAGAGAAACACGAATTTCTTATCCTAAACAGGTATCTATCAGAGGACACGCTACATCACAAATAAATACTCCTCTCTTTTGATTCTGTTCGTATTGCTGTTGACTAGGTAAAATTTTGGTTATTTATATCTTCAGTTTTCTAAAATATGCCATGTTAAAATACAAGGAAAACGTAAATCAACTTTTCCAGAGATCTGGAGGAACCCCTACATGTGAAAGTAGCTACGATCGTGGTAACGTTTTACATCAAAATTAAATTTTCATTGCTATTCGAGATTAATAACGCGTACAATAGTAATGACGTCAGTAACATGGATTAATGAGTCTATTGCTGTGAAACCAAATGTTATTCTTCATTCTGGTCGAGGCAGAATTACAAGATATTCTCTGCTTTAGGTAAAGTTAGGTAAAATTACTGTTTGAAAATCCAAACACATGCTGCACCGTGTGAGTGCAAATAGATCGACGCGGACGAAGCTGCAGGAAAATGCTAGTTGATTATATATTTAAAATCCAAAATGATCCACAACATCGAGTTATTAAAAGTCCAAGTCAACCACATACGACATCAATCCCATCATCACATTACCATACCTCCATTACAAAGAACTTAGGCATCCAACCATCTCAACATCTCATAGTTTCGACCGAGCGTGGTGGTGTAACGGATAGCATTCTGGCCTCGCATTCGGGAGGACGGCGGTTCGAATCCCCGTCCGGACATCCAGATTTGGGTTTTCCATGGTTTCCCGAATCATTCCAGGCAAATGCCGGGATGCTTCCTTAAAAAGGCCATGGCCGAATTCCTTCCCATTCCTTGCCCCAATCCTTTCCCGTCTCTAAAGACCTCGCTGTTGAGAGACGTAAAGCAGTAAAAAAAAAACATAGTTTCGGAACGATCCGACAGTTCAATTCTCCGCCTTCGTTTCCTACCGACTGTCGCTTGAAAATAATGGTACACAATTAAACCCCCGAAACGTATGTGGATTGTAACATTTTGAAGCGAATGGAATTTAGAGGATATATTGCCGGTTACAACGCCGAAAAACAGTTCGTTCCTACGAAAGTATACTTTTGCTATTTCTAAAATTTAAGAAAAATAATCAATTTTCCTAAAGTTCTTGAGTGTAACTGCACACAGCAACAGGAAGTAGACTCAGCACAAAACATCTGTCGTTGGGTAAGGAAAATAGTAAACTACCATTCATACGTGAAATCTTGAAAAATTCTATAGTGAGATAGCGTTTGTGCTTGTCTAAAATAATGTATGCTATTCGTATGGTAAGGGACTTATTACTATTATTGAGGAATTACAGTGAACAGTTGATTGCCTTCCACTGTGTTTTTTTTTTAATTATGGTTTTACGCCTCGTCGACGTCAAGGTCATTAGAGGTGGTATGGGACTGGGAACAAGGAACGGGAAGGAAGAATTCCGGCATTCACCTGGAGTGATCTGGGAAAACCATGGAAAACTCAAATATCCTCTTGAGTCCCGAGCTCATAATAAAAATGCAAGAGAACTACTATTGTGTTATTTACTTTGTGTTAATGCTAGTTAACAATGAATGACGCTATAAAAAATTGAAACAATAATTAATTTTTTTTTATAGATAGTATATATCAGAGTATATAGTATATCGGGAGTCAAGCAGGAAAATTATACACAGAACTTTACTGCTTCATGTTACTTTATTTCATGGAAAAAATATATGGTTTTATCTTCATTTAGACGAGCCATATTGTAGAGCTGCAGGATCCTAAGTTTTCAATCAGGAGTACCAAAAGCAGAAGATCGAACATATGAGCTGTGAGAAGCGCGATGTGTATTGTAGATGATACGATAGGCCAGAAAAGGTTCAGCTGTGCAGTGGCCCGGGACTGAAGAGGTTATGGATGCTCGGACGGGGATTCGAACCGGCGTTCTCCCAAACACGAGGCCAAAATGTTAACCGCTTACCCACCACGCTCGATTCCACTGCCTTTATAAAAATGTCGCCATCGTCGTAAAGAGGCTCAACTGGAATTGTTTGTCACGGAGACAATGCGAGTTTCACTAGTATTTATTAGCTGGCGTATGAACGCACTATTTCATTTTCATTTGCAAGGAAATATTTGTATCCCCGAAGTATTTGTATCGCAATGATACGAGAGATAGCAAAATTAGGTGTCGTACTGAGACTTTTTGCATTCTTTCCTCCCTCGTATCGTTAGTTTGGGTGAAAATTATTTGCTGGCTTCCACAGTTTTGTGAATTATACAATATCAAAACTAATAAACGGTCAGGTTGGTCATCGTGTTAGCGTGTGCGTAACGTGATGACGTCACGCTCCCGGTCTTCTTTGGTTGTCCGACCTGTGAAAGAACATTACCTTTTATTAAATGAATACTTCTCGGGTTTTCGGCCGGATTATATCTTTATTTAACTGTTTATACAACGTTGCGGCAACTACCTCCGTTGCCTTCATTATTTCATCAAAACGCCGGGAAAAACTTAATTGTCACATTACCTTTTATATTTCTCCAGTGGTTCTATGTGTTTCAAATTGCAAACCAAAGAACAAGAAATAATGTATTTCATTTAAATTCACATATTAATTATTCGTTGCTTCTCTTTATATATATTATTTCGATGTAGATGTTTTGGTCGTATTTTCTCTCCGTAGATGTGACTATTACAGTAAGCTAAAAATTTAGATTTCCTAACAATGTTTTAATAGTGTAGGCCTATTTTTCCTTTAAACTAAAATTTTAAACCAACCATAAAGAAAAATATTTGTTTCGTTTAAATCTGCATGCTAATTATGAAGAGAAGTGTGATATGGAACGAAGCGGAGCTGAAATGTGTTCAATCAAGGTAATGAGCGTTAGTCAATAATAATTTTATTTGGTTGAACAACTGCAAAGAAATGAATTGACAGATCATTGTTTTCTTCCATTTATTTTTTATGTGTTTAGAATCTAGTAGATATACATTTAGATAGATGAAACTAAGGAATTAGTATGGGAATCACATATCAGATTCATATCAATGAAAATTTGTTGCCTTACGCCTTCAAATTAACACTCGTGATTTTTTTTTACATTATTTATGATGTTGATTGCACCAGAAACACCGAATGATTGTTATAGCTATTGTAATGGTGGGAATCTATCGAAGATCATGATGTCGGTTTTTCTTCTATTCACGCTTACCAATTTAGTCTGATGTTGGAAATTGATTCTAATTTATACGAAGACAGCTTCTCTAAACGGAAGAGTTATAATATAATGCCATTCATGCATACATTTTGATTACTAAAATAAAAATAACCCGTTCACGTAGACAGACACTCAGAAACCTGTCTTGCGTGCAAGTGTTTAGTGGACTATAAAGAAACTTTTCAACGAGGAGATTTTCTGAATTCTACTGGGCTCCCAAGGGCCCCTTCATTAACATTGCTGCGGAATACAAAGCGACAATCTCACAGAGTATTTTGCATTCAGCTGTTCTCTCTCGAAGATGAGAGATGTGGACGCGCCATGGAAAAAAAATACCGGTAACTTCTTAATGACGACTGCTTGGTGCTTAGAAAAGCATACCATAAACTCAAATGCGTAACCCACAATAAGCATAAATAAGTTCAGCAAATTAAACTATTTTAAGTTTGGAGAGAAGATGGTTGCTATCAACATTACTACCCGTTAATAAATATTATCTCCAAACAGTTGGGAGTTACGCAAAGATGTTACAATAGTGTTGATCTTGTTCAGTAACTAAGTCACCCCATGACCACAAGTGCGTTCGCGGAAACGACCAAAATAAGCGTCACTGTCAGTAAACTATGAAGCTTTACGTAAACATCACACCAATCAGTTTTTACGAATAAATTTGTGTTTCAAAGTTCTGTACATTTATATACCAGTGCAGTGTCGCGTTCACTTTAGTACTTCTCCGTTAGTGGCCTCTCGCATTATCAAGTTTCAATCTGGTCAGAATAAGAAGTTTTTATTGTGATGCTTATAAACCCATCTTTTATTTAACTGCTACAAGCAGAAAGTTGCCTAACACAATTTCCTAATAAACTTGGCTCCAAAATTATTGGCGGCTTTTACTACAAGTCTTTGGACGCTTTTGGTCCTTAATAACGTAGCATGTAGCATGGCGCTTAATTTAATTTATGCAATAATTAACCGTCACTTCTAGTATAAAGTTAGGTTGCTACTTTTGATCAATGATAAATGCGCTATTTATAATCCACTACGATTGGCTTTAATATCAAACTAATCAATTAAACACTTGTTACAACTTGTTTTATAATACATCGGTTATTCTTGTATTTCAGTACTAATCGCGTTATACACACACAAAAAAAAAAAAAAACACGACTCATGCCGCAGCACGCAACGTATATCGCCCGCTCCTTGTCTGCGGTCAGCGATGTATCTCACTTTTAACACAGTGCGAGTTCAACTATTCTCTCTGTCCGCGCTAATGGACCAAAGACCCTATTATTATTTCTTACAAATCTAATAAAGATACCCAATGACATTGAAATTATAGTCTGTGGAACTCGAGAGCCATAATACATCATTTACACATTATTACATTTTCATAAACATTTATACATTAATTATACTAGCAGCAACTTAAATAAAATAATAGTTACAAAACAATTAATTGAATAATTGGTGTGGCTCATATCACACACTCGTAAACTCTGATTATTTCGTCATATCAGTAAATGCTCTGTTTAAATGTTTTACGCAGTTGCAGAAGTTATTCCGGTCAAAGTTTCGCTGTCAAACACGATTCGATAAAATTGTTTTTTATTCGTGTGGCTTTACACCTCGTCGATGTCGAGATCATTAAATGCGGAAGAGGAGTGAGGGTATGAAACGGGAAGCAGGTGGACCATGGCGCTGCGAAGGAAGCAAACCATCATTCGCCTGGAGTGATTTAGGAAAACCTAAATATGGAGGGCCTAATGTCCGTCTCTATCCACGTTCACCCCGATACCAAACCCAATCGTTACCGCTCACCCTCCGGGCTCAGTTCAAGGCAATTCAAATAAGATTCCTACTACGCGCTCGAAAGAGTCTTCCTGCGTATCATTTCTAACAGAATTAAAGGACCAAGAAGAAGGAAGGAATGAGGGAAACCTGATTCAGACTGTATGGGAAGCGAGATATTGCATCTGCGCTGTTACTTCAGTTGAAAACAACCATTATGGAATAATTTGGAGGGGAGTATAAA
Organism: Vandiemenella viatica; assembly: GCA_031002005.1. Classification (NCBI taxonomy): domain Eukaryota; kingdom Metazoa; phylum Arthropoda; class Insecta; order Orthoptera; family Morabidae; genus Vandiemenella; species Vandiemenella viatica. Next base: position 36,943,009 of record CM061920.1, on the reverse strand, counting down.
TTCTTAACAATATGCGTCGCCTGAAAACATGGTGATGACCTGAGCATCAAGCTTAAACTTCATATGAATACACTTGTCTAACTAGAAGAGACGGAAACAGAAAGTAATTATGCAAGGCGGAGGATGCGCGTTGCGGGCTAGTCATCCGGCAGGGGTCGCGCCGCCCTCAAAGGCAGAGTGGTGCGAGAGCCATATTCATGTGTGTGTGTATGCGGGCGTGACTCGTAATTTATTCAGACCGCGTGCTCTCGCTCAATGCGCGGAAATTTCCGAGGCGTACTGTACATGCCGATTCAAGCCAGATTCTTGCTTCCTTCCTGCTTTTAGCAGAGCGCCAAACAAACTGCCAATTGGCTTAACTTCATGAGTCTCGGCAAACTAAATTCCGACCTCGCTGGAGGTCGCGAGGAAGCGGCAGTCGTGCAGTGGGTACGGGCCTGGAATCTCTGCGCTCCAAATGCGAAATCATATTATTCACTTCCTCAAAATTATTGTTTGTTGTTACTGATATTGAATTTGAAGTGATCTATGTTGTATAGGACCAGACTACTAATGAAGCAGTTTCCGGAGCTCTCTTTCTGCCATATTCGTTGTGGTTTTTTAGGCTGAGGGAGGAAGACCCGAAACACGAAATTCAGTTACGGGCAACCCAATCAGATACAACACCGGAATGTAGGAGCAACGTAAAAGAATCTCGTCAGTTAAAAGTTCTCGTAATTAACTGTAGAAGCGTTTGTAACAAACAACCGGAACTTGAAAGCGTTATTTGTAGTACAGAAGCGGATATCGTTATTGGTACAGAAAGTTGGTTGAAACCGGAAATAAGTTCCGCCGAAACTTTTAAAGATAGCATGAACGTTTTTCGTAAAGACAGATTACATTCTCATGGAGGTGGGGTATTTACAGCTGTGAGTAAATTTCTTCCATGTAATGAAATAGACGTCGATACGAACTGTGAAATCATATGGATTAAACTCAACGTTGCTGGGTCAAAACTCATCATAGGTGCCTTCTACCGTCCACCTGATTCGGATATAGCTATCGTCGAGGAGTTAAGAAATAATGTAAATAGTATAGCTTGCCGTTTTAAAGATCATGCTATGATTCTAGGAGGCGACTTCAATCTGCCTTATATTGACTGGCGTAATTACGTTCACATCACAGGTAGCAGGGATAAGGCAGCTTCTGAAGTAATTCTCGATTTGTTGTCAGATAATCATCTCGAGCAGCTAGTTAATGAACCTACGCGGTGTCATAACGGTAGCGAAAACATTTTAGACTTGCTGGTTACCAACAGGCCAGAATTATTCACCGACATTTCAACGACCACAGGAATAAGCGATCACAAAGCGGTAATTGCGACTATCAAATTAATGACCGAGCAAAAAAGGAAAAAAGGGCGGATTGTATACAAATTCAGTAAGGCCTCAAAGGAGTGTTTTAGAACCTACCTGAGGAATAAATACCATAACTTCAAGTCAACAAAGGACACCGTTGAAGAGATGTGGCATCGTTTTATACATATACTCAGGGAAGGCATGGAAATACATATACCAAAGTGGACAATAAAGGGAGAGGATGATCCACCGTGGTACACATGCGAAGTCAAAAGATTACTCAAAAAGCAAAGGAAAATACACGCACGCTCAAGAAGGAAGGGGTGTCGCAGCGATTTAGAAACCTTAGCTGATTTAAGAGGACGTATTAAGAATGTAATGCGCGAGGCCTTTAACGATTTTCACTCCAACTCTCTCTCTAAGAGTCTCACAGAAAACCCAAAGAAATTTTGGTCGTATGTACGAAAAGTTAATTGTACCAACAGCAATATTCCAGCACTAATTCGTGAAGGTTCCGAGGTTAATGAAAGCCGCGATAAACGTACTAAATACTGTATTCAAAAATTCATTTACAAATGAACATAAGGATAGTATTCCCGTTTTCCCACGCCGTGGCGAGTCGGTGATGGAATCATTACGAATAGATACTGCAGGTATCGTTAAGCAATTAGAGCTCCTGAAGTGGGGGAAAGCACCGGGCCCGGATGGAATTCCAGTAAGAGTATTTTCAGAGTATGCTGCAGAAATCGGGCCATTTCTGTCTGATATATTCAGTAAATCATTAGAAGAGCGAAAAGTACCTTCAGACTGGAAAATCGCGCAAGTAACTCCGATTTTCAAAAAAGGTGATCGAAGTGATCCTGGGAACTGTCGTCCCATATCTATAACATCTGTTTGTAGTAGAGTTATGGAGCATATTATATGCTCGAACATTATGAATTTTCTAGATTATAATAATTTGCTTACAACAAATCAACATGGATTTCGGAAGAAAAGATCATGTGAAACACAGCTGGCCCTATTTACACACGACGTAATGAAAGTTATCGATACAGGTTCACAAGTAGATGCAATTTTTTTAGGTTTCCAGAAAGCCTTTGACTCTGTACCACACAACCGCCTTTTAGCGAAGCTTCGAGCGTACGGTATATCGGATCAGCTTTGTGAATGGATAAAGGATTTTCTAACTGGTCGGTCGCAGTATGTTGTCGTTGAAGGAGAAAGTTCTTCTAATCTAGATGTTACATCGGGTGTACCTCAAGGAAGTGTAATAGGACCACTTCTTTTCTTAATTTTTATAAACGATCTCGGAGACAAAGTGAAAAGCCTTTTTAGATTGTTTGCTGATGATGCGGTTATTTATAGGGAAGTAAGAACTTTGGCCGATTGCTTAGAAATTCAGTGCGATCTGGATGTTATTTTGGCTTGGTGCGCTGAGTGGCAACTTACTCTAAACTGTAAAAAGTGCAAGACAATGAGCATAACTAACAAAAAGAATCCGATTGTTCAGAAATACGAGTTAAACAATACAGTTATTGATATGGTCGATTCTATTAAATATTTGGGAGTAACAGTACAAAGGAACATGAAATGGGACATACACATTAATTCTTTAGTAGGTAGAGCAAATTCTAGGCTGCGATTCATAGGTAGAATCTTGAAAAATTGTAATGAACAAACAAAGGAGATAGCGTACAAATCTCTTGTGCGTCCACATTTGGATTATTGTTGTGCCATTTGGGACCCGTTTCGTAAGGGATTTATCGAAAGTATAGAGAAAGTACAGAGAAGAGCCGCTCGATTCGTGTCCGCTTGCTACAGTCCTTATGAAAGCGTCACAGAACTGATTAGTAGATTAGGTTGGGAGTCTCTGGTAGATAGACGACACACGTTTCGTTTAAACTTATTGGAAAACATGCGTACTCCAACTTTCACTCATAAGTGTAGTGAAATACTTCTTCCACCAACCTATTTGAGTCGGAAGGACAGGAAAGATAAAATTAGAGAAATAAGGTGCCGGACTGATTCTTATATGAATTCTTTTTTCCCTCGTACCATTAGGGATTGGAATGCACAGCAAAGAGATTAGCTTTGGTGCTGAGCACCCTCTGCCACCCACAATTTTGTGAATTGCAGAGTATATATGTAGATGTAGACCTTACACATATTTTCATGTACACCGGGATTTTCCCTTAAATTATTTTCAGCTAATAAATACGGCCCAACATTTATCTTTCAAGTTCAAGATTGCTTAGGCCTACTGTTAATTCACAACTATGTTGTTGGTTGAAATCTCAAGGCCGCGTTAGCAACAATAAAGAGAAAAGCAGTAGTCCGCTACCTTGGTGTAAACCTGGAGGAACAACTGAAATTTGCGTCTCACATGGAGGAAGTATGTGGAAGAGCAGCACTGGTAATGCACAAATTGATAAGCATTGGCGAACGACGGTTTAATCTGCCTCCGCTCGTCATAAGAAGATATCACGATGCAATACTGACCTCCATTACTGGATACGCTGCAAGCACGTGGGCCAAGCACCTAAGAAAGGTCAAACCAAAGGAGCTGCTTCGCCGTACGCAGCGAGGAATTCTGCTCCGACTAACTGGGGCCTACAGAACAACGGCCACAGATGCCCTAACGGTTATACTCGGTATCTGGCACCTGGACCTGGAAGTAAGGAAGCGAGGAGCGCTATACTGGATTAAAAAAGGAAGGTATGACCAAGCTGCTGAAATAATTGGAAGGCCTGTTGAAACCAAAAAAGATATTTGGGATGCGCTGATGGATGAATGGCAGCAAACATGGACTAACAGCAACACGGGCAGAAGGACCTTCGACATGCTTCCTTGCGTGAAAGAGAGAATGAACATGACTCACCTACAACCATCTCCAGGGCTCATACACTACATATCTGGCCATGGTCCATACAACAGTTTCTTAGAACAGAGAGGCCTCAAAGAAAACAAACAGGTGCGACTGTGGTGAAGTAAGTACTCCCGAGCACGTGGTTTGGGAGTGCAAACAAACTGAAGAATCAAGAGCATATCTCCAAATACAACTTCAGAACAGAAGAATATACGATATGCTGCGTGATACCGAGCTCTGGCACTTGCTGGATGAAGCTGCTAATCTAGCGTCGCAGCGCGAGAAGGCGAGATTTGTTGAATTGAAACAGGCAGAGCGTAGGGGACGCAGCGAGCAACCGGCATCAGAAGCAGAAAGAAGGACAGGAGAGGAAGAAACTCAAGAGTAAAGAACAACCCAAATTTGACTACAAGCACTGCCCATGACTAAGGCGGTGCCTGCACCAGGAAGACGGCAAAGACTCAATTCATCGTAGTGCCTCTGGAAGCCAGAGGCACCTTCTCCAGGGCTCAGGGGGTGGCCTGCTCTGATTCCAGGAGAGAACTCCTGATGGGGGAGCAGGTGGCTCCAGGGACAAAGCGGAGAAGAACGAGACCACTACCTGGAACGTGAAGCTGGCTGACGACACTTTGTGGTCAGCATGTCAGCAGTCGCCCCGCTGCATCAGCAGAGACAGCTAGCGGCCAGATGTCGACGCAGGCCAGCAGTGGTAAAAGAAGAACGTATACAAATAGACAGTTTATTAATTAGAAGTATGAAAATACAAAGACAATTGCTAATTTTGGTGTGAATTAGTAAGATGGTAGATTAATTAGTAGATTAGTTGGTAGATTAAGTGGTATATTAATTATTAGAATAATTAGTAGATTTACTATTAGAATACTTAAATCCATTAAATCCTTAAAAATAATTATCCAGATATATTATTAACAAAAAAATAAAGTAAATTGTTTTAAGAATAAAACTGTAGAAACTAAGAGCCTACTTTAGGTAACAAGGTAGTAGGCTATGTAAAATCAGGAAATTAAAAAAAAAAAAAAAATAATAGCAACATTGAAGAAAGGACATTCACGTCTAGCTTTTACCGAGGAATCTGTTGATGCGTACTTGAAATTAATATTAAGTCTGTGTCCTTTAACTACTTCTAATACGTTTTTGCATTGATTTGTTAGGCACTCTCTGCCCAGCAGTTACGGAGAGATGAATTACTTGATGGTGGTTACGAGTCTGTGACAAAAAAATTATTTTAATGATCGTGCCAGTTGCTAAGATCCGTTAAGTTTTAATTTCCGCGTTGTTCGTGGTTGTAATAACGCAGAGTTAAACTTTTTAAAGCAAGTGGTGAATGTGAGGATATCAAACAATCTTCTCACGTTATCGATAGTTTGCAGTCATTACTGAACAAGGAAAACATTACGTAAATCAGATGGGGCCTAAGAATCTACTATGCTACAAAAATTTCTCAGTGTTCTCCGAAACGTTCCACTACATCTGAATAGAAACGAAGAACTGTTTTAAATACTTGCGAGGCAGGATATCAGAAAAGTTATATCGTAAAAGAGAAATCTGCTAAGGCAATCTTTGGCAGAACTAGAGCTGTTTTTTTGTGTAATGAGATCTTCAGTTTCAAAGTAAGCCAACGAATGGTGAAGGACTATTATTGATCAGAACTACTTGGGAGGAACCAGCCTATGCTTGCCTGTAGGTCCTATTCGGCGACGTGTGACTAATTCTTTAAAATTCTTAACATCTCAAGGAAGTTTTCAAGTCAAGAGTTTGAGATCCGTTGGCGTTTGGAACAGTCGTCTAGGATGCCGGAACTTGTGTTTCACGTTTCACTCTCGCCCAATGAATATAGAAGCGATGAATAGTAGGGAAGAGGATCCTTTCTTGCAGCCATTTAGAGAGAGAGAGAGCCCTCTGTTGTCTAGGGGATACGTTACGGCCTGATCGAGAAAGTTGTTATTTCGAGGCAACGGTAATGTTCACAGTTATTGAAGAAATATAATGTTTATTGTTTTCAGTACAGGATAAAGAAATTCAACATTTGTTAGGCTGTTATTATTTCACGGTCATTTACGTATCATTGGGGACCTACATAAATAGTGAATGCACATTGCCCATGACCCATGGCCTCATCTAGAAAACCATCGTGGTGAGTGACGGCTCTTAGCTAAGCTGCTGGTGTCAGCAGAAGATAATTCGGCATAGTGGTTAAAGCTGACGCCTGAACGTTTAGAGGGCAATTGCATGCAGTATGAGTCGTAAAAACCATAGTTGGTTCCTAATAATGCACACAACAAGCGTTGTTTCATACTACAAAGCTTCATCATTGTAGGAACTTGATACATTTGAAATGTGGATGCCCAGAAGAAAGCTGCGAATATCATGGACACAAGTAAAGCAAAAGAGCAAAGTACGCCATAGTGTCAAAACGAGAACTGCTTACTATGATAAAATGGAGTAAAATGTAGTACTCGGAACCCAACATGCAAGACTAAATACTACGCGCTGCAGCTGATACTGTAGGAGAAAAAAGTCGATGGCTGAGGTGGACCAGGACGCAGGAAAAATGATATCAAGGAATACTCTGGGACTCATAGTGCGCCGCAGCTGTATCGTCAGAGAAACTGTTGGTATTGTGACCAGACAAGCCACCTGGAGATGAAATGCAATCATTTCGGATAGCAGAAACTGCGCGTTTCAGTACATTAGAGCCATATTAATAATCTTATAAATGACAATGTTGGATGGATGGATGTTTGGATCTTTGGATTATTTTCCTCACTCCTGAATTGCTCGACAGATTTAAATTAAACTTGGTATGGAATTAGTATTTAGTCTGGGTAATAATACAAGGGGTATCCTACTTAGCAGACGGTATTGCTACGTTTAATCTTTGCTTCTTTGCTTCACTGCTTTTCACTGATCAAAGCGAGAACGTTATCATTTATTGAACGGTGTATTCAGTTCAAAAGGGTGAAGATGTGTGCACTTGATAAACTAATAGTTCCGGTATCGGAAATATAAATCAGTTCTTAAACAAACAAAAAATTCTTACATAACCATATGTACTTAGTTTCTTATAATTTGCGCGTACACAAGCAACTCTGTTGGCAGATTGCAGACCTGAAGATGGTAGATTATATTTACGTTTCCTCTGTCATTCTTAACATTACTAAACTTAAAAAAATAGCTCTAATACCATCAGTTGACAGATTTCTTTTCTAAAAATATAAATAAAACAAATTTGCATGTTATAGTTGAAACTGGTTAGGGTTTTAATTAAACTGAAACTACATTACTGCTTTCTTTTATGTTGTTATGTGGTTTGAAGGTTCGCTCCATACCCATGTCATTTTATATATTTGCCTATGCCCTAGTAAATCAACCCCAACCCAACCAAGCGTAGTAATCAGCCCATAGACATTCGTTTCCTTTGATAAATCGAGAAAATAAAAGAAACCTATAGTAACATTATCAAAGATCATAACTGAGAGACCATCAATTACTACTTTAACATGCAAATTTCTATTTCATAGCAGAAGTAATTGATTGAATCGACATATCGAGAAACCAAAATTCAAAGACGAAATGAAGTCCTTAAAAAAATTAAATTTTGTGTGTATACGCGAAAGATCTGAAATTTCTATGAGTCATGCACAACTTTTTTCTGTGTAGTTTTCCTGTCTTTTCTTCTGTGTATTTTCTGGCATGTTTTACTTAGCTTTCGCACTCGATTTGATTAATAATACTCTACAGTATTCCCATATGTACAGTAAACAGAACTTTGTCCAAGTTTTTCTGGTAAACAAATGAATATTATCAAAACTATAAAGCACATTTCGGTACAGTAAATAGCACTGTATCAAGCCTGTATTTTGAAAGTAGAACATTTATATTAAGAAACAACTAAGACAAAATTATCTGATAATCAATATGAAGCGAAAGACTCAGGCAAATTAAAATTTTTATTCAGAACAAATGAAAAGTATCATATTATTTAGATATTTACAGATAGACTGTTGATGATTATGATTATTATTATTTACCTATATTACTATTTATCACTATTGTTATTCTATTTCGGTCGTATACGGTGAATTTGTATCATATACTTTTGTAGTCGATGGTTTACGGTAAGTAGAATAGGAAGTATATGTTTCACATTTAATGGGATGCGATGTTTAACGTGATGTTAAGTCACAGCGGACTCTTCGTAGCTGCTTGCATCAAAGTATCATTAAGTGCGCATGCGCATAACGTTAAGGGCTCAAGTGCAGAACGTTGCGCCGCATGCGCCCTTAACGCGTAAGGCTAACAAATTTTCCCTTGCTGTGCCTTAAGAAGCTTCACATTCAAAATAGTAATTTTAAGACGTGGTGAACAAACGTAAGTCAAATCTTTCAATGAAATGTATTAAAGCTAAGATTATAAAATTAACCGAGGGCACAGTTAAGAAACAATTAATTTTTATTTTGGTAAGTAAATTTCTATTTTAAAGCTGAATTGATTGATTTAATAGTGGTTAAATATTATGTTAAATGTATTTTTACTGTAGGACGTAAATAAATTTTTATTATTACACATAATATTTATCACTATTACTATTGTTATTATTATTAAAGAAACCTCTTCTGTTATAACACATTTCCAAGTGGATGAAGTCGCGAGTAACTGCTAATTTAAAATAAATACCTTCTACTTACAATGAAACTTGTTGCTAAGATATTTTTCTTTATCACTTTATCATTAACATTCTATATATATATTAGAATTAAGAAATAGCTGGTAAACGATATAAAAAATGTGCCCCGGTAATTATACCTACAAGCAAAAGGTGTATTGGTAAAGCAAATTATTTAATTAATTCATTTTGTTTCTCGTAACGTGTCCTTTTCCCGTCATGTCTGCGGTAGTCAACTATAACTGATTTAATTCAATTCACAGTCCAATTCAGAACGCCACTTGTAAGGAATATTTATTTGGTTTAATTGAGGGGCCCATTATACCTTTTAAGGGTACTAAAATGCACCGAATATTTTTTGTAAACTCCGTGATTAATTCGTCCACTGTACGTTCAAATAATCCTTTGTCCGAGTTCCAAGTGCCATTTCAAACAAAACAAATTAATACGCTGTTTATACTATAATGTTTAAATGGCCTTAGCACACGCCAATATTTTATGCAGAATCTCACGATTAGTCTTTGCGGCTATCCTCTTCATCATTCTGGTGCCATTCCCACCGTGTATTGTATCCGCTATTATGCTGATTGCATTGCCCTTTGACTCTAAATACACTATTCGATATTGAGTCTATTACCATTTTCATACCTGCATATCACTCATTCGTCCTTCATGCATTTACCTCACAGTTATCAGCGGACGGGCAGAATAGTGGTCGTGTTGCATCATCGTAACAGGTTTTGCGATGGCCGCTCTGTTTCACAATCCTCATAATAGAGACAGCGTTGCAACTGCCTGATTACAAAATCAGAATATTCATGTTTTTTTTTTTTTTTTTTTTTTTTTGATACTTTTAGTACATGCGATCTCCATGTTTCATAAGCACGAAAGCAAAAAACTCCACATCACCGCAAATATCAATAACTGTAACGTATTTTCGTTTAACGGAGTTCAAACAAGTTTCTAAAGTATCTGTTTAGAGCCATCGTGATGCGAATGCAATTATTATAAACACAGGTAATAAATGAAACATAGTTCCTTGAGTTACTCGCTTCTTTCAGAGAACAAGTGAGAAGATAAATATCACATTATACTCACAGAGTCGAGGGACTGAAATATTTTTTTTATGGGTTTATTACCTTATAAAAGGGCTCAAAATTGCCACATACCTAAGTCAAGACGTGCTCAAAATAAAAAAAGAACAAAAACAACAAAGAAATAACAAAACGAAAAAACTAAACAACAACTATAATGTGATTTTCTGGTAGAAAACTACAGTAGAAAACATACATCGATCCAAAAACTTCTCATTCTCAATATGACTCTGAAAAGCTAAATTGTAAACAAGACCCAGAATTCATTAAAGGTAAATTCTTCTGTTTTTTCTCCTTCTAGAGGTGTTCTCAGAATATGAGACACCCATAAGAAAAGTAATTAGACACAACAGTAAAACTGTTTCCCTTTGTTACCAGCTGGAGTGTACGATTATTTTCGTTTTCTTTTAGATTTACGCCAAATGACTGTCCTTTCAGTATAAAACTTTCGTTTGTAGTGGATGACAGTCAGTGACGTCTCAATGTCTGTTGCGCAATCAGCTTGTCGTACAAGCAGGGAACTATACTCTTATAGATCTTTGCCAGCTCTCCACAGCAACAATAGTTTCAGACTTCAGTAATAAATTATTTTCCTTCGCACAGGTGGCCATCAGTAGATTACTGTTGGAAACACCCGATGCATAGAGACATAATTGTATTTCTGTTTGTCCTGATTAGTAAGTGGTGTCACGTCGTATCTTTAGTTATATAGGGATTAAGCCACCCATCTAGTTGTGACAATTATAATCAAATCCAAATCTGCGAAATGTGCCGAAACGAAATATTTTAATCAAGAGAAGCTCGATGGAAAGCTTTTGATTTCATTAATTCTGTTACAGAAGCCAGATTAAATTGTAATTACTTTATTTCAACTTAATTATTTTAATATTTTATCAATAGAAAATATTAATCGTGCAACGTAGTAGGACGATTTGATGTCCAAAACAGATAATGTTAATTCATTTGTAATTAATTCAATAAAAGCTGTTTACTTCACTTCGTGATTTAATTGAAAGGAAGTACTCATTTATTCATACAAGGCTGTATGTGTCGTTTTGTGATAAAATAACTGCAAGAAATTGGCAATTAAGCAAAATCTGAAATAAACACGTCTGTAAAGTACCATCCTGTCATTTAATCAAGAATTTTAAAACGTTATAATTATCACTAGCTGTTCCAGCGACCTTGTCTCGCGGTATTTGAGATTTGTGCTGTTAATTCACTGATAAACTATCAAGGAAATATTAACCGAGTTAATATTCTACGGAATACGTTAATCACGTTTTAGTACATCATTTGTTTGTACTTCTCCTTTAAACTACCACTAGTTAGGGAAAATTTACTATTGATGATGGCCCTCAAGCACACATCAGTACAATTTATGTAGCTTTCCTGCGAGAAGTATTTGAGTTTGTGTTGACTGAGGAACAGATTTCTGTATTGGTATATGAATAATAGTCTTTGGCATAACATATCGATGTATCGAAATACCGATATTTTTTATAAAATAATCAATATTTATTGTCTATATTTTTAATCTCGATTTATCAAAAATCGATATTTTATTTGGCGTATCACTTTTAAGTACCAATTCGATAATTTGATTTGTGCAAACGCAATTCAGTATCCTATTTAAAACGTTACATATATATTGGATAAATATGCGTACATATCCGATCTTCTGAAACCGTCTTTAAAAAAGTGAATTCGCCCCAATTTGACAACTTTTCATCAACGGTAAAGCGGTTAAAGAAGCTGTTAAATTTTAACAGATTTACGTTAACGTCTTTTATTTTTGTCAATATATTTTGACGTTAACAGTTAGGTTATTTTTGCAGTTGAAGAATATTGACTGAGCATCCGAGATGCGACGTTCAGGGTAGACGTAAATTAAAAGCTTATGTTTTCAACTGGTTTTTTAATTGATGAATAACAGTAAATGCTCAGACGAAATACCTGACAAGCCAAGCCTCTTCTGTGTGGCCGGAGAGTGGCTTCTGCAGTTAACTTGGCGACACCCGACACCGGACAACAGGAGTAGATTGGCGGAACAACACATAGAACCGTGAGTTCTGCATCAGACGAATACTGGTTTGATAGATTGTAAAAATAGAGAAACTAATAAATTTTTCGTAATTTCTGCATGTGTCTTTAATTTACTTAAATATTTTGATATATATTGGGAATATTTTTAAATAATTATTGGCTTTAGGCAAAAATATAGATATATCAACATATCGATATTTTTTCTGCATATATATGATACTGTTTGTAAATATCGATACGGTATTTATCGATATAATTTTTCATTTGCCCATCTTTACAATTTTATATTAACTGAAATATATTCATTGTATTTTGGAACAACAAAACTTTTTATGTATTATTCAGACAGTAATCCAATAATTAAAATCATGAATTCCTAAAAACACTTGTTCCAAGAAGGATCATTTTTTCTGCTGTTATTTTGCTATAAAGAACGTCTTGTTTCGGCCGTCAACTGCTTACTAAAATCGTGAGAGAATGAGTGCTAATGCTCGGTGAGGGTACACTGAAGCGCGTAACAGCTGCCTGCGCGTGTGGACGCCACCTGGTGTCAATAATGGGACAGCGCGCGGTGATTTATAGCGGTGAGCGCCTTGGTGATATACTGCCCGCCAGGAAAGGAAAAATGCCACCGGAAATGGAGCTGGGCAGGCGGGGCAGGGCGGGGCGGGGCGAGCAGGAATGAGGGCAGCACGATTCTCGCCGTCTGCCCCGTCTCCTCTGATCCCTTCAGACTCCACGAACCATCCCGCCCACAACACAACCTGTCTCTTCTCTCCACTTCTTTCTCTGCAGCTTTATTACGTTCTTCTGACAAAGGAAGAGCTCTGACTACAGACAGGTCGCCGCTCTTAAATTTTGCTTCTTTGTTCGTTTATACCTGGGATTTAATCTGCTGTTAACTGCGCTAAAATCTACCAATATTCTTACAGATTGCATGCATTACTTGTAACTGGTTATTACGGAGTTATTTTTAAATCAATCAAACAAACGTCATGTGTGTCTCCATACAGGTTAAAACATTGTTCTACAATGGCGAAATACATTCTAAAGTTTAATAAACAACTGTTGAAGCGATTTTCGTTCGGCATTATTATTTGAAGGAACCGATTTATTTGTTATTATTGCGTATATTCGTTAAGGCCAACTAGTACCACGTTTAGTCTTTGTTTTTATTTGGCTTCAGTTTGCTGTAGAAGTGTACACATCCATGTTACAACTGTGACTTTAAAGTGAATCGGAACCACGGAAACGTTCTGGCGTACTTTACATGACACAGCAAGCTGTGCCAACCAACGTTTCCACTGGGTTGTTAGAAACAGGGATTTTCAGTTCCAGGGGCAATTGGGAGGACAGAGGGAGCTTAAGTGTTACCATATTCCTGCGATTCGTGTAACTTATATTTTTCTGTGATGTGATCGGAATTAATCCTGATGAAATAACAAGAAAATAGGCATAAAACTCCAAGAAAAGCATGAAACGACTTATCATTTTTATTTAAGATTGATCGTGCACTCTGTTATGTTTTGTGAGAATTTTTCTTTCAATTCTTTCTCTGGAACTTATGAAGCAGGTATATAACCATAGTATGGTTTGGATAAAGTCATATCTACATGATAGGAAGCAGATTGCTGAATGTAGTTTTAAGGCTAATAACAGTTTCAATTGTGTGCAGTCAGACTGCAAACATATGAAATACGGCTCGCCGCAAGGGTCGATTCTTGGACCTGTATTGTTTTTAGTGCACATAAACGATCTAGAAATAAGGAGAAACTGCCAAAAGTATATAAAATTTTCAGATGAAATGGAGCACAGAATAACAGGTATCTAAAACTTTTGGTCACTGTTCATTAATTTCTTCATCTTAAGGCGCCTTCTATTATCTGAGGTTGGTGATCCACATAGCTAGTTCTAAACGTGACATTGCAGCATGAAAAGCCTCTTCTGAGGTGCAGTTGTATCATCTACGAATGTCCTGCGGCGACGTCTTACAGCAAACTTTTCCCCTGTATCTTCTCTTCAATGATGAGTTGCAGTTGCTGGTACCGCTGCCCTCTCATAATATGTCTTAGATATTACGTTTTCCTTTGCTTTACAGTGAGCAGCAGCTATTATTACTTCTCCCTATGATGAAGTACTTCATCGTTTGAGTTTTTAATTTAATTTACTTGCTATGCGGAACATGCCCCGGATGCAATTTTCCCTTAAAATATTCTTGCTGTGGAAGCAGTACTATGGTAACACTTCTTTGTTTCATTTGGCATTCACAACAGTAATTTCTTGTGGAAGCCTCTAGCAGCACGTAAATCGTGGTTGTCTCTACTCGAGTGTCGAAGTGAGTGCCGTAAACAGTGCGGTGCTGCAGGGAGAGCCGAATGTTCCCGCACGGCGACAAGTGTGTTTGTAATTCTGGCCATAACGCGACAGCCGTCGGATGCGAGCAGGATGTGAAATATAGGAATAAATGCCACGATAAATCTCCACGGCGTACGTATTTCACGCCACGGCGGGCGGTAAATTTGTCGCGCGTAATATCTCTGTTGCAGCGATCCGCGGCAAAGCACCAGCGTTCGCTTTGAAATTCAAAATCAGAGTGTCCGGTATGGATCTGCATGGAAAATCGGAATCCGTGACAGCTGGGAGCCACTGACACACGCGATACTCGAAGCTGTTTAAGTAATGAAAAGTCAAAACTTGTCTAAGCTGTTGCTGCTCGAAGGGTGCAACTGTTGGATATAAAGTTACTTATTCCCTTTGCATATCCTTGACATAAATATGATTTGGGGGGCACAACGTTCGAATTGTCCTAACCCTCCTTATATATTCTTAATCACTTTGCAAGCTGCATGTGGATTGAATTCCACGGATCCACTTTGTATGAGCACCGTATAGTTTTCGTAATACAAAATTCAAGAGCACATTTACAACTTTATTTCTTGATTAGGTGAAAGTCCACGACCGCGACTGGCATGGTGACAGGGGTTTTAGTGGCTACGCCATCCGCCCCTATCTTAGCTGCCTTAACCTAACTCATTAATCCTACCAGGTATACGGGATCATCAGTTTAATGAGGAATCCCAACCACGGAGATGTCCTGCCGTACTTCATACTACACAGCAAGCTGTGCCATAGGTGACGGTCTTAAAAATCCTGCCGTGACTGGCATTCGAACCGAGAAACTTTCGAACTTGTCAGACGCCTTAACCACTTTGCCACTAGGCCGCTACGAGGGTATGGTTACGAGTCCAGAATAATTCCAAATTTGCGGCCTAAATGGCGATTAAAAGTAAGATTACTAACAATTCTATTAATCTGTTAAAAAAGTAAAAATTAAAACACAATGAAAAAATACACGTAATAACGTAATTACTGTTAAGACGTACATAACGTAAAAAAAAAAGAAACTTAACGAAAAATATCACCCACCATTTACTTTTGATAGCCTTAAACTCAGTCTGATGCAATCTCAAGTCTACTTTCTAATGTAAATACCAAGCATAAAGGTATTTGTGCTAGTTAATTTTTAATGGTCATAACCTATGTACTTTATTTGATTTAATTGTGTGTAAAGGTAACGAAAGATTTTTAAAGCGTGAAATTTACTAAAAAAAAGTTTCAATTTGTGATTCTATCAATGGAAGAATTAGCTTTCTATTTCAGTTCGCTACAAATAACCTCTGTAGCTTATCGTAACATTTTATAAATGTTAACGTAAATGCTTAATGCAATTATCACAAGTGTCACGTGCGAGTAAAGCAGAATCAAAACTTATTTTTTTTATTTACCGGTAATGAGGTTACTGAAGAAATTGGAAAAAACCGTCATGTTTTGTTTTCACAAGCAACTAAAATCATTATAGACGTATCAGTGAGCCACAATACTCGTTGAATATGGAACTGCCAAACAAAACTGCTTAAATGATGGAATTTTCTGAAAGCGTTGCGAATCCCTACAGAATATCAACTTTAACAGGGCAATACAAAAGCGACAATACGCCGCTATTAAATACAGTAAAAGCTCCTTATTCCAGGGGCATACGTTCCGTAAATATGCCGCGAATATGGAAACCCTGAATATGGAATGGTAATTTGTATGGGATTATAGAGGATACGTTCCAAGTTTCCGAAAAAAACGCAATTAAAATCAATTCATTAAGAGATTTTAAGCAACATGTCTTAGTTAATATTGTCAGGCTTAGGCAATGTTTTAAAGAATTTCGTAATTTTTTTCTTGTTTTGCCGTTTCTAAACGGTCTTTCAATTTGGATTGATATTCAGCTGTGGCATTAACAATCTGTCTTTTAGAAACAAGACTTCTTTACATAAACGGATCAACTTTCATGAAGAAATCACAAATCTCATTTACCATCTGTAGACCTTCACACGGTTTTTTTTTTTTAAGTTAAATGTCACCATTCAGTGCTTGTTGAACCCTCTTCTTCAATAGGTTGGGGATTTAACATATCCTCCAAATCGATTTCAGTCAAATCTTCATCTTGCGATTCAAGCAACTCTTGAATGTCACTTGATTCTATCTGTTCAAAATCTTTTTTTTTTCTTATGGCCTTACGCCTCGTTGACGTCTAAGTCATTAGAGTTGGGATGGTACTGGGGACAACGAATGGGAAGGAATTCGGCCATGGCCTAGTGAAGGAAACATCCTTGCATTCGCCTGGAGTGATTTGGGTTAAAAACCATGTCGCCCTATGTCATTCGCAACTTGAGCAATGTTTGCAGCTAAAATTTGAATTTGCACGGATTCTCCATCACTTCCGACAGTCAGATGATGCCACACTTTTTTTTCGAGCATGATTCCAATGTGTAAGGCTTCAGTTCTCGCAACTATTCTTGTACTGTAACAACGCATTATGCTATGTCAAAATTTTTCCAGCATTGCATAACATTCATAAATAACATAGAATGCGAACAAAGCAAAGGGGACAAGTGTTATTAATTCAGAATTATTGCAACGAATTACTGATAGATTCAGTGGAAATAAGATTTGCTTTTTTTTAGTTTAGTTGTTTCGGCTAGATAGAGTGACTCTCTGAACGTGGCAACAATACTCAAACGATGACTACACGTTAGTGAAGGAACCCGAATGCGCTGAATGTACCGAATGGATCCGCGAATAAAAAAAATTTCTAGCGGCGAACACAGAAAGTTGTCACAATTATTTTATCCGCGAATACTGAAACCGCGAATAAAGAGCTTTGACTGTAAAAAGATCCACAAGAACGCGAAATGCAAATTACAATGAAAATACACTGTGTGTTAGTACATTCAACTAATGCTACGTGGGAGCAAAATTCTTTACAAAAACGTTAAGTACGGGTTAAGTAAATGAAAACTAAAAGTAATGCTGGAAAGGTATGGCATCGAAAATAACACTGTTCAACAAAAGTTTATTTCCTGTCTGTAAATAGTTATTTACAATTAAAATTGACTTACAAAACACTAATTCAACCTTCAAACTGGCTAATTAGCTCTGAGTTTAATATTTTCCGTTTCTAGAATGTCTATAAACATATTTGTAATATAAGCTAACCTATCGTAGTACATTTTTTGTATCTTGATGTTACTTTTCACCTAGTGTCATTGCCAGGTTATCTTATGGGAGAGATAATTTCTGTCTGTGTTGTAATTTTGTTCCCATTACCTTTTGACTGTCTCGTAAATGTGTTAATGTTTTAGAAATCTTTTTTCTATTTTTTCAGTGAATAGAAATTCTCTGATAAGAAGTGGCTTATTACACAAGTAGAACAAACAACAAATTTTCACTATTTTGGTGTCGAGCTGGGATCTTTATTGGTCTCTCAATCTGAAAATTGCTTACATACTATAATTTCAAAAATTCACTCAAATCAGGGAAAAAGCTGCTTGGGAGGCTATTGGAAAGGTTGCTGAGTGGTATTTAGGTACAAAAGATCCGAAAATTATGTTAAAATATAACAAGCTTTTAGAAAAAAATACCATCAGTCTGGTCAATATGTCTTTGAAGATTTACTTTCTGTACTCTGATTTCGATTTCTATCCCGACAACAGTGGAAATATAAACTATAAACATTGTGAACAGTTTCACCAGCAAATCACAGAAATTGAAGGGAGATACCAGGACAAATGGAAGGCGTCAATACTCGCTCCTAACACCTGCACCAGGTAGACTCCAATGGCAGGTATCACGATGTCTCGTCATCTGTCGAACCAGTTTCTGACCTCTCTCGCCTTTCTGTTTGTTGTTGCAGTTCCAGCAACGGAGAAGACTTCGGTCTTCTGATTTTAATCGACTAAATCAGTCATCCATCCTACTCTCCTTCTCACTCGCTCTCTGCCTGCTAACATTGACAACAAACACCGAAATCTAGAACTAAACGGACCTGACTGTCTGTTTGACTATTCCTGCAGTATTCACCCTACATCG
This sequence comes from Vandiemenella viatica, assembly GCA_031002005.1. Taxonomy (NCBI): domain Eukaryota; kingdom Metazoa; phylum Arthropoda; class Insecta; order Orthoptera; family Morabidae; genus Vandiemenella; species Vandiemenella viatica. The sequence continues at coordinate 36,924,559 of CM061920.1, read as the reverse complement.
TAATGCTTGCAACTTTGGGCTGATTTCTGCGACTGGTCGATACGTAGTGGTCTGTAGGATGTAATAAATTCATTTATTTGGCCTTATTAGCCTCAGAGGTTTATCGAACGCCAGTTCGCTGTTTTTGCGGCAGATACTGCCTACTGTTCCTATTCGTGTTATTCCGGCAGTGCCTAAATCGTGTTGTTGGTGCTAGCGCCGCCTCTCACAAAGCGTGTCGGAACGGCTTTGCTTCTTCTTGCAATCTCTGAGATAGCTGTTTGGTGATTTGGTTACGGGAAAATGTAATAAAAGCTGAGGATCATATCGCGGCAATATTCATTGCAAATTTAGCTGCACTTTGTCACGTTCTTCGGTTATTAACTAATTCGGTCTGTCATCAGTTAATGATAATTACCTTTTATTACTTCGTCCTCCAATTCGCAGGTTATTTTCGTTGGTCGCCAGAAGTTAAATAACTACTGCTTTGAATGGATTAAATAGTTACTTGAAGCAACAACACCGATAAATCACTTCTCACGTGGTATTTATTTCTCTGTGAGCTCCATACTAACATTACGCGCGGATAAGGCACTAAACTCGTCCAAGCACAAATACACAAATATTCCAGCGACTATAAAACTGCTTTACGACTACAAATAACCAACCAAAAACTTCAAAATACAACTGATTAACAACTGTGCACGTTATCTTTGCACGTTTAAACAGACACTACAGAAACATCTAGAAGGAAATAAAGAGGTACGATAGACATTTCTCGAGCTTTAACAATCAAATCCATACAAAAATAATTACAAATTGCCAAAAATCACTCAAAGTCATTAAACTCCGCCTTGAAATGAAATTTAATACAATGTATATGCATTTACACACAAAATTATCAACATAAACCAGTCTAAACAGTTAAGAACTGTCCTCCAAACATCATGGCTCACCTCACCACTTTTAATTAATGTTTCATACGTAATACTGTCCCTGATCGTATTACATCTCATTTACACAGTTTCTCTCCATAAAACAATGTTCATTCTACGTGGCGAATATACACAAGTCCACAATTAATCACACGAAAACTATACAAATCCACAATTAATCAACTCTCACCTTGTTGTACATAATCTTTTATCTTTAAACGAGCAATTCTTGTATATATATATTTCGGATCTCGGAAACGGCTATGACGATTTGGATGAAATTTGATATTTAGATAACGTTTTGACTTTTAAGATTACCTAAATAGTTGTCTTCCCTACAAAAAAGCGAGTTTACAAAATACAAACAATTTGGCACTCGGTATCTCAAACACGGCACTAGCGCCATCTCGTAGACAATTCAGGTACCAGAAAGCCTACAAATAGATTCTCTTTGATTTCAAAGAATATTTAAACGAACAGTTCTTGTAAACTGGCTAACCCGTGGAATTATTAGCATTGCAAGTTTAATTGTAAAACATTTAAAAAGGAAGATAATTAAAAATTTATCATTGGTTTTGTCACATGTGATACATTACAGTACCAGTTATAAAGTAATCAACGTTTATTTTTTTACCGTAAAAAGTGGTTGTTAGTTTGTCATTAAATACTACCACCTTAATTATAAAACATTTAAAAAATACTTGGGTGACCGATCTTCGCTCGGAATCTTTCGATTTCTGTTCAATATACAAAATTTCGAGTAAAGTTTGATAATAAAGTGCATAATTAAATATAAATACATCTACAAATTCCTGAAAAAGCCGCGTAGGCGTACACATACGAAAAAACAGGTTCTGATAAATAGAATCTTGCCTTTTTGAAGCGTCTGACCTTGTGCTTTATTAATGTTTATAATGAATGTTTCTAATGGGAATTGTTTTATTATCATTTTGAAATGCTGATCAGAAGATGTGAGATTACTGCGAGGTATGAGCATAGTTTTATCGGAGTGAATGAATTTAGCACTGATGATGTTCTATCATTACCTGTGACGTCACAATATTATGATGAATTCTTGTAGAACTTGACGAAACATATCGAAAATAAAGAATAAATGTTCTTGGTTTTCGAGATATAGCATGTCAAAATCAGCTATAGGTATAGTTCCTTGTGCTTTTGGCGACGTTTCTTCTGGTCCAGGCCGTATTTCAACCTAACAACAACCACTAGGAATAAAATAAAACATTGAAAGTACATTTCCACCGTATAGACATAGTGGTTTTGGTGGATTTTTTCTGGTCCAGGCCGGATCTAATCCCAACCTCTTCATTTTTGAGATATATCTCGAGAACTAAGCGAGATATCAGAAAAATTAATTCCATATTTTCGATTTGTCTCGACGAGTTTCATACGAATTCATGATCAAACTTGGCTATGGCGAAATTTATCTTCTGGTCCAGGTCGCATTTCAACCAACCACGTCAATTTTGAGATACGATATTTCGAGAACTAAGCGAGATATAAAAAAAACATATTTTTTACTTTCAATTTTTCTCGTCGAGTTACATAAGAATCCATCTTCAAGGGTTATCATAGAATCCCCTGAATTACCACAAATCTCGCACTGTTAAGTAATCCCTGACTGACATAAAGATGTTTTTTAAAGCAATTTGTGAGGTGGATCTAGCGATTTTGATGAAATTTCATATGTAGATAACGTTTTGCTTTCCAAGTTTTTAAAAAGATTTTAAAAAAGGAACAATTTTTGTATTTGGTTTCTCGAAAACGGCCCTAACCTCATTACGTAGAAGGTTCAGGTACCAGTAAGCCTACTGATGTTAGTTAAGCTTCTCTGGTTAACTGTGCACCTCAAAACGCCTAGGAAGCCTTCAAGCATTTTTACTTCAATCAAACTTTACTAGAAATCTTGTATATTGAACAGAAATTGAAAGATGCCGAGCGAAGATCGGTCACCCAGGTACTCTTATCTTTAAACGAGCAATGCTTGTATATGTTTGCAATCTCGGAAACGTCTATAACGATTTTGATGAAATTTCATATTTATATAACGCTTTGTTTTTTAAGTTTACCTAACTAGGTACCTTACCTGCAAAAACGCGATTTTACAAAAAAAAATGAGCAGTTTTTGTATTTTGTATCTAGAAAACGGTGCTAACGCCATCTTGTAAACGTTTCACGTACCAGTAAACTGAGCTGATGTTAGTTCTCTTTGACAGTTTAGCTTCAGCTACGAGCGCATGCGGAACTAGTGTACAGCCGAGAGGGAGCCTTTCCTGTTTACGTGTGTGGTTGTTAGTGAAGCGGGACTACAACAGTGTGCGGCATTTGCGCCGAGTGTGTATATTAGTGAAAACCAGACGTAGTGGACATAACATTAGAATACAAAGTATCTGCTAAATTAACTCGAAGGAAGCGAGTGTACCTCGGATACACATCAATCTATCCGAAACTTTAAAGTTCGTGAAGGAGGCAAGATGGCGGAAGCGAGTGGCGGTGCTACTGCCAAAGCAGCAGAGGAGAGGAATGAACCATTCATTTATCAAGCAGAACAAGACATGTCAGAGACAACAAAAAGAAAATAGAAGAACACAATGAGGACAGCGAAGAAGAAGTTAAATACAATCTTAGAAAGAAAAGAAGAGCTACCGGGAAAAGAAGTATACCTATAAGCAACAAAGAAGATTTCGATACAACAGAAATAGTGCCTAAGTTGAACAAGGATCAAACTATAAAGCAGACAACATCCTCGCTGACATATCACGTCACAGAGACTGCGAGCAGATCAACAAATGACCAACTGAACCCAACACGACCAAGTCTAGAAGGACAAAAGGAAAATAACACAGCACCAATGAAACGTTGCAGACTGTATAACCGGCACTCACAGGGACCATATCTAGTATCAATCGAACCAGAGATGAACAGCCAACTGCCTCACCCTATACAATTAGGCAAAATACTCTATAACAAGATTAATGGTCTTCAGCGGATCAACCAACAGGGAAAAAATCGGATGATGCTGGAATTTACTAAAGCTGAGGCGGCAAACAACTTCGTTGGAAATGATGTCTTCTTACAATCACTAAGATTAAAGGCCTATATCCCTGCAAGCAGGGTAGAGTGCAAAGGTGTAATCAAGTACGTCCCTACAGACTTGAATGAGGAAGAGCTGATAAGAAACGTTAAAGCTTCCGCTCCGATAGTAGGCGTAAGAAGATTCATGAAAAGTATACATTTGGACGGAAAAATAGAAAGAAAACCATTACAAACGGTTCTACTCACGTTTGAAAGCCAGTTTCTTCCGGAAGAAGTAGAAATCTACTATCTCAGATTCAAGGTTACTCCATACGTGTATCCAGTGACGCAGTGCTTTAAATGCCAAAGATTTGGTCACATCTCCTCCAACTGTAGAGGGAAAGAAAGGTGCACTAAATGCGGAGAGGAGCACAATGCAACCTGCTGTAACAAGGAAGAAGCCTAAGTGCGCGAATTGTGGTGGAGACCACAAAGCAGACGACAGAGCATGTCCAATAAGGAACCGAGAAGAGGAGCGAAAGCAGACACAGGCACTTGGCAGTAAAACACCAGCCAGGGCAAGGATATGAACATAACCCAAAAGAATTTCCAAAACCCTTTAGTGCGGCTGCAATGGGAGAAAAGACCAACCAATATAAGGAGATACATGAAAGAAGATTACCTACGGTAAGAAGAGAAACAAGTACAGATCAGATGGCGGAGCATGAAAACAAGGAAACGAATGTCGAAAGCATTAGCATCATTGTGAAAATTGTGACCAAAGTCATTATGCAACAATTAAATGGAAACATCCCCAAGGAAGTGATAGAAAAAATTCAGGAAGAATCCACTAAGATGGTCATGCAAGAAATAAAGCAAATGGGAGACAGGGAAAACACAATGGAGATAGGCGATGCTGCAGATAATAATGGATAAAAGGGCTAAACTTATAATTCTACAATGGAATGCCAGAAGCCTGATACCCAAATGGAATGAAATTACAGAGAGTTATTGAGGAACATGCTCCCCACGCCCTATTGATCACCGAAACTTGGCTACATGATAATATTAACATAAAGCATAAAAACTATAACATATATAGGAAAGATAGGGGTGACGGATTCGGAGGAGTAGCCATACTAGTCAGAAAAGATGTGAATAGCAACATCAGAGACATAGTAGAGCCGTCTGCTAATTTAGAAGTGCTATCCGTCGACCTGAAACACAAAGATCCGATAGAAAATGTGACTGTTGTTTACAAACCTCCTCAAGTTAACATGAAGGAAGAGGACTGGGAAGCTCTATTTGATCAGATACCACCCAAAAGCTTCGTGGGAGGGGATTTTAACGCTCACCACCCGATGTGGCAGGAAAGACAGCGGGATCAGCAAGGTGAAGAACTGGCGTCGGCGATAACCTCGTCCTCACTTACCGTGCTGAACAACAAGCACGGAACGCGACTAGGGACGCCATTCCAAAGGAACTCGTCACCCGACATCTCACTAATTGCGGCATGCCTGAGGACCAGGACTAAATGGGAGATGTTACAGGACTCACTAGGTAGCGATCATCTGATACTGAAAATCACGTTGGATTCCGTGGCGAAAACGAAGTTAAGCACATCAAAGAGGCGCTGGAACTGTAGTAGAGCTAACTGGAACTTATACCAAGAAAGAATCAGTACAAGAATAGAGCACTTAAGCTCAAACACAGGCAACCTTCAACAACGATACAATGAATTGGAAGAGATAATAATTAAAACGGCAGAAGAATGCATCCGGAATATAAAGTAAACGAGGAGAGCAAGATTAATAGAAAACCCTGGTGGACCAGTGAATGCGCTAGAGCAGTAGCGAGACGACGCCTTGCAACCAAAATGTATAGAAAAGACTCGACATTCCAGAATTTTAGGATACTTAGACAAACAACAGCAGAGGCCAGAAATATTATCAGAAAAACCAAAAGAGAAGGATGGAAAACCTTCTGCTCCAGCATCAAATATGGCACTTCGACGCAAGAAATGTGGAAGAAGCTACGATGGTTCAACGGCAAGAGATCTTCCCAAAACATCATCTACACAGACTACAAGCTGGCGGAACAATTTCTAGAATTAACGGCACCTGCATTTGTTCCCGGGAATACGGTATGGAATGCTCAGCAGCACCCTAAAGAAAAACTACAGCATCTCAAATAACGAATTATTCAGCATGTCTGAGCTTGAAAGTGCCATTAAAAAGAGGGATACAGCTCCAGGAATGGAATAGTATCACTTATTCAATGATAGACAACATGCACAAAATGCCAAACATAAAATTCTGAACCTATTCAACGAATGATAAACAGATCTTACGTGCCGGAACAATGGAGAAATGTAGTAATTGTCCCAGTGCCGAAACCAATAGGGACAAGAATGATGCATCGGCATATCGGCCTATATCACTAATCCCGTGCATGGCTAAATTAATGAGCACAATGATAAAGAACAGGATGGAATGGCATGTAGAACACCATCGTAACCTCGATCACCGCACCATGGGATTTCGGAAGGGGTGCAGCACAATGGATGTCATTAGCACACTAGTTACGGACATCCAATTAAATTTTGTCAGAAATAACTATCTCCTAGCTGCGTTCCTGGACATAAAAGACGCATACAATAACATACAGATCATATATTACAGGAAGCCATGGAAGAGATGAAGCTACATAATAAACTCATATCTTGGTGCTGCAATTATCTGGGTCACAGAGTAAATATAATACACACAAGCAGAAGGAAAGAGATTTGAACGACACGTCTACCAGGGAATTCCACAAGGTGACCCAATGAGTCCGACCTCTTCAATATATACTCGGCTAAGCTGTTCACCGAGCTGCCAGGAATGGTGACCTTCCTTCAGTATGCGGACGATTTTGTGATATATGTCTCCCATCCCGACAAAGAAAAGGCAAGAGTTATACTACAAGCCGCAGTTACAGCAATTCTTGAAAAGCTGAGAGAGAAAGGATTAGACATGACAATACAAAAAAGTAAAATATGTATATTTACTCATAGACAATACCAAGAAAATGAGCTTAAAATAACTCTAAACGGTATTGGGATGGAGTTGGTGAAGGAAATCAAATTTCTTGGAATATGGCTAGACTCAAAGCTTACGTGGAGAAAACACATAATGGAGCTGAGAGCGTCATCTCTAACGCGGATCAATACAATGAAAGTAGTTGCTTCAATGAACTGGGGAGCGGATCCTCGCCCATTGCGCAATGTGTACTACAGCGTAGTTAGAAGCAGACTGGACTATGGAAGCTTTCTGTACGATAATGCTTGCAAAACCCTACAGGCGAAACTTGATTCACTGCAGGCAGCGGTACTGAGGATAATAGGAGGCTTCATTAAGACCACTCCAATAGCAGCAATGGAAGCAGAGACAATAACCCCGCCTCTACATATACGCAGAAAGAAAATAGGGATGAACTTCTGGTTAAGGGTAAGCTCCAAAAAAGAACACCCACTGTTGAGGAAAGTACAGATATTAGCCCACGAGATTCGAAGCAAACCTCCAGACCCTCACAGAATGCCAAGACTAGTAACATACAGACAGCTAACTAGTAAGTGGAATATCCATACGGCAGAAATCAACGACCTTTACTCGGAAAAGCAACCTTGGCAAAAAGTGGATTTAGCTTCACATGTGGACCTGTACATCACATCAGAGCAGCTCGAAAGAAAATACTGGAATCAGGAAGAAGCGAAACAAAGGACGATTGAAACAATCAATACAAAGTGGAAAGACTGGTGTCAAATCTTCACGGACGGATCCAAGGCGGGGGAAGAGGCATGTGCAGCTGCATATGTGGAACCTAGAAGCGACGTCGTAGAAGCGTTTCGATTGCCGAACCAATTCTCTACCTTTTCTGCAGAACTTTTCGCCATTCTCAAAGGAATACAATATGTCCAAAGTACAGAGAAAAAGAAAAGCAGTAATCTGTTCAGATTCGAGAAGCGCCTTGCAGGCAATCTTAGCAATCCCTAAAGGCAATGGAAAAAACTACATAGCCTATCAAGTGGCTAGAGAAATAACGAAGACAATAGCTAAAGGGATAGACCTACAATTACAATGGGTACCAAGCCACGTGGGTATACAGGGAAATGAAAGAGCCGATAAGGCAGCCAAAGAACAATTAGTTGCAGCACAAAAGGAGGACGTCGCAATACCGTTCACTGACCTTAGACACACTGCGCGGATCATAACACTGAAAGAATGGGAAATGAAATGGCAAACCAACAAGGATTCCAAAGGATTGTGGCATCGGGCCATTTGCAACAGAATCGAAAGAACGCCATGGTACGAGACCAAAGAACTGAGCAGAAGGAAGATTACATTATTCAACAGGTTACGTACAGGACACTCCCTTTTAAAGGATAAGAAGCATATCATGAACATTGTAGAGTCGCCAAATTGTGATACATGTGGTGAATTGGAGGATATATATCACGTCTTACTTAGATGCAAATCTTACAGAGACATGAGAAAGGAGCTGATTGAAAAACAGCTAAAAATTACTGATATAATATCTCTAATGACCAACTTAGCAACTCCTTGCACCAAAGTTGTCAATACCATATGCAAATATGTAGATAACACCAAAATTTGTATATAAGTCAAATAAACATAAACCCTAACAATAACAACCCTATGTTTATGGCGTAATTAGCCCAAGGCTAACAGCCAAGAGAAAAAAAAAAAAAAAAAAAAAAAAAAAAAAAAAAAAAAAAAAAAAAAAAAAAAAAAAAGTTCTCTTTGATTACAGCAAGGAACTTTTATAGTTTTAAGCGAATAATTTGTGAACACTAGCTGACCCAGGCGAGTAGTATCGTGGTCGAGTCACCGAATAGTAATATAATAATGTGGAAATAAGTAAATGCAAGTATTTCTTAATTAATTATTTTATTTTTAAGACTAGTAATAAACAACATTAAATAATACATTTTTAATTGTAAAACGTTTAAAAAGTAGATTTTTAAAAAATATTGACTTTGCCAGAAGACCTTTTTTCAATCTTCTTTACTTTGCAAATCAATTTTGAAAACAATATTAGCAGTTATAATGTAATCATCGTTGACTTTTGGAACTCTCTAACAGCGAGGTCTTTAGAGACGGGACAGGATGGGGACAAGGAATGGGAAGGAATTTGGCCATGGCCTTTTGAAGGAAGCATCCCGACATTTGCCTGGAGTGATTTGGGAAACCATGGAAAACCCAAATCTGGATGCCCGGACGGGGATTCGAACCGCCGCGCCGTCCTCCTTTTGGACCGTATGTGTCTTTAACACAAAAATAAATATTAATGAATCTACAAACTCATGAAAAAGCCGGTTATGGGTGTCCATACGAAAAAACAGGTTCAGATAAATATAATCCGGCCATTTGAAACGTCTGTCCTTGTGCTTTATTAATGAATTTTTTTTATCATTTGCAAAGGCACGGTTGTTCAGAAGATGTGAAGTACTGCGAGGTGTGAGCACTTTTATCGGAGTGAATGAACTTGGCACTTATTATGTACTCGTCTAAGTGAATTACCACAAATCTTTCACCATTAATTAATCCCTGATTTGCATTAAGATTTGTATTTAACATAATAATAGCATTTTTAAAAGAAATTTATGAGGTCGTAAACCAGACTCTGCCCATTTGGATGAAGTTTCATATGTACCTACATAAAGTTTTGCTTTTCAAGTTTGTAGCACGATTTTACACACACACACACACACACAAAGGTAACGGCTCTAACCTCATCTTGTAAAAGTTTCAGGCACCACTGATTTCCTTTTTTAACTTATGGCTTTACGGCTCGTCGACGTCATTAGAGGCGAGATGGAAATGGGAACGGGAAGGCATTCGGCAATGGTCTTTTGAAGAAGCATCCCAGCATTCACCTGGAGTGATTTGGGAAACCATGCAAAACGCAAATCTGGATGCCCGAACGGGGATTCGAACCGGCGTCCTTCGAATGCGAGGCCAGAGCGTTAACCGTAGACCCACCACATTTGGTTAAGCCTACTGATGCTAGTTAAGCTTCTCTTTGGTTAGGACGAGGAACATCTCAAAATTCCTAGAAACCCTTCAAGCCTTTTACTTTAATGAAACTTTGCTCAAAATCTTGTATATTGAACAGAAATCGAAAGATGCCGAACGAAGACCGGTCACTCTGGTACTTAAATAAATTTTCATAAAGGGGCTGGGTCTGAGTACTCTCACAACTTCCACTGCAATTTTCAGTTAATTACTTTATTTACGTAACTCTTACAACATACATTCTGTCATCTGCTCACATTTACTCTGGCCTTCATTCATTTCCTCTGTAATTTTTCGAGCGAACTGTTCACCGTAATAACAAACTAATCAGTCCCGCTCGTCCACAAACGTTGGACTCCTTGCTGGATTTGTTGGATACTTCCACGAACTGTTTTTTCCATCCTTAATTTCTAAAACGCGTTTATTAAGTATTTATTTTTTTCCACAAAATTTTCAGTACCCTTCTAAAGTGGAAAATCAGAACTCAATATTCCAATGAATACCGAATATTCTTAAACTACACAGCGCACTAAATTAAGAAGTTACTTCATTCAACACTATTTATTCAAAAGAAATATTTTAAAGAAATTCTAGTAGAGTATAGACATTCAGTAAGTTCAGACGCAATATTGCTTTGATTTTTGTAAAAAAAAAAAAAAAAAAAAAAAAAAAAAAAAAAAAAAAAAAAAAAAGACAACTTTTTTCTGATAATAACTTTATTTGTCTAACCGTTCACCCCTCGGCTCGTGTTAAAATAGATGCTGGGATGACCCCTACGTTATTTTTCCATCGGGCTGACTCCAGTGTTTTGAGCTGCCATCGGGGTCGCGTTGATTTCGGTTTACTCTAGGCGAAAGTCGGGATGGTTCCTTCGAAAGGTCATTGACGAACTCTTTTTCCCAGCCCCCTTCCTTTAGGTCGGAGAGGCTTTCTGATGCCTATAGCACCCAGTGATGCCGTGGGCTTGCAAGGGGCGTCACAAACCTCTGTTCAAAAGTGAAATCACTTCAGCTCTCCTACCGTGTTGCCCCAGCGACAATCTAAAACAATGCGCCACTGCTTCCCGACAAGTGTACCAACCCCGAGTACCTAAATTCTATTACATTACAAACTGAATACTCTACTCGAGCTGTGGAATCTCAATACTAGGGATGTAACGGAGCTCCACATCTGCATGTGCGGAACTTTCGTGTGAAATAATACCACCGCTTCCGCATTCCCGTCCATCTTTTTTATTGCGAATATATAACGGAGGTTTTGTTTACATTGCTATATATATTATTATTTTCTCTTTATACAAGATACGGCCCATCGTTGCTTAGCTATCAACAACGTGGTTGTTTTTCTTTTTCCGATCTTGCAATAAAAGTAACAATGTACTGAACGGTGTTTTTACCTAAGCAACGAATTGAACTTGCACGTAAGCGGCCTATTCACGTTCCAACTTATAGGACATCCATGTAGAACTACTGTAGGATGCCCTCACCCACTCACGCCACTATAAAGGGCCCAACAAAATATATCAAGCAATCCTTTCTACTGATATTTTTTCACGGCACATCAGTGTCCTTATCGCACACTTGTAGGATGTTTCCTCCAATCACGATCCAACGCCACAGCTAGTTGGACGGCAAAGACCAGTGTTGGTTGTCGAGGAGTCCAACAATCACCAAAGCGTCCTTTCACGGCCCAAGTTGGACTGTGAACGAGTCGCTAGAGCGGTGGGAAGAAGGGTGGCGTGCACGGGAGATGTGCCGGTGGCGTGGGCTTGTGCTTGACGCTTGAATTAGTCGAGTCACAAACTCCTCAAAGTTCATATAACAAATATTTTTTTTAAAAAAAAGCCTGAGTAGTTATTTATTTAGAACAAAATTTGTCATATGAACAAATAATTTAATGTAGGCCTACTTGTGATATCCCAAGTTTTTTGTTGTAGAAAGAAGAGGTAAAAATCAATTAATTTGACAGCATTTTATGGAAAAAGACTTATGAAAAAATGTATAATTTCGGATTTAAAATATACTTATTTTGATTATAAGTTTATTTCTGATAAAATATTAAAGTCTAAATAATTATACATTTATTTTTCAACCTCCGCATCCGCGGATGTCAAGCACTGAACATCCCAATCTGGATCCGCATCCGCAAAGATGATATACTTTACAACCCTACTCTGGACCAATATGAAAAGTACACTGAATAAATAAATTACAACTATATGCCGTAAAAACATAAATAACGTCACAGGGTAATCGCTGTAAACATTATGTATTCGCCAGGTGTGATTTGGTATGCAGAACATTTTCGCAAGAGTCCAAGCGCAAGATCTGAGTAGAACATTATCGCTGCATGTCCGTCACAAGTACTGATAAACCTGGAGGGGAGCGGCGATATTGATTAGTCAAACGAGAGACAGGAATTTTATATCCGTGTTCGAAAGAGACCAAACAACTCGTTCTGCTCTCTATGTCAAGTATTCGCTGATCCCATCATTCTATTCGTTACCTATCCGAATATGATACAAAAGGTTGTTACAATTACTCATCAAATCACTGAGCTGTAGACAGTGGAGGGGGAATGTGAATCATTTAAAGTAGCAAACTAGCTAAAGCTTATGTCGACAACATTTGCTAGTCTATTCCGACAAAAATCAAGATCTGTTTCCATATCGGCGGTGAATTTCATGGACGTAAAACCCAATTCCCAACTCTAGTTCTGTTAACATCAGTTATTAAATTCACAGTCTAATACACAGTAAGCAACAGAATGAGTTTATAAATGAAATAAATACTGACCAATTTGCTAGTATTGGTTGAATGGAATAATTCTGTTGAAATACGAGTTTTATATCATCAGTAGCATTTTATTGCAAATTTATGTTGAATACTGAGTATTTTTGAGTCTTTAAATGGTTAGTTCTAATCTAACCACCAAACGAACTAATTAAAAACAAAAAATAATTATTGAAGTCAAGAGTGTGTTAATTACCACAGGATAGTGAAAACCGTACAATAGTTCAAACCTACTCTATTCGTTATTTAGCTATCTTTCAAGCTTTGTATTTTCTACTATGTGTTTGTTCATTCTTTTAAGTAAAGTAGAACAGAGATTTTAACTTTCATTCAATTAATGCAGTCTCGTTTGGCACGAATTTTGTAAAGTCACAGTATACTCATTTTCGGAATACACAGGTTTCCTGTCCCGTAGATGCCACGAGTAACAGACATTAAACCTCTCCGCTAACATCTCCAGGAAGCGCTTCTCTCGTGTTCTCTCTCAGTACGTCTGGCTGTTGCTGTTCGTTGATAAAGAAGTCTTTACAACTGACTTCACAACCGGCAGTGTGCTAAACAAGTCTTCTTTCATGGAGTGTGTAGCTCTACAAAAAGTTAAAATCAATAAGTTTTATCGTAGTTGCTGATATCCTTATAATTTTTAATTTCTCTTAGCACTGCCGCCAATGGTGAAGATATTCTAAATGGTGCGCATTCGGCAGACTGCTGTTAAATTATACACGATATCCTGTAAATGACGAAAAAACACTTTAACTATTTAGGTCTTATCGTGACCTGGCAAATATAAAATTTTAACCTTAGCTGAAGTTTCTTGTTTTAAAAGGTCACCACATGCGTTTGGCTTATGTCAAGCCGTTTCTACAAATGAAGATATTGATGGCATTGATTAATAGTTTTTATTTTAAAATTGCATCAAATGTGTAAAGTGGAGGCCTTCCGCTCTAATTTAACAGTAAAGATACCATTCGTGTGTTATGTGATTAAAACCTGAAAACAGTGCCAGTTTTGCTGAGTTCATAATTTTATACCTGGTAGTCCAGGATAAGACTTATCGTTAGTTAAAGCATTATCCAACATTTACCGGATATCCAATGACATAAACCAGCTGGCGAATTAAAAAAAAAAAAAAAAAAAAAAAAAGTTAATGTGACTTAAACTTGCAAAACGTGACACTTTTGCCAAAGTCAAAAAAATTTATTTAGTAGGTTACGATAAGATCTTTTCACAGTTAAAGGGTTATTCATTATTGACCGGTTACCCTGTATACACAAGAAAATACATACGAGTTTGTAGCTAATTTACCCAAAAATATTATAGTTCAGAAATTCAAAAACGCTCTAGTTTCGAACTTACTATGGATATTTTTTTTTCTGTTTTGTTATAATCAATACCTTTATGTATATTAAGGGTCATTTCGTTAGAGACAATCTCTTGTAGTTTGTTAGTTAGGCCATCTCTTAGAAGTGTCCACTTTTATTTTAATTTTTAACTACCTGGTACCCACGACTTCATTCTTGTTTGTAAAGAATTTGTATTGACAGCTACCGACATCTAACAACCATGGTGCACGATAGGAGACGCGATGCTATTACCACACACTACATAGCGCAGATGACGGGCACCGTCATCTGCGCTATGTAGTTCAGGCAGCAAAGTAAAATTTACGGACACACATGTCTTTGGATAAATACGAAAATATCCTTGACCTACCACTTTCAACCACCATATCTCCCACACTCCCACAGTTACCGAAATTCGGCCAACCTTGTGATCGATGGGTGACTCTGTATTACTACCACACACAAACGCCAGTGATCTGCGATAGATAGTTTTCGCTGAAAAGTGATACACCATGACACATGCGTCTTTGGCAGAAATATGAAATTGCCGCAGGTCGACCACTTTCAGTCCCCATATCTTCCACACCCCCATAGCTACCGACATCTAACAACCATAGTGCATGACAGGAGACACGATTCTACTACCACAAACAAACACCAATGGTCTATGCTATGTAGTTGTGGCAGGAAAGAGAAGTATAAGAAGACACAAATTTTTGCTCGAAATATGAAAACGCCCTGCATTGGCCAACTTTAATCATCATATCTCACACATCCCCACGGCTATCGACATTCGACCAACGTTGTGCACGACAGGAAACTCCATGCTACTTCCACACACAAAGACCAGTGATCTGTGCTTTGGTAGTGGTGGTTGAAAAGTGGAATATATGAAAACATACGTCTATTTTTATATATATATATAAGATTTTAGGTATTCATTCGGAAAAACAAACTACTGAATCGAAAACCAGTAGCTAAGAAAGAGGAAATGTTTCGATAGAAGCACTGTTTAACTACGAACTCTTTAAAAATCACTAAATTTTGTATTACCCATTGCTGTTAAATTTTATGAGTATAAATGAACCTTCGAAGTAAATGAAATGAGTGATTGATTTTATTTGCGTGGAGGCGCACCCAGCACATTGCATTGTGTGAACTCCTCGTGAGGCACCTTCGAGAGACATGTTACCCTCCGAAGGTCGATACCAGCTCTGACGTCAGTCCTAACAACATTGGGCTGCCCTCGCAGAAGACATTTAATTGGTTCCATCGGGCCCTAGCACGTTCGTTGACCTGCGTTGGTCCCACGACAGCTAAATACTGAATGCCAATTACTGCTCCCAATTAGGGGTCCCGTCATGTCATGTTTTCGTTGACAGAGGAGGCATCAGCTAAATATAACGCACTCTTTGACCTACACCGTCTTCTAACCTCACAAATCCGCAGAGCTCGGTGTAAGATGTCTACCTTTAAATGAAGCTTAGGGGAGACCGGGTACAGTTGATACACTTTTTACTTTCTGAATTTTAAATTGTTTTCTGCAATTATTTTGAAACAAATCGAATGTAATTCATAACTATAACTATTTGGCCATAAGTTAAGATACTTCCATTATTCATAAAATTAAATCTCCTTTGTTGAAAAAAGTTTTAAAAACTTTGCAAGATGTATCAACTTAACCCGCCTTGGGTAAAGTTGATACAGTGATGGGTAAAGTTGGTACACCTTTGAGTAAGTTGATACAGTGACAGGAATTAATGGAAAAATAACAATTGAAACGTGAACAAGATTTATTTTTACCACAAAAAATACAAAAATAGTATTAACAAAAATGTTAAAAAACAACCGCATTTTTGAAGACCCTAAAAAAACTTAATTGGTTTATAGGAATAATATTTTGAGTATATAGGCTACAAAAGCTTTTGCTTAACGAACTATGTTTAAAATATACAAAATTTTATTAGTTTCTAAAATCTTGTATTGAGAACAATTACATTACTCCGACTCTGAAGAGAAACATGGGTCTGATTGGCAGTTAATGCAAGTGTAAAAGGGGTTGTCTTCTGAACAGGTGATGTGTGCCCACTTCTTGCAAGAAATGCACTGAATCCATTCCTGGCCAGGTGTGGATGAGTAGTATGTTTTAAAACACACCAAACAAAAATACTCTCCTTCTTCATCAGAGTCCGACTCTTCTTCGGGTTTTCTTCGTTTCTGACGTTTTTTATCTTTGTCTTCTTTTCTTGGTTTGTCTATATCTTTGCTTAGCTTACCATCAAATGATTTAACTAATTTTAACTTGTGATTTACTGTCTTGATAGATTTCTTTCTTTCTCTCTCTATCTCGTCTTGTTCAATTTTGTTTTTTATTGGAGTATCTGTAAGGACTGTCTGCCTTTTTTACTTCTTTTACGTTCTCCTGCTTTCGGTAGAGGACGAATTTCTTCTGGCAAAACCATTATTGGCGAAGTAGCTCCAAGGCTTGTAGTAGAGGCATGTGTTGATCCACTTTCAGAGACACCAAGCACTCTTAATATACAAGATTCATGTACTCTTCCCGCAGATGTAGAAGGCAGATTGACATCTGCTGATGTAGAAGACTGCTTGACTTCTGCTGATGTAGAAGGCTGATTGACTTCTGCTGATGTAGAAGGCTGACGATCAGTTACAAAGCTTGACAAAAAATCTTCATCTGTAAAGATGTCTGGATTATATGGCATAATATTATTTGGTGTCATAGCATTTGAAAAGGCACTACTCACAAGACTGGGGATGTCATAGATTGTTACGGTTTTCCCAGGATTACTGACTAGCCAATTGTCCACAGCTTAAAAGTAGAACTTAGAACTTTTTGAATGGTCCATGAACTGACCTGTCCAAGGGCTGGAGGCGGTCGGACGTATGGGGAGGGAAAGACAGCAAAATAATCACCATTGTCCTTACAAAAGTTTAACACATTGATTGACAAGTGGGAGTCATGATTATCAAGCAGCAAAAGACAGGGTTGATTGGCTCTTGACTTGACATGGCTGTGAAAGTGTTTTATAAAAAATTAAAAATGTTGGTCCTGTCATCCAACCAGATGGGTGTGCCGTGCCAATGCACCCTGGTGGTCCCCCCTTGATGAAGTGTTCTTTGAAGAATACTCTAGGGAAAATAAAAAGGGGTGGGACAGTGTTACCAATAGCATTTACTGCCGTTGCGATTGTAACTGTTTGCCCTCGCTCGGCGGAAGTAGCTTTTGCCACCTGACGAACCCCGTTCTGAGCTAATATTTTGCTAGGCCTTTGGACAGTCTGCACTCCAGTCTCGTCCGTATTCCACACATCTTTGCTCTGAAACTTATATTTCTCGAAAACCTTTTTTAGGTTTTCGAAAAATGCTGCAACGTTATGCCTATTGAAACTTGTAGCTCGACTTAGGCTAGTCGCCTCTGGTTCTCTCAAAGAAAGATTGTGTTTCCTTTTTAAAAATTTAGAAAACCATTCTGTAGATGCCATTTGGCATTTAACCAGGTATCTGGCACTTTTACTTGATTTGCTAGTGCCAATTCATATGCCAGCTCGCGCACATTTTTAGGAGTTAGACCATAGTAAATTTTAGAGCTAGTTAAAATGTATTTACTAAGCTCCTCCTCTAATTCATCATTTAATATTTGTCGATGTTTAGCATATCCCATTCGTACACCTTTCTCAAGAGCTTCTGGTGTTTCAAGAATTTTTTCTTTTTTCACCTTGTACCGATGAAGGGTCATTTTGTCTATATTAAAGGTTTTGGCCGCTTCTCTAATAGACATCCTGCCATTCTTAATTTCTTCATATGCTCTTTCAAAAATTTCAATGGGTATTTCGCCCCTTGTAGTTTTTTTGTTGTAGTTTCTAGGCATCTAAAAATAAATACAACAAATGATCTGTGGTTCAAGGCTATGGCGACGTTTGGGTCAAGTTGATACACCCCGGAGAAACGTATCAACTTGACCCCTAAGAAACGTATCAACTTGACCCAAACGTCGCCATTACACTAAACTCTAAATAACGCAAAACCAGTAACATTTAAAACTATGTTCAATAGGTGAAATTCTTACCTTTATAGCAAATAACAATGTGATGATAACAATAGCAGAGTTCACTAAGAAATAAACTTGCAATACTACTTGAAAATATGTAGTGAAAATTTACTTTTGGTGATCAAAAACAGTTTTTAGTTCACAACTCACAACGTAAACCAACTTTCTCCTCGAGCACAGGTGTGGGTACTGAGTATCATTCTATTGTCCAGGCAAGCTAGTCACACTTTTCTGCGTCTGCGCATTAGCAAGTTATTTGTCCTGTATCAACTTAACCCTGTATCAACTAGACCCGGTCTCCCCTATTGTTGTGGGCCACGCGAGGTTTTGAAAATAATTTGGTTCATTAATCTAAGAAAACTGAAGTAAGCCCACCAACAGTAACCTTCAATACATATGTATTAACTAAAATTAAAGAAGTTGCAATTACAACACTACAATTACAACATTAACATCAGAATGAAAACTGCTTTAACTGCAGCAGTGTTTAGGTTCATATAACCAATGCATAAGTCATTCCTGAAATGTTTAGCGTATTGCTCTGAAATACAAGTAAAACTGTTAAAGAAAGACGCTTTTCCTGGTTTGGAATTAACCAGTGAAATAAACAAGCCACACACGCTGCAAGAACAAACAGCTTCTTATATCATACCAGGAGATTCGTAGAAGGGAAATTCAGTGAATGCGAACATTCTAGTTTGTTATGATAAAGGATTAAATTTAGTCCATGTGCTGATACAAAAGTTTCTCGTATTAAGGAAGAAATGGTAACATAGATAGATAGATAGATAGATATGTCCACTTTGAAGCCATGTGAGAATAGTCTCGGGATTGTGGAACAGTACATACACTTATTAATAATATCAGTTATATCACCAGCAATTCATAACAAGTTAACTACTTAACAACCCATTAGTATAATCAATATCCACTGTAATCTGCAAATACAATCCCATGTTAATTACTATATATGTGGAACAGTGTATACACTTGTTACCAGCATCTAATAACCAGCTATTTTCTTACCAACCAGTTACCACAATAAGTTTCCACTGTAATCTACAATAATCTACAACTACATATTATATCATGTTAGTTACTATTTATGTGGAACAGTACACACACTTATTAACAATATCAATTCCATTACCAGCAACTAATAAGCAGTCAATTACTTAAAAACCTGTTAGTATGATAATTCTTCACAGCAATTTTTCAGTGCATGCTATCCCATGTTAGTTACTATACATGAGTGAATTTTTTAAACAGTGTAATTACTTCATTTGTCAACAGTTTCAATAGAAAGAAAAACAATATATCATTTTAGTAATTGTGGCCAACTTTGTCACCTTCTCCTTCCATACACCATAACGTAACAAAATTATTCAATTATTCAGGTCTTTTAACAGATAAATAACACTAAATACGACATTTTACCATAGTCTTGTTCGGAATTTGCTAAGCTCATATAGTTCTTTTGTTCAATAATCATTTGCGTAAGTGTACACAACTATTTGTTGCCTAATACATTGATCTTCGGAAAGCCTCTCAAGAGATCGACTTATCGTTTGAATCACGCAGTGATTAAATTGCATTTTTTCCTATTGCAAAAAGCGTCTGTTTCCAAGTACATTAATAGGGCCTATAAGTTAAGCGTTATGTAAAGTAAAATTAAGTAGTGCTGATAGCAGTTATCCGGGAGTGTCGTAGTATTCAGTGCTGCAGTATGGAAGAAAAAAAGAAATGTAGATGTTAGGAAGAAATCTTAGCGACAATTTTAGATTTCGCACAGCAAGTGTAAACTTTCCCTAGAATAGCTGAGCAGAGAATATCATGAGGCGAAATTAAACTAATCACGTAGCGTTACCAACAATCATCTTAATCCTTTCTAGGAAAAATAGTAGTCAGTAGTTAGAACTACTGTCTTAACTCGATAAACTATTTCTATAATTTCTGTATAGCTATCTATCTGTAATTACAAAAATCAAGTTTTGGTCATCTATGACGTCATCTGTCACGCCATGACGTCATTCTACGACGTCGCGCTATGGCGTCTCGCTTTTCGTCTTTTTTGTCCAATTTACGGTCAGAGATGTTGTTCTAGATTATAAAGGTTATTTAATAACAGTTTTATTTAGCTAAACATCAGTAAATAAACTAATTGTCAGAACATTGAAAGAAAAGTACGTATTTCGTTTAAATTGACGTAATAATTATTAGTTGCTTATGTTTATTTAATATTTGTTCGATGTGAAAGTATTCGTTGAAATCTTTGGTCATAGACATGTAAGATAAAATCTTTAATGATTAGATTCTTAATATAACCGACACTTGACTTTAAAGACGACGTAAGTAAATTATTTCTAAAAAAATTGTTTTCATTACTTTCCTGTTACTTCGTTTGAACGAAAGCTGTTCCATACTGATCGCAATCTATACATCCTAGATTACAATTAAACTAATATTACCTGTAATGACTTAAGTTGTTAAGATTTTTTTAATTTCCTTTGCTTTTACTGATGGCATGTTTCATGTAACTGTATTAGGCATTCAACCATTGTAATATCGATCTGAATCAAGGATAACATGAAAGGCAGACGTAAAAATCCGTGAAGACTTTTTATTTAGTTTATATTGCTATGCATTTTTGCAACTAAAATGTGATACAGTACATGCATTAATATGCATGTAATTGAAGTATTGTTTCTCTGGCGCCAAGTTTAGCGTAGTATGCGGTTAGATTGAGATGCAACCTGACCGGGATAGCAACAGAAACCTTTTGTTACAGCGCAAGGCACTAGGAATGACATTATGCTTTATTTTTTTTCTAGTTATTTTAGCAATTGCTAATAAATGAATTGCCAGAACACCGAAAAAGTGTGTATTTCGTTTAAATTGGTATATTAATTAACAACTGATTTTTTTTACTGAAATTATTACTTGGTTTGAATGAAAGAAGTCAAAAATTGATAACGATCTATGCAGGCTAAACCACAATTAAAATTAATATTACGTGGCTTAACGTAAGTTGTTAAAATTTATTTTTAGCATGCTTCGTTTTCATTGGGTCATTATTTCAACCGCATGTAAGCTGTGTTATCCTTTAAAACATCGATCTTCATCACAGGTAATAAGAAAAAAGATGTATGAACACGTGAAGAATTTGGATCAAGTTTATATCGCGATGCATGATGACATTGAAATGCGATACAGGGAATATATTAATTCGCATGTGATTCAAGCTTTGAGTTTTCTAGCGGCAATATTAGTGGTGATTGAGGTTAGGCTGAAATGCAACCTGGACCAAGTTGACGAGTGAAACTTTTTGCTACAGCACAAGGGACGATAAATTACAATGAGCTTTATTTTATAACCATTCTATTTAGTTAAGCAACTGCAGAGAAATAAATTACCATAACACTCAGTTAAACCCGCCATTTTTAACGGGCTTTGAGGCTAGTCAAACATATTGGGATACTACTGCAGAATTACAGACTAGAAAAGGGAATTCGCTGTGGAGACATTGACAATCTTTAATCGTTTGGTTTAAAGAATTTAATACAGAAATTAGTTCCTTTACATTTCAGTTGAGGTATATATAACATTTTATAATTATTGAATTGCAATTAAATTACCTAGAACGTAAAATGGTTCGTAAAAGCTATATGGTTTCCATTTGTTGTACTTTAAATCGATATTTAAAAAAAAAAATTACGTACTATCATAAGTTAATTCAATCAATGGAGCAGAGATATACTGAGACGTAGTGGCCTAAGGTTTTACAAAAATGCTTGGCGGTTTGTTTCTGGTCTTGTAGTTCTGAAAACGTGTTACCACCACTGTGGTTATTGAAAACATAACACTGTGTTTCCTGCTATTTCAGATCATCCTGAAATTCTTGTACAAATGAAGAAATGTTCCAAATATTCCTCCCAAATTAACAGTTTTTTTTTCAGTTGGTATACCTATATGGAAATGACAAGCGAAAGGAACGACTGCACTATGGGATAGATTCCTCACTAGAAGGTAGTCTTCTATCCCCAAGTGGTGCTGATTTAAAACTACTGATTCGGTCATATCTTGGTCATAAAATTGTTTTAAGCCAAGTCACAAGAGGAATCGAGCCTTTTGCAGTAACAGTAGGATATCCCAGGTCGAAAGACATTTGTCTGCAGTCCAACTGCCGTTTGCTGCTGAATTTCCATTGAGTGCATAAAATAAAGCTGGGAGTACCTCGACTGTTAACCTAGTTTCCAGAACAAACGAAGGAAAAGCGCGCAATAAAACGCTCTAGCCCGAACAGTGCGCCGTAAAAACACTCGCTTCTGGTGACTGCGCTACTACGCAACAAGACGGAAACAAACCGGAAAACACTTTTTACATAAGTTTCAGGACATGCAACATACAAAAATCTTGAAGCATCTCAAATCAGGCACTTTATCAACCGTCTTGCAGCATTGTTCTCTCCAGCAAAATTTCAAAAGTTTTTATATTTATTCTGTTATTATTCAGTTTGAGGCGTACTGCAGGTTTCAGCAGGCAACACACCTGCCTCGAAGCGGAAAGGCTGAGTTCTAGACACAAAGAAAAGATAACCCCCTTATGTAACTAACTACCATTGTTGTTCATTATTCTAATGAACAAGTATGTTGATGATTTATAGTCAGAGCTTGGTTTGTTTGCTGATGATGTAAAGTTAGGCAATATGATTAGAAAGAGAGAGGATTGTGAACAGCTGCAGGATAGCATGGTAGGTCAACACAGAATGAATATAAACCCCAAAAGGACCCAGATTATTAAGTTATCAGATAGAAGACTAAAGGTTGTTTATGATTATATGATTGGGAAGAAATTGCTTGTTGAAGATCTAAAGCGTAAATATTTTATCATAATATTGGATAATAACCTCATCGATACACAACACATTGGGCAGGAAGTAATAACAGAGGCAAAAACACTACTCTTAATGGAGAAGGTGATGAGGGGATGTACAGTAGCAGTAGAGGATCAAGGTTGCAAACCCTTTAATTTTATTTAATTGCAATTGAGTACAGGCTCCGGAGGCAATTTCCCCACACCCCCATCTTCCCCCTATCCTGCACCCAGCTACATTTGCCCTCTACGAATTTTATCTTTAAATTCTTTCAACGGTTCGGTAAATTATTCATCATTTCTCTTGGTAACTCATTCCAATCCCTGACACTCTTACCTAAAAAAGAGAATCTTCCCACACCTTGCGCCTGAAATTGAGTGCCAGCTTGTGGTCATGGTCATCTTTTCCCTTCCATGCACTACTTTTCATACCTACTCCAATATCTTTCCATGCCCCATCGCCAATAAACGCCCTGTACACTCCCATGACCCTCCTCATCCTCCTCCTGTCTTGAATATGATGGTGCAGTATGAGACCCACGATTTGTGTATCAAATACATATATTTGGGAGGATGTAAAGGAAGGCAGCAAGATTTGTTTGTGATAATTACCTCAGGAAACAATGTGTAAGTGATATGTTAATGGAACAGAAACGGAAATCATTGCAAGATAGAACGTTGTTGAATAGAGTGGTGGGAGTGTACTGTACAAGGCGTATATTGGTGCTGACACTTTGGTTGACTTTGGTAGAAGAATTAATACCAGTACCGTGAAGGGTACAGATGACCATGATCATAAGCTGGTACTTGATTTCAGGCGAAAAAGTGGAAAAAAATTCTTCCATGGGTAAGAGAGTCAGGGATTGGAACAAATCATCAACAGAAATGATGAAAAATATGCCAGTAACACTCAAATAATTTAAAATTAAAATTCATAAACAGAAAAAATATTGGAGGATGTTATTACAGTCAGTGAAATAAAAAAAAAGAGAAACGCAGGTGTGTAGTGAAATTTCCACTGGGGTACCATCACAATTCCATTAAATAAATATGAAAAGTGGATCTGACTACACCAGAGATATCCTAGTGCCAAGGTCGAGAATAGTAATGTGGAGCTCTATCTCCGACAACAAATGGAAATTACCCGGAAATATCTCAGTCATTACCTGATTGATATTTGCATTCCAGTGTGTGGTACTTACTATCTATGTGGTAATGTTATTTTGAAGAAATAACGATGTAGAATGCCAGCAGGTAGCTGAGACGAGTGGAGAGTACTTGTGAGCGGCTCCTGATCGCTCGCTTAACTAGTTAGGCCTGAGGCGCCTCACCGTCCTACAAAGGCGGCCCGGTCAATTTGTATTCACAGGACCGACGGCTGCCTCTCCAGTCCAACTACCTGCCGCCTGCTGCGAGGGCTGTAGGTGGAGCGTGACCCAGCCAAAGCCGCAGCCCCTCAAGCCGTCTTTCCTTTTCTCTCTTCCAGCGACTCAGAGCATCAACACTAGTTCCTAACACGTTACCTTATCTGCATTTGCGGAGACATTGTCTGGCTCCATGTTAAATCTGTTATGCATTGCCGAACACGATTAAGCACAAACCATTGCTTGAATATGGTGTAAAGATCGTTTTGGGCTTTATTATTACTTAAGAATGATATAATAAATGTTAGCGAGATTGGTGAAGTTAGAGTGGAATGTTGGGGTCACGCGGCGCAAACGCAAGCAAAGTCGTTGCACCGTTCATAAATGCTGAACAGCATGTCAGCAATACCTCACTGTCACGCAAAACAGGGCGAAGTGGGCCCTGCATAACCAATAAATCTTACCATTCATTGCCAGCAAGCTTAGGAGCGACATCGGATAGCAAACCGCTACTTTAAAGCTTAGCCGCCCTGCCTCGGACGTCGAAACGTCTACATTTACTTCGTAAAGACACAATTTTTCCAGGTTTTCCCATTTACTGTCCGGTGATCGTGTCTCACTTCTGACACCACTGTAACAGGCTGGCCTAGTGGTTAGGTGACTGCGTTTGGCGTTTTGACCATTAACTGGTGATGTGGCTTTCATGTGACTAACCTTAGCGTTTATCTCCTCTTCTTATCTTCTTCTGGATACTGTGTAAATTTCTTGCAAGCTAACTAATTAATTCAATCAGGATTGTTTGACACCACGTGTGCGTCACGACCCTTTTGGCATAGGAATACTATATATTCAAATGATCAACTCGTAGTGTGGATGAACGGTTTAATGGAATCAAGCTGCCGACAGTAAGTTAATTTGACAATGATACCAAGAGGTAGAGTCCACACTTGTTCTACTGGATCAATAGTTTGAGCGTAGATGATATTAATTGAAAGTCGGTCTACTAATACTGAATCGAACTTAAGACCGTAACGACGTCCGAGGCAGGGCGGCTAAGCTTTATGCTAGCGGTTCGCTACCCGATGTTGCTCCTAAGCTTGCTGGTAATGAATAGAATGATTTATTGGTTGTACAGGGCCCACTTCGGCTCTGTTTTACGTCATAGGGAGGTATTGCTGACATGCTATTTAGAATTTCTCAACGGTGCAACGACTTTGCTTGTGTTTGCGGCGCGTAACCGCAACTTTCCACTGTAACTTCGTCAACCTCTCTAACATTTATTATATCATTCTTAAATAACAATCAAAGCATAAAATGACCTATACAATGATGGTGTAGTATAGGACCCACAATTTGGGTATCAAATACAGGAGCTGGACTGGGTGCAAAAAAGGGCTGCTAGATTTGTGTCTGGAAATTACCGTAGAAGAAAATCAGAAACCAATATGATAAACGAGCTGGAATGGGATTCATTGGAAGACAGGAAAAGGGCCAAGAGAGTCATGGGATCGTACAAGGCGTATATTGAGAATGAGTTGTGGGAAGATATTGGCGTAAGTATTGAAAGTAATGTCAGGAAGGGAAGAGATGACCATGACCACACGCTGGCACTCGATTTAAGGCACAAGGTTGTGGGAAGATTTTGTTTTTTTCGAAGATAAGGGGGTAAGGGACTGGAATAAGTTACGAAGAGAACTGATTAATAATTTACCTAAAATGTTGAAAAAATTTAAAGTTTAAATTTGTAGGGGGTAGAAGTATGCGGGTACAAGAAAGAGGGAAAAATGGGTTTATAGTGAAATTGCCACAGGAGTGTGCGATCCATTGCAATTAAATAAAATTAAAGTAAAAACGAGTCTGGTGTGTAAGGGCCTTATTACACTAGGCGACTTGGCGGCGCCACCAGCCGGGCCACTGGTGGCTCTGCTCGTCGCTGGGCACAGGGTCTTATGGAGCTTATTACACTAGGGCAGCCAGTGGCGCCGCCAGAAACTGGCGGCCGGCTGGCTGCCCTGCCCGGCGACCAGGCGGGCAACCACTGGTGGCCGAGAGTCGTGGCGGGGCATTGTATCTTACGTAGCTTATTACACTAGGCCACCTGGCGGCGCCGCCAGACTCGCCACCACGCGTTCAGTCTACTGTTCATATGCCCCTTCCTACTTTACAATTTTAAAATTGCAGAGATACTGAGTGTCAGGTTTGGTGAGACAACTGGGGACAGTCATCCTGTGATGGGAGGGAATAAATGACGAACCTACAAAATTTGAAATAAATTTTCAGGAAATTGCGAAGTAACTCAGAAAGCTAAAACTGGTGTAACTGGTGTAGGTAATATTACTACAGATTTATTAA
The DNA here is from genome assembly GCA_031002005.1 of Vandiemenella viatica. Taxonomy (NCBI): domain Eukaryota; kingdom Metazoa; phylum Arthropoda; class Insecta; order Orthoptera; family Morabidae; genus Vandiemenella; species Vandiemenella viatica. The sequence continues at coordinate 36,897,740 of CM061920.1, read as the reverse complement.
AGATTGTGGGATAGGATATTGTACCTTACCTTAAAATTTTGTTTAAAATGAGTTTGGAGACTTGCTGCTTACCAAAGGATTGGAAAAGACCGATAGTAGTACCAGTTCATAAAGGCAGGGTTAAAAATATGGTGAAAATTCCTGGCCAATTAGTTTGTCATCAGTGATGGGCAGAATGATTGATAGATTGATATGCAACTATATCAGAAATGTCTGTGATGAACGAAACTAGTTTTCAGATCGACAACATAGCTTTAGGCAAGGATACTCATTTGAATCTCAGATAGTGGGCTATATGCAAGATATTTCAAATGAATTTGAAATGGGAGGCCAAGTTGATAGTGTGGCACTAGATCTTTCTAAGGCATTTGACAGAGTGAGCCATAAAATGGTTTTAAATAAACTGAAATGTATTGAATTGAATGAAAAAGTTACTTGCTGGGCACAGGAATTCTTAAAAGTCAGAAAGCAAAGGGTTAGAGTAGGAAATACATTATCAAGAGAAGTGGAAGTAAATATGGGGATGCTGTTCATTATTCTAATGAATGACTGTGTTACGGTCAGAATCTAGGTATTTTTCAAATGATACAATGGTATACAATAGGATAAAAACAGGTGAAGACTGAACAGTTGCAGGATGTTCTGGATAGAATATCTAAATGGGTAGGTCAGCATGGAATGAAGATAAATGCCAAGAAGAGTCGGCTTATAAGATACAAAGATAAATAGATCTAAAGGTTAATTATGATTACAGAGTGGGGTCAGATTTGCTTGATGAAGTGTAAATTCTTTGCATAACGTTTGATAAACTCAATTGGGCAGGTGGTAGAAAAAGGTTACAAAATCCTTCATTTGCTGAAGAGGGTGATGAGAGGATGTAACAGAGAAGTTAGGGAGTTGGGTTACAAAACTTTGAACAGATCATTTGTTGAATATGGTGGCGTAGTTTGGGACCACATTTTGGAGATCAAATACAGGAGTTGGAAGGTGTGCAAAGAAGAGCAGCTAGATTTGTTTGTGGAAATTATCGCAGGACCCAGTCAGTAACTGATATGATACAGGAGCTGGATTGGGACTCATTGGAGGAAAGGAGGAGGGTGAAGAGAGTGCTGTAAATGTGCAAATTGCTACCGGAGTGTTAGCTCCATCGCAATTAAACTGTATTCAGACGACAACAAGTTTTTTAATTACTTAAGGATGTCTAAATCGTCTTTCTTTTAATCATTGTACTTAGTAAACGTTGATATTACCGGGAAAGATACGAAAATGAGAAATTCTTCTTGCTTTACCCCTTTGTCTTCTCTACACTTTCACTTCCACTCATTTCCACAGTGACATTCTGTAGTTCACTGGACATATTCAACTACACAATTAGCATACAATGCGAGGATAACAGCAAAGTGACTGCTCGGTTGTGCGAGTGGCTGGCTGGCGGCGCCACCAGAATCCTGGTTGCGTCGCCAACAGAGACACCACTGCCGCGGCTGGTTGCGCCGCCAAGTCGCCTAGTGTAATAGGGCCCTAAGTTGCAGCGCTCGGGACTGGCATTCCGCAGGACGGGGCTTCAAATCCCCAATAGACCATCCACATGCCGATTTTACGCAGGCGAATGCAGGGACGGTTCCTTTGAAGGGCCATGGACGAATTCCTTTCTATTCTTTGCCCCCATACTCTTGCGGTCTCCCTTCTTCAATTCATCTCAAATAACTTCATTGTAATCCATTAACTAAAGGTCACATAAATATCCTTGCCGCAACTCATTTTGCCGTTTTGAAAATCAGTTTATTTCCTCACAAACATTTCTGAAATAAATAAATTCTTCTCTGGCTTCGAGTAGTGTAAAAAAGTCACAGTCGCGGGCCGTTTCGAAGTCGTCTATGTCAGCCCTAATTTTCAACAATAGATGTCACCAAATAACTGTATGTTTAAAAGGCAACCCAGCGCGATGACGTCATTCACTCTTTTGCTCATTACCGAGGCGAGCCTGTTTCAGCATTTTGATAGCCGTGTTCCAGACCACTGAGTTGATAACCGTGTCCCTGTTAACTAAAGAATCAGTTGTTCTGATTTTTACAGCCTCTATCATTATACTGTCCCCAAAATCTCTGACCCGGGATAAAGTTGTAGTTTTCTCAAAAGTGAATGTATACTATGATCGGCCACAGCTGATTTCTCTTCTTGCCCCAGACCAACATTTCTTGCGTGTTCAACACACCGCTGCGTTTGTCCGAAATAATCACGCCCACATTCACTAGGTATATGATACACTCCAACGGTGATAGATGCCTTCGATACGTCCCACAAGTGTGGCTTTTTTACCGGCTGGAAGCCCGAGAAGAGTTTATTTATCTACAAAGCCGTAAAAAATACATCGATCTTACAACGTTTCTGAAGTATTTGCGTATTGATCTCTCCACCATCAACTTACATATCACTGATGTCAAACTAAGAGTAATGTAATTTTCAATCCTATTTTCCTCCCCTCCTTTATAGACCGGTACTACGATTGTCTTTTTGAAGTCCTGTAGTAAGCAACTCCAGACTCAATATAAATAATATTTCAATGTAAGGTACAATAGCGTATTCCACTAACTTTCATAAATCTGTAGTAATATTCTCCACGCTTTTCTTAGGTACTTCACTTCCGCTTTTTTAGCTTTCTTAATTCCTTCTTAATATGTAGTCACATTTTCCACATTGGTCCCTTTAGCTTTCTTACTTCCTTCATAATATCCTCAGAATCTAGTTGCAATTTCTTGTTCGTTCACTTATTTATTTAAGTAGAGATGCTTTTCCTCCGAGTTCCCCCTTCCCTCTCCCGATACTGAAATGATAGCTCCCAATGTACTCATTAATTCAGTTACTTAATATCTCTGCATTTTTAATTTTTTTTTTCTTCTCTGTAACTTCTTCTTCTTAATCTACATCTGTAATCCTCTTCCCCTCAGTTTTTTGACATAGCGGTGGAAATTTCATCATTAAGTGGTCCCCATACACCCACAACATTCTTTCCAAATCAGTCCTTAGCTTCACTCTTTGGTGCTAATAATTCCTTGTTTAGTTGTTTTAAGTACACCGTCCTACCACATTTTCTCGCAGTTAAGACCTTATAACAATGTTCGTTGTGCCAGAAAAATATATGTATGGTATGTTTGGCCTAAAGCAATTACCAAAACAGTACAAGTATTATTTTATTTTCTATTATGACTTAAATTTCTGAACAAACACAGGTTAAGCGAGAAGTTCTGAAAGAGCAGAAGAGAAAGTTTGTGCCCCCAATCTTTACCGATCTGTTCGCAGCCAACTCGCTGAAAAGCTGTGAACAATCCGGCGAACTTCGTGCATTTATCCACCGTGATATCCGCAGGGAGGCGAATGTAAACATTTCTTGCTGATGGGCAAACCCTGCGCTGGAAACTACTAAAAAAATTGCTGGTTCAATTCGCACCCGTAATTCATTCGAGTGTCTGTAGGAATGGATGTTTTTAGTAACAATACCACAAAGACCGAGCGTGATGGATGATCGGTAACTTTCTGGCCTCGAATTCGGTTCGAATTCCCGTCCGTCCATCAGTCTTTGGTATTCCACAGTGTACCGAAATCACTCGAGATGAATACGAATGCCGGAATGGTTCCTTCAAAAAACTATGGGCGAATTCCTTCCCGTCCTTAGCTGCCTTCAATGAGCTCTACGTCACAAAACAACAATAACAATGAGCACCACAACAACAAAGGCCACAACAACAACAATGACCGCGGCAACAATGAACACAACAACAATGACTACGACAACAACAACAGCAGCAGTAACAGTCGTTAGGTGTAATGTCACAGAAGCAATTAAAAGTGCAGGCGACGACGATTAATGCCGGAAATATGTAGGCTCAATATGAGTTTTTCAGGCTGGATCGCGAATTATCCTCTGTTGCCGTCGGTTCGGTGAAAGCAGCTATGACCTCACCCATGACGAGTGATATGGAGATAGCTGTGGCATTGTTACATAACCTTTACCTCATTTCTTCCAATTACACTTCGTTTAACTAATGATTTCGTGAAGGTGAATTATTTATTTACTGTAGTTATGTAAGACTCACCAGTCCGTACGTTTATGTTTTGAATATGATGTAAAGTAGTTATGAGTGAGTTGTACGAGTGTTTTCAATAATTAAATCTGATATTGAAAGTATTAATTTAAATTATTTGTCAGGTAAGCCTGAGGCGACTATTGTATTCCGGCTTAATTTCAGTAATTAAAAGCTGCCTGTTATGTTTAAAGTGATATTCAAAACCTTTAAATTTATTTTATTATCCTTTAAAAATATTATCATTTAATTCTGAATTGAATTAAAAATATTTAGATAACTTGAAATAGCTCATTTATATTGTTCTAGAAAAGGTAATATACACTTGTGTTATATAGCACTTTGTCTTGACATACAGCTTTGTTACTTTGCAGGTATGGTGTATTATTTTGACGTCGTTATTAAATAAATAAAATTTGATCGTTGAGCTTCGTTATTTATGAGTATACACTGATATTGGAGAGTTTAAGTGTTCAGATACTCTAGTGGAAGTATAGACGGAATAACTTGTATCTCTTTAATTCCCGGACAGGGAGTTACATTGCAGCATATATCAATAACCCATTATGACATTCACTTCTGGCAATTCCATAAAACCGAAATGGTTTTGGATAGAGTTAAACATAAATCATCGGAGTCCCCGTGTGATTCTTTCTTCACAGCATTTTAAAGATTATGAATGCCACTCACTCCGTGGTGTACTGCTGAAGCTTATTCCAGAATATATTTTAGTCAAAAGTATTGTAATGGATTAATGCATTTGCACCTGGTAACGTCGCCTCTAAACACCTCGACGTCTAAACTGATTGCAAAATTGAAAACCACCATAGTGTCTGCTTGTATTTAAGCGCCACCACACACGATTGGGAAGGCACAACGGGCCCTGATTCAAATCGCGTACCGGCTGTCCTGATTCCCCTTTTCCCAGTTCAGCGATTCTTAACCTGCAGTCCGCGAAGATGCGACAGGTGGCCCGCATATTGGAAGCATGTTGAAAATTTAATTCTAATTGAATGAAAGAAATCGTAACAAAGAAATTAACAAAAATTCTTCACTTAAAATGGATACCATTCTTGTACTGTGTAGGGATAAAAACAACAAAAAACCGACCATAGTGGGTGAGCGGTAACGCTCTGACCTCACGTTTGGAAGGACGCGGGTTCAAATACCTGTCCAGCAGACCAGATTTGTATTTTTCACGGTTTACCCACATAACTTCAGGCGAATGCCAGGATGGTTCCTTCAAAAAGCAATGACCGAATTCCTTCCCATTCTTTGCGCCCAGTCCTCTCCTCGACGTTGATGAAGCGTAAAGCCAAGAAAACAAATAAAAGCTTTCAACTAAACTTTTTGAAATAAATAAATATTTCAACGACAGGCAATGTACACATATGAAATAATTATGTCCATATAAGTTAATGGTCCGTAAAATTATTATTATTTTTACATTTTACTGATCCGCGGGTTATTGGAGGAGACGTATATCTTCTGCAATGAGCTTCATTGCGTCTTCTTGCTCGTCGAATGTGTGAGGATTATTCTTTCAGCGAGCATCTTCTCTGCGTCTTTCTTGTTTCCCCAGCTCCAGGAGATGATGAGTTAGTGTGGAGATTACTTAGGACCCTCTTCTTCTAGGTGTGATGTTGCAGTCGTCTCTGATGCCTTGTGATTTGCAGAGTGCAGTCGTTGTAGAGTTTAATCAGGGATCATGTTAACCCTTCTTATTCTTTCAGCTTCACGGGCCTCAGACAGATGGATCATTTAAGCTTCCCGTTAGAATAAGTTCCTCCGAAGACGCGCAAGACTCTGAGATAGAAACTCCGTCCTCAAGGCACGCCAAATAACCCGCATGGGTCTCTCGCCATTAAAAGTCATAAAGTAAACACTGTTCGTTTGGCCCATTCCTTCCAAAACTCAAAAGAATCATCATAATAATACTGCGCTTGTTTGTAACCCAACAGTTCCGATCTACCTATACATACTGTTTTTATATCTTTGTTACCAACTAGCTGAAAACTATGTTCTCGGGTTTTTAAACTACAAATTTATTGAAGTGTAGAACTGGATCAAATCTCGCAGATTTATTTGATTTTTCACCTCGTGTTGTTTATTGTTAAAATGGTGCTGAAAAATGAAATCTCAATTTAAATTAATCCAAAATATTAATATCTTTATGACGTGTGGTGTATATTATTCAAAATTAAAAAAGCTCTCGGTATTCACCAGGAATTTTGAGGTATGCATGTCTCGTGTTTTGAACGCCGAAACCTTCTCTTCTGCTCAAAATCAGCACGCATTTAATTTTCACAGGTGTGCACTACTTACGTTCCTGTGCAATATTTTATATCTTGAAATATTTCCTAAATTGAATTATAGCTATCTGATATCAGTTGTGACTTTACGCAAACTCAGTCGTGGTTACTTCTGTGTACTGCATCATATAAAGCAAATTCAGTAGGAAATTGCATCCTAGTACATACGAGGGCTGTCCAGAAAGTAACAGACGTTTTGACCTGGCGCAACCATGGGTGCTCCTAGCGCCGCCATCTTGGCGTCAGACTGTTCATACATTCAGTACGCAACCAGCCGTGGTAGTTTACACATCGTTCCTATCGTACTTTGAATACAGTAGAGTGTTAAAATGAGCGCTGCAATTAAAAATCCCGCCAGTTGTGAAGTGCGAGCTGTAATACGGTTTTTGTTGGCGAAAAATCACAAACCAATTGAAATTTATCGCCAGATTTGTGATGTGTACGGCCAAGGAATAATCAGTGAAAGCCAAGTGAGGCAATGGTGCATTGATTTTAAAAATGGTCGAATCAATGTTCACGATGAGGACCGCATGGGTAGGCCTAGTGTTGTGAGTGATTAACTGGTGGTGAAAATCTACGAAAAAATCCGTGAAAATCGTCGTTTCACGATTACGGAGCTTTCAGAACATTTCCCCCAAATTTCACGGAGTTTAGTTCATGAGATTGTGGTTGGTAAACTTGGTTACCACAAATTTTGTGCCAGGTGGATTCCGAAAATCTTAACAGTAGACCACAAAAAACAGAGACTTGCTGCAGCACTGACGTTTCTGGAAGACTACGCCAAAACTGGAAACCAAGTTATCGATCGTATCGTAACTGGCGACGAGACTTGGGTAAAGCACGTCACCTGTGAAACAAAACGGCAGTCTATGGAATGGGGACACACGCATTCGCCCAAGAAACCGAGGAAGTGTCTGCAAACGCTGTCAGCAGGAAAAATTATGGCTACTGTGTTTTGGGATGCTAAGGGTGTGATTCTCGTTGAATTTCTTGAACGTGGCCAAACAATCACTTCAGAAAGGTATTGCGAAACACTCAGAACATTAAGACGCGCGATACAAAACAAGCGTCGGGGAAAACTCAGTGAGAAAGTTTTGTTTCTCCACGACAACGCTCGTCCACACACGGCCAATCGTACCCAAGAGCTCTGGGATGGTTTTGGATGGGAAGTTTTCAGTCACCCGCCGTACAGCGCGGATTTGGCACCGAGCGATTACCACCTGTTCCCGGCGATGAAGACGTGGCTCGCAACACAACGGTTTGAAACTGACGCTCAACTGCATGCCGGTGTAAACCAGTGGTTGAAGTCTCAGGCGGCAAATTTCTACAGAGAGGGTATCGAAAAGCTTGTACCACGTTATGATAACAGGTTTTGACTTTTCAGACTACTAATTTTCACCACGGCTTCATATTATGCCCCATCTAAGAGCAAATAATCAAAGAAATCTGTGCAGTACTTTATGTTTAATATCTGGGACAAAGTAAAAAGATGCGAATTCTTGATCGCTACGTGTAATGTATGTTGCCTTTGGCAGATTTTAAATTAGCAATTTTTCATATTTTTATATTTGAGTCAAAGTATTTTTACTTAATTTTTGCCAATACTTGTGGGCAATAACTTCGCGCTGGTCCGATTGGAATATCCAGCAAAGCTAGAGAACATGCCTTTCTTTAAGATTCCGTAATCAAAATTTTCCTGCTAATTGTTTCACATTGATTGGACCCTCCATTGGCTAAGAGGTTTCCGGAATGTCACGGTGTTGAGTAGCCTTTCCGACAAACAATATAGGTTTTGTTAAGAGCGCTCCTTCGTCTCATTCGATTCACTTTGCAACAAACACAATAATGCCATTTTCTTTATATTGGGTTCTTAGGACAAATATTCACATTTGATTCCCTCGTGATGTTAAAAAACTGTGGCAGAATTATTTCGGACACCATCCAGAGAATTAAGTCTATTAACAGAAAAAACTCACAGTAACCTTCGAATTTGTATTTTTCATGCTCTATGATTAAAACTTTAAAAATATAAGGTGACCAGCCACATGGTGTCGTGAAAACACAACGTTTCACAAACTGGCATACAAGGGGAGTGAAGTTAATAGAGGCTATCACACCAGGCTTACAATAAACGGAAGCCACAGCAACACTTGTTGAAGACGGCAGAGCCAGCTGTCGAAACGTCACGTAATCACGGCATCTTCCGACTGGACACACCTACAGTTTACACCGCAGTGTTAAACGTGGAGAGTCTCCTCTCACTTACGCGCCAGGTAACGTCTGAGCCTCTCGCACTCGGGATGAGCCTCCGTCCGACAATCCAGATCTCGGTTTTCCGTGGTTTCCAGAAATCACTCCAGATGAATTGCCGGATGGTTCCTTGAAAATGCCACTGCAGAATTCTTTCTCTTTCCTCGTCAATAATCCTCTCCAACCTCTAGTATCTTAGACGTTTGAATATATATAATATATTCAATGGTGTGTTTCCATTGTGCAATTATTTCGCTGTCAATAATGGTGTACGATAGTTAGCATGAATTTTCTTACAATCTATGTACTCCATCTAGCATTAGTTATTTAGCAAGTGCATCAAGTTCTTTCTCTTTAAACGTTCTCAGCTTGTGTCGCTCTAAAGAACCATTGCACCTGACGGAACACAGAATTACTCTGAACAAAGCGCTGCTATATCATTAGCACAAGGCGACCTCCTTGAACTTGGCCCAGTTGAATGCATCCCCAAAGCAACTGTATTAATGACTTGAACAGCTTTAATTTCAAAACTGAAACAAAACTTGGTATTGTCAGTTTATTTCAATAATTTCAAGCTAAAACAAAGACACGAATAGAGGGGTATGATAGTATTTTCTTTTGTATTGCTTGGTAAACATACCTCACAAAAATCAGGAACGTATCACAAGTCGATGAGCTACGATTAATAAGAAAAGGGAAAATAGTGAGTATTGAAATCGCCACCGGAGCATTCGACACATCGCAGTCCATTGTGTTGTATCCAATGTTTCAGGGATGAAATGAACTTGCACGAACAAATATACTAAACGGCACTTTTTTTATTCTTTTGTTTCTTGTATCCGGCAATTGTTTATAATATTGAAGGTTTCTCGTGAGGTTTTGAATATAGTCGTAGTGACATTTAATTAAATGCTGTCACGGATCTTATTATGTGAAGTTTGTGTATAAATTGCAATATTATATCAGTACCGGAATAATTCGCAAACGGAAGATATTGTTTCTGTGGTTTGTGTAACTATGAATTTATTCCTTTTGTTTTATTCTTCTTTCTATACTACCGAGGTCTCAAGCTAAAATAAGTACTGAGTTCGCTGGTTAGAGGAAAAGCTGTTTCCAATTCGAAGAGTTACAGGCCCTTGCAAAACAGATATCAATAGACCGCCGTTTGCTCATTCCCGGCGTGTAATAACTACTTACTACTACTTTTTACTGAGCCGTACTGTACTGTTCTACCGAACTGTCGTCGCCATCACGCATTGTCCGCACGTTGTTATTCTACTGGCTACTTTGCTCGGCCTGTGTATGATCCGCGCCTCATGATCTGGTAAGCACTCAGTAGAACAGTCTGTGAGTGGACTGCAGCCTCTATATAGACCAACATGCATTTCACAGTTGTCTGGAAAATTTGAGAAGCGAGGCAAGCCCAGCCCTTTCAAAAGCGCTATTTCCATCTTAACTTAGTTATCCGCTAAATACGCTGCCCTAAAACACACATTTAAATAATAGAATCTATTTTTCTTTTTTTGTTTATGGCTTTACACCTAGTCCACAATTATAGGGGGGAAAGGACTAGGGACAAGGAGCTGGAGGGAATTCGGCAATGGCTTTTTGAAGGAACTATCTCGGCTTCTTTCCGCGACCTCTAATAGCAACTATTAGTTTCCATTTTTATAATTATATGCGGTATATACCCCTTTATTTCTGCAGTGGTAGTTCTTTAAAGGCTGGTTTCAGCAAATTGGAAGGAAACTATTTGGCAAGTAACTTCTGAATGAAATATTATTTCTTATCGTAATCCTAAAGCAAGGCTTCAGAACTCTCACCTCTCCCAGGATATAGATTCTGGTCATGCCAGTGTTTATTGGTAGAATAATTAGAGGTACTGCACTGCTTGCAAGGCTGACAGCAAGCTAGCACTCGGTTTTCGGCTCAAGGAGGTGGAATAATTTTATTTCTTTAGTAAGAGAGACAGGGAAGTGCTGAATTATTTACAAAAATCACTGAAATAATTTAAAATTAAAATTCATAAAGGGAAAAAGTAGATGGATTAGGAAATAATGCTAAAAGAAAGGTAAAAATTAATCAGAAAATGGAAAATAGTATGAAGGGAAATTGCCACCGGTGCATAGCTCCATCGCAGTTAAATTAAATTAAACGTTATAAACAATTCACAGAAATTTCTAATTTCAGGAGAGGGGCTGATATCGTTAAACATAACGCTGTGTTTTGAACCTGAAGGGGCCACCTAACTGAAGTCGTATTTATTAGAAGCGGGGAAAGTTGTAAGGTGATTCTCCGCTAAACGCTCCGAGGTGGATGTTACAGTCCAAGTTAATTGCCTAAGTTTGAACTTCCCGAAGTGAACGTTACCGTGAAGGTTATTGCCTGCAACTGCCTGTCTTCACTCTCACCGGAACCGTAATCTGAGAGAAGCGCTACCATTGTCTTCCAGCAGTTAGCAACAGTTGTTCTCGACCCTTGTAGTGTACGGCACGAGTTGCAGCTTACGAATGATATTCTTTACAGCCTGCACAATGATCACCTCTGTCACTGGCCCAGTTAGGCAATTAACAATACAAATAAGGCTTTTGGTTGAGCTGAGAACTTTGTGTTCTCAAAGAAAACATCTTAATACGGACCTACAAGAGCCTGTCAAAAGGCGAAAAAAATCATTAAATTGAAGAATGCTATTATTTGAAATAGTCTAACGACCACACGTTTAGATAAACCAACATTCTTTGTAAAAATTGCGGGGTAACGGCTATAGTATAATAACTCTTCTGTGGGTAAACATTGATAACCACGCATTGCCCCAAATTTGTGAACGGTTGCTCTTTTCTGACCTTGGAGGACTTGCGGCGATGTAACAACTTTTGTAATCAATATGTTCGGAAAACATGGCCACTAAGTTAGTAATGGGCAGGGGTAGGGAAGGAGGAGAGTAGGGAAGGAGGGCAGGAAATAAAGACGCCGAATAGGGAGCGTACAGTTCTTTCTCAAAATAAAAAATAAAATAGAGCAGAACCATCCTGTAACAAGACCGATAAACATATAATTATCCTAAAACTAACTGAAACTGAGGCACCTAATGCAACCATCACTTGATGTTATCAATACTGAAATTCTCGCGGAAGTATCGCACAATACTTGGCACGGCCATTTCAGTAAATACCAAAACTTATATCTCCTACGGTGCGCCTTATTTACACTTAAAAGACAAGCTACTCGGATACCCCATGTATACGGCTTTCATCAAAAAAAGAAAAAATTCCTACGTATTGTGGCTGTTATCTGTGTATTCAAATAAAATACCAAACTCTGACGAGGCTGTTACCGCTGCTATACAGTATTTCAGAACAGCTTACTAGCTTCGGCAGGAAGGGCCTGACTTCCCGTCCGACCAACGACAATTCGCTTTTCCATGATTTATCGAAATAACCTCAAAAAGCCCGTTCCTTGACCTCCCTCCTTTCAGAGATCTAAATGATCTCGACGTCATCGAGGCGTAAAAACCTACTAAATAAAAGGTTCAAAGAGTGGTATCTGAGAGTTTTGAAATTAGATCACAACGTAGTTTGCACTGACAATCAATGCTTAAGAATTTCTTCTGAAATCGTGTTCCTGATGTGATTCACTTTATTACTTTACTACTAAGAAACATATTTTTTTGATTGTCTGCTATGTTGAAAGTGAAGAATCTGGTATGGCGAAATAGACAGAGTGGTGAAACGGTCGGCTGGTGAGTGGAAAATGATTGGTCACTGTGTGCTGTAAGAAAACAGAGTGGTCTGGAGAATGGAACCATCCTGCGCTATATTTAATGTCCCATTTACGTTCGAGAATATGAGGGATATATCATGGTAAGTACGACTTAATTTAATTTCTTATTTCACAAAAAAAATTATCTTCACTGGTTTAGGTAAATTGTTCAGCGTTTCCACTGATAATTCCAATCCCTAACTCCATAACCTGAAAAGAAAATTTCCTAACTCCCTAGCACACGAAATCTAGTTCCAGTTTGTGGCCAATGTAATCTCTATCCATCAACGCACTTCTTCTACCAGCATCAATCATGGCCTCATCACCAATATATGTGGTACAGACTCCCAGCACTCTCTTCGGCAGCCTCCCACCTTTTAGTGAATTCTGACTCAGCTCCTTTATCACATCAGTTACTGGGTATGTTCAGCGTTAATTTCCACAAATTTACCTTGTTTCCTTTACAGGATCTCCAACACATGAAATGAATAACCTTAATATGGTTTTTTTAAAACTTCTCCCTACTCAATATTGTAGTGTTATGGTATCCACTATATGTTTGTCAAGGTGGAGCCACCTTGCTTCACCGTGTGTGTGAATGGTGTGAAAGAGGCAACTGCTGCCATCTAAGTACAGGTGTTTAAGACGCCACTTTTGTTCTATGGTCCTGCATAAAATACCGGGAATTGGCCACCGGATGCAGCACCCTGATTGGCACAGCTGGGGTGGCGCGCCAACTGACCTCGTGGGTGGACGAGGAAAAGGGAACTCGTCGTGTGGAGGAGACGAGAGGAGGACGATTTTGGTGATCCGCAGCAGCATCTAGTTCAAGTGTAATGTGTAAAATTCTGTGAAAAAGTGTTTCATGTCAGGGGTCATCCCATCTCAGGGTCAGTGTGAGGCTGATATCTTTATACTGCATTTTAGTCGACGGAAGAGTTCATCCAGTACCAAGCTACAACACGGTAATGAGCTTATATATACACATATATATATATATATATATATAAAAAAAAACATTATCACTGCATTGACATTTTCATGTGACTGCACCCGAGACGACCTGAGAATTTTCTCATGAGCCTCTTGTTCCTTTATCAGGACAATGTCATTTATTTTTACGTTTCTTTTATTAAGAAATAAATTCAAAGCATCCCATGCCGGAGCAAATTTTACTTACAAAAATTGTAATTTAGTGTTCTTTTCCCTTTTTTTTCTTTTGTGAATATTGTGAATAAATATTATGTAGTTTCAAACAGAAATTTTATCCCAGAATTATTAAAAAAATAGTATTGACTAATTAAATAACGGTAAAATCCAGTTAATAATCATTAAGTAACCAAAGAATCGTTACAATATGTTACATTATAGTACTAGTAAATACGGAAATCAATAGACCGTGTCAAAATTACAGTTCTCCCAATTCAGTTTGTGTCTATCATTGTATTGTTATTTGTGATTTAAACGTAATTCGAGAAGTAACACGAACGTGCGGTGCCAAAATTTAATTCAAACCTTGTTAAACACACGGTACAGAGTCGCGCAGATTATTTAAGCCTGGAGGATCCATAGCAGTGCTCAGTGCGTCGCGCTGGAGCAATATTTCATTATCAATCCCGCTTTATTCCAATCCGTATGAATCATTTGATGCATTATTGAAATCCAGTTAGTGGTGGGACGTATAACGTTTAACTGAGGGGAAATGACATCTAACTGCTTACAGCAGTGTCAATATTGCCCTGCGGTGTAGGACGATACTGCGTTAATATGAATCGAACCATTAGTTCCCACGAGTCCAAATCACTCGGTAATGACCAGTGAGAAGGAAAGTGTAGAGTGGTGTATTCGTTAGCACTGTGTACCGCAGAACGCTTTTGTACTGCCTGTCGGATGAGTGGTCCGATGTGTGTTGTCTCGAGCCAAGCGACTGCCGTGGATAGCTCACCAGGGGATCTCTTGAGGGTGAGAGCCTTCAGACAAATTGAATGCTGGTTCCCCGACGGCCAGGGAGGAGAACAAACGGTGCGTGGCGATAGGCGGTCACCCCCTCCCCCGCGCACCTGCTAGCCACTGCATCGACCACCCGCAACACACGTCTCAGCAACGCGGCTTCACAGCGTGTACATAACCTCACCTAAAACACAAACCTCAGATATGAAACACGGAAATGCAAGAAAGTAGAATTCGCTTTGTCACTTAATTCAATATCTATTTAAGAGGACCACCCCCTGCCTATCTAACACCATGTTATTTTAAGCAAGTATTTGTCCCATTTGTGAAAAAACTATTTGATGCAGGACCTTCATATTTTTACTGAATGTTACATGATTCTAGTACAGTCAACTGTACTAAAATCTACTTTGTACATTTTGCAGTTTTTAAGAAATATTTTTTTTTAAATTTATTGTTAAAAATATTATGTTTTTTTCTACACAATTTTTTTGTTTTGTTTACATCCTAATAGGGGTATATTAATGCTTGTAGTACCAGAGGCGGCTTTTTTTTGCTATGCAGAGTCTCTGAAAATTTCATTCAATTATCTTTGATAGTTTCTGATATAATGGGGCATATGTACTAAAAATTTTAGTTTGCTGGAAACTAACTTTAAAGAAAACAACTGCTCGCAAACGCACTCAAACAAAACTAAAAGCGGGTTTCAAAGTGTGTTGTTTACAAACAGCAGAAACAAGAGAATACCTACCTTGGCCCTCCAAGGATACTCAACACATTCAGGAGTCAGAAAAAAAAATCCCTAATGTGAAATATAGGGGTTATAAAGGTCTAAAATATATGCAGAAAAGTGGGTGTGGCACCGAAATGCACGTGGAAGGAAAATGATATTTAAATGGATTTTTTTTTTCCAGCGAAATCCTTTTCAGCATACTGAAAGAATACCTTAATCTATCGAAATATGATGAAAACCGAAAATCGATTTTTTTCAACCTAAACCACGGGGTGGTCCCCTTAAACTGCTTGTTCTGTTTGATGTTATGTTAAACAAAAGCTTGTGAACCAAAGAAATACAGCTGTTTATTGTACGCTAATCCTCCTTCTAATCGGCGAGATTTCAAAAATCTTTATTTGCAGTATTCAGCACTAAACTGCTACTTTCGTTAAATCTTTCACGTCTTCGAATCCCTCTATCCATAATACAACTAAGCATTACAGCGTAAGCACTCAATTACCTACTTTGCTTTCTTCTCTTCTCTGGGTCATTATAGAGGAACTTACCAGCACCACACATGCAAAATATGAGACTCAAAGCTACTTCTGACAGCCTATCAAACTTCTGAGACCTAAAACCCATCTTATAATCTTAATTTTCCGCCCTAGAAAGTTTAGTCTTTTCAGTGTGAAGTTTGGTACTCATATCCCTTAGTCTGTATTTTATTTAATAAAATTGGTATATTAAAGCCATAGAATATATACTAATGAAATTATGTCGCTCGAAATGTGAGCAGATACATATAAGTTATGCGAAAAAACAAGTCGTATTACCCATTCATGTTTATTACAAGTTTTCATTTTAAGCAACTTTGAATTTCGAGGTGTAATATAGTAGTGAGGCTGTTGATATTGGTTGAAATGAGGACTCGACCATAATTGTAACATATTCATGACAAGTTGCCTGCCATATCATTCTTATAAAACTTGAGAAAAAACTATTTTAATGTTTTACTTCCCTGATTCTCCAATTTATAGCAAAACTTTCAATGCTTGACATCGCTTGACCTGCATTGTTTTTTTCTCCACTTTCTGCCTCAGTTGGTGCGTATGATCAGTCTAAATCAAACAGTAGCGACAAATCAGTTTCGAAAAAAGTGACTTTCCTGGTTTCCCATCACCTCTCCCTTCCCCTATCTCTAGTTTCAGGTACAAAATTAAACTTCTTCTATACAAAGACATGGATTACCTCAGGACAGTCAACAAAATGCATTTTTACTGACTCTGTGCACAACACACAGAGTAAGTTAAAAATTGTCATTGATTTCCACGTTCTTAATTGTACTCAGTGTGAAGCATGTTGCACTATTGTCTCCCCTATCCCTCACCCTCCACCCACTGACCCACCCTCCTATAGGTTCAGATGTAGGCAGTTGCCTAGTTCGCCAGTAGAAGTTCGCCTACATTGTGGCATTGACGGTATTAGCCCAGTGAAGGCTCTGCGAAAATTAGCCAACCAATGGTAAACATTGAAGGTGTCACTCTTCGAAACATCATTTCCAATCTACCAAAAAAAAATCAAAGACCCGTTAGACACCTTCAGTTAAGGGGTTAAAAACGAACATAAATAAATAACAAGTTGTAGGATATACAGAAGTTGGATCAAAGCTTACCAACAAATGTATTTCACTCTAAGTGTGTAGACGCTAGATAATAATTAAAAATCAAAGCTTCCATAAAATCTCCTACAGTCAAGGATAACACTTATGAATACAAAATACTTAATTTGATTAAATAACGATAAATATTTTTTTTAAAACTCCTGGACTTATTTATTATGTACAAATGGAGATTGATTACAGCACGCAAAGCCTTGAGTCTCATCCTGACTCGTAGTTAAGAATTTACTTAGTGTTCCCACTGGATAGTTGGAACAAGATATAGTCAGTTCCTGGAGCAATGGCAGGGAGCCTAAGTGTTGCCACCTGTCTGAGATTCATGTAACTTATATTTTCTATGATATGTGTATTTTTTGTGTATCTTGTGGTGGCACCTTAAAGCGCGCACCCGTATTAATATAATTTTCAATCTAATAAAATTGGTATCTTTTTATTTAACTATTTTTAAGGAAAAAAATTTATATTTTAAAACTATAAAATAAACAATAATAATGTCTACTCTAGGCAGAATAATAATGATCGTTGTATATTATGAGTGGTATCTTAAATTTCTAATGTGAATCCATTTTTATTTAAAAGTTATATAATTAAGTCAACTTTGTTTTGGTACCGAATGCCAATAATATTTCACAGTAGTGTTTTAAGTTGTTTGAGATCCAAAACTCTTTCTCGGCAGTTCTTTCGTGCTCAGGCGTGCAGATCAAAATAATCCAATTCGGAGGATTTCAGTTTCTCTGCGAACAATGAGCCAAGTACTGGAGCATTACTTCATCACAATAATTCGAATATCTAGTTACTTTATCGTTCAAAGCAACCTATGCAGAGGAACACCGCGGTTCTCAGATTTCGCAGCTTCAATTTCAGCGGAAGGCAGAGAGCTGTGTCAACCCGACAAACTTCGATAACGTGGTTTGCCAACAGGCAAAAGTGTTTGCATAAGGGCGACCACTTCCTCGGCTTCGATTAGCGATGCAGAATCGACACAGTACAGTAGATGTGGCGCGGCCTACATTCCACGTCCCGCAGCATTCTCTCACTGAAAACAAAGCTGATATTAAAGTGCTCGTTTTTATTCTCTGGTCAGAGAGAGTGAAAGACAATTTTTTGTCAGATTACTGTAGCTTAAGAGCTCGAAAGTCTAGATTAGATGTTCAATAGTGTAAAATATTTGCCTAACTTTTTATTTTCAGTCATGCCAGTATGGCTAAACTGTTGAAGAGATATTCATTTGACTCTTTTTATAGTAAAAATACATAACAACTGCTGTCGCTGGGAATATGTAGTGCTTATATGTAGAGGAATAAAAATTTATCTAACAGTTCGGTCTACCCATGCCGTTGTACTAAAATTTAAGAGTCTTGAATTTAGAAGGCTGAACGGGTGATTAACTTCCTCCTTTTGAAAACAAATACTCAGGGTTTCTTCAGCGAATCCTTAGTTAAAATGCTGGCTCATTTGCTACCGAAATAGATAGTGGGGCAATTAAACCGTTCGCTATCTGGGGGTCGTAAAACGCCAGAAGCGGAGAAACATTCTAACTTATTACGACGTAGTTCCCATTATTCATAGAGTTTTACTGCAGACGTTTAAGAGGGATTTGTAAAACATTAACTCACGTCGGAATTCTTAGTCTAAATAAAACAATTCTACAAATTTACGATGAATGTCGTTTCTGTTGATAGAAATAACGGGTTAAACTTACTGCTGGGACAATGTTAATAAATTATTTCTTACCTGCATCAAATTCAAGAACCCATATATACTAAATTTCTAACTAACAGGTGACCAAGCTATTAGGATTTGCGAAATTTATTGCACATTGTTTTATAACTGATAACTCTATGGTACTAAATTTGTACAGATTTATAGTAATTACTTTAACTATATGAGCAATAATTATGGCATAATGTGGGAGTTAGTGTTGCAAATAGCTTTTATTTTTTAATTTGTGTTCACAAAAGGAATACACTTCATTCGTGTACATCTACATTAATATCTTATATTTTACAGAAAACTGTTCTCACTTATACGCGCTTCGCTTTCAGTGGCACGAGGGAAGAAAAATTAGAATCACCGGTACAGAACCTTATTTCCCATATTTTATTAATCCTGTCATTGCAACAAAAATATACTAATGAGGGAACCGTGTCATTATAATCTTAAATCTATAAAATTGACAAAATCGTGTGTAGCGGTGTGTTTTTTACAGTAAAACTAATCTCTAATATGTGCATTCGAATCCCGAATGGCGCAAGGAAAGAAAGAATTCATATAAGTATCATTACTGTAACTTATTTCTCCAATCTTATCTCAGCTCTTATTCCGACCCAAACAGGTATTTAGACAAGTATTTCATCGCACTCGTAAATGGAAGTGGATGTTCGCACGATTTTCAATAAATTCATACAGATTTTAGAAAATCCCATCCCTATCTACGTCTATCTACGTTTGTTTCTATGATGTTTTCGTAAGGACAGTGGCAAGTAGCGTGTTTACTCCACACTTTCTCTATATTGTCAATAATCTCCTTCTGAAACTAATCCCAAGTGGCCAAATTTTAGTCAAAATGTGTTTTTTTTTATCCTTTCATCTTTGTATGTGACGTTACAATTACGTTAACTCGGCACAGAAGCTGTATTTTTGTATCTAGATTAATTAAAAGTTGTTAACTGTCAATGAGCCAGTAAAATACTTTTACTCCGTTTTCAGACAGTTTCCGCGAAAACATCGACAAAAAACGTCCGCGGTCGTTCGGTTGTAACTTCGTAGGGCATCCAGTATGGGGAGATAAAATTTTAAAACGCCTTCAGCATACGGCATGCAAAACCAGAAGTTAGAGCCCCACTGAAAGCGAAAGAAACCGACGATACGTTTTCCTAACACTGTTTTTTGATCCATAGGACACCGATACAGCCCTTCATAAAAGACGATCTACTAAAAGAGGAACGTTCTCTGGTTGTAACAGACAAATTTTGTTACATTTCAGAGATATTCGTTTATGGTCCACTTATAAGTCGGAAATTACTTTAGTAACAATCAGCTAAATTTCAATTTAATTTAATTGCGATGAAGCGCACGATTCATTGGAAATTTTTGTTGACAGGGGGCCTTAAAAAACAGTTCAAACAGTCTGAAGTAATCCTTACATTTACTAGTCATTAGGTTTTTTTAAAGTCTTTATAATTGAATGAATATTGCAGCAAAAGCAACAAGTAGTTGCAAAGAATTACACATTCAACTGATAGTAATTTTAAAAATTACTTTACAAATTTTCACCAAAATTCTATCGTTGAAACAGTTTTCTACTGAGGCATGACGTGAAATTTGGGAACTTTCAGTTATCAGGAACCAATATCACAACAGCCTTGAAACCGTTAATAAAATTTCTTCTCTGGACTCTTATCCAACGTAAAAACTTTTACGGTGTAGGTGGTCTACTTTCTTTAATCAGTCTGCGGCAAAGAGAAACTTTGAGAGAAATATATAATCAATGAGCACATTGCGCGGTAATCGAATTCTGCACTGAACAATAACGAAATTATCCGTGAAAAACCCTCAATTAAATTCTAAAGCAGAATATTTAACGGACTGATGTTAAAAAGAAATATTACCTTTGGGTAACTGTTGCCAGCTCATATTCGCGCAGGGAAAATTTATCATAAGAACAAATCGAAAAGTAATGAATTGTGTTTTCTTCAAGTTTCAGCTGCTGGCAGTCTCAACTTTGCAGATAACAGATTGTCAAATAATTAACGACACTGAATCAGTTGGCACCTCGTGCGAAAATAAGATAAAGCGTTCTCCATTGAGTGCAAAAATGTGGAAAATCCGCTGTGATGTAAAAACAACGAAAACAATTTTATTGGATTGATGAAATTCATTTATTTCACTATGCGCTGACTGACGTCTGAATGTCTCTGTAAATCTGAAGTGACTGATTGTTGTCAGTACATTGTACTACATTGAATGAAATTGATCACGTGTTTAGAAGAATCATCATACACTCTTAAAACATATTAAAGTGTCAGAGAATAATTTAGTCGTCTCCTTATCAAAATATCATAAATTCATAGCTCTTTTTTTTATTTTTTTTTCTTGGTGCTTTACGACTGGTTTCCGTCATTGTCATTAGAACCGACAGACGATTGCCGACAAGGAATTGCAACAAATTCATCTACTGTTTCTTCAAGGAAGCATTTCGAAAATCGCCTTGAGTAATTTCGATACCGTGTGAATCCGCAATCTGGATCGGTCTCGAAGCCTCGCTTTCACGAATGATTCGCCAAAGATTTATATATATATATATATATATATATATATATATATATATATATCTGTGAACTAGCGAAACATAAGTTACGACGTAGAAACATTGACCTGAATTGGATAATAGCAGGAAAATTGAATGAGATTCACTGTATTGATGTCACAAGGCGAGTGGGTAACCGGAATTGAGGAGGTACTGGAAGACTCGTAGAGCCGTCAGAGAAGGCCCTACTGCTCTTCTAAAATACTGCTCAGGCGTGCCAACACACCTCTGGGTGGATAGCTTTCCCTCTTCTTTTTCTTTTTCATTCTTTTGGGGTTTATACCACATCGATGTCGAGGTCATTAAAAGAAATGGGAAGGGAATCGGACGTGGCGTTATGCAGGAACCATCCCGACATTCGCTTGGATAACCGAAATTTGGATCGTCGGACGGGGATTCGAATTCGCCTCCTCCCGAATGTGAGGCCGAGCGTTACCACTCATCCACCATGCTCGGGGAGATGGTTAAAATCGTCTGGAAACTTGCATGCGGACACGAGGGTTACAAGCAACAGTTAAATTTCTTAACAGACTACGAATCAGAATGTAGAAGCTCAGTTCTCCTCCAGTCAGTACTTTGAGGGTGTCGGTGCACTAGAAGCCGTAGCTGTAGTGGAGGCTTGGAAGAATATAGCGTACCAACATGCTAAAATATATGTGGAGAAGCATCTAAAACTGATCCTGGTGGTTAAGCGGTAACGCAAGTTCAAATCCCCGTCTGGCCATCGAGAAAGTCAGTTTTCCATGGTTTCTTAAAATCACTAATGTAAGTATGGTTCCTTCTAAAGCACATGATTGAATGCTTCCCATTCCTTGTCCCCAACAGTATCCCGCCCCTAATGACCTAGACGTCGACGAGCCGTAAAGCCCGAAGCAAAAATAAAAATATCTAAACTTTCTGAAAGCTTGTGAACTAGTAGCGGCATGAAGCAAGGAGACGTGAAATTAATTACGAAACTCATATTGGTTGCTGTAAGATAAACAAAATTTTACATGATATTTTAAATGATTGTGTAACGATTTTTTCAATAATCTACGCATTAGTTAAAGTCAAAGAGGAGGAACTATGTACTAATACTGAGATTCTATCGTAATGAGTGTAATGCTCGTGGAGAAGTTAATTGGGGGGGAATCGTATTGATCACCTTTCCTTACCCCACGTTGGTTACGCTGGGTTCTGAAAGGGGGAAATCCACGCCAACTCAGCAAGTACACCAATCCTTTAATGGAGGAACATTTCTCCTAACAGAATCCTAAATGCATCACGTTTCATTTTCGCTTCTAGCAGTAATCACCTGATATTGCAGTGTTTGAATTCTTAGTCGATGGCTGATTACAAGCAGGCTTGGGCGTAAGTTGGCAGTTTTTAGTCGCGCACGGTTGGCAGCAGTTGCTGCTGATCGCAGTGCTCAGTCCTGGATCAGTCACTGGGTAGTGTTTAAATGTTCATTGCAGCTTTGTACTTGGTTCATTGTCTCGCGGTCTGAGAAAGAATGGTTGCGCAGTAACTCTCCTCTCATAATGTCCGGACAGAAAATTATTTACTTAGACGATGACGTATTGCAAATGTGGAAACACTGCAGTGGAGCGACATGTAGATTCAGTAGCAGAGAACAAATCGGTAACTGTTACAGTAACTTATTAGTAAATCTTGTGTATGGCATGTTACATATATTTTTTCTAACTGTCCGATAAATAGAGTGGGTTTCTCGAGTATTCAGTATTGCAAAGAGGTTAACATCGTAAGCGCACAGGTGTTGTTTTAGTTACTAACATTCAAGAAATGTAACCGTAGATGGGTGATACAATTTAAATGCACTTTCCATGTATGTATATTTTGTCATACTTATGTTATACTTTTTTTAAATTTTTTTATCTTGTGTTTCTTACAAAAGGTATTGATACACACAGAATAGTACGGCATATTTCTGTTAATTACCATCTTCTTGACACAAGCATAGACAAAGATAGTAACGCAGTACACTTTACATTCGTAAGGACTAGGTCTTTTCCTGCTAATGATTGAAATGAAATCTTAACGACTGTGCCACCGGATTATGTTGTAAACGAGATGTGCAGAAGACGTGTTCCTTCCTTTTACTTACAAAATACTCACGCATTCTCCATAGTACTTGGTTTCAGCCAGTAAAAGAACCCGTGACTTATATGTTAGGTTGTTATTAACTGAGAAACTTTCATTAAATTTATACTCCATGCGAGCGGTATTTTTTAAACAAGGACGATATAGTGGCAATTTTTTTTTAACCCTCTTGTCACCAAAGATGATTAACTGTATGACCCAGCAATGAGGGTCGCAGGTAAGGCGCAGATAATACTATGTCTACCGATCATCCAAGAGAAATACTGTCATATTCTCTAGAAAGTAGGCTCTCACAAGCACAGCAATACAAAAAAAGTTAGTTCAAAGTTTACACTGTCTGTAGTTGATCACGCGAATCTCGAAACTTCTTACGTCTGTTTTAATCGTGTAACGTGTCGATAGAAATTTAAATACCCGTAAAAAATACGTTAACCTTATAATCAAGAACTTTAACGAGGATTACATAATTAGAAAACTTGAACGAAAATTGTAAATGTTATAATTCGCGAAAACCAATTTCTTGTAAGAGAATTATTGTTTCCCCATTAGGTCCCACTTCTTACTTCTGTATGGCCAGTTCTCACAAAAAATATCACTGGTTTTTAACGTCTATCACAAGTACTTTATTTCACTTCTCACACGTCAGCAATTCCGCCATCTACCGCCCCTGAACTTCAAGGGGATTACTAAACCTCTAACAGTTAGTGTTTCTGGAAATTATCGCAGAACGAAATCAGTAACAGATATGATAAAAGAGCTGGAATGGGAATCATTAGAAGACAGGAGGAGGGTTAAGAGGATCACGGGAGTGTACAAGGCGTATATTGGTGATGAGGTATGGAAAGATATTAGTGTAAAAATTGAAAGTAATGCATGGAAGGCAAAAGATGACCATGACCACAAGCTGGCACTCGATTTCAGGCACAAGGGTGTAGGAAGATTCTCTATTTTAGGTAAAGGTCTCTGGGATTGGAATAGCTTACCAAGAAAAATTATGAATATTTTGCCAAAAATGTTGAAAGAATTTAAAGTTAAAATTTATAGAGGGCAAATGCTGGTGGGTGCAGAAAAGGGGGAGATGGGTGTTTAGGGAAATTGCCACCGGAGCGTTGGCTCCATTGCAATTTAATTAAATATTAAGAATTAAAGGTAACATATAATTCAAAATAACTCTAAGAATACACTACGGTGTAACAGGCTGAATTAGCCAGTGAATAAAGATAATTAAATAAAAAATAATAGCTAAATCTCAACTGGTTGAAATTGAATTACCACTTATTAGACCAACCCGCTTTAACATGGATGAAACCTGCTTGCATTGGTCAAGTTGAACTCAGTGACAGTAAACTAGTTGCTTTGATACAAAATGAACAAAATACTTAAACTTATTTTTCATCAAAACACAGTTACTGATCCTGTAAATAAATATGGATTGGATGAGCTACATGAGTTCTTAGTCTACAGTGTTAAATTACGCTCAAAATACGGCACGAGATACCAGTTTACTATTAAAAAAAACTTAGCTTTTAGAAGCAGTCAGTTATACAACCAAGATATGGCGAAAGGTATTTATTGGATAATACAAATCTAACATAAACCTCTTTAAGATGCTTTAACCGTATTACCAACATAACCGAAACCAACAATTAATGAAAGAACAAAAATTTCTCCCTTTTTTATAGTTTTTACACCTTTCAGCCATGACCTTTCAAACAAACCAGCCCGGCATTCACCTGGAGTTATCTGGGAAAACGGAACTTTTCGAGGCGAACATAAATTATGAACAAAACGCAAGTTATGAACCAACAGTAAGAAGCACGTATACATTTCGAACAAACCAAAACTTGAAAGACAACACAAGGAAACCACGATGTTACATGGATCAGGTGGACGAATACATTGTGGTTGCCCGCGTGTGTGATGTGAGAGAATGGAGGTGGGCAACATGGCAGAGTGCCAGTTTAACAATGACTGAGCGTAGTTCAATTAGAGTCTCATTAGTCGCCATTATATCACTAACCAATTACAGCAAAGGAGGTGCTTGACGTCAATGTATGGCTTTCGTAGTATTTGCGTGAGTTTCGTGTGGTGAGATCTGAAACCCAACTAGGCAGAAAACTTTTTTTCTAGCTTTACAGCTCATCGACGTCCAAGTCATTAGAGGCGGGAAAGAACTGTTGTCTAGGAAGTGGGAGGAATTCAGCCATGGCCTTGGGAGGAACCATCCCAACATTCGTTTGGAGTGGACGGAGATTCGTCTGGATGGCCGGACGGGGATTCGAACCCACGTCCTACCGAATGTCGGAAGAAAGCGTGCTAGAGACAAAAGTGCTGATGTTTAGTGCCAGCCTAATACTATACTATTGGCGCAGACTTTTAAAACTGTGCCAGGCATTACGATAAATTTGAAAACGGATAAAGAAATGCAAAAATTATACCAGAATCCTTAATACCTTACAGCAGCGGTTCCCAACCTATGGGTCGCGACCCACTGGTGGGTCGCGGCGGGTGTTTTGGTGGGTCGCGGAACAATCGACGTTTATGCCCCAAAAATATATCTTTTATTTCATCTATTTAAAAAATATAACCCGATATTTTACACGTGCAGTAATCATGAAAGCTATTAGCTTAAATTAAAACTTTGTGAGGAAGAAAACGTTTTCTTAAACAGTCAGGCGGTATTAAGTAAAAACCTCGTTGTGAGATATAGCAGCGGCAGTAATCGCACAATTGTTTCGGCAACCCCTGAACACCTCCTCTCCCGCCCTTATGTGCGCGCATACCACGGGCAGTTTTACTTCTCTGATTGTCGTTTTCTTGTTTATTCTTGAATCGAAACCTAAGTCTTTGATGCAAACAGTCTTTCTCTGCTTGTGAAAGTGAGTTGTTGTTTGCGATTTGTTTTGATTCAGAGCAGATTTAATGTGATTATGGAAAGTTTGTTGAGGACTGGATCGTGCAGTAAAAGAGAGTATCCAACCAAGTATTTGTAATTACAATGCACGCAGCAAGAAAAAGCAAAAGACGTATCTGCGAAAGTATAATCCGGATTATTTGAAATACAGATTTGTGTTTTCCGGTGCTGAAGAGGAGCCAATACCTCAGTGCGTGATTTGTTGTGAAAATTTATCCAGTGAAAACATGAAGCCATCAAAACTTGCAAGGCATTTGTCAACCAAGCATCCTGAATACACAGATAAGCCTCTTTAACTCTTTCAAAATAATAAAAGACATGATCTTTCGACCAAATCTACAATGTAAAAGTCAGTGTCAACCAACAAACAGTCTACCATAGCGTCTTACCAATTATCCTTGTTAATAGCAAAGCAGGAAAATGCGACAGATGTGCCAAGTCATACCTACACCTACAAATACAATTTTAGTGGTTGATTGGTAAGTTGACCATTGTGTTTTCCGGCTCCCAGTCTTCCATATCTTCATACATTTGGGTGAAGTAAAACACAATGATAAACCTACCAAACCACTAAAATCGGGTCTGCAGGTGGTTTCCCTAAAAAGCGACTTGGCAGACCAGTTGCATTTTAGTATGCTGCTCGCGTTACTTCTAATCGTGGAATTTCAGCAGTAAACTTGATGAGGTGATGGTCTTGCAGTCGCCTCCCGGTCTATGATATGTTTGTTGTTTTATGTATTTGCAGTTCTTGTTTTTGTTGATAGTACATCCTTTGTACGAAAATTTGTCTTTTCGTAGGACAGGATAGTCGATAGCGTATCGAGGTCATAGAACAGTTCCCATTCTAATATTAGATGGGGTGGGTCGCGAAATTTTTTTTTTTACTTTTAAGTGGGTCGTGTACCAATAAAGGTTGGGAACCGCTGCCTTACAGTACAAAGAGCTACACTGTACATCACAGACATAAACCTGAAGATAATTTAAAATTCATGGTATTCACTCACAGAAAATATCCATCGACATTTAAAAATAGAATTTCTTGCAAATTTAGTAACCAAAATACTTAACAGAGAAGTTGCATGGGATTCCATGCGATTGACAAATCAAAATACCGGTAACTGATTAGAAATATGGTCTACCTTAATTTTCATGTTTTCTGCTTCACCACAGTGAAAGCAGACTGCAATACAAGGTATGAAATGTTGCAACTATTAACAGCCGAACTCTGTCTTACTATCACTCTTATGTGTAAAAACCACAATTTTTCTGTTTTCTTGTTTACGACCTTTGGAAATGGGTAACCACTGCACATTTCGAATCTTATACACAAACACGCTTCTTCCCTATTTATTCTACTGCATGAATATCTAGCAGCGTTAATTTTAAGTAAAATTTATGTAAATCAGCTTTAATTAATTCTGTACAAAGAGTATTCCAAATATTCAGACGTTAATTCGATCTTCTGTTCTCCAACAATATACAATGTAATTTACAAATCATACTTCCCAAAAACCTCTTTGACATTCCACAATTAAATCACAAGGACAAAATCTTAAGACTGTAAATTCATTAATAATCAAATATTCTTTACTTTATCCATAATAAATGTACTTAAGAACGTCTGTAACTGTTTTCAGTTGACAAGTAAGCAAATAATTTCACTGTTTACTTGTCAATCAAATATTCTAAAACACGTAGCCCATGGGCGCCTCCTGCCATATAATAATAAAAGTTTTACATAATTTCTAGACCAGGCCAGTTTTGTCTACTAAAGGTGTCCTGTCTTTTCTTTCTGTTTTACCCCCTTTTTTTAAAAAAAAAAGAAAAAAAAAAAGAAAGAAATGGCTAGAAATCCAAATATAACTTATTACTTTTTTTTGAAAATACAAAAATCATTTTGAAAATCTCTTATTTTTTACTTCATAAGAACCAAAAACTGATGACCGTCAAATTTTGTTGTGGTGGTACGGAAACTGCATTGTCTAAAAGAATGAAAAAACAGTTGTGCTGAAAACTTTATTGTGTTGCCAGTACAAAGTTACGACGCCGAGTTCTTTCTTGCTTTTCACAAACTACATCTTAAAATTTCACGAACCGCTTTACTTCGAAAGTATCAAGTTTTATTCACCCTCCAACAGACACGCCTACTTCCTTCCCTGAAACGTTTCCGGTGTAAGACTCGGATAAATAGAACAAAAGCAGAAGACGAAGTCGACAGTTAGTTTGGTTTAGTGCGTCTCGGCAAAGCTCTGGAGAATATCCATAGAATATTCTGTATCGTATACGATAGTTTGATAACACTCTGTAACACTTTTAATTTGTACAAGCAGTTCCGTCAAAAAGATATTCCAGACCGAATGAAACTATTCCACACTGCTTAGTAGTAAGCAAGATAGTGGCGTGGTTATTGAACGAAAAAATTTCTGGAATAGACTACTCTTTTTTGCGGATGGTTGAACAGTTTATCTCTGCTTAAAGGTCAACGATATTTTGGATCAATATTAATCAGCCTTAGCTAGCTACCATAACTTGGAGATTTTACCTGCAGACTTAGGGGATTTCTTTGTTCCATCTCTTTAAAAGCAGACCAACCTGTTTCGACAACACTTAGCAAATAAAGCATAAGCTGTGGACACAGGTACGAATGTTCAAGTTTTTAATGCTGGGAAGACTTCAACAATTACAGTTTGGTAATATAGGGATCGACTAAATGTATGTATAGTTTAAATACTTGTTTAAACTTGTTTTACTATTTTACTTTTATATGGCAACACTTGGTCACATGCAAAAGATTTAGTTACCTTATGTAATGTGAAACTGTTTTCAGAAATATATAGAGGATAAACTGTTGAATGTCTTTGGACATGGAAGGTTACAGTTCGAGAAATAAATCTGCACATTTGTTTCCACAGGTTTTGTTAGAAATCTGCTCCACGTGCGTGTGTCGTGGAGCTGCAACCGTGAGTTGCGCGGGCTGCCGCTTGGGGCGCTAGCTGCGCCAAAGACAATGCGCACGCGACCAGAGTCGATACTCGCTGACAGGGCGTGTGGTACACGCAGCTGTCGCCACCGCCAGCAGCAACACAGGCTTTATTTACTTTCAATTAACGGCTTCGTTGCACAGCCTGGCAACTGTGTGTCTCATCAACAAGATGGCTTATTTGTTTTACATTCTGTGACAACAGAGGAGAGTGACCTGTAACGAACCACTAGCCGAGTGGAAAGTACATTCCAGTGGAAAATAAATGAGAGGTAATCGTTGGTCGACAAAACAGACGAATGAGCTCAGATGGCTATCATACAATAAAATAACCGTTCACTTGTTTATAACTGATGGCTGTATTGGTGCCATTATAAAATAGGGTGGGAGTTATTTATTGCCTTCCTTTTT
The DNA here is from genome assembly GCA_031002005.1 of Vandiemenella viatica. Lineage (NCBI taxonomy): Eukaryota > Metazoa > Arthropoda > Insecta > Orthoptera > Morabidae > Vandiemenella > Vandiemenella viatica. Next base: position 36,868,280 of record CM061920.1, on the reverse strand, counting down.
GTCATACGCTGTCTCCGAGGCAAGTGTTCGGTTTGTTCCTTGAAAAGACGAGGGGGATGTTATCAACATAAAGAGGATAATGGAGAACAATGCCCTCTGTAGTTCAGTGCACAAGCTGCTTCTCCGTCGCCCCTTACATACGCTGCATTATCTTGTTCTTAATCGGCATTTAATAAGATTCAGGTATTAAAACTGCAATCACTTGCTGTGATTGTCTAAGAGAATTATGCACAAAATATTCAGTGCCTTTTTTTTTTTTTACATATTATTATTTATTTTAACAACAAATAAATTTACGGAATGTCGTAATAAAGTTTAATTGCGGAGGATGACCATAAGGAGATTTCCGTTTAGTTTTAATGTTTCTTAGTTCGTAAATAGCGTTATAAAATTAATTTAAATAAGAAATGTAAATTGAAATACATTGAAAATGTATCAACCAATATTTCTGAAGGGAATAAAGTAAAAAAAAAAGTCTGGTAGGTCAGTCGTTAAGGCGCTAACAATCAATAAGTTCGCTGCTTCCGTCACGGGTTCAAATTCCGGTGATTACAGGAATTTTTGAAAGTATTTTTTTTTTTTTTGATTATCGCTTTAGACCTCGTCGACGTCATTAGAGGCGGGAAAGGAGTGGTAACAAGGAACGGGAAGGAATTCGACCATCGCCTTTTTATGGAAGCTTCCCGGCATTCGCCTAGAGTTATTTGGAGAAACCATTGAAAACCCAAATCTGGATGACTGGACGGGTATTCGAACCGGCGTCGTCCCGAATGCGAGGCCAGAGCGTTATCCGCTTACTTACCACGCTTAGTTTTGGAGTTGTGTTTGGTTATATGAGAGACGGCAGGTTGTAGCGTGGTTCGAATACCACGTTAAGCTGCAGGTCGCAGGGGAAAGGAATTGGCCGTATTACCTGTGACTTAGTGCTTAGTTGCATCCTCCGGGATGATCCAACCAACGTTCGGATTGTGGACTAAGTTAAATTTTAGATAAAGCGAAAAGATTGGTTTTTCCCAGTTGTCATTTTTGATTAGTAAAGTGGTATTAAAAGTTTCTGGATCGCAGTATTGTTTCGGCCCCCCCACCTCACCCAACCACTTTTGATGACAGTGTTTTCCGACCGCGTTTGGGGCCTCTGTCATCGTTGCTATTCCAAACATAACAGGGGAGTGTGCGTGTCACCATCTGTTTATTATCTGCGACGACCCCTGTCTGTGGTCTACATGTTGATGTCAGTTTTTGTGTGCATTGTGTTAAGATTGAGAGGCATTACACCAACATGAGCCTACATAATTCCGAAAAAGCTCCTAAAATCCGTGATGAGGATGGTTGGTATTGGCCATGGTAATGGTAATTTGTACGTCGGCCCGTTGTACCTCCTCGATTCATCATAGCAGCACTCTGAGGTGCACGGCCACACTGGCGAGTATTGTGCCTGGTGATCGACCGCGAGTCAGCTAGATGTACTCCTGTAACGGAAAATCATAACCTCCAACATTTAGACGTAGTGGTTTATCCTATCACCCGACGAGTGGGTAAGTTCCAAGTCTACTAGTGTTCAAAAGTCATAACATCTCCTATTTACGGAAATCGTTTTTGTCCCTATCAATACAGCTAAATCCCTTAAAACTTAACCAAATGTTAAAATCCGATGCTTTTTGCAATCGCCATTGTTTGTAAAATTCCACTTACTTTGCATATGTAGCGCTGTGTCGGTACTGATATTCCTGCAAACGTTTCGGTACGCAACATGAGGCCTCCCTCAGTGCTATTTCGGCGTGTAACCAGCCGTCAGTAGCGGCCACGTCTGCTGGGAATAGCCCTGAGGAAGGTGCAAGGTTGGATGCCGAAACGTTGAAAGTAGCATAAACATTCACGCAGCGTCCCTCAAAGTAAGTAGAATTCATTCGAAACTCCTCACATTTCGCAAAGCATACGCTTATGGGGAAATAAAGGCCGGGTCCGTAATTTATCCAGATCAGCTCACGCGGTAATAACCCGAGACAGTAAAAATTCATTTTTTGTCCCTAAAAACTCAATATTTGTCTCTTTTAGACTCTGAACAATGGACTTTGGTTACGAGGTTCAACAATGATCAGAATCAAGAAATATATTAGGTCAGGTTACGCAGTCATGAACTGTGTCCTTAAAATCTCTCTTTTTTTTGCCATTTTCGGCTCTGAAAAATGTTTTTTTTTTTTTTTGTTTAAATCGACCTTAAGAGATGTGTCCATCCATTACTACTAAACTTAATCCGTAACCTGAGAACTATTCTAAACTGGTGAACGTACCTAAAACATGGCCAGGGACCAACTCCTCGTCATGCAATAGTGACGGTAAGAATTCGTGAACCCTCGCCCTGCAGGCCATAGTTGTATGGTTCGGTTAAATTAGTCCCTGAACTTCGTTTCATTCTCACATGCGCTGGTCAAAGTTATACACGCAACGCGCAGCGAAACTGAACAGATGTAGACTGTACAGTGGCCATCCTACCTTCGGCTAGTTAAATCTCCCACAACAACTTGTCTTTTAGCAGGCTGAATGGATCCTCAGCTTTATCGATATTCATTTCCCAAACTTCCAGTTCAAGTGTATTTGCTACACCTGTATGAGCAACGGTTACTGACAAGCCCGTAGTGAACACTGTACAACAAACTAAAACACAATGCCGCACTTCTTATTGTTCTGAACAACAGAGTCGTTACTTTTCCCCTCCAGAGGATTTACTGACTTTTCGATCTGCAACGCTGGGTTTTGAAAAGTAATTTCGGTTTCCCTCTCTGTCAGATCGTCTGACATTATTTGATTATTTCCCTAATTTCTTTAACATCGCGCTCAATTTTTCACCTCACCCATTGCACTGCTAAGTATACAGCGCAAGAATTATTCACCAAAAAATAGTAAATATGGTGCATCACAAAGCTGCAGGTTTTCACTACAGCTACCATATAAAAAAGTGACTTTAACAGAAATGCAGTACTTATCTCGGATAGCAGTCCGAGTCCGTTATTAGCGTATCTATTACAACGAAAGGAAATATTTTGCGGTTTGTTTTTAAAAACGCAACGAAAATTGTTTCAGATAAACAGATTTTCAGATTCGGCTACGATAATGAGGCATTTTCTGACGAAGCCACTTGATTGGGACACTCATTATCGAGCAGCGCAGAATATGGGGTGGATGAACTTGCAAGCGGGGTCCGTTTTCCGGCATTTCATTCTCTGGCGTTGCTCTCACCGCAAGGTTTTTGTACCGGATGAACAATTAGTAAATACTGAAGAACGACTAGTAATAACTGCTTTAGAAACTTATAAAATTTGTACAGACTTTTTGGACCATGAAGGTTTCGTTTTCTGTTAGTAATAACTTGGAACGAAGTTGTGACTTTACAATTACTGATGTATTCCTAGCTCTTCTAATAAAGTAGAGTGCAACTCATGTGCACATCGTTACCCAATATAAATATAACACTCTGACATTTCAGTAAATCTCTTGTACACAAAACCTGAAACCATACTCCACTTTGTCCATTTTAGACTACTTTCATTTCTGCCAGACACCAGGGACCTAATTATTTTTTGGAAACAATGTGATAGCTGATTTAGTTATGTAATGTCTTACATCAGATTTCCTGCTTGTAAATCCGATTTTTTTACCCTTATATTATTGAGGTAAATGAATGCTCGTGGCGTTTACAATTTACTTACTCTGTGAATCTGACTAGCAGACAAGGCATGAAATGATTATGTATTGAAACAATAAATTTACTTTCAGGGAAGTCGATATTAAAAGCTTCTTCCACACATTGCTTACATGTTAAGTGCGTCCATATTTAATAATAATATAAATTTATTCCTTAACAAATAACGAGGAAAACGAAAGAAATAAACAAAAAGCGAAATTGGTAGCACCGTTTAATGAGAGCAAAGAAATAGTTAACTAATCTGTTTGAGTGTTTAAGCAGTCATGGTGCAGCTTCATAAGTTCAACAACTGTCAGTGTGTCAGAACCCATTCAAAATACTGACTGTATTTTTGTAATCGTTACTTGTACGGTCAGTATTTAGATGACTATGGTATACTGAACGCAACTATGAAGTTAGTTTATGATCAACAACTGTAGCTTTTTTAAAAAAAGAAATCTAAGCCTCGTTATTGATGCACAGTTTCAAGGCGGCTGTTTTTTTTTGTTCTGTTTTTCACGTTTATATTTTCACGATTCAACTACAGTTATTCTACCCTAATCCCAATGCACAAAAAGATGTTTTCCTTGCAAATATAGTAGGTATCAAAAATGAGCATTTGAATGCAGAGGACTGTTTTGCGAAGTAATAGTACGGGAAATTGCTTGTTTCATTTCGATTTATCAGTCAATAATAATTCATGATTCTAGTCTGGACGTTTCTCGTTTTTTCCCCCCTTTTAAACCAGCTAGCTGAAATTACCATCCGTACAGTATACAATAACGATATCCGACTTTATTATCTATAAGATTGCGAAAATATAGAACTACTAGATGTAAAATATCGACTTCAACACAGTTAAAATGTGTAGAAAATTGGAAACAGTATGCCAAATTAATATTATAAATCATGTTAATAATTTATTCATCGGCATTTTCATTAGCTTGAATTGTATTCACTGAAGTCAGAGAATGTTTGGGAAATATAGTTACACGCTCGAAGATAGAGGCAAATTGATTTCCTTCTTATTATGTTTAGCGGTAGTTGTAACGTTCAGCAGAAATGTTTAGTTCCACTACAAATATTAGTTAGGGCTTTTAAAACAATGCACCGTTTCTGGCTTTAAGACTCGTCGAGGTGATTAGAGATAGGTAAGGACTGGTGGCAAGAATCGGGAACGGAATCGACCGTGACTTTGTGAAGGAACCATCCCGATATTAGCCTGGAGTGATTTTAGGAAACCATGGAAAACCCTAATTTGGATGGAATTCGAACCCGTAACCTCCAGAATGCGAGATAAGAGTGCACCACGCGCTGTTCATAAACTTCGTTCAGCCATAAACTTACATTCTTCGGATATAAAAATTGATTTCCCTGTTACTGCAGTTTGGTGATGAAATAAAAAAAAAAACAAAAACAAAAAACGTATGTAAATTGCTTCGCCAATCATGTATTGAAAAACTTCATTTTTAAACATTTTTAATTACAACTAAAAACGCAAAATTAGTCGAAAAATAGTTGTGGTCCCTGGTGGCCTAGGAGAAAAACCCGTTTGTGCAATCAACAGTCATATAAAAGAACTAATTCTACAAGTGCACAAGCACCTTCATTAGAAATCCGACAAATGCAGTTTAACCGATCTGTGCTGTAATGTAAACCAAAAGCTTTAAGTTCTTTATTTGGATCTGGGGAGTAGTGCGAGAAGCGGTTACAAAGGTGGTTGTCAGTCGTGTTTGTGGCTGTCTTCATAGAGTGGCCACGTTGAGTTATAAAGGGCCTTTACACATGCCACCACAAAAACGACCCACCACACGCCACCTGCCGCGGAATGCGGGGTGTCTATCTACAGGCGCTTTACAACCACTGCCCTTCGATTTAGGGCACTGGCTATAAATTTTAAATACACAACGCTAAAGTCACGGATTTTATTTTAATTCTAGCCCATAAACATACTAAATTTTTTATGTGAATCTAAAATTATGACTTTGGTTTGTCATTGTGCCTTTTGTTTAACAATAGCAAGGTGACATTTTGCATCCAAGCGCGGTGTGTTAGCAGCAACGTTCTGGCCTCGCAATCAGGAGGACGCGAGTTCAAATCCCAGTCCAGCCATCGAGATTTCGGTTTTCTATGGATTTCGGATATCACTCAAAGCGAATTTCTGGTTGGTTCCTTCAAATGGCCACGTCAGAATTAATTCCCATTTCTTGTCCCCAGTCCTCTCCGGCCTCAACGAGGTGTTAACCCATCAGAAAAAAATATGTTTTTAATGCAAGGGAACTCTTTAGACAAAACAGGTAAGCCTCTTTTAGTAATTTCAAAATCTTATATTTCTTGCAAGTATGTTTAGGTAAAAAAAGTTCCTAAATCCACGCTTCTGGCTCTTCTGAATCCTGTGAACGTAATATAATAAAATTAAAAATAATTCAATATTTTAGTAACGTACGTACCAAACGCAAACAAGAAATTACGAAAAGAAATATCTGCCTACCAGTCTGAGTGTAAACTGAACCACACTTAACTAAGTAGAGAAACAGAGATATAAAGTTACATGAATTAAACTGACAATTAGCATTCGAAGATCAAAGATTTGATTATTGAATAACATATATGTAAGACTCGCTTAGATTGAATGATTTTATTTAATTTAACTGAGATGGAGCATACGTACCGGTGGCAATTTTCCTACTACACACCTGTTTCCCCATTTTTTATTTTATATCTAATATTTTAATTTTAAATTCTTTCAATGTCTTTTGTGATTTTTTTCACCATTTCCATTGGTAATTAGTTCCAAGTCCTGACTCCCTTACCAAAAAAAAAAATTACTTTAGTCCCTTATGTCTGAAACCGAGTGCCAGCTTGTGACCATGGTAATCTCTTATTCTTCTATCAATATCTTTCTAAGTCCTATCAGCAACATAAACCTTGTACACTCCCAGCACTCTCTTCACCTCCAATCCCATTCCAACTTCAGTGACGTCAGTCACTGATTGTGTTCTGCAGTAATCTAGCTGTCCTCTTCATCACCTGGTCCAACTCCTTGCTTCACAAGACGATGAATACTCTTTCCGTAGGTCAATGAGCTCACTCTGCACAGGAACCGTTAACAATTCCTGGATTTCAAAGGCGTGCCGACAACTTCATTTAGAACAATATACGTAAAAGAGGTGACATGAGTTAAATTTCAGTGAGCCGAGGAAAGCGTCTGTCGGTGTTTCTTCTGTCACTCTTTGTGAAACTCCATCTCGAGGGTTCATTTCTTCTGAATGAATGTCATAACCCTTAAGGAATCATTCATTTGTTCGTCTGTCACACCCTCATAATTTCTGAACCCTTTAACTTAGAAATTTTTAACTGCTTACTATTATTATTCTTACTAACATAATCACGATTTTAGTGTGAAACTTCTAAAAATCAAGGAGTCAAAATAATTACAGGAAGGTTTTTTAGGAATTAAAGAAAAAATTATTCCTTCAATAATCTTCTTTGATACAAGATGAAATCATGCAGCCCATCAACCCCGAAAATGTTTTTGTTTGTCTTTCTATTCCGTTATTTGGACTAGTTTTTGGGATGAAAACTATTAAAACTATCATGATTTTCCTTTATTTCCTATGTTACTCATCTGAAAGTTCTTTCAGAATTTACAATTAAATTTAGGCTCCTAAAGATTACAGGGGAAATGTAGAGCTGTCTTTCTAGAGTTTATGGTTTTACAAAATAAATAAATAAATAAGTAAATTACCGGAAGAAAATTTTACATTTCAACAGATATTTCTTCCTACAAAAAGCCCTGTGTATTATTCGAGTGACACTTTCACAAACCTCATTACGTTTTTTTTTTTTTTTTTTTTTTTTTTTTTTTTTTTTTTTTTTTAAATTTTACTTTTTCATTATTTTTAACAAAAGCATTTTTTAAAAATCGAATTTAGTTTAACACCGTATCCGTGACCAATGTAGCGTTCCTACTCTCGTTTCATCGCTTTTACAGGCTAATTTACTTACTTAAAACACTGAACATACATTACTAATTTAGACCACGTGTCACTACCGTTACGATTACGTCACATTGCCTCTTATCACTTTGTCTGTATCCTCTTAACAAAAACTGCGTTCTGCATATATATTCTTCAACCAGCTCCTGATGTGGCCTTTCTCTCGTCTACTAGGAGTACCATTCCTTCACCAAAAGTAATTACTTAGTTTTTTCACTAAATTTTACATTTATTCAACAGCTTCTTGTACAATTATACTACAGTCAATCTATTTCTCAACACAATCATAATTCTCATAACATAAAATCCATTTATTTTTCTTTCTTTTTCAGCTTATCAAATAACAATATATTAAAATATAATCTTGGCAGGTTTCACCATCTTCAAGAAACACTTACATATCACGAACATTACATAACAGTCACTCACGCGCTGGAACCTCAGGAAGCTTCTGGCATGTGCATTTACCAAAAAATTAACTTCTCGCCTTCATCTGCTCTGCTTAACGTAAGCTTATTTGCGCCTTACCTGGAATATCGTCAAGTAATTTCTAAAATATAAGGTACTTTCCCTTCGGTCAATATTCACTTCAACCGTCCTCTGAAATTCACAAAAGATTGGAAGGAAATCTCAAAACTACTAAACGACAACAGTTAGTTAGAGATTAGACGATTTCCACTTAAGTCTTTAATGCACAGATTTCTCTTAAACTTCTTAGACTCACCGATAGGTGTATTATTCAAATGACTAGCGTATCAGAAGATTTCTTACACAACAATTTTTTCTCCTTTTCAAAAAATCAAAACATCATTCTGCTACGATCTCCAATAATTTCTTATAGCCTCGTAATACTATTCGCTAACAATTCCCAACACTTCTTTCAATAACAACGCCAGTTGCGCAATATTGTAAATTTACTATTTCAAATAGTTGAAATCCCTAGCAGTTTCTATCAGCTACTTGCTTACTAACTGCACCATTACAAATTATTCAAACTATACTTGATGTCTAATTCACTGCTCCTAAACTTGGAATAGATCTCCTACGAATGTAAACAGCAGGATAGTCGTGCCGATTTTTTAACCGTTGACCGTCGATTAATAATTAATTATGTTGGTATTTTATTGCTTCCTTAACCTGAACCACTTCTGCTCACACTTATATAAACTTAGCTCTTGCTAGTTTCGACTGAACTGATTATACGAAAATCCTCACATTCGAAGAACAACAGAATACGAAACAAACAGACGCACACACGTATCTCGTTGCCGTTCTCACACGAACCTCCAACTCCGCTGATAACTCGCAAAAAAGCCTCGCGTGGTGGTCTTACTAGTATACACAGACTCTCTAAACTGACGCAATCTCCTGACGCGCTTACTCTCCTCGGAGGATCGTGTCACAATATTTTTCCTCTGCGGGTGAATCCTAATATTGCACCACGCTTACAACTCATAAATAAAATTCACAATAATGTTCTAAATACATAGTCATAAGTCCAGTGCCGCATTCTAAAAATGAATTATGGTATTTTTTTACACCTTTTTCTCTCTTCTTATTACAATATAATCTCTTTGTTATCGCATCTCCTTCTGTCCACTTTTCTCTTTGCTGCCAAGGATAATCGAAAAATAAAACTTTTAATATAATTATCCGTAAAAACGTACATATAATAAAAATACATTAATAATTTTATAATCATTCAGGTTGGCGATATGCATTACAAAGGGAACTCTTGACGAGTAAATAATAAATTGCACTTAAAATGATTTATTTAGTAAAAAAATAGAGAAAACTGTCAAATATTAGTTTACTTCAAAAATAAGTTTAACATCGTAATCAGTTAGGTCGCAGAGCGTGTTTCATAAGTCAGATAGGAGCCTGTTGGGCGAGCTGTTAAGATTGAAGCGTAGCATACGGCAGGATGTAGGTTCGTTACCCCATATGGCAATCGAAATTTCAAACCGAGCGTGGTGGGTGAGCGGTAACGTTCTGGACTCGCATTCGGTAGGACGCAGATTCGAATCCCCGTAGAGCCATCCAGATTTGGGTTCTCCCTTGTTACCTCAAATCACTCCATGCGAATGCCAGGATGGTTCTTTCAAAATGACATGGCCAAATTGCTTCCCGTTCCCTGCCCCTATCCTTTCCCGCCTCTAATGACCACGACTTCGAAGAAAAAAAAATTTAAAAAAAAACGAAATTTCAATTGTTCATGGTTTCCAGAAATCGCTATAGGCGAATGCCGAAATGGTTATACAAAAAGATCATTGCTAAATTTCCTATTATTATTTGCCCCTAGTTATCCGACGGCGATAATGACGTATACATTGACACTTGAATTTTTGATTCCTGACCACGTTTATGTGAAGCTCAGTTTATATCACTGACGAAACTCCTAACGCGGATAAAAGAAAAATCTGCACAATCAGTTACTACAGATCCTTTATCATTTATTTTTCAACTGCTCTAATTTTCAGCAACAGCAATCAACATTCATCAAGTCTCTTGTGACAGCACAGCAGACATTTCCAACTAGCATTACAGCAGTACTTGCTACAAATAGCAACAAAATCTATAGAATCATCAAGGATTATATTAAGTACAGTGACCTACTCCTTTACTGTAACTATCTATCTTTATATGTTTAGATACCATTAATATTATTTCCTTGTAACATTACCAGGCTGATTGTATGGTCTATTCAAGACCTAAGGTCAAATAAATTAATAAATAAAAATAGTACAAGTGCAGAAACATTACGACGTGATTCCGGACATATATTGTGGTATGGCTCAGAGAGATGCAGCAAAAACGATCACAGCTGTAGATACTGAACCTTGGTGGTGTTCTGTTTGTAGGTAGTTTTGTTTGATATTTCCAACGAAATTTCCGTTTCACATTCACAACTGAGTCATATTTACCCAAACCCAATATTCATAACGATTTATGTTAATAATTGAAAACCATGTTGTTTTGACTGCCCTGCAGTGGTTAAATCAGGCATTACGCGAAGACGCTTCATACTGGGGATATTTTGTACCTATAGATGTGGCCATTTTTGCTGCATCTGCCATAGCTACAGTACGATACATGTCCGGGAGAGACTTATGAATCATCCCGTGTATAGTAAAAATTACGAAGTTACTTACGCTAGCTAGGCAGCAAACTGCATTGTGAAAACAACATCGTCATTGTTAATTTTAACCTGTGCGTTCTCTTCGGTTAAAGACAGGAAATACACAAAGAGTAGTAACACGTAGATAAAAAAAGCTGGTGAGGGTAAAGGAGATGAAAGCCGGCCTCTGCTCGCCCTGTGATGTGAGGTCAACATAAAGAGAAAGAGCCCCGCCGCGCCGCCTCACCTGCACGGACCCAAACAAACACACGTCCCCTTTAACGGCGCTCCGCATTTCAAACACGCTCGGCTCCGCCCCGTACATACGGGCTGCACCTCGCTGCGTAGTGTTCGTGGTGCAGGCCAGTGTTGTAGATTTTACTTTGGCTTTTTCGGCCCTCGAATATGCGTGACAAAAACGCGGTGGCACAGTGCGGCACCTGAATCGCGTTTTCCGGTCAATGTAACTGGCAGGCAGCTGAGTGCCGTTATCACCGTCACACGCCGGCAATTTCACACCTTACAGCCCACACCGGCGTCTCGCACTCTCCTTGCCCACCTGTTCACCACCGAGGCGACCGAAATGAAGGTGGGTAGTAGGCAATACTACGATATCCGAGCCACTGAAATTTGACAAAATTAATATCTCGTCGAGACAAATAGATAATAATTTATTTTTTGATATCTCGCTTAGTTCTCGAGATATCGAATGTTAATAATCAGTTATAGGTATAGTTCCTTGAACTTTTGATGGTGTTTATCTTCAACCTAACCACCACAGCAATGAAGAAAACAAAACACCTATTGTGCATATATATATTCCCCATGTAATTCCTAGTGACGTCAGTGAATTTTTTTCTGGTCCAGGCAGCATGTCAATCTAAACACATAAATTTTGAGAACTACGAGAGGTATCAAAAAATTGTGTTCTTTACTTTCGATTTGTCTCGTCGAGTTGCGGAAGAATTAATCGAATATGGCGTTGGCGATATTTTTTTCTGGTCCAGGCAACATGTCAACCTAGCCTCTTCAGTTCTGAGATACTATATCTTGAGAACTAATAAAGATATTAAAAAATGGTATTCTTTACTCACAATTTGTCTCGTCGACTTACAGAAGAATTCATCATCAAATATGGCATCGGCGAAATTTTTCTTCTGGTCCAGGCCGCTTTTCAACCTAACCGTCTCAATTTTGAACCAAGCGTGGTTGGTGAACGGTTAACTTTGTGGCCCCGCATTCGGGAGGACGTGGGTTCGAATTCCCGTCCGGGCATCCAGATTTGGGTTTTCCATGATTTCCCCAAATCACTCCAGGCGAATGCCGGGATGCTTCCTTCAAATGGCCATGGCCGAATCTTTCCCGTTCCTTGCGCCCATCCTTCCCCGCATGTAATGACCTCGATGTCGACGAGGCGTAGAGCCATAAGAAAAAAATCAATTTTGAGAGACGATATCTCGAGAACTAAGCAAGACATCAAAAAATTTAACTCTTTAATTTCGATTTTTATCGTCGAGATATATTAGAACCGACTACAAAATTCATCAAATATCAGTTGCTCAGATATCGTAAAATTTCCGGATAGCAATTTTGGTTTTCTTCATCTTTGTTTGGTTTGCAATTTGCAGATATACGCGAAAACATTGTGGTTTGCTCTTCTATAGCGCAGTTCAGCAACACTGATTGTTATAGTTTCAGATTTTCATCGCCATGTGATGTCCACAGTTTGCAATGTACCTAGTAAATTCAAAAAAAATTATAGTTAAAATTTATTACTTACTGTATGGAGCTTATCCGAAACGAAAATACTTTCCTGATAAATGAAATCATGCGTCTTCATTCAAGTTAATATGATTGTTAATATGATTTTTTTGCGTGTTGTATATGAGTTTTTTGATTCGTCGGATAAAAATGTTAGCTTCAAAACAAACTGCGGACAACCGACATGGTAAATGTCAGAGCTAATTGGCGAAAGGCGTTCATTAAATCTAATATTTCTATTATACACACAAGGATTCGAATGTGTATGGCATAAAATGTGCAGCTTCATTGGGTGACAGGTAAAATATGTTATCAGGCACACCAGAACGTCTGGATGTAAGTCTGTCGGGACCACTCGGGTTAAATCACCCTTCCGCAACACAGTCTTTCTGTTTTCCTTGGTTTAACGAAATAATTACCAGCGAACATCGAGATGGTTTTTTGAAAAGGCAATGGCCGAATTGCTTCCTGTTCCCTGCCCTCCCCCCAATTCACTCCTGCCTCTAATGACATCGGCGTCGACAATCCGTAAAGCCCGAAGTTTTTTTTTTTTTTTTTTTTTTTTTTTTTTTTTTTTTTTTTTTTTTTTTTTTTTTTAAAGAAACTTTTGCTTATAAATCTCACGTAGAATAGTAGGAAACCACATATTCCCCATTGTATTTATCAACAAATCGTAATCATAGTCTACGACCACAATAAACTTTTATATGCCCTAATTTCTTGTTTGTAGAAATATTTATAACCAAAACTGAGGACGAAATTTAATTAAAATCTGTTTAATTTTAATTGACTAACGATTTGGGTATGCAGGTCACTTGGGCTGACTACAACAGCTAGTCTCGAAATTCAGTGTTTTACATAAGTTGTAAGATGTCGAAATTCTACAACGTATGTACCGATGTACTATAGATGTAATAAGCTACAATTTACTGTATACCAGCACTTTCTAATCGAAATAAAAGACATAATAACGTCAGAATCAAAATAAAAAACCAACTGAAATGTAGTAAAACTCACTAAAGCAGTTTTTTTCATATGTTCGATGCCCTGAGGGAATTACTCATCCATGATATGATAGCGTCCTCTGTAAATTTAACGGGGTTGATTTTCCCTTGCCTAAGCCAGTGATGGAGATGTGAAAGGCTCTCATGTGTGTACGATCAGTGGAATGTGTTGTTTTAATTGTGAATTGGTAAAAGAGGAAGGAAGGGAAAGGATGGTGGTCCATTCAGGTCTATTCTTGCGTAAAAAATCAAGGGGTCGCCAGCCTTAACATCCCTATCCAACGTACGAATCACCACAACAGTGTCGCATTCCCTCACCCCACACTCACTGCGGAGATGTTTCGGATTTAGCGTAGGAACGTAGTGCACAATCAGGTGATTAGGAATAGCGCACCATCACCCCTCCTACCTTGTCAGCCAAGTCCCGATGATGAAAATTTCTTCCACCATCAGCACTCGAACTAGCTATCCCTGTGTTTGTCGCCGGACACCATCAATTTCCACAATCCCTTGGGCCAATGGAGAAGAAAACATTTTTTGGCGCACAGGAGTACAATTGTTTTCGAATCATCCACAGCCAAATAAAGATACATTATATATCAAATGCAACTGATAAACATTTGTGAAACTGAACTAAAAACATCGTTGACACTGTGTTATCATCCTTATGAAGATTTGCACAAAACTTCATGTAAATGTGATTTTTACTGCTTGAGTCCTCGCATTCGTAAATATCCGACATACGAGTATAAATTTAGGAAAACATGTAGAGACCGAATACAGACAAAAACTGTCAAGTTGGTTGGTAGAATTTCCAACAACAGGGCTTATATAATTACTGTGTAGGATTCCTCACTGAAAACGTTAAATATTAATCAGAGATATTATTCTCTGATAGGAAAACCGTTAAGTACGAATCTGCTGTTTACTGACGCAGTATTATTCCGCTATTTCTAAGCCTGGATGTATTTCAAACCAGAGCAATTAATACATACGTAAATTTGTAGATTGATTTACGACAGCAGCAGGGTCTAGGAACTACTCGCTGTTTTTGCTACTAACGTTAACAACTAATTCTGATGATCCCATATAAGTGCATTTATAATTCTTACAATACATGAAGCAGAATATCATCCTCTATTATTACAATTTCATTTATCTAGTTGCCTCTATGTATATTGAGCTGTCTGCTAACTCAGTGGTTAAGACGCTTACTTTCATATGTTCATGGTCAGGTTCTACGTTCAAATCCTGGTGGGACTAGAGTTTTTTGTGTTTGATCACATGAGCTACACTAGCTTGTTCCGTGGTTCGGAGTCAGAGGAAAGGAACTGGCCGTCCTACTCCTAACACTATGCCTTAGTAGGCCTCCTTCGGGAGGATCCAACCAACCTTCGAGTTATGGACTAAGTTAATATTTTTCTTCGTAATTCTTATCTTCTGGTTTAGTCGTACCGTTTCAAATGAGAGGCTTTATAATTAAGACATGAATAGTAGTTTATTCGAAAGTAAGATGGATCAAGTGATTTACACATTGTTACTAAAAAATTCATTTTGTTTCTTTTTGAACACGCTGCATCCAACTTTACTTACGAGTACGCTAAGAGAAATATCTTTTCGTTCTCAATGTTTTTGGATGATGGTATTATGGTATACTCGTCTGAGCTTCAAACCTTAACTCGACTTATTGATTATTATGTCTAACTACAATTCTCGTCAACACATTTCTGAGGGTTTGTTGTTACCTCTCGTAAGGATTTACTAGAAATGCTTCATTTAACTCACGGATGGTGTTCTACTTCACTCATAGCTGAAAACCTATCTCACAATGTTTGATGGAAAGTTAAAAGAAGTAATTTTTTCGCAGTGCTACCCCCTTCGATACTTTTTCCCTTTTTCGGCGGTAAACTGACATAATCACTTCAATTTGAACGACTGTCTTACTACCTGATAAAACTGCGTCCTGTATTGACTTGAATATCTTCCTTCTTTACCAAGAAGAATGAGCCGAATTTCTGTCACTACTCTTTCTGCCCGTCCAACTGTCACAGGCCTCCAGGTATTAATTAAAATGAATATAAGATTTCAGGTGTAATATGTTTCGTTTATCCAGGATCGTATTTAAAATTAAGTCAAATTATATCCCAGGAGTTTCCATTGAAGTTGAGGTGGCCTAATTTTCTTTTTCCCTAGGGAGTGGAATATAAATGTTTAGATCTTGTCAAATGGATGACTAAGATATCTTTTTCCTTCTTTCACGGAAAGATAAAGGCGTGATCCGTTGTCTATACTGTCAGTTATACATTATTTTTATTACGAGGGATGTCTCCAAAACGTATTTACATTGGAACCAGAAATTTGTGCGAGTCCGCTACTAACCTGAACATGTGTCAGGTGTAGAGTGTGGTGCAAGTGACGGCCCTCTGACTTACCACAACCGGGAGATGTGTTTAGATCATAAGAGAAAGGAGCCGTCCGTGAGGGTTTTTTTTTATTTATTTATTTATTTTTTGTTATGGATCCTAGCCACGTCGACGTCGAGGTGAGGAAGGACTCGGGTCAAGGACCGGGAAGAAATGAGGCAATGATCTTTTGAAGGAACCAATGCCTGGAGTGATTTCGGGAAACCATTGAAACCTTGATTGCCGGTCGGGGATTCGAACCTGCGTTCCCCGAATGCAAGTCCAGAGTATCACACGTGACCCACCACTGTAACCACTGTAATTGCGGGAAATTCGACTAGCTCTAGTCCCGTTTTTATTCAAGTTTACCGCTTTAGATAAATTGAGTTTTGAATACATTACAAATAACTAACGCGCCAAGGGGTACAACAACAGTTGCCTCTAAAAGATCTGTTCAATGCAGAGAAAACATGTGAGCAGTGAATAATTGCGTCTAAATAATTTTGTAAGTTCGTATTGGTTACATTGGAGCCGTTTAGGCTTACCGGAATTGCATGGGGAGCCTCTACTACCACACTCCGCGCCGTGATAGCCTCAAAGTGATTCAAACTTAGTCACTTAACGTGAGAACCGGCAGTACGTAACGGTGGGGAAGTTGGGAGGTTGGAAACACGGCTATCTTGCGGCGTGTACAACGGTGGTCGAAGACAATGGCGGTGCGAGCAACTGGGTGGCCACAGCAGGACGTCTCACTCAGCTCACAGCTCACTACACTGCTCTGTAACACCAACACGGGGTGAGGCTCCCTCGTGGTCTTTCACCGTCACGTTCTTACTCACGCAGACAACGTAAAATTATTAACACTCCCTGCCGCATGAGCATTTGTCATAGTTCTTTTTGCTATGTATCGGTGACCCGTAAAGGCGCCGTCACACTGCATCGGAGAGGTGCGACGGGACCTGGTTCGATTCCTGCTACCTGCATTCCGGCCGTCCAGACTGCGCTTTTTAGACGGTTTTCACGCAGTCACCTAGGTGAATGCTAGGATGGTCGCCAATATGTTCCTCATAAACTACACATTTCACAAACAAAAATACATCTGTCATATAGAATATAAGTAATACAACTCACAGACAGATACAGGTTCCTTCCGGTATTTATTTTTACTTATGGCTTTACGCCTCGTCGACGTCGAGGTCATTAGAGGCAGCATGAGACTGAGGACAATGAAAGGGAAGGAATTCGGCCATGGCCTTTTGAAGGAAGCATCTCGTCATTCGCCTGAAATGATTTGGGGAAACCGTGGAAAACCAAAATCTGGATGCCCGGATGGGGATTCGAACCGGCGTCCTCCCGAACGTGAGACCAGAGCGTTAACCTACCACTCACCACGCTTGGTCCTTTCCAGCAAGCGGGAAGGCCACTGAAGCAGGTGTATGGCTGCGCTCCACAACCCTTACAAGTTCATGATGATATGGTAACGTGATTAACGTGGTAACAATGGTTTTCTAAAATAAAGTGATACAATGAATAATAATAGTAATAATTATAACACCCGCCAGTGTTACTCAGTGCGTTAAGCCATCGCGGACTGGATCGGGTGCGAATCCTGGTTCCCGCGCACCTGCCGTGCTAATTGCGGTTTCAAGCAATCATACAGGCGAATGCTTAGAGCCTTAGACGGTCCCCAATCTACGCCTCACAAAAAAAGCACTTATGCTACAGGATACAAAAGTTACGTCTTTTGCAAACAGATGGCAACACACTCCTATAGACAAGTACGATGGGTCTAACAAACCCGGCTTGAATTCGAACAGAACAGAAGTCTTTCGCCCCTCTCATGATTCTTACATCTGTGTACAACAGGAGCAGGTGTCACGTGATCCTCAGCTGGCCGTATTGAGAGAAAAAAATCACAAAAGTAACAACAATTAAAATAAGATCATATACAAACGACGACATATGTGAAGTTCGTGTAGCCCCGGACACTTAAGATGAACTGCAAATAAAATAAACACTTGTTCTGTCTTTATTTCAATCTTAAATTTAAAACGGGAAGTTCTGCAATCATATTATTTAGAAGTTAGTAATCGTAACATTTTTTCCAACGAATTAAATTGAACACGCTTTCGCCTTAATTTTTTGGCAACACGAAAGTTGTCGGGTAGCCTCGGGCACAGTAATGAATGGTGACCCAATCGTTTTTTGTCCTTACAAAAATCACAATAATAATGTAGGTCTGAAGAATCTATATAAACACAATCTTCACATGCCCTGCCTTTGCTTCATAGCACTGAATCCAGTCTTGTTCAAAAGTTCTACAAGTACGATGCATTTGGTCCGTTTTACTTGATTTTCCTCTGAAAGTCTTTGAATACTTTTCTTTGTATTCAACGTCTTTATAGCGCCTTTACCTTTTTATTTTTTGCTTTGCCCTTTTTACTGCCTTTACTTTTTTGCTCGTCCTCTCCACATTTTTTATATGGTGGATTTGTTA
The DNA here is from genome assembly GCA_031002005.1 of Vandiemenella viatica. Classification (NCBI taxonomy): domain Eukaryota; kingdom Metazoa; phylum Arthropoda; class Insecta; order Orthoptera; family Morabidae; genus Vandiemenella; species Vandiemenella viatica. The sequence continues at coordinate 36,849,818 of CM061920.1, read as the reverse complement.
AAATCTCGCCCTTTTGGATTTTTCGAACCCGCGATACTATGCGTTTATTTGACGCATCATATTCAATAATCTCCAACGAATTTTACCAGAAGCGACGAAAACCTAGGAACGAAACTGGAACTGACTGGGCACCCAAGTTGCAATTGTTTTTTACACTGCATGGTACAGTAAGGTTTTTCCGACGCAGCGTGGTTGGTTTGTTACAACTTCAAATGTCCGGGGTTATCCGCCTACCGGGGGTGCCTGACCTTCCCCTAATAAGACACATTTAGAATAAAAGAAACTGATAGAAAAAAGAGAAAAATTTTTGTGCTTAGAGAAACAAACAGTGTAGTTAAAGAAGGACGCAAAATAACACGCAGCAGAAACCTACGAATCGCATTTGGCCTCTACATTTTATAAGTTACAATAAAATACTTACACCTGTTTTGTATATACTTATTCAATTTAATTGCAAACTATTAAAGTAAAGGTGTAAAAATTACTGAGCGTGGTGGTTGAGCGGTAACGCTCTGGCCTCGCATTTGGAAGAACGCGTGTTCGAATTCCCGTCGGGCCATCCATTTTTGGGCTTTCCATATTTTCTCCAGATCACTCTAAGCAAGTGCCTGGATGGTTCCCTCAAAAGGCCATGGTCGTATTCCTTCCCGTTCCTTGCCTCTAGTCCCTTCCGGCCTCTAATGACCTCAACGTCGACGAAAGGTAAAGACAGAAGAAAACAAAATTAAAGTAAAATTCCTAATTGCTGGTTTATTCTGTTATCAGTGTGTAGACTCTTTCTGCGCTTAACTATTCATTTCATCTCATTACACCAATTCCAACTATTATACTCATTTATTTGCTATATATTTTCCAATGTTTGTCGTTATCTACGCTTCCTTTCGTCGACTGTTCCTTCCGCTAATAAATTAACCATCCCCACGCGTTTCAAATGTTACCCACCGATCCTGTTTGTTACTTCTGCCACACTCTTCCACAAATTTCTTTACTTACCAATAATTACCAAATCATGTTTTTATGTAATTATTTCATATCATTTAACATAGACTGTTATCGACTATTTGTATTGATGGTGAAGGTTATTTTGGACGAGTTGCTTCAGGAAACTAGTTTAGAGCGTGTAAGCGAACTGAAAGAATTTCTGTTTTGTTGAGAGTTGGTCTGCGAACTTTCGTTGCGCACAGCAGCTTACAAGGTCCCCCGCTCCCAGCGTAGCCGCGGGCAGAGCGCCTCGTCTTCCACAGTTTATACACAGTGCGCCAACTTCGAAACACGCACAGCAATTTCAGACCACGTCAGCGAATATAAAATTCTTCCGATTTACTGCAGAGGTCACCAGCTCCAAAATAATCACTGGATGCAACACTCAGGTTAAATAAAATACTGTGTATGAACTGCTTATTGCTTTACGCCTCGTCGATGGAGGGATGGGACTGGGGCAAGGAAAGGGAAGGAATTCTGCCATGACCTTTTTGAAGGAAGCATAGAAAACCCAAATCTGGATGCCTGGACGGGGATTCGAACCCGCGTCCTCCCGAATGCGAGGCCAGAACGGTAACCGTTCACCCACCAAGCTCGGTACGAGAAAAGCAAAGCTTCGTGTTGTCTTCATGTTTCCGAAAAGGGAACAAGGGAGTTTAATAGAGACATGATAGAGTCGTCAAGATATTCAAGAGCCATGCGGACAATCTGCATTGCCTTGCAGAACAGTAGAAAAGTGGGTAACGACACTCTTTGTAGTCTTCAAAAGTTTACAGGAAAATTGTAGCACTAAATTCGATACTTCAGAGATAATTTTGTTTCACAAAAAAATTATATGTTTCATTAGATCCTGAATTGGTGACTGGTATAATAAATGTATCGTGAAAAAAAGTCAAAATTTTATAGGACTCATTATCATTTCTTCACTGTTTTTTATTGTGATCAATGTACAAATTTTATTTGAAAGACATTTTCGCAAAACAAATTATGAACACTATTTAGAAATAATTTGTCACTGAAATTTTTAAGGGTTTTTTAAAAATTAAATTCAGTTTAATGTATGCCCTCAGCTCGCAGCGGTAGCTTGTACTTCTATTTTTTATTTTAGATGTGTGTGAGTTCATCATTTTGTTGTGTAGCCCCAGTCGAACACATCACAAGATTTACTGACCGCATGTCAGACAGCTTTGATAGTTAATTAACTAATTAATGTTTCCGTTGGATATTTCTCTTACTCGTCTTCGAAATGGACAAATTTCAAAATTGTATTTGAACAGTATCAATTATAGATCGCGACCCCAGAACACGATTGATACGGTGACATACGATGTAATCTTAAAGCCTGTCCACACTGGGGCAACATTGTGCAACTGGTGTTGCTACAAGCTGCGAAATATTTTTGTTGCATGAAGTCACAGTAAGCAAACTGTCCTGTGATACAGATGCGATGTTGGCGCTATTTCCATCACTCTTCAGCTATTGTGCCCACACTGTATTAGCGTTACCTGCATGCGGCCTACTCTTAGTTATAACAACTTAGACATATGAAAATCAAATGACTTCTTATCGTCGCATCTAAATACGTTTCTTCTCTGACCTAAACATATTTTAGTAACTCCAGATAGAAAATTAGAATTTCGTGAAACAAATACATCACAAAATCATGAGAAACATTAATGTGCAAACTTGAATTGTCTGACAAGTTGACTGAATTGTTGGTCATTCCTGTAAATTCATTGTATTCAGAAGGCTTTCATGCACATGCATAACACACGACTGTATCAAATTTCATTATAACCGTTAAGTTCTTTCTGGCGTGTTTTAATTTAAATACGAATTTCAGTAATAGTCTGAACTCTTTTGCTTTACTGGAAAGCCAAAATTAACGCACAAATCAGAATTAACACATGGAAACATTAAATACTGTAATATAAAACTAGTAATTTTGTTCGATTTTTTTTGTTTTACTTATGGCTTTATGCCTCGTCGACGTCGAGGTCATTAGAGGTGGGATGGAATCGGGGACAAGAAACGGGAAGGAATTCGGCCATGGCCTTTTGAAGGAAGCATCCCAGCATTCACCTGGAGTGATTTGGGAAAACCACGGAAAACCAAAATCTGGATGCCCGGACGGGGATTCGAACCCGCATCCTCCCGAATGCGAGGCCAGAGCGTTAACCGCTCACCCACCACGTTCGGTGAGTTGTTCGAGGCCGCCGCATATTGTCTGCATGATTTGAGCAGTCAGTAGTCGTACTTCTTGTGCTGGGTGGCCATTTGTATACTCCCGGAATCCCCGACACGCTCTATAAATGGGGACCGTCCGGACCAATCCATGTCGTAACCCCTTGCAGGGATTGTGTTGTGATTGACACAGTATGAGGACAAGCATTATCTTGTTGGAAGATGCGATTTAATTGGTGGACATGAATGGTATCACAATAGGGTGCATATAGGGGTGGGCTGTCATTGCGCCTTCAACAGTAACCAACTCAGTCCTACTGTCAAACCTGATTTCCTCAAACCATGTCACCAGTGGCTGGACCTGTGTGACTTTCTGATATCACAGCAGAGTAAGCCTTTTCTCTACTACGCCTGCCTACTTGTAGGTTATCACCTTGGCGCAGACAGAATCGAGAATCGTCTCTGAATACAAATGTACGCCATTCACGTGTCTCTTTGCGTTTAGCATTACGCCAGTTTAAACTATGCTGGCAATGAAATCAGATTAACACATTTCATAGGGGTCAGAGAGTGTAACCCAGCTTCATGCAATTGGTTTACAATCGTCCGGGGTGTGACTCTCTCTGAAACCACTGCTTGCATCTGGCCTGCAGTCACCCGTCTGCCAGCAACAGCCACCCACACAATTTGGCGGTCTTCACGTTGTAAATCTGCCTGGACCTGTGCCTGCTGTAGGAGATCTAGAACCTTCTTTCATCTACTGTGTAATGAGTCTGTACTGAAAACATTGCCCTACGGCCAATCTTTCGAGAGATTTCACGATGTGATACACCCATTTTAAACACACGAATTCTCCAACCTCTCTCACAGTTAGACATTTGGGTATAGATGGTCGTCACTCTTTGCCATGACGTACTGGGTCACCAAGGACTTGTGGACAAATAAGTGTCATGTTACACCCTGATGTTTACCACTTATACGCTAAACAACATAGCAATTTTTCTTAATAAATGCCCTTTTAAGTTTCGTACTATTACATCTAAAACTTTCAATTTTTCATAATTGAATACCCAAGCACCATTCCTTAATTCTTCCACCGATATATTTGCACGCCTCATGACCACAGGTTTAGTTTTGTTTAGTGACGTTTCCATCCGAATTCGGTTCGTCGGAAAGTTTATCGAGTCACCAGCCTAGTGCGATAGAAATTCAGTACAGTTACGGTACTGTACATTTTTTAATAACTTTAAAATAAAAATCGTTGGCGGTAGTTAGATTGCTGACACAATTTCTAGGGCAGCAGTGTAAGTTGAAAGTACCTATTATGTTTTGAATACTATACGGTACTGAGAACGTTCGCCAAGCGAATTCCTATAATTATTCATATACGTGTTAAGCTGTTAGATGGCAGCACAGTATATTTTGTTATTTCCAATAAATTATACAAATCCGATTTCAACAATAGTCACGCTTGGCTCCATTATACAAGAATGACAGTAAACTAAGGTGCAAATAATAATGTATTTTGGAAATATTACAATGATTACTCCCTATGTCAGGAGTGACACTGCGATAGGAAAATAAATGACGTAAATATTTAAAGATGAATGAATTGACTATAACATTTGAAAAGCCCCTAAAAGAAAATTTAGGACGCCTATCTACAAAAGAGAAATTTTTTGCGAGAAACAATTGCACCAGGAATAATGACCATATAAATATGAAACAGGTAACATGAAAGCAAATAAGAAATAGATGAATACTCGTAAGATGTAATGCTGCATGTAAATTTACCACGACAAACCCTGGAAGCGTAGGGGCTAATCCGTCGTTCTTCCGTCCCAATGGTCGACGATTCGATTCCGGAATGGGTATGGGTTGTTTTAATTAAATGGCGGGTTTGTCATGCGACGTTTATACTATGTGAAGCCATGTTTGGTCTAGATTCCGAGAGTTGGTTGGATCTTCCAGCAGAAGGCATATCCGACCTAGTTGTATTGCAGATATAGGACGGTCGGTTCCCTTCTCAATCGGTTTTAGTGTTATTTGAATGTCGAAGCTGGTGATGAGTTTTGTACTGTGTTGTTTTGTGTGAAAAACACTGCAGGTTGACTCTTTCAAAACGCTCCACGAAGGCAGCTGGATTTTTCGTGCCCATTTTATGCATGTCACCATCAGCAGTGTGACAACTCACTCCATACGCACTACAGAGTAATATAAATTGTGCACCACTGCCTTTCCCTACCCGACTGGCTAAATAACCTAACTGAAAACTTGTTACAACACAAAAGATCGAACCAACTAAAGCAGACCCCGACGCTGAACACCATCATACTGCCTTAAAGAATTGAGACCAGAGCACAGCACAGCACCGTCTCTGCCTATATCTTTGTAGGCAGGTGGGGGTGGAGGATATTGTCCGAAGACATTGCCTCCAGAGGTATATGGGTGATGCAAAACTTCTCTGTTGGTGTGGCTTCTCGGTGGTGTATATTAGTTGATTAGACTTAGAGGTCTCTTATGACGGTCAATGGTTGTGACATAGCGACCGATGTTGTAGACTTCGGGGTTTTTGCTTCTATTTGAACTCTTGTAGAAAACTTCAGCTAGTTGTTTAAACCTGTCATGGAGATATGGAACTCCACTGCCTTCATGGAGTTCATAGGTAGGAAATCTGGCTGGAAGATGCAGGGCTCTTTTCAGTGCCCTGTTTTGTATAGTTTGTAGTCTGAGTATATGGCTGTCAGCAGCGTATGCCCACACTGGACAGGCGTACTCTATAATCGGTCTTACTAGGGTCGTGTAGATCTTAATGCCAGTGCTTGGGGCTAAATTATTGTCTTTGTTAAGAAGCGAGTAGAGACTGTGAAGCCTCGCGTTTGCTTTCCTGTGGATGTCATTTATATGAGCTTGCCAGGTTAGTCTCCTGTCTAGCAGCACTCCTAGGTAGGGGGCAGTAGCTGACCAGGGTATGTCTTTACCGTGAAGGTGAAGAACCGGGTCCGGTTGACGTGGTCGACGGGGCCCAAGTCTTTTACTGATCATTATTGCCTGAGTCTTGGCTGGGTTAATGTCAATCCTCCATCTACGGGCCCAGGACTCCGTTACTTGGAGGACTTACTGAAGACGGCGAGTGGCTAAAGTTTGCTGCGGCTGGCTGCGAGGTAAGCTGTATCGTCAGCGTATGTTGCGACCAAAACTCCATTGGATGTGGGAACATCAGCAGTATATAATGAGTATAAAGTCGGACCCAGAACTGAGCCTTGGGGAACTCTTGCTTTCACTTTTCTTACACTTGAGAAGGCTCTGTCGACTCGAACACTGAATGTGCGGTCAGTCAGATATGATCTTATTAATTTCACGTATGGTCCCGGGATACCCTGCTCATATAGCTTGAGTATGAGGCCCGAGTGCCATACGGAATCAAATGCTCGTGAGATGTCGAGCATCACCATGGCACAGTATTGTCTGTGGTTGAATGCTTTTGTGACAGCTTCTGTTACCCTCATCAGCTGCTGAGTAGTTGAGTGGCCACGACAGAATCCTAGCTGGTGATTTGGTAAAGCATTTGTGTCCTCAATATGTGTGGACAGTCGTTTTAGCAGTAGCCTTTCAAATATCTGGCTGATGGCTAGAAATTGTAGACACAATTTATATGATAAATTCAGATCAACACAGTACTGTGGAAGTGCATTATCTGGCTGCGAGATATGCACGAACATAACGGGACACGCAAACCTTACACACGGTGGGAAGCTGCGGCGTGCTTCCCTCTGCGAAATGCCTGTCCTTGTCAAACGCTGGTTGAAGTGGTTCGCTCCGCTGAATATTGACAGCGCCATCTTGCACCCTTAACAGACGCGCTCGAAAACTTCCTTCATCCTGACTTTCAGCGCGACGGTACGATAGCATGGCAGGGGAAGTGTTTGTGATACAATCTTATATTCTTACTGCAATCTTTCATGAAGAAAACTGCATTACTAAGAGCGATCAGTTTCTATGTCCATAGCACTAGCTGATCGCATTAATTTCTTTGCTGCTAGATGTAACCTGCGACCGTGTTTCATGTAGGTTGTCAGGTGTAAAATAGTTCCTAGTTGGCAGCCAGGTCCAGGTAAGAAAAACCTCCTTTGTCTATGACCCGTCCTTGGGAATTTATTAACTGTTGTAGCAAGTGCCAACATGACAGGGAACTGTTTCCTTTCAATTTGAAAAGGAAAGCGGAGGATTATGCGTCGAATAAATACAGCCCAACCTTGGTAGACTCACTTAACAACTTGGCAATGGTCAAGTCGTGGCTTTTTCAGGGACAAACTAATGGGTTTTGTACTAGAATTACAGGACACGACCGCTTCACCTGATCTGATCATTGTTGGACCCCTTAAACTCAATTTATACCAAAAATCATTTAACGTAGTCTAAAAGTGAAGAAAAAATGAGGTGACTGGGTGACCTTATCTTCCTGGAATACGAACCTGACCTTATATCGCTCTTAATGGCTTACTCTGCAAAATTTGAAGAATTCATGTTGAATTCCAAAGAACTTGGATAGAATATCAAAATGGGTAGGTCAGCATGGAATGAAAATAAATGCCAAAAAGAGTCAGATTATTACGTACACAGATAAAAAATTAAAGGTTAATTATGATTATAGGGTGGGGTCACAATTGCTTGTTCAGGGCTTGAGTTTTAAATACCTTGGCATAACGTTTAATAACAAACTAAACTGGGCAGATCACATTGGGTAGGTGGTAGGAGAAGGTTACAAAATCCTTCATTTACTAGAGAGGGTTATGAGAGATGAACCACAGTAAGGTATTGGGTTACAAAACTTTGTTCAGACCATTGGTTGAATATGGTGGTGTAGTTTGGAGTCCACAGTTAATACAGGAGGTGGAGGATGTGCAAAGAAAAGTAGCTAGATTTGTTTGTGCAAATTAACGCAGGAGCCAGTCAGTAACTTATATGATAAAGGAGCTGGATTTGGAGTCATTGGAGGAATGGAAGAAGGTGAAGAGACTATTGATAATGTACAGGGCATATGTTGGTGATGGGGCTTGGAGGGACATTGGTCAAAGTATTAGGAATAGTACAAGAAAGGGGAAAAACTACCACCACCACAAGCTGCTTCTCGATTTCATGCATAAGGGGGTAGGAAAATTTTCTTTTGTTGGTATGGGTGTCAGGGATTGGAAAAAATTACCAATTGAACTGATTAATAAGTTACCTAATAACGCTTAAGAATTTAAAGATAAAATTTGTAAATCTAAAAGTAAGTGAGTGAGGCATGAATTTAACACTCCACTTATAAAAGATAATTTAAAAAAATAAATAAAAAGGGGTAATTTGATGAAAAAGGGAATTGCCACGGGAGTGTTAGCTCCATCGCAAATAAAAATTGATAATTATAATAATAATAAAAGTATTACAGAGGAATTAATACTATCTCGATACATAGCAAAACAAGGAGAAAAAACATAAGTGGTCCAGTAATCAAATTTATTCGTAAACATTCAATGCTGTTTGCAAAATATAACACAGACACAGATAATTATAAATTTGTGATTGTAACAATCAAAAAATCCGCAATAAAAGTAAACAGATTTGTTTTCTCACAGAGGTGGTGATTACGTTGAAATGCGGCATGGTCCAAGAGAGATATTTTTTAGTAAATTTCATTCCGCAACATCCTTCGCTGAAATGTCGTACTTTTTTTTACAACGGAAGCAATCGATTGTCTGCTCCTTCGTCTATCGAAACAACATGGCGAGTATCGTTGAAATACAGCACGAACATAAATTTAAAATTTGTAAATTTCGTGCACTTTTTACAGCGCAGGAAAGCTGAAACGCCGAAGAAAAGTTACAAAAAAGGGAATTAAGCAATATTTGAAGAGATTTTTATTAATTTTGTAGAGTTGATGGCATCTGATAGCTGGCGGCATCTGATAATTGTGCGACACTTCCATATTTTTGCATTTTTTATTTAATTTTTGGAGATTTTCTCGTAAAAAATGAATGGGGAACATGAAGAATACATTATATCGAAACAATTAATCCTAATTTAAAGATGTTAGTGCCATTGTTTGTTAGGTGGAGAGTGTGAAATCCTCGCTACATACCTGGACCATATTTTAAAAGCCCAAGTTCACCCGAAAATAAAGTGTAAGATCGATGGAAGAGTAGGCTTAGGATAAAAAAACTTGTCATGACTGCAAACGCTTAAGAATTGTTATATTGGGAACGCAGAGACTTTGGTGCCTATATATGAAAATGGAAATGAGTATAGCGGTATGCTCGTCAACTTTAATTAGACGCTAGAAGTGACAGGGTTGGTAACTTAGCTACGACGTTGTAGAGATTTTATCTATAAGTCGAGTAACAAACTTCTGGACTATAAAAACAAATGTAGTTCTAAGCGAAAATCGGCCACACAGAGCGTAAATAACTCTCCGTCGGCTCATTTAATTCTCCCGTGTGACTGAAGAGGCAGCACAGTCACCGACAGTGGCAGTTCCCTCGCCACTGAAATTATTTAAGAGCCTCGGGACCTAGCACTTTAATCTCACGATATCTGAAGATAAGGACAGAATTTTTTATGAATCGATTTTATGAAGTGATTTTTTATCATCGATGTTGAAGTCATCAGAAGCGGAAAAGAATTGGGAGCAAGAAACGATTAGGGATTAGGCCATAGCCTATTGAAGAAACTATCCCGGCATTTACGTGGAGTGATTTCGGGAAACCATTGAAAACCGAAATCCAGATGACCGAACAAGGATTCGAACGTGTGTCCTCCCGAATGCGAGGTCAAGACAAGGACACAGAAATTAACGCTGAAGTCATTCAAAGCACACTTGCTTGCTCAAAACTTTTGGTTATTCATTGAAATTAACAGCTAATAAGCAAAGCAAAAAAAAAAGAATCACTTTTCTGGTACACTGATGCAACTAGAAACTTGTAAGGAAGAAATAATGCATTAAGAAAGACAAAGAAAAATATTTAATTTAATTACAAACGACCATTCCCTACACAGGATGTTTTAAATTTTACATTACTTCATTGTAACTTGATCGCCCACTTACTCTTGCCCTTTGAGAATTCCAGTTTTCAACTCTCTCTGTGCCTTTGGTAAATTGCTCAGCATTCTAATCGCTGACTCTCTTCCCTATAAGGGAATACCTTCCCATCACGTATTTTACTAACGTTCTTATGTGTTCCCGCCAGTCTATATGTCAGCGAATAAGGAATGAATAAGAGAAATAGCCCCTGCCAGGAAGACGTCCAACAACAATACTATCTAATCAATCAATATAAATGAAGTTCATGTGTACACAGAGATAAATCGCGTAACATTAAGCTTCTAATACTTGAACAGCGACTTCTGCGGTGACAGTTTGCCATGAGAAGTTCTTGGTCTTCCAGCCGCGTCAGTACTAAAACACGCGACGTTTCGACGTCACACCATTGAGGTTTTCCTTCTGGTTAAAAACTGTAATTTTTCACTGATAGCCAAAAGAAGGACCTCAATAACAAGAGAGATCTTTAAATCCATAATATTCTGCTAAAGAGCCACAAACAATGTGACAGATTGAATTAAATATATCATTTCAGGCAGCATCAAGATCTTACTTCCGATGAGTCCATGTTTACTTTTCTACTTTTCATTTCTTTATTTATAGAGAGATAAGGTATGTCCCCACAAGGAACAACACTACAAGCATCCTTACGATGCTCTCCTTTAATAAAGTAGAGCTTTTCGCTGTATATGTGATTTTAAAGGGCTGGGTGAATTTGCACAATCCTGAACAAGAATCTGTTTGTTTTTTTTTTTAATTTCTTCGATGAACTACAATATTTTACAAAATGAAGTTCTCATAATAATAAATATTACTCTCTGTCGAACATTTTCAGGTGGCCGTACTTCGTAACACATAATAAAATTACGAGTTAATTAATTTTTATCCAGTATACTAAATGCAGCAGACAGAAATTGGACACTGACAAAGAATGGAAGAAGTAAACCCGCCAAATGTATACTTAAAGGTTGGAAGGTGAATTTTTTAGAAATATTAAAGTTAGGAACATAGTTTATAAACACTTCGCACTACGTAATTCTTCCCTTGAATTCATCGAAAAATGTAATAATGGAAAGCACTACATCGTATCGTAGTATGAAGCGGCTTGTTTATAACTGAGATTTATTTTTCTCTCCGTATTTCATGATTGGTATAGTAGTGAAACGTTTGAAGTGTTGCTTCCATTAATAGAAATTTCTGTTCCAACATTTGAACAAAAAGACGGAGGAGAATTATTACTTTTTTCAGAAATTCTATATTCAAAGTCACAAGATACGAAGTCCAAACGTGCTTTATGTGTGGGCTAACGACACTCAACTGCTTGTCATATAAGGAAAACACCCTCGCTTGGAGTTTAGACAACGTAAGCCACGAAATTTTTACGGTCTGTGCTTTGTTCGTATGAGATGGTCCAGGGCGCTACTTGGTCCGGATTTCACGTTGAGCTATATAGGTCGCTGAGGGAACTGGCCGTCCTACCCCTGACACACTGGCTTAGTGCGCCTCCTTCGAGAGTATCCAACCAACCTCTGGGTTGTATAAAAATTTAAGTTTTATCCTGACTCTCAACTCTCTCCAAGATGTTGTACTGTTCCAAAGGTCTTTACAATTTGAGAAGTTATCGATTTCGAGTAGGGCCAAGTGCTCCGCGAGATGTCCAAAAATAACTTTTCAATTCACTGAATAGATTGGTGACTCTCAATCTAAACAAGATCTGTGTTTATTGACAGGAGCAGGTGCATTCTAAAAACTTACGACGACCAAAATGACGGGGAAAACTTTACTTCCACTTATTGGCTAATACGCTTCCACGTTGGCTCTGGGTTATCAGATCAGATACACATTCTGTTCACCAACCAATATGTCTGGTTGATAGTCGTTTAATTTCTCAATTTAAGTTTTTCATCATTCGTCGATTAATGTTTTACACAGTAAGCACACCGCAGACCAAAACAATACATTTTTAAATAAAAACTTCCTCTGCGGAAAAACAATGTTGTAGTGAATATTATTTTTTACTCCCCAGACACGTTTCGCCTTTTTGGTGTGGAGCATCATCAGTGGAGATATAGTGATAATCCTGATATGCAACATAATAACAAAGCGAGAACAAAAAAAGCTGTTTATAGCAAGTGTGTGCATATCGGAATGAAAACGTTGATTATAACAACATGTAAGGCTTGTAAAACAACGCTCGGAAGGATGTTCAACTGGGACTTTAATAAACAGGTCTATGAAAGTGGATAAATTGCTGTTACAGATCGGCATGTAAGGAATATCACTATATCTCCACTGCTGATGCATCTGTGGAATAAAAAATAGCATTCACCACAACAATTGTTTGTAGACGAAGTTTTGTTGCACCATAAGAACAAGGCGAGACGAAAACAAGATGTGTGAAGCAAAGGTGTGTGAACTGTAATGAAAACGTTAACAATATCAACACGTAAGTCTTATAAAACAATGATTGGAAGGTAAAAGTGCATAAAATAAAGTGTTGTTCCAGATCGGCATGTTAGGATTATCAATATATCTCCACTGATTATGAATCTGTGGAACAAAAAATAGCATTCACTACAGCAGTTGTTTGTAAAATTTATTTTTAAGCAACAGTGAAAAAGTGGCCTATAACCAGGTTAATAATTAAGTTTCCACGTTTGAGACGCCTGTATCTCGCAGTGAAGCTGCCGGATCCTGAGAAGTGTCTGCAGGTGTACTGAGAGTGGCGGCGCTGCGACGGTACCTTTTGTCGATGGCGGTGATCCACTCGGTGGCCATGTCGCGGGAGGCGAGGCGGCTCTACTGTGCGTGCGGCGGAGCGGGGGCCGCGCGGCTGCTGCGCGGGCACATGTCGCGCGCCGACTGACGCCTGCAGGGCCGCCGCCCGCGTGCCGCGCCGGCTGAGCGCGGCTGCGCACTCCGCGGCGATAACGCGATTCAAATTACTTCCGACACCGCGGTCGCGTACCTGCGACCCAAATTGCTTTGATGCAAACGTAAATGCCACACTCAGTCTGACGGTTCGCCATTTGAAACTGCACGGCCTAGGCCACTACGGGATGCATTTCCTGCTCTGTACCTCGTGTTGCTCGCAGTGGAGTTATGTTTCACATAGGCCTATCCAGCATGGATATGCTTGAGGTTCCCCGTTTATCAGGTTTATCAGAACTGGAGCAGAACACGAAAGGACAGTCAGTGGGTGGTGTGAGCTTCCGTTTTAATTATTTATTACTTGTCCATTTCGTCTTATTTTTGCTCTTCTTTTCCCTTATTTGCTTTTTCTTAATCTTTGCGTATTTTCTTTTTGTTCCTTATTGCAGTGCATTCTTTTTGCTCTTCTTCTGTAATCACAACAGAAAAATACCCTTTTAACAAACCGTTTACAGTCTACTATATAGTAAGATAGTATGTGCCAGTCTTCGATACTTCTATTAATATTTGCCTCCTGACTCTCTTTAAATTCGACAAATTTTGCAGGGAAAAATTCAAGGGAAAACACAGGTCAAGTTTGTATTCATGCAGATCAGATCACGCAGCCATCACTTTTAACGCTAAATACTACACAGCGAGATTGTTCCTGTACCTCTATAATACTTCTGAGTCCGTTCAAACTCAACAAAAATTCTTTAAATTTTTCAGAGCGACTCTTAAGTTAAGTTCGTATTTCAGCCACGTCACTTCATCATTACTTTTGACTCTTTGTGCACATTTTAGTTTAAATTGACTTTAATAAGCTCAACAATATTACGCGATCATGACTTATGACCCTAAAAACTATTATTTATGGTAAAAAAATGTCCCAACTTGAGTACTGCCAAAAATTCTGTTTCGTGGGTCCAACAAGAGTAAAGTTGTGTTTATTCCGAACACCAGAAGGAAGTTGTGATCTTCATTTTAGAATGAAAAGGAAGCAGTTCCCTGTCTAGCTGGCATTTCCGTCTTAGTTAGAAAGTCCCTACGGCATACCCTGGATAAAATACGTCTTTAGTTACATGAATATATCTGCCAACTTGAAACTGTTCTATACAAGTTGCCATACCAAAAACATTGTCACAGATTTACGCAAAATGGTTAATTGTTTAATAAATATTTATTGTTCATTTATTTCTGTGTAGCGTATCATCACTAAAAAATCTATCGTCCTCACTCGGCTACTTTCATTATCTTTTTTAAGATAGATGTTCTACATTTAATAACCGCAATTCCAAATAAAATGTTTTGTTAATTCTTAAATTACACAGCAGTTAACATACTCGTGTTTACCACACAGATCTGCAATCTCAGACTTCCCTTCAATATCGCTTTTTTGCCAACACTTGTTTTTCTTCGTCAAATTCATTTTGAGTTACAGCCAACAATCCGGCGACAAAAGTGCTACTTCTCTCTATTTGAAAGCCAGAGATAATGCACACCGTCATCTCGTTTCGGTATCCAAGATGATATTATTTCTTTGACTCTGAAAAATACAACTATTAAATCATTTCTTATATAAGTAGGTAGATTGCAATTTAGTGTCTCAGAATCAGGATATGGTCTTGATTTTATCGAAAATTGCTGGTTTAAACCACCCTACAGCAGCCGCTATCTGAATTGGGATGTTGAACCAGTACCGAAATCAGCTGTGATCTTAGTTAAAAAATTATGGGGAATAAGCAACAGAGATAATGAGGCATTCATTCTTTGCTGTTAAGCTTCAGCAGCCAAGAATAGTACAGACCAAATAAGCTTACACAAGGCGCTGGTCACAAACCGAAAAAAAACTGCAACTTTAGTCACATTTTATTTTAATCTTTCTGGCAGTGATTGATAATTTCCCATAACCTTTACTGGAAACTGTAACTTACCAATAATCAGCAGTTCCTGAGATTTTTATTGCCAACCAAGTACAGACCCCGCCACGGCAGTCTGTTCTGCCCGTCAGTTGACTTGAGGCTCGCTATTATCCCTACAGTAACGAGTCTCTGAAGTAGGACCGAAAAATAAACACGAAATATATCTGCAGTGAAAGAGACGCTAGCTTTATGTTATAATCAACAGCATCATTCTTTTACCGATCTACTGATCTCTTATGTAATAAGGCAGCGTCTGTCTTCAAACACAATAATTCCCTTCAGACTAAGCAGATATACTTCAGATTTTACAGAGTGAACCCTATTGATAAAATACAGTTCAACTTCGTAAATCAGCCTGATCTGATCAAGGTACCACGACCTTCGAACTATTCTAAATCGATATTATTGTACACGCTGACGTCACCGAACGCTGAGGTCACACAGGTTAGGAACAAACAGCAGCCAGATATTACGTTACATCAAAATCCAAGATATGATCAAATAAATTGCCACAATACTTACATTAAATTCGCCTATCGTAGTATTTCTTTTTAAATACGTCAATTTAGTAAAAAAAAAAACACGTGGTGAAACTTTGCAGCTGAAAAAACGTGAAATAAATCTGTACGATTGAGTGAAGTCTTTCTCGTAGTTTCCATTTTTCAATCACTACTGCTGCGCTTCCCGGTCGTCTTTACAACGCACGACACATCTTTACAACATGTGACGACAGAACGGCAGTAGGATGGTCATTCTCATTCACTGACATCCACCGGTTGCCTACAAAATAATCTATGAGCACTAAAAAAAAAAAAAAAAATCATGACCATGGCCACAAATACTGAATGCTAAATGTAGAGAGAAAGAAACTCCCTTTCTCTGTGCTGATTTGTAGAGTGAATTTTATTTTCATTTCAATCTACTTCTGGAGGAATTAATTTCTAACGAGAGGGATCCGTGATGATGCTAGCTAGCAAGCCTAATGCAATCTATATTTTGCGGGTGGCACAGTGCCTGCACACTAGCGAGTGGTTTGTCTCACCGCCCAAACAACTGATTCGTCCCCTGGCTTACCTGCAATTTGAGACTTGCTTTCCCAGAGGTTGCTCTCGTCCCCCCAAATCCAGGAATGAAAGCCGAGATCCCCGCTCCGCCGTCACGTCCGTCCAGGGTCTCTGAATCACGTACTGCGCTTGTGGCGTTGCGGGCGGCCACCGACGCAGGTAATGAGTGCACACTGCGATTGGGCAATGCCAGGGCGCAGTCTGCAGCGAGCCTTGGTTAAACGTTGTATGGAACTAATGGTCAGCTATTCGTCACTTAATGCGCTGACTACCGATCAGTCAGTTCCTTAAGTGACGGTGGGATTAAATTGGGAGTTTTGGTATTTTATTCAGTGAATATTGTCGGTTGCTTGAAGCAAGTGAACAGTGTGTACATGAGAGCTTTTGCTGAATCTCAGTGCTTCTGCGTGCGAAGCACGCATCATGCGTCTAGCACGTGATCACACGCGTAAGAACCCTCGCGTCGCATGTGATTTTATTTATTTATTTATTCCAACGGAAAAACCATTTTACATTAATATATCTTATGATAACTACTTATTAAACACAATTACCACTATTTATGAACAATTTAGTTACAGTGAAAACAAGAAGATAACAAAAAATAGCAAGTATAGTTTTATATTATTAAACTAGAAAAACAATTACACAGAAGAAAATTATTAATTATTCTAAAACTAATAATATGACTCAACATAAAACTACAAAAAAAAAATTATTACAGGGAATAATAGACCGTGACTAAGCCCATCATTGCTGACTCCACTCACGTATGAGTACTTGCTTGAAAACAGCAACACTGTCAATGAAAAAATCAAGTTCAGGAGGTATTCTGTTACCTAGTCTCTGAATCCGTTCTATGGCACTGCTAGCCTCATAGTTTGTGTGCAGATGTCTACGCCCAAATAGTTCTCTCAACCGTGTACCAGACGGACAACGAAAATATACATGTCTGAGAATTTCAGGGCAGTCTGTAACACCTGAGATTAGTTTATGCAGAAAAAGGACACCATGAACATTCCGTCTCGACTCCAAAAGATGGAGGCCAAGGTAGGTTCCAACAGCAACCAACGGAACGTCTTTGTAATGAAAGCCCATGCGACAACCTATAAGCCTTAAGAACCATTCTATTCGGTGATTAACTATTCCGCCAGCAGCTATGTAGTAGGTAAGACGTATGTCTTGTCTGTGCTTTTGAGCACTCTTGTCTCATGTTAGTTATTATTTGGTTAGGTAAAGTAGTTAGATAAATAAATTATTCAGTCTGTGTGAATTAACGAGTGGTTTGCCGTTGTTGAAATAATGTTGTAATGCCTCAAGATAATCTTATTTGGTAATGAAGTGTTATGTTCGGGATCTTTAATTATTCAGTCATTCAAGTATTCATTCAGCAAAGCCTTGTTTCAGTTATATTCGTATGAAGAAGCTAGTAATTCATTTAGTGAGTTGGTAACATTGTAATCATGCGTGCGTGTCAATTCCTTACAGCATATATTCTTATGAAGAAGCTAGTAATTCATTTAGTGAGTTGGTAACATTGTAATCATGCGTGCGTGTCAATTCCTTACAGCATAAAGTTAGACAGATTTGCGGATAAATATATGGTTAGGCTTTTATAATTAAAATATGTTTAAATTATCAGTTGTGTCACCTCAGTCATTTACAGTCGTTAGGTTAGAACGCAAGTTATTTCGGATAATTATGTGGAAGAGTTTGTGATATATCGGAAAGGTAAGATCTATTATAAATATCACAATAAAGTAGTCACGAGACTCCTGTTGTAACAGTAGAGTCGCCCTGGTGTCAATATCCTTATCCTGACAAATAACATCCTCGTGCCTACATGTAGATAATCTGTTATAATCTGGAAGATAGCGCAAAATCCTAAGATGCTTCTAAGAACACCTCCGAAATAAATCTATGTCGCCCACTAGTGGTCTGCACGGCCATAATAACCCCTTATATCACATATATAAAACCCCCTGCTATTACACTTTCAAACAATCACTAAGCGTTTGTATACGAGTAAATATGGCTGATAATTTTGTCATCTGTCGGTATCTATGTTGTTGTTTTTTTTTTGTTTTTTTTGGGTATTTCGCCGATTCATCTACACAGCCAGCTTCAGTAAAAATAAATAAATTTCGTACGGCACTGTTCGCAGATATCCCCGAAAAGTAAGACGTCAATGACACAATTTTGATTTACCAGGAATTACGTCTTGTCACAGTTGGACCTACAATTTCTAAACATAACTGTACATCTAAACTCTGCCATTTACCGACTGGTGTGTGGGTGAGAGTGCCTTGCAGGAGGACAGATTTATTAAAATGATTCGAGGGAATTCACAAATTTACTGTAGCTATGTTGTCACAAAATCTATCAGTCATATAGAAAAACACAAAAACGTTTTTTAAGTATTAAAAGTGTTCCATATGTGTTCCCTTACTCATTTAGCAGATATCAAATTCATAATGAAGTTCTTGGCACTCTCAGTATACCATGCCCCTATCAACCTGTTCAAAAACACTGTTGATACCACCTCGCAGTTCTGGTAGGAGGATTAAAAACTGAATCTTTCACATAACTCCACAGAACGTGGTGGGTGAACGGTTAACGTTCTGGTCTCTCATTCTGGAGCACGCCGGTTCGAATCCCCGTCCGGGCATCCAGATTTAGGTTTTCCATGGTTTCCCCAAATCACTCCAGGCGAATGCCGAGATGCTTCCTTCAAAAGGCCATAGCCGAATTCATTCCGTTCCTTGCCCCAGTCCCATCCCGCCTCTAATGATCTCGACATAAGAAGAAAAGAAAAAAAGACACATAACCCCACACAAAAAAATTCCATGATGTTAGGATTGGAGAGAGTGAACAGATTGATAGGTGCACTGAGC
This sequence comes from Vandiemenella viatica, assembly GCA_031002005.1. Lineage (NCBI taxonomy): Eukaryota > Metazoa > Arthropoda > Insecta > Orthoptera > Morabidae > Vandiemenella > Vandiemenella viatica. The sequence goes on along the minus strand of CM061920.1, from coordinate 36,830,785 downwards.
GTGGCAAGAATCAGTAAGGGGGCACATATGGAGTGCATGTATTACAGTATGTCAAAAAAATACTTTCTGAGTTTTTCTATATGACTGTATGACAATATTTCAAATAATATCGTTAGAGTAATTTGTGAAATCGCTTCAATCATTTACAATAACCCTTTACCAATCTATGATGTGTGAATGTCAGTTCCTAATTACAGAAAGGTTGAAATAATTCACATGCGCATCACTACAGCACCTAATTTATCTTATTTCACCTGTCATTACGATGCAGGCAGGTTAGTGGACGAAGTATTTCACTGCAGTCGTAAATAAAAGTGGATGCTCGCATGTTACAAATAGAACGAACCCAAATCGTTTATATACCAGACAATCCTACCCCAATCCTTCAATAAATTCTTTGATGCTTTCGTAAGGGCTATGACAAGCGGTCACACATCTAGCGGTTCTTCTGTATACTTTCTCTACACTATTAATCTGTTGCTATACGGAACGTAAACAGCATAACAGTACTCTAGATGCGGACACACGAGAGTTTTGTACGCTATCTCCTTTGTACATAGGTTACAGTTCTTCGTGAATCACAGTACGGAATTATCTTTGCCTGAGACCGACGTGTCCTGGATACACCTCTTGTTGCTTTCTATAGCTAGGCATACACACACACATTTGTGCGCCAGCAATTCCGTGGCAATCCATATAAAAATTAAATGTGTGTGTTAATTGTCTAATGACGAGCCGCATCACAAGCCAAATAACAATCGTTACAGATTTGAACGCGGCGACCATGCGCGACGATAACCATACACACAGATATCTCACTTATCAATTTACTCGTGACAGGTAATACTTGCTTAGTGTCTAACAAGTTAAGTAAGACGAGCAGAGAATTCGTAGATCATTTAATTGTGACATATCAGCAACATACTCCATTGCGAAAGGTGAAACCGAAATATGCGAACAGAAGTTTAAAAAAATAGGATATAGTGCATTGATAGAGGTTTGTGAGAAATATAATATAAAAGTTGATAGTGCATTAATAAAAAAAAGAAATGCAGAGCACTTTTCGCAAGAAATATATAAAAAAAGAAAATTCGACAAGAAGTGGAATAGGCGAAGACAAAATCTACAAAACTAATTTACGTTATTACTATGACTTACTACTGTTTATGAGAGATGAACACGAACCAATGGACAGTATCAGCAATATAGGAAGCCCAAATTATGAAGGGGAAGATGTATCTGTGCATTTATGTAATACTGAAGAAATTGAAGAAAATGCTTTTCAAATGGTACAAGTAGCAGTATATGATCGTGTTTATAATCTTCATGCAACCACTTTTTTTTGGTAATACTGTCCGTTTCTTGTTCTTTTTTACAACTTTAATATAAGCTGCTGCACGAATAAATACATTTTTTTTTGTGTAGAACTTAAAAACATGATTCATTTCAATATTGTCACGTCGCTTGTAACATAACCTCACTACACTTGGCTCGCGATGTTTTGGAACTCCCAGTGAGCCGCGAGCCAGGAAATCATGACGGATAAATCCGTAGACGACTATGACTACCATAAACACAACAATTTCAGCGCGGCGAGCCAAATGAACGACAAATGTGTGGAACTGATGTTCGTGTGTATGGGCTCTGACAAGTACAGGCTCGTCGCGAGAATATCTGCGCGTAAATGTTTGGAGAGTTTACTTGCGCGCAAATGTGTGTGTGTATGGGCAGCTATTGTGTCGTGTCGCAAATTATTTTTCTTTTCTGAACGAAAAAGAAATGTAGAGGTAACACCTTATGTTGCAGGTTCTTACAACTAAGAATTTTCCACCTTCTATTTAAGTGTATTCCTAGCCTAGTAAGATCCCAATTGCTATCGCTGTCCATTAGCGCAACATCCAAGGCCTTTACCAAATAGTGATTCAGTCTTCACTTTACACGCCGCACAGCAGGAATCAAACGTGGCCAATACGTCTCTTCATTCTATTCCTATCTTCCAGTGAACCCTCATCCAGATCCTTTATCATATCAGTTACCGATTTTGTTTTGCGGTAATTTCTAAAAACAAATCCATCTGCTCTCTTTTGAACCCCTCCCAAGTCGTGATACCCAAACTTTGGTCCCATATTAATACACCATATTCAAACAATGGTCTGATCAAAGTATTGTAACCCAATTCCCCTCAGTTATCTGTTACATTCCCCCCATCTCCCTCTCCAATAAATAGAGGATTTTGAAACCTCTTTCTACCACTTATGCAATATGTCCGGCCAGGATGGGTTTATTATTGAATGTTATGTCCAGGTATTTAAAAAGCAATATCTTCCCCACCCCTTTATCATCAGTAACTGGAGTATTTAAAGTCGAAAGAGTGTTCCGCACACCAAAAACATACAAACATTGCAAAATATGAACGCAAACATTCATAAATGGATACACAAAAAACAATGAATCTCTTAAATACGTTTTATTAAATAACTAATATAAACAGAAACATTTAACTTGTTAGTTGAGCGATTTTCTACAAAGCTACACTACGGCGTAAAAGATATTTAAAATTCATACCTCGAAGCATTAATGAATGCGTGGTTGGCGATCAGTAACGCTCTGGCATCAAATTCAGCAGGACGCAGGTTTCAATCCCTATCCGGATTTGCGTTTTCCTTGATTTTCCTAATTACTCTGGGCGAATGCAGGGACGGCTCCTTGAAAAGGCCATTACCGATTCCTTCATGTTTCTTTCCTCCAGCGCTTTCCCGACACTAATGATAATCCATAAGGGAAAAAAAATAAAATCATTTACTTAAGCTTTTATCATGTCGTCCACCAGCTTTGTTGCCTTGGGGCACTCTTACAATCAACTGAAAACTGTGTTGTTCAGAAAAAAAATACAACAATCAATTTCAGTGCTGAAAATAAAGTGTATTTCAGTGTAAATTTCTGCGCAAAAAGAATGAGTTTTCCTTTTGGTATCAATATTTTGATATATTGGCGGGTTTACGCAAGTTTATCTTTTTTTCTTGTGTCTGCATTGAATATAAGTCCCTGAATAAAATATGTATGCCTTTTTTTTTTTTTAGGCTTTAGCTTCGTCGATGTCATTAGAGGCGAGAAATGATTAGGAAAGGGGACCATTCCAGCATTCGCCTAGAGTGATTTCGGGTAACCATGGAAAATTGAAATCTAGGTGGCAGCACGGGGATTCGAACTTTCCTCCTTCCTAATGCGAAGCCAGACCGTTACCGCTCACCCACCACGCTCCGTATGTATATTCCTATTGATATCAAAGAGCTCAAAAATACAATATTCTTTGTCACAGTTTTGTATCCATTACTTTAACTTTCCTCTTACTTACTGTATTCCTGTTGATATCAAAGAGCTCAAAAAACAATATTATTTGTCACAGTTTTGTATCTATTACTTTAACTTTCCTCTTACTTGCTGTAATTTCTATTGATATCAAAGAGCTCAAAAAACAATATTCTTTGTCACAGTTTTGTATCCATTACTTTAACTTTCCTCTTACTTACTGTAATTCCTGTTGATATCAAAGAGCTCAAAAATACAATATTCTTTGTCACAGTACTGTATCTATTACTTTAACTTTCCTGTTACTTACTGCTCGCGATAACCAGGCGTCGTTGGTTTTTTAATGAAATGATATTTTTATAGTAATTGAGCGGCCGCAGTAAACACTGTCTAGCAAAAGAAGTATATTTGTGTATAACTGATTAAACTGGTAATGTACACGTAAATTTTAATTCATTTCAAAGCAAATATTTCATAAATTCTTTTTGAATATATACCACAACTAGCATTTGCCCGCTGCTTCACGCGCGCGTGCCTTGGCAGGTGTAGAAATTATTTACCGATTTTATTCTCTTATCAGACATTGACGTGGAAAGGCATGAACTGTTAATGTATTCTGAATAGTTTCGTTTTGTTTCGGTTAATACGTTAGGTTCGGTTTTCATACTGATGTCAGAGAGTTGTTTTATTCAAATTTTAACATGATGCAATTGATTCAGTAGAAAAGGTTCCTGAAAAATTAACAGTAGTAATTCGTGGTTGTAATTATTGTGCGAAGTATAAACATTTATTGTTTAGAAAGGCTTTCACGGTTCAAACGACGTTCTTTCTTCTGTGCGCTTTCAGAAGCTATGGATTTAGCGTATAGAACCCGGTTATAGGTCAATCACTTTTCTCGGTGCAGGTTACTTTCATTTGCTCTAGCTATTTCATCTAGTTCTCTTTGACGTTGCAGACGATGTTGTCGGTCTATTTCACTCTCATTTAGCCGAATATTATTTCTGAAAGCAATATTTAACTCAGCTAAAACATAATATTTTTAAATGCTGATATGGAGGATTCCACGTTAACCGTGGTACCGAAAATTTAAATGGATATAAAACAGTTGCAACGTTAAGAAAGCTGATATTATAATCATTATGTGTAATTTTTTTTGCGATTTTATGTGTAAACTTTGCCTAGGATTATATAGCTAGGTATAAGCTTTGTTAAGGATGTATCTGTGGATTTAATGAAAAATATTCTTTCCATGATACTTAACTAAAAAAAGTTTATTTTTAAATGTGGATACCGAGGATTGCAACATAACCACGGTGCCATAAATTTATGTAAATATAGCAGTAATCTACGACTTAGTCCTCTTGGAAGTGTGCTGAAATATAAAAATTCGTTACCAATAATCACAGCATCTCAATTTTTCTGATTTATTTATTTTTGTTGTTTGGATATTGGTTTTATTTTATGTTGATACACCATCAATTATTCCTGCTTTAAAATAGAAATTTACGTGAATTGGAGCTACTCTTGATTTCAAATCGTCGTATCATTACTGTCATCATTTCAGTCAGATATAATTAATCCAAAAATGTCGAGATGTGATCATGGTACAGTTTATGTAGTAACGTGCATGTAACTGAAACAATTATTTCTGAGTGGCAACATTATCGCAAGTTGTGAATCGCTTGAAATGCAACCTGACAGCTGATATGATGCTTTGTTATAGGCCTAAGAGACGATGCCTGCAGCTTTATAACCTACGCGGTGTAGCATTAGGATATGAAACATTTTTAATTTAAGTTTCTTTCAATATAGCCGTATTTTCTATGTAATTATTTCAGTCGCATGTAAGTACCTGGCGAAACAACAGCCTGGACCAGATGACAATTGACTCGTTTTGTTTAGTATCAGGCATACCGGGTTTAGTTTTAAAATTTACGCGGTGTAGAATAGAATTTTAGGATGCCTAGTTATATTTGAAATAAAAATTCGTTACCAATAATCACAGCATCTCAATTTTTTCTGATTTATTTATTTTTTGCTGTTTGGATATTGGATTTTATTTTATGTTGATACACCATCAATTATTCCTGCTTTGAAATAGAAATTTACGTGACTTGGAGTTAATCTTGGTTTCAAATCGTCGTATCATTATTGTCATTATTTCAGTCAGATATAATTAATTCAAAAATGTCAAAATGGATCACGGTACAGTATATGTACTAATGTGCATGTAACTCAAGCAATTATTTCTGAGTGGCAAAATTATCGCAAGTTGTAAATCGATTGAAATGCAACCTGGACAGTGATGACACCTGATATGCTTTGTTATAGGCCAAAAGGACAATGCTTTTAGCTTTATAATTTACGCGGTGTAGCATTAGGATATGAAAATTTTTTTATTTGAGTTTCTTTCAATATATCCGTATTTTCTATGTAATTATTTGAGTCGCATGTACCTGAATTTTCGGATGCCTAGTTATATTTGCACGTTATAGCCACGAGACATATTACTTCCAAATATGTGCAATTCCGCACAAGTCATTATGAAAGAAGTATGTTTTATTACTTGCTGATATTTATAATAGCTGTTTTTCAGACATCGCTCTTCGAGAAAAAACTGAATTTCGTATTAAGTATTGGCTTATTGTGGCTCTATTGTACAGAATTCACGTAGCAATTTTGTTCCAGAGACAAACTGTATAACAGTCTACCAGAGACAATACGTCTTCAATATTTGTAATACAACTTTTTCGTAATTCAACAGACCTGTTACGATTCAAGTAAATGCTGATTATACTTGATTCACGTATTCTTTTTATTTTGAAGTACTGCGGTCTAGAAAAATGAATCGCAGAAGTAAAAAAAGAAAAAAGGAAATCCTAAATTTTGTCAGGTCTCTTTATGAAAGGAGTGACCGTCTGAATGTGTATAATTATCTGTGGTCTACAGTTTCACATTTCTGAAGTTTTTTACTGACTTTCTTCTTCCCATGGTACATATTAGTCGTTAGCTACTTCTGCAGATGTTGATCAGCAACATTAGCTTTAAAAATTTGGAAACACCATGCAAATTGATGCGGTAGTTTTTGCGTTATTAGAGATCAAGCCTCACTACAAACGCAGCTTGCTTACAGATTTATAATAGTATAGATATAATTTCATCTCCGTTATTTTAATTTGAAATTGCATATAACGATATTCGAGCTGCTATTACTACCTGCCACGAAATAGCAATATATTAATACTTCTTGTTTGCGAGAATTTCAGTCCATGTGACGGAATCGTTGTTTTCAGTTCGGCTGGTAAAGCAGTGTTATTAGTTTATGCAAAACGTTCCAATCAAAATGCCCGCTTCATTTTTAACAAACTCACATATTGTGTTGATTCAGCGCTATGATGGTAGCAGGCAATGTACATCAGCTGGATATGGGCTGTTGTTGAAGTACACAGACTGCGTCAATTCACTACTTGTTTGTTTACAGTGGTCACGAAACCTTTAGAAAGTTACCACATTCTACTCATTTATGTGTATATACTACAAATTAGTTACTAAAAAACGTGATGCTGAAGATTCAATTATTTAGTTGTAATAACTACTACATCCGTAATATCTCTATTTAAGAAGTCAAAAACTAACACTATTAAATTGAACATTACAGTGCAACTTTAAACGAAGATTTATTCTACGTTCGAAAATCGTACAGTCTTACAGCTTCAAGAACTTTTATTGATTTGGATTACATTCAGAATTAATCATCTATGACAACGAAAAATCAATTGGAACACTTCTTGCAACACTAGGAATTTTATTTTTCGGAGGCATCGCCCTGCTTCCCGTTTCCTACCACCGACTATAAAGACAAATAACGCCCATTTCCTTTGGACAATAAGGCCGAAACGTATGTTCAAATTTCAGAAGGCAAACTGGTTGATATTTTCCTGTATGCTAGCTCAGAAAGATGCTCTAACAGTAATTCCAAAAGAGTACGAGCACTTCATAAATGCCTTCGCGTGGGCATCTATTCCGAGACATCGTAGGGAAAATGTCCAGAAATGTCCTCTGTAACAGCAGCTCTAATTAAAGAGGATTTATATTAATATCAGAATAACTGTAATAAGGAAATACTACGAGTAGCACAGAGTATTTTTTCATCAATATATCAAGTAAAAGGGAAACATTGGGTGAAATTGACGTCATACAGTGAAATGGAACGGAACGTGAAGAATACCAGCGGAATCAGCGAAATGCAAGTGTGGAGCCGCGCATTTGCTCATAATCTGGAGTACAGTTTATTTCCAGCAACGGATACAGTTATACTGTAAGGACCGAGGTGGCATCGAATGATCGAACGCACTTGTCATTTCTAATTTAAAATCAATTGTGATTTGATAGGACAATTTCTTCATCACTATACACGTATTTAATACGATACTGTACATTGCCTCCATTCAAGATACTACAGGGTGTCCAGAAAAGGACTCCCTGATTTCCAAATTAAATATCTCGAAAACAAAGATCGATAGAGGAATGCAGTAAACGGTATGTTTATCGTGACAGCTATAAGAAGTGTATACAGCAGTTTGAAATAATAGTTACAAAAGCTGCTAACAGATGGTGCTGTAATCGCCATACGTAATGCCTAAATAGTGATCCGAAGCTCAGGGCGATCAGTTCCGCCATTGAAACGTGCCAATGGTGAACATTTTGAAAACATTGTGATGTGATTGTTTGCAAAGATTGTTTTCATACGATTATTTCACTTATGTATGCTGATATAAGCGTACAGCGCCATCTGTCAGCAGCTTTTGTAACTATTATTTCACACTGCTGTATACACTTCTTACGGGTTCGAATTCGGCCGCGGGCATGGATGTTTAAGTGTTGTGTGTCTGTGTGAATGTCCTGCCCGTCCTGTGGTGTCCATACATAGAAAGATACGATGTACACTGGATGACTAATTGTTCACTGGAAGCTAAAATATGATCACATTGAGCTGGCTGAATGGCCTTAGCCACAATAAACATACCGTTTACTGCATTCCTCTATCGACCTTTGTTTTCGAGATATTTAATTTTGAAATCAGGAAGTCCTTTTCTGGACATCCTGTATATGAGCTATTAACTCCCAAGCATAAGACTTATAATAGTTTTCACGGCTGAAGATTCATATATCGCTTACTGAATCGGCGTTGAGCTGTGTTACGTCAGTTAATTGCGGTAACATGGGATTGTATTGATGGTTTATTATCAGAAGTTACATTGTTTGCAGATGACAAAATGCTAAATAATAGGACCAAAATGGTAGAAGACTGAATAGCTGTAAAGGGGTCTGGACAGGATGACTAGCTGGGTAGGTCAAAATGGAATGAAGATAAATGTAAAAAAGAGCCAGCTTATTAGGTATACAGATAAAAAAGTAAAGGCTGATTATGATTATAAGAGGTGAAATAATTTCTTTTTATAGACTTGAAATGTAAATACTGTACCTTAATACATCATACAATACGCTTAATTGGGCAGGGATCAACGGCCAAGTACTAGGAAAAGGTTTCAAAATTCTTCACCTGTTGGAGAGAGTGATGTGGGGATGTACCAGAGAAGTACGGGAACTGGGTGACAAAACTTTTCTCAGAGCATTGCTTGAATATGACATAGTACGTGTCTCACTTTTTGGGTATCAATTACATGAGTTGGAGGGGGTGCATAGAAGGGCTGCTAGATTTGTCTCTGGAAATTACTGCAGAACACAATCAGTAACCGATATGATAAGGACTTGGAATTGGTTTCATTGGAAGATAGGAGGATGGTGAAGAATTTCGTGGGAGTGTGCCAGGCATATAATAGTGATGAGACGTGGGAAGTTATTGGTGCAAGAGTTAGGAGTGGTGCATGACAGGGAAAAGATGACTGTGACCACAAGCTGGCACTCGATTTCTGGCAAGGGTATGGGAAGATTTTCTTTCTTAGATGTGGGGGTAAAGGATTGGAATAAGTTACAAAGAGAAATGGTGAATAACTTACTAAAAATGCTAAAAGAATTTAAAATTCAAAATTTTTGAGGGCTTAAATAATATAATAGAGGAAAGGAGAATTAAATTAATTAACGAATTAATTACGCACCCGATGCATCTTGTAACGGAACAATCGATAGATCGATATATCGATCCTTACCGGTGAGTGGAGTATCAGTGGTGGAAGGAAGATGGCGCGAGATTGGATTGTAGTGTAAGAGCGCGGACTAATAACTGGTTGTTCGATGAACTAATAAACTGTAAGTCAGCTACAGAAACTTTATTAAGTGTGACTACAGACTTAATGGCAGTGATGATTTCAGTGAAAAATGGTAATAAGTAGGAACTGTGAGCAGTAAAGTGTGTTGCCGTTGCATGTGTGTTAGTTCTGGCGATAATTAATGTCTTGTTCATTGCTTAAACGAACCTGACAATCTTCAGATTTACGAAGTCCGATTAGCATTATTCATTTGGTGGTTTCTGCGGTTTGTAGTAGTTTGAGAACATTTACGTAATAAATAAGTGTGAACTGTATTCCGGAGTGATGTTTTATTTTGCATGCTAGTAGCTCCGTTGAATGACTTTATTTCGGGTAATTTGCCCGTGGCGACTGTGGTCAATATCGAACCTGCAGCATATCTAAAGTTGCTCAGAAACTGAATGCAACTGTTTGTTTAGTAAATCGATCTGAACAGACCTATAAATTTATTTATCAATATATACGCTAACAGCCATAAAACATTTACATGGCACTTAAGCGTTACATGGCTTAACCGTTTGGACAGGACAGTATATGTAAACCACATGAGGAATTGTCGATAATTAGTCACAACCGGAGGTGGAATATACGAAATAATTAAGCAGTGAACGATCAACAATCAAAGCTGACAATTGAACAGTTGGTGCGAAGCGTGGTCAGAGAAGCTTGTTCTGCGATACAGAGAAATTGTGCGCAGCACACGGCAAAGACTATTTTTCTTAGAGGGCGGTGCATTCAGAGAAAGTATCAGTGCTACGTCGACAGCGACACGCAGCGGGTTTTTGGGAAACTGCTCAGTCTTCAGAAGGCACAGCAGGCAAGCGGAAATAGCAGACGACAACAACCTGGCGGGTCGAGACTTCACCCAGCTGATTGGCGTCCAAGAATGTTGCTGTTCGTCGCATCGAAAGGGAAGTGAAAGATTTGTTTTCAGTTTTTGTAAGAAACACAAGCCGGCACGAATAATTAATTAATTAGCAATTTTTTTAAGAAAAAAAAATATATAAATATTTAATTGATTTGGATAATAAGTGACAAAGATTTTCTCTGATAACTTTTTGAAGTTGAAGTGCCGGGCAACTGTAGTAAATTTTGCTTAACAAATTATTTTCAACAAAAAAAAAAAAAAAAAAAAAAAAAAAAAAAAAAAAAAAATGTTTATATTGAAGTAGTAACAAACCAGATATACGCCATCTGTAGTTGAGTGAGTTAGTTTCAAGAGATTTTTTTGTGTTTTATGGATAGAGATTTCAGTAGATTGTCCATAATTTTTGGTAACTGATGGTAGTGTAGGTATTCAATTGGAAGTGAATTTTATGACAAGGTGTATATCTTGTTTGGTAACGAAATTGAGAGGTTTGGAAGCAGAAATTTAGTATTTTTTTCTGTGCTAATGATTATCTGTGTATTGTTTTGCTGGCTCGATTGCTTTAATTTTTTCTTTCTTGTCTACAACGGAATATTGAATTGATTGTGTGAAATATTTTTGTAATATGGCATCTGAGGGTGATGTTGGTGTGAATGGAGGGGTGGTGCTGGGAGGTGAGTCCTTTGGTGATGCACCCAGTGTACCCATTGGTCAGTCCTCCCTTACTTTGTCTAATCATTTACAGTCGATGACGAGTTTTGCCAGTGAATCAGAAGTTGACAAGTCAAGAGAAGTATTTAGGGAAAGTAATGAGGTTTCCATGTCGGAAATGTTTCGTGCTTTCCAGGAACAATTTGTTATGTCAATCCAGTCACTTAAATCAGAATTAAATGAAAATAGTATGACACTTGAATCTAAATTAATTTCACTTGAATCTAAAATAGACGGAAATAATATTTCGCTTGAATCCAAATTAAATGAAAATAAAATTTCACTTGAATCTAAAATAGATGGAAATAATATTTCGCTTGAATCCAAATTAAATGAAAATAATGAAAGTATTGTATGTCTTCGGGATGCTTTTGAATCGCGAATAGGGCAGTTTAAGGAAGAATTGACCCAGTATAGGGAACTTTGTACACAACAAACTGCTGAGATATCTTGTAAGTTGACTCAGTATCGTTCAGATTGCGAACAGGTAACTAGTGTTTTGCACCAAAATATGGAATCCCTAAAGAAGAAAGTCGAGCTTATAGAAGATAGCCATGACGAAAGAATGTCGAAAGTGGAGATTTTAGGAGAGAACCTTGCCGAAAAATACACGGTAGTGAAAGAGGACGTTGACCAATTAACAATAGGTGTGGAAAAATTGTCATGTCAGGTGGAAAAAGTTAAGGCTTCCACTGCAGTATGGGTGAATGAAAAGTTACAGTTACAAGAGAAGCAAGTTGAAAGAAGTCTAAAGGTTCGAGTTCCAGAAGTGGTGCGAGAAGAGGTTGCCAAATGTCAGATCCTGCCAAATGTGAATGCACTCACGGCGTGTATGGTGGAAGAGAAAGTGGACTGGGAGAACTTTTGTGATAATGGGGGGGATACATCCGGTGGATTTTGTAAAGAAGTTTGAAAATTTTGGGCCGTTCTGTAGGGCCGTAGAAAGAAAGAAGATAGAAATGTTTAGTAAACATATCAAAGGGGATGCACGAATGTGGGGAGAACGGTTTGCAGATAACTGCGAGACGTTTGCGGAGTTGAAGTCAGCTTTTTTGGAACATTTTTGGTCCATCGACCGGCAAATTGCTGTTCGGCGGAATTTAATGATGGGAAAGCCATACTCGCCGGGTAGTGGCACTCAGCAAAAAATTTTCTTGAAGTGTGTTAACTCTTGTAAACGTTTAAGTTCACCTTTCAGTGAAGGTGAATATGTGCGGATGATTAGTGCGCGTTTGCCCGAGTCGACACAGCTTGTATTTGTCAGCCATAATATATGTACCATTGACGAGGCGGTAAAGATGTTGGGTCGGCTGGACGAACAAGAGAAAAGTATTAGAGCAAAAGAATATGGGGGGAGGACACCATCCCATTTCGTGGAGAAGTCGCAATCGGAAGGGGAGAGAGGTAACTCCCAACAGCAACAGGAGAGCTACCCTCATTTTGATAACAGGAATCGAGGCGGGTACAATAACCGTGGACAGAGAGGAGGATTTGGACGTGGTCGTGGAACCGGAGTCGGAGGATTTAGAGGTGAATATAATGGACCAACTGGAAACGATTGGCCCCGAGGAGAGTCAGTAAATCAGGTGCAGGTGGCCGTGGTGGAGAGTGCGCCACAGGTAAACTAGTGCCTGTCACTGCTTCAGCCTCGGCGGGGACAGGAGACTATACGAGGCTATCAAAAGAAGAACCAGAAGACAATACGAGGGGGCGAGCTGAAGATGAGATTTTTAATGAACCAATTACAAACGATCAAGGAGAGGAAAGAGTGATCTGGACGAATGTCGGAGATTATGCTAACCTGTTCATCGCTAAAGCACGAATTCATGAGGAGGAGAGTGATGACTCGTCAGAAGAGTGGTCAAGTTGGAAGGAGATAAGGTGGTTCGGACAAGAAAAGGCAAAGATAATTTCAGAACTAACTTATAGATCAAACGGAAGAGAAACTGTGAATAAAAATGATGTTTGTGAACCAGATGAACAGGAGAAGGCTTGTGTTAAGAAAGATACTGTAGTAAAAGAAGAAATAAGGTCAGTAGAAGAAGATGGAAGACAGCGAGAAGCAGTCCTTGAGGTGAAAGAAACATTTCAGAAGACAGAAGCAGTGAAGCCTGAAACTTTGCCGCAACGGAACCTTGAAGTGAAACATTGTATGATGGTAGATGAGAACTATCCATTATGTAAAGACACAAAACAGAAGGTAATTAATGGGAAGAAAGAGACTATGCAGAATAGAGGATACTATGTGAAGCCAGAAGAATGGTATTTGCTAAGAAAAGATGTGGAAATAAGTGGAGGAAGAGCAATGAGAGAAGAAAGTTGGGAGAGGCGCAGGAAGAAGTTACGGTTATATGATGAAGCAAAGAATATAAATAAGAAGAAAGTAGGCAGAAGAGAAGAGAGTTGGAAGAAGCGTAAGAAGAAGCGGGGTTTAATGCTGTTTGGTGAAGGGAGGAATATTGTAAAGAAAAAGAAGGAGAACCTGGAGAAGGCAGCTACGAGGAATAAGAGACGACATGACGGTAGAGGAAAGGCTACTATGTACGAGGTGGGGGACCTTGTTTTGGTGCAAACGCATTTTAAGTCGTCCCGAGTAAAGAAGGAGATACGAAAGTTCAAAGTGTTGTACGAAGGTCCCTATAGGGTCAAAGCCTGTTTGAGGGATAATGCTTACAAGTTGGAAAATGCCGATGGGAGAGAAGTTAGCGGAACTTTCAACGTAGTATCCTTGAAGCCTTACAAATATTTCGGTCTGGAGGGGAGTGTTGGCGGGGTGTCGGACACCGGTTAGAAGGGCACACCTCCCAGCATTGCCGCATCTCCCGCATCATTGATAATTAAATGTTGTCATGATTTATGTAGGTTTTCATGAGTTTCATTTAGCAATCAGTCACGGTTGCAATTTCGGATTTTGTAAGTTGTTGTGTCAATAAGTTAGGGACTGAAGCAACTTCGGTGAAGCTGTATCAATAAATTAGAGAATAAAGTAACTTCAGTAGTTGGGCACAGGTTGGTGACCCAGGTGGTATTAACACACAGTTGCTGAAGGCATTCTTGCTGGTTTGTGGTTCCCAGTAATTTTGGCCCCGAGGCCGGGGAATGTACTTACAAGTGCTGTGATTGTGACAGTTTGGAAAAGGGATAGAAAGAGAACAATTTTACAACTGAAGCAATTTTAATTCAGTTTTGTATTCTTTATGTTTTGTAGGTATGTTACATGATTGTGACAGTTTGGAAAAAAATGGTAGATAGAGGACAATTTTACAACGGAAGCAATTTTATTTCAGTATTGTATTCTTGATGTTTTGTATGTATTTTTTTTTTGATTTGTTATAAGTGTTGATGGTTTTGTAATGGCATTTGTGTATAGTCATAAGTACCTATGATTAATTTGCCGTGAAGCCACCATGTTTATTGGTAATGTTGTGAGATGATGATGTTGCTTGAGTAAATGTTGGCGCAAGATACGCTTTGTCAACCGCATCTTTCGCCACAAACCCAGCGAGGGGGATGTAACGGAACAATCGATATATCGATCCTTACCGGTGAGCGGAGTATCAGTGGTGGAAGGAAGATGGCGCGAGATTGGATTGTAGTGTAAGAGCGCGGACTAATAACTGGTTGTTCGATGAACTAATAAACTGTAAGTCAGCTACAGAAACTTTATTAAGTGTGACTACAGACTTAATGGCAGTGATGATTTCAGTGAAAAATGGTAATAAGTAGGAACTGTGAGCAGTAAAGTGTGTTGCCGTTGCATGTGTGTTAGTTCTGGCGATAATTAATGTCTTGTTCATTGCTTAAACGAACCTGACAATCTTCAGATTTACGAAGTCCGATTAGCATTATTCATTTGGTGGTTTCTGCGGTTTGTAGTAGTTTGAGAACATTTACGTAATAAATAAGTGTGAACTGTATTCCGGAGTGATGTTTTATTTGCATGCTAGTAGCTCCGTTGAATGACTTTATTTCGGGTAATTTGCCCGTGGCGACTGTGGTCAATATCGAACCTGCAGCATATCTAAAGTTGCTCAGAAACTGAATGCAACTGTTTGTTTAGTAAATCGATCTGAACAGACCTATAAATTTATTTATCAATATATACGCTAACAGCCATAAAACATTTACATGGCACTTAAGCGTTACAATCTTCTAAACCGACTGTTTTGTTTGTTGTGTCGGTGCTGACAACCAGCTAAGATTTAATCTAAGTTTTACAAAATGCCCAAAATCTTTTGGCTAAACGTTGTAAAAGTTAACCACCGTTACGCAGGTTTAGACTCAATTCAACTAACAAAAATTACTCTTCATCATTTAACACCAGAGAGATCACTTATGCTAGCAAGGACGTTAAGGCCTAAAGAATTCCTGGCTTTGGCTACGTGCATTTAGGATTTCTTCTCCTCTCTGGAAATTACCCAGTAGACTGGCTGGTTCTCTTCGACAACAATTTAAACCACTAGACAGGGAAAACAGAGTAGTTATTTTTAAACTAGGGAAATCTAATGACGGACCGCAAGTTTCCGACTCACAGTCAGTGACAGATCTAGGAAATTTCTGAGCCGGGCACAAACTGTGAGACTGCCGTCCCTTCAAACACGATTTGCCTCCCCGGTTCGTCCCCTCCCTTCTAGATCCGGCTCTGCCTATTGTTCTCTTAAGGATTTTTTATAAACTACTTGAAAGGCTGATACTCAATACCATAAGTAGGACTAAAACCATCCCAGTTGAACAAACGGGGTTTCTACCCAAAAGATATGTCAAGCAAATAGTAAGTACTGTATCTTCCTTGCCAGCACTATACCTACAAGCTGAAGACATGACTCATCCTTTAAACTTTTTCAAACAATACCTCCTTGAAAACTGCTGTAATACACGGGTATTGACTCCCAATTAATACTTGAAAATTTTTTATTAATGAACTTAAGTAATTAATTAATAAGTTAATTAGTGAAATGAGAAGGGTTCTTAGCAAAAAAAAATAATTGTTTAATGTCACAAATATAACAGGATTGTCATGACTTATGAGCAGATATTAGACAAGGGTGGTTAACAATAATTGTAATTAAAAATTAACACCCTTACCCTACATGAATGGTCAACACAAGAAAAATCTTAATAAGAACAAAACAATATTTATCATATCGGCTAGCAATATAAATTCTTTACAAAACATTCTACATTTTGCAAAAGCAAATGAGAAGTTGTAGATTTTACAAACAATAATTGTTTAAAAATGAGCACCAGCTATAACTCATTTAGTTTCAGTGGAACAAAAACTCCTATTATGCTAATCACTTTGTCAAGGCGCTATTTGGTATTGAGAGCGAAGATGAACTTTAATGCAGTCAGTTCAACAGTACGATGACTTTACCATGTTAGTCTGCTCACGGCGTAGTCACTACCACACACCATCGACGTATACCCTCACACAGACCGTTACCAGAATATTACCAAGTACCTCATGTAGCAGTATCAGCTAGAACTTGTAATCATAACAATTGTCACATTTATATACTGTCAGCTGGTTTTGTGTCCGTTTCCCAACGAGGTTGTTGGACCAGTTCCATCGCCTCAATAGATCCTTCGGTACCGCCAACACCTGTAAGCAATTATCCTCGCTGCCAATCAGCACCCGAAGCAGTTTCGTCGTTCCCTAGATAAGCCAAATTATATAAATAAATGGTTCACTTAAATTAAGCAATTTCCTTTTTGGCCAGTCACACTTGCTTCCCACACTCAAGCCAATTTATCTTCGTACAGTCTCATCTTGATGGGCTGGTCACGCCTCAAGCATTACGTATTCTCACTGAATTTTCATATACCAGATCTCTCACTTCTTTCGATATAGCGTTCTTGGTTACACTGCGTAGATGCAAAAACCTTAATCCAGCATATCTTGGTTTAAGCACGAAACAGAAATTCGTCTAGGTAGATGTATTCCGACGAATCAAATTGTTTATTTTGTTCAAAGCATTGTTAAAAACTGACAAATATTTAATAACTCCATTAATTCCTAAGCTTACGTACTTCCAGTTATATAATTCCAAGTAGCTTGAAGTAAGTTTTAATTGTAACTTACAGTCTGGGCCATTATTTGGTGTTCTGGAAACAAGAAACAGTGTCTTTGTAGGCGTAGAGAATTTTCTTCCAGGCGAATACCTAGATGGTTCCTTTAAAATGCCATGGCCGAACTCCCGTACTTTTTTGTTTAGGTTATCTCAACATATCATTCCGACCTACCTCACATGTTAACTCATGTCAGGTCAGTCTGAATCTCGAAAGCTGCGAGTAACATTGCCTGTAAAACAATGAACGTCGATCTTATTATCGACAGAAAGGAGAAGTTTTTAAATAGCTAATTCACTTCATTCCACTTATCACGTGTTCCACACTCATATGTATCAACCAAGTCCTCACATTTTAATCAATCACTATAATATTAAGCACTGCACTAACATCAAACAGTTCACAGAGGCTGCTATTAAAAATTTCCTGTCCTCACCCTTTACACGCACATCCATTTCTTTTAACTTTCCTCTCATCTAACAACACGACCACTGTTCAGCCTACCAACTCGCCTCCAATCTCCAGTATTCTTTTCTTCACGTGAACCTAACTAGCCAATCTCGAATTTCCTTGAATGAAGTCTATTGCAAAGACTTAATGTTTTGCTTCCTCGGGCAGTTTACTCCCTCTGATATTAAATTAATGCGATCATGTACTATAATATTTTATTTATTTATCAACGTTCCTCAGATTAATGCGAAATCACGTACTGGATTTTAAAACAACTTTTATGTAGTAAGAATTTCACAATACGCCTTATTTTCCTGGTAATTATTTTCTCGAAATCTTGCATAGTGAAATTTATGTCACTCTTTAAGTAATTTCTTTTGCCTTATCATCACCCGATTTTTCTACTCCTTGGACCAAAATAGTTTATCCTATCAGGCTTGACTAACCGAAGTTTCCACCTCTTTTACATCACTCAAATACGTATCAGAGATAATACCACTGATCCTCTTTTGACTGTTATGTCGTCAGGAGAATCCAGTTTTAGCAGAAAAAGTTGTAAAATTTCTTATGGTGTTTGTTGGAACTTATAAGTGTGAAGTCAGATTTTCAACAGTTAAAATAAAGTTATCGTCCTTTCTTCCAAACTGAAGTTTCCATAGTTCCATTTATCATTGATAATCTGATCTTATTTAACTTCAATTTTTTTACGATAATTTCATTTAAGACTTGTAAGAATATATCGTTAATTGCTGAAATGACACATTATATTTTGGAGCAAAAATGACATTTCGTTATATTTCAGCTTGAGATGAGTAGGCCTCTTCAGTACTGATTAATCCTAATGTAACTACGTAAAATGCTTTCGAGAGATCAAATCATCGTACATTATTGATAGGGCTCATTTCCTAATATATGTTTAATATTGCAGATCTATTGTTGATTGTGTTTATAAAATTCTTCTTATTTACCATTATTTGTGTATTGCTTGCACAACTGCAATGGCGGATCTACGAATTTATGAGCCGGGACAAAAACTTTGAGATTGCCACCACTTCAAACGTTATTTTAGCTATCCAACCTATCATTGTCGCCGCCACATAAATTAGAGATTTGCCGCCCCTTAAAACATAATTTTTCCGCCCCCTGAAATTGCCGCCCGGAGCAAGTCCCTCGGTTTGCCCTCTCCCCTGTCCCCCCCACCCCCTGATCCGGAACTTAACAAGCTGATGCCGCTCAACAGAGATATTGTTGAACTTCATAATGAAACAACTTAAGCTGGCGTGAATCCCGTCAAGGTTAAAAATGAATGATGTTAGGTAAGTATTGCAATATATTCTCGAAGAATATAAATGTTTCTAAGATACTACGGAGCTCAAAGGAATTTTTACAAGCTGTGCTTTGTCCATAGAGGGTAGACCAGGTCGCCCCGTGGCTCGGATTTCACGTTAATCTGTAGGTCCATGATGAAAGCACTGGCAACCTGCCTCTAATGTACTAGCTTAGTAGGCCTCCTTCGGAGTATCCAACCGACCTTCGGGGAGTGGATTAAGTTATGGTACCGTTATACTGTGGTTAACAGCGGTAAATAATAAGTTTAATGAAATCAACACAAAATGATGTACATTTTTTTTTTGAACTATGAATACTTTGATTTTGAATTTTCAAAACGTATACACTATATTCTTATTGATTTTTTAAACTTTACAATTTTTTATATTTCTTTATTGATTAAATTTAATACGCAGCCAGTATACATAACCTTCAATGCACAAGAGTAACTCTACTGGAAATTGATAATTATTTTTATTTTTTTACAAATGCTCCTAGTTTTTAATATAGACGTTTATTTAATTTCTCTTTTTGACGCGGAGATCAATTAATTGAAGTACAATACTAGAATACTGGTTTAAATATTTTGGCCGTGTTTCTTAATACATCTCGCTATTTGTTTATTTCTAATTGGTGCCATCGTTTCATCAGCTGCGTTTTCGTCCGTATATTATACGTATCTCATCTATCTTCATAAAAATATAGTAGCTAGTGCCAATGGTGCAGAATTTCCGTTTAGACATCTTAGAGCATATTCTTGTTTTGGAATCTCTTGAAGCTGATTTTCCATACGAAGTTGGTTAGATATAGGCAGAAATCATGAGACACCGTCAGGATCTGTATACCACGTGGCTAATCTTCTGACACTAAGACTGGTGGATATGTGCTAAGTTGGGTTTTGAGTAAGTCTGAATTTACTTGTACGCGAAATTAATATTTCCACTAATGATATACTCTAGGAGCAGCCTCTCATCCAACAACAGACCCAAGTCGCTTAATTATAACAAGAAATGGAGCACTGCATAAATCAACGTCACTGACGATACGTCATACAAATCTTGCTACAGCAGACCGGGAACAATAAAAGTATTTTGGAAGTATAAAAATACTTCAAAATCTTACAATATTGGTGTGCTGTCTCTGTACTATCGACACGAGAAAAGTAAAAAAAATTTCTCTATTAGATGAAAACAGCAAAAAGACATTTGAAAAGTCGTTAATTTTGAAATGACATTTTTGACCCCTTAATTGTTTCAGACGCTGAAGGCTTTCCACAGTATAGCACGTTCAGTAAATACGAATGGGATTGAGGATCTTTGAATGTGAATTTAAATTAACTTTTCTTGCTGGTGATTTCATTTGTCACTAAACAAAAATTCAAATCTCTGCATACAAGCGAATGCTCTCCGGCACTAATAAAAAGATCGAGCTGTCGATTTCCATTAAACGTTCTGTCTCGCTATTCATCTCTACCCTTCAGCCAAATCCAATTTTCATTTTGTTTTTTCCTCATCGACCGAATAGTTGGTGCCTGATATTTGAGTAATATGAGACACCCTACGTAAAGGGGCCAGCGGCAGATACTTTCACACATTTTACTTGCATAAATTATTCCTTGCCTTATCATATCAAGTTATTGTTTAGAGGAACAAGTGTTCCAGATCAGTCGATCAATCTGTGGAAACATATCACCATGTGTTGTCTGGCAGAGCTTTTTGTATAAACTATTGTTTTTACTTCTTTCATTACGAGAGTGCACACTAAGTATGGTATGTACTTGTTCGAAGTTTCAGACCCGTAATATACAGAACAGATCTTTTCTTCCGTAGTTTCTTGAAACCGACTGAACTACTATTGGCAGGAAATATCGTCACTTACATGTTTATCATTCTATGTTAAAGATTTTTACTGCGATAACAGTAGTCCTAAGCACAACCACTTTCATATAGTACAGATGTATAGTTATTACTGTACCATTAATCGAAATGGAGCTCGTGCCTGTGGAAAAAATTCGGTACAATGCTACCATCAAACTAGGACAACTTATGATCTAAATTCTCTCACTATTTGATGAATTTCTACAACATCTCTATCGATAATTAATATATCAGCTACAAATGAAAACGTTTCCCCTTCCTTATTACTTTATGCTAGCTGTCCCTCTTCATTACCACACACTGCTCCTAAATAATTCCTCAAAATGAAGCCAGGACTAACAGGAGCAAGCTACATATGCACACCATTATCTTCACCCTTCTATCCTCCATTGATTCCCATCCCGACTCCACTATCATTTCAGTTACTGACTGTACACTACGACAATTTCACCGAAAAGTCTAGCAGCCCTCCTTAGCATACTAAGAAATCAATATTTTAACATTACAAAATTAAATAAAATATTGAATAAAAAAGCACTAGCCGATAGGAATCTGGTGCTTATTTGGCAATTCTAAGTTTTATTTATTTATGGTTGACATCGCTGTACTAAATTTCGTATTTTTTCTAAATGTTTCAGTTTTTATTACCTCCGAACGGAAGTTTTCCAATCACTATGGATTTCTTAATAAGAACAGATTTTGTTTTTAGGGGCAAATAGTAAATACTATTTGCATTATGAACGTTAGTACAAATCATTTCCAGTTTTCTTTTATGAGAGCGCTAGAAGCCACCAGAAGTAGCTGTTAAGTTCGTGTATGACTTTTTCGGATGGTGGGCACCATGTTGCGAATAAACGACGTGTACCAGTCACGAGAAATTTCGCTGCATTAAGACGGTCAGTCTTTTACCAACGCGTATTATTGGAATCATATTTAGGAACAGAGCCGTTAGTGTTTTATCAGTCCTGGTGTAATATATTACACTGTCCGAGCCAACTGCCCCACAAAATTGAACTCTTGTCCTTTGGAATCTGTGTTCCAATTAATGATGATATTATGGTGTGGTTAAATCCAGCACACAAATGTATAGTAAATTACTTTTTAAGTAAAACCGTTAATAGTAACTTTCTTTCTGTAAAACGTGATTCAATAAACCTGAATGAAATTCATCATACACCCTATAATTCCCTTTTACCTCTAATTTATTATTCTTGATAACTTCTTTCTGGGTAATAACTATAAAACATTTTAAAGAAAGTTATCAGTGCCTACCAATAAACGATCATGTAGTTTAAAAATAAATCACCCCCTTTGCTATTTCCATCCTGTAATGTTCCATTAAGGGGACACACTCGCGAAGGACCTCCCATAAGAAATCAATGTTAAAACAAGCAAACTTCAGGTACACTTTCTGAAGAAACTAATGGAGATACAGGTCTGAAACTTTCGCAGTATATATAGAAAACATCATCTGCAAATCACATAAAGATTTGTTAATATATTTTATATAGTTTATGACTAATGATTTTTTTTCTAAAAGACAAAAAAAATATAACTTTTTATAAATACCTTGGACCTTGTTAGTTTGTTCTTGTTGTTATGATAGGTCCCATTTTTTATCTTATTAATCATCATTTTATTTACAAGTCTGATGTCTTTATTAGTCTTAGTTTTTGAGAAAAGTGTACCAAAAGATCAAAAAATGTAGTTTTGAGAAAAATCTGCAATAAACGTTTTACATACGAGAAACTAATGTACATTACAATACAGACACACTATTACCACGCATCACGAAAAAATTAATAACTCCGAATCTAATCGTCAAATTTGCATGAAACAAACCGCATTTTGTAGCTAAATAATTGGAGCATTGAACAAGTCTAAAAATAAAAAATCGATTTTTTTGATCCTGTTCACGACTGTGTCCCCTTAAAGAACAGAGAGTGACGGACATGTGTGCGTGACTCTGATGTTTTTTTCATTTGATTTTATACATATATATATATATATATATATATTCGTGTGTGTGTGTGTCTGCGTCTGTGTGGGTCCCGCGGGAGGCTACAGGGGTGCAGGTCTGTGCAGTGTCGGTCCTAAGAACATAAGCGACATCTCCTTGTCGCCCATTAAGAATGACGAATTGCAGAACAGACGGGGGAGAAGGACCACGACTGAGTACTGGGTCGGGTGCCTGCATAATCTTAAGTAAAAACAGTATAAAAGTAAATTTGTACCCAAGAATATAGCGTGAGGTGGAGCCAAAAGAGTACAGCCAATCGGCGCAATTTTTAATATTATTATTAAGTGAGGGCGTTGTGTTGCATGTCTGGGAGTCAACCAGCGACAAGATCTTCCCTCCTTATACTGAGATTGGAGGACTGCCTCGAGATGGGGTGGAAGACGAGGCTTCTTAGTGGCAGCGCGGACCAAAGGGTGGACTTGGTGATAGCCTACCTTAAGGGGAAGTTCGGCCACCAAGCCACGCACACACCGGATGTCGAGTGGCAGTCAGCCCACCGACTGGACAACTAGATTCGTCTACTTGGTAATCGCCAGTCAGAAACAGAAACTTTTGCATCGCCGTTTGTGCCCTAGTGAACGCCCTGAGACAGACACTCTTGCTCTACAGAGAAAGTTTATGTACCCTTGTGTTTTGAAAAGAAAATTAATCTTTGTAACATTTTGTAAAGTAAAAAAAATTCAAGGACTTAAACAAATCGTAAAGTCAGATTGTGAACCTTGTTTTCACTATGTCCCATCCAGTCATATAATATGTCACTTGACTTGGTTAAAAATTCCACTTACTAAATAATTCTGGTTCAAATTATCGTACCTTGAGTTCTGGATGTCGCTTCCCTCATAATAGGGAACACTCCAAAAGGGATTTCTGGCACCCATTTGATTTTTAAATATTGAAAACTACTTGGAAATTAATTACAGGAATTAAATTGTCACAGTGTGGTCAAGAATTCCCTCTCCTTAACATAGGGGACACTTCAATCCTCATATCTATGTTAAAAATAAAATGAAATTTTGTTTGTTGGTAACCGCATCACTTTAAAACGGCTGGACCGATTTTGCTTTTTTTTTTTTTAATGTTTGTAATGGTCCGAATAAGGTTTTATAGAACGAAAAGTTGCCCGGAAAATTGTAAAATTCAGGAGAAACTGAAAGTACACTTTTCTATGGACCAATTGGTTATTATTATTTTTTTAAATATTCATAATAGTCCGAATGAATCGTTTGGTTAACATAAAATTCTGACTTAATTTTACTGTCGACAGGATGTAGAGGTGTACCGATAGAGTTTTTTTACATTAGAAAATGAGGGTAAGAAAAGATATTCTGACAATTTAAGGTGACTTGGCAGATAGAGGAATATTTAAAATTTAGAAATCAAAGAGTTATTTTTAGGAAATACAGTAACAAAAGAGCTACAGATGTAGAGCTATAGTGTAGCATATTAAAACCGTTGATGCAAATTATTTAAATAAATGATTGTGTTGATAGCTTACGAAGAGGATTGTGTATGGCTACAGGGTATCTGAGCAGGATATCTAGACTGTAGCTCAACATGAAATGAACTTAAATAGAAGAGAAAATGAGCTTATTATGCATACAAATAAAAAATAAATATTTTGTGTAATTTTAAGGTGGAGATGGAAATGTTGAAGAAAAAAAGTGACATAAATAAAGTGACATAACATTTAATAGTGGAATCAGTTGTGCAGAACACACTCAGCCGATGATAGGAAATGTTCCAAATATTTGTATTCACTAGAGAATGTAATGGCGGATTTATCAGGGAAGTAGGAGGAATTGACTCAGACCATCGCTTGAGTATAGACGCATATTGTGGGACCCACATTGTAGATATCAAATACTGGAGTTAGCGAATAGCTTGATTTTTTTTTTTTTTTTTTTTTTTTTTTTTTTTTTTTTTGTGCAAAATAAAGTCAGTAACTGGTATGATGGTCGTACGCGGTAGGCAAAAGAGAGTTGTCAATTTTCCGTTGTATGGATAAGAGTTAGGAACAGGACTAAATTACGGAGAAAAAAAAATTATCAATTCACCGGAAGCAATAAAATATTTTAAGGTAAAAATTCGTGAATGAGAAGGTAGGTGAACGGAAAATTTACACCAGGCCGTTTACTCAATCACAATTAAATCGATTTAAAAAATTAAGTTAATTTCTGAATAAGCAATGCAAGTAAAAACTTAATACATATGTATCTGAACAGCATAATTACTGCACTTACTTACGTTTTTTTCACATTTTAAGAAAAAATGTCTTCAGCTTGAACTAAAAACAAACAATTGTTACAAAATTCTCCTATGGTTCTCATTTAGATAAGAAGATCTAGTCATTAATTAGCTAAGTAGGAAAAAATAAGTTTTAAAAATTATGTTGTGGACGTTGTTCTCTCTGCTAAATAGTTTTGTATAATTTTCATTTTAAAAATATAGCGTATTTATAAACTCGTTAAATGCAGAAACTACTTGTAAATTAATAATAATAATAGTAATAATAAAAGGATAAATTTTGCTTAAATAAATTTTACATAAAGATTTTTTTTTAAATCAAAAGTAATGATTTAATGCAAAAATAGATGAAAATAATTTACAATGCACAATTTAAACAGTTATTACTACGTAACTCTAACAGTCAGAAAATTCCATGAGGTGCAAAAGCGTCATAGAACGTACAAAAACTAAGAAAAGAGTAATTAGATGCCACCATAGCATGCGTTCCTTTGCAATTCAGTTCAATTCAATAACATACAAAGCATGATACGTACAGTAACATTACTCCACAAAACCAAAATACATTGCTTTAGAGTTTCAAAGCAAAGATTTTAGTAAGAATAACAAGAAGCGCTAACAAAAATTGTTAAATGATTTACAAGTATTTGGCAAAAGTAGCTTAAAGATTCCTTTAATAAACTATGGAATGGAGCAAATAATATATTTGTCTACCTAACAGCCAGTGTGAGATGAATTATGTGGAATAGAGTTAGCTTATAACAAAATTTCTTACATAAGCAAACAAATCTGACACTGTTATACCATAATATGACTATTCAATTATTTACACATTAATAAAATGTACAGCAACTATTTTGTTGAGCCGCTTGGAAACGTTTCTTCCTGAATTTAAACTCCAATAAAAATGTATAATGCGTTTGAACACTATTGAAAATATGTTGTTCCGAATACATGATGAGTTTTGACTTGCCTTACTTGTGAATTTCACTTTTGTTTTTGCCACCGTAATTGTGTATATAACTTTTTTCTCAAGGTGAATAGAATTACTTAGTACAAAGGGGACGGATGTGTATATACACTCTGTCACCAGAGTTACAGTTTATCCCCCCTTAAACAGTTCTCTGCGTGGAGTTCTAGTGCTTCTCCTCCCATAATTCTTGTTAGTCATTCTGAGCTCCGAATAGCTATTCCAGAAAATCACATCAAATGACATCAATGACTGAAAATAAACAAGGTAAACAAACTTCTTCATACCGAGATCAACTTGCAGAACTACTCGCTTGAATAGGCATCTTTGAAAAAAATTGCATTTATTCCTCTTTAATTTCAGTTTAGTAAACCTAATACACCGAAATCTTCTTTATTTTTAAACGAACAGTTATCAATGGAGAAAAGAAGATCTTTCCAGTTTCTTTGGTAACAAATACTGTGCGGGTTTTATCCAACGGGAGTGTTTGTTTCCATATTGACTTGTCTCTGCCAGTTCATCTTGAACTGTGTCACTAGTCACCAGTAATAACTACAACATGTAGCGCTGTATACATTTGATATCTAAAATATGTATATAAAAAAAGAAGAGAACCATGAGAAACATGCATCAGTTAAAAAGGGTGGGAGACAAGGTTGTAGTCTATCCCCGTTAATATTCAACTTGTATGTAGAAGCAGCAATAAAGGAAGCAAAAGAAAAATCTCCATATGGTATAAGTGTTCAAGGAGAAAAAATCAGTATACTACTATTTGCTAATGACATTATCTTGTTAGCAGAACAGGCTAAGAACCGAGCGTGGTGGATGAGTGGTTAACTCTCTGACCTCGCATTTGAGAGGACGCCTTTTCAAATCCCCGTCCGGGTATCCAGATTTGGGTTTTCCATGGTTTCTCCAAATCACTCCAGGCGAATATTGGGTTGCTTCCTTCAAAAGGCCATGGCTGAATTCCTTACCGTTCCTTGCCCTCAGTCCCATCCCGCCTCTAATTACCTTGACGTCGACGAATCATAAGTCAGACAGGCTGAGGATAATGAGAAGTTACTGAATGGCATGAACAAAATACTGAAGGAAGATTTTGGACTCAATATAAATCAAAGCAAGACTAAAGTGATTAAATGTTGCAGAAATGATACCAATACTAGTAGATTAAATATAAAAATAGGATCGGATGCAATAGGAGAAGTAAGTGAATTCTGTTACTTGGGAAGCAAAATTACAACCGATGGCCGAAGCAGGAATGATGTTAAAAGCAGAATATCACTAGCAAAAAGAGCCATCATGAAAAAGATAAATCTTTTAGTTTCAAACATTGATCTAGAAATTAGAAAAAACTATTTAAAACTCTATGTGTGGAGTACAGCACTTTATGGTAGCGAAACATGGAATGTGGGAATACCAGAAAGAAAGAAAGTTAAAGCATTTGAAATGTGGCACTACAGAAAATTAAGTGAATAGACAAAGTACGAAATGAATGAGTTTTGGAAATAATGGGTGAGGAAAGAAGTTTTGTGGAAGAAGCTTTCATTAAGAAGAGACAAGCTGGTAGGTCATATTTTGAGACAAGCGGGATTGGTTAATTTGTTAGTGGAGAAAACAGTCGATGATAAGAACTGTAGAGGAAGACAGAGATTAGAATATATGAAGCAGATAATTGAGAACGTGGGTTGTTAGGGATATATAGAGATGAAGAGGTTAGCACAAGATTGGAAGGGATGGAGAATTACATCAAACCAGTCGAAAGACTGAAGGCAGCAAAAAAAAAAAAAAAACCTAAGCTCTGTGCTACAAGCCTTCCAACCGTGCGTAAGCGACCACACTGTTCTGTTCTCGACTGGCAGTTACATGGGCTCTATTATGACCTGTGACTTCCTCCTATGACCCGCTTGGGCGGGTAACTGGTACAGCTCAACGTCTATACGTCACAAAAGTAAATAGTAGAATTATTCGTGTGCATTCCTGTTTAATGTATGACTAATATGGAAATCTAAAAATGTCTCCACCTCCTGGGTATATGGATCTGCCACATACTTCATTACCTTCAATAACAGCATTAATCAATTCAATCAAGAAATGATGTTGCCTAATAGAGTTATGAGTCGAGATAGAACTTCTGAACTCTTTTCCAACGTAGAACGGTCTTGGCTGATTCTCTGCCAATTAACTCCAGCAACCCTGTGTATATCTTTGTCCCATCAGTCTGGTGGTCTTCTTCTTAATTATTCAATGATTTCTTGGACTCTATTCCAACATCGTTTTGTCCAGCTTTCATTTATCATGCGCGCAAAATTCACTGCCTAAAGACACTTCAAGGTGGCCACCTTCTCCAAGGAGT
Organism: Vandiemenella viatica; assembly: GCA_031002005.1. Classification (NCBI taxonomy): domain Eukaryota; kingdom Metazoa; phylum Arthropoda; class Insecta; order Orthoptera; family Morabidae; genus Vandiemenella; species Vandiemenella viatica. The sequence goes on along the minus strand of CM061920.1, from coordinate 36,802,313 downwards.
CTGTAACATTTGTAACTAATTTGAAGTGGGTTGATATTTTTTTCCCCTTTAGTATAGAAACTCAGTATTAACATTTCAATAGCTCTTCGGGCTATTACAAATTCATTGAAAGTCTAGGTTACAGCTGTAAATTAACACTGGAGGAATCCATGTACCGTAAAATGATTTCTTTAGATTTTTCAGCATAAATGGTTTGAGGACATTAGAGTGTTTCCAAATAGCATAACATCCCATCTTGGCACCGCGAAATATCTCTTGTCCTACATTTCCTCTCACATTTGAAAGGTGACTAAATTTGTTATTTATCTGTACATCCCATTCTATGGCCCATTTGTAAGACATACCTTTTCTTTTTGGAAGATTCGGAGTTCAGGCCAACTGCTTTAGATTCAGAGGCAAGATTGGTAACAAAGTTTGGTTTCCTTCAATGTTATTGTCCAAGAAAGCATTTTTATCAGCAAATTTAAAGTTATCTGCCGTCTTTAAGATAGCTGAAATTAACTTCCGAGAGATGGGATCATTTTACTTCACCACTCTTTCTACCTGGAAATCTGTACTTGAATGCGGAGGAGGAGCCATAGTGTTATGGAGCACACATATATTGGCCGTGTGTACACCATGCTTAGCTAAGGCTTGCGGGACTGCTTTGTGACTTAGGAAAACGAATGCCTCTTCGATATTTACAAAGCTATACATAGAGGCACCTAAAACTGATCTTAACTTCATTTCATTCCGATTGGACTGATACATACATATTGTAAAGATGGGGTATAAGGGTTTGGGGAGACTGTATTACCTTCTTTCAACCAAATTGTCAACCTCTCCTATTAGGAATAGTGCATGGAAGGGGAAAGATGGCCGTGATCACAAGCTGACACTCAATTTCATGCATAAGGGAGTGGGAAAATTTTCTTTTGTTGGTAAGCTTGCAGAAGCTAGATGATGAATAATTTTAAAACTCAATTTACATAAGATAATTAAAAATCAGGAACTATTTAATAAAAAATATTTTCACGTAGAATTCAAAAAGAAAATCATTAATATTTTCAGTATTAAAGTTATAAGTGTAAACTGTAAGGAGGATTATTTTGAAATGAATATCATATACACTTCAATGTGTCACTTATATTAGGATAAATGGAAAATGAATGTATTGTATTGTATTGTAGGTCTGTTGACATGTTTAAAAATATCGATTTTTCAATATATCGATATTATTAAAAGTATCGATATGTCGAAGAAAAATATCGATGTATCGAACCTATATGATAAAAACAATGTTACAAAAACAAATCGTGTAAAGGTATGGCAACTCACTAAACTGCGGCACAGGAGCTCGCAGTCAAGTAGAAATTTCTGCACGTCATGTCAGACACTGCTGCATCTATTGACGCTGCCAAGACGCCCGTGCAGACTGGTACAGCCAAGTCTACCCGTTCGCACCTGTCTGCTCGCGACAATGCAGACACCACTCCATTCTACTGGTACCCCCAAGTCACCCGTGCAGACTGCTACGACCAAGAAGGCAAAATCGAAAAAGAAGAATATGTATGTAGCTGGCACATTTCTGCAAGAAGTCGGCTTCTGGACAGAGACTTTCCACATACCTTCTGGGGCTACTGAACGTGTTGTGCAAGGTGCCAGACTAAAAGACCGGTACACGAGAGTATGCAGAAGACGCCTCGATTGAGGCAACCCCGATCAGTGGAGTTTCACCATCTCAGTATACCTAGACGACTTCCAATTTAGATGGATTGTACCAACTTGCGATGCTCCTACCTACGAAATGGCACTGACTAGTCGCGAGCACCGGCATCTCGCCAAGAATCGAGGCCCCCTGGAAGTCGCTGAGTGGCCGGAGGCACTTTCCAACCCCGCTGGCCAGCGATTTCGACTGGGAGGATTACGTCGATCTAATTGAAATAAGTTTTAAGACCTTCGGATTTGATCCAGCGAGCGGCCGAAACTACAGGACGACACAGATAAGGGCTACTCCAGCTTCATCGCCCTCTCAAAGAGGTGAACCATCAATCCAGTATACTCGTCTGTACTCACCTGAGAAGCCATCAACAACAGACTTCCCTGCCTTAGGGGAAGGCCCAGTACCCCCAATCTTCCTAAGCTATGCAGGGTACTACTATGCATTACTGTATTAACTGTAGCACGCCATGAAGCTGCCCATATTCTGCTGGCCAGACCTTCGGGGAATGAAGATCCTCCTGTCCTGCCCGGATGACTTCGTGGCAGCCACCCAGATCCTACAGTAGAAGACCATCCCACGCGACATCTTGCTTCCCGGAGTTGTAAAGAAGAAGATAGGAGCTACCACACCGAGGACCAGAGAGAAACCAATGCCAAGCAAGCTGGTGCAGTACTACAGGTGCCAGAACTTACGGCACCTCGCATATGAATGCACAAAACCAGCTAGATGCGTGCGCTGTGGAGGCCGTCATTATGTCGCAGAATTCAATCAGCGTCGCCAAGATGCTGTCTGCTGAAACTACGGCTCTGCACACGCTGCTTCCTTTCTTGGATGCCGAGCACGGAAGCACAACACAGCAGGAAGCAGCCGCGGCGTGGGTCACATACGCAGCCCGCAACAAGTTGGCAAAAGAGTGGGGCCTGCCCTCCTGCGACCACACGGCCCGAGCCAGAACACTCCACACCACCCCTGAATCAAAACGTCAAGAGCGCAGGGCTGCGCCAACGGAGACAAGACATCACGCGGCCACAACCAGACGGTGACCAAAGAACAAGAAAAGCCGAAGAACACTGGAGGGGAAGGCAGAGTCGGAACACACTGCGACCACACCTGAACCCGACAAGCTGCAAAGCAACGAGAAGATAGGCTGGAGGTACTCATCACCCTTCTCACGAAGCTCGTAAATCTACTGGCTTCGAAAGAATACACGCCTCCTACCTTGAGGCAGCCTTAAATCAAATCCGGCGGACCACTTCTGAGGAAGAAGGCTGTGGCGGCAACCATCCAGCGAAGAACAACACCAATAGCCTAACAAGAAGATCAACCAAAAGAGAAGTTATGCCCATTGATAACGAATTAGGAGTAAATGTCTAACGACAATACACTCCACCATACTCTGCTCAATGGAGCAGATATTTGGCTATGGCGCGCGCAAATCGTGTAAAAATAGGGGCAAGTCTTGTGGCTATTTGCTTATAAAAAAACCATTTTGTTTATTTATTTTTTTAAGAAGAGAAGAAAATTGTTTCTTAGTTATTACTCATTTTTACTAAAAGTGTAGTATCACGGTAAAATTTAGTTTATTTCTTAATATTTCTGATCTTTGTGATGTATAATGATTAAGGTAGGAGTGTGGACTGTGCTTCCAGGAATCATTAATAAGAAAATATATTTGTGTGTGCTAATATTTGTCAGAAGCTGTTTTCAAAAATATTCGTTGTTTTATACATTCTGCTGATAGACTACTGCAATTAATAGGCACTGAAAGATTAATTTTTTCAACTCGATGAGCTTTAACAGATGTGTCAGAATATACCAAATATTTTAAAGTAATTTCTGACAGAATAAGGAAAATATGACTTCTATTTATCCAGAAACTTAGGTCATCTGATGATTTTGAAATATTAAGCTGGTTCAAATATTAAGTTAGCAACCATTGAACCAAAACTCATGTCAGAAACTTCAATGGACATATATTTAAAGAGCATGAACTCATGTTTATGCCAAAGAGGTGACATTGTTCCTGTTGCTATGCATCGAAAATCCCCTAGTTTGATATTACATTGAAAACGGCAACTGATTTATCAACAAAAAAAAACAAGAATATTTTGAAATGGAGATTCAAGGTATTTGCTTTGGAGTTAGCAAATTGTGTTCTAAAAACACCAATGTATCATTATTACTTTTCAACAAAGCGCATAGTAGAGACAATCCAAAAGCAGTAGATTTTTTTCAGTTTCACCTCTTAATAAATTCATTAATGGTATACCTAAAGTGGCTGTGAAATTCTTTTGGAAGGATAAGAAGTATAATCGATTCGCATAAAATATTTAACTGTGGAGTACTACAATACCTGGTACATTACGATAAGCTCTTAGTGTTAATACTTTAGCGTAGATTGAAAACAAAATTCAAAAACTTTTGCAACGTGTCCAGACAAGAATTCAAACAAGTACTGACTGATTGAATGAGCACTAATATTTGGCATTTATATTACTTCTTCTTGTTGCTCCGATCGTAATTAATCACAAGCACTAGATGAGTGTTTAAAATAAAGTGAAATAAATTTTAAATTTTATTTGATCAGCTAGGTTTTAAGTTTTTTTATTGTATCTTAAAATTCTATATCGATATTTAAAAAAGTAATATCGATACTTTGTCAACACCCCTACTTCAATGACGATGAATGATAGCAAAATGCGAGCGTCCAGAAATTTGCGTCTTGAAGAATATGCAGTAACAGTCCAAATAATAATATGAAGAAAACTAGACACATGTCCAGAGTAGAAATGAAACAACATTTGGACATAAAATAGGTCTAATTCAAAAGAACAGACTGAAAAAATAAACTAGAAATGTAGGTAGATTAACAATTTGTAACTGGTTGTGTTAACATGATATATGGTTGCCATGGGAAGAAATAAGTTCAAACAGTAAGAAACAATCACTGAAAAATGAAAAACTGGTTGTAAAACTTCAAGCATTGCCCTCTGTCAGAGTACTGGCATATTTCGGTGTGAGATTCATTGGGACTGCACTTCGGATAACTTTACGCAGATTGAAGACTTCAAAATAATATTAGGCTTCAGCAAATTATTCATTTCCCTACTATTCTTTCTTCCATTGTTCGCTCGTTGTAATATTATACAAGATTCACTCACGCCACGATTGGCTTGAACAGCCAACTAAAAACCACGACTGGTACAATAACCAAAAAAGAACTGAAAAATATTGTTGAGGCACAGCTAAATTCTTACCTAAGATTATTTTTGTGTACTGTTTAGGATTTCTAAGTGAATATTTTAATTTGCATGATTACAATCACTTCGATGTTTTTGGTTCTTACGATACTTATGATCGAGTGTTATACACGAAATAACGAGATACGCAAAGAATTCTAGACGACGAAATTTATACCTCTTTATGTTGCCAAGGACGAAATAAAGAGACCAGTGATTTTACTGACTAAAACACTATACGTCTATGCAGCTATATGCCCGAAATCTTCGAAGCTCTTATGATGTATAGTCAGTAAAATGTAGATACATATTACTTTTAATTCTTAAGACGATACTTCCTTTTAAAAATGGGCCACCAATAAGAATGTAAGTAGTTCTCTATGCTGATGCCTTGTCTAAATTGAAGTTTTTGTTACTACATTGGCTGCACTGCACTTTTCACCTTTGTTTTCTATTCTGTTTCAAAACATCACCGGTAGGTGACAGTAGAAACTGAGTAAGTTATTAGTGATTTTAGCAAACATGAAGATGGCTGATGGCACTACAATTTTAAGAAGAAATAGGCCTGGCACCAAAGCAAAGGTAACTACATGAAGTTCAGCTAAAAGTGCTTCAGTTTTGTGTGTATTAACGATTTGTGTTGGAGTTACTGTTCATACAAATTTTCTTGTTTATGTCAAATTAATTTCGGAATGAACTGTCAGAACGGGAAATCTCAAAAAAATAAATAAAACACAAACAAATTACAGTGGTAGATTATTTCCTTTCTGTCAAGCTTAGTTCTCTGTGGTGATAAAACAAATCTATTGATGTCAACATAACCTGGAGCAGAAAGTAACGCAAAATGATTTTTGTTCATAGTCCTATAATTCCCTGTAAACTTCAACGTATTTCTTATCTATTACTATAAAGGATTTTAGTCGCTGGCCAGATGAGCCGTTTGAAGAAATGGATAGCACACTTGCTGTGCAGCAGTACATACAGCAACAAATACGCAGAGAACCTGCCAATATCGACCTTATTCTCACACCGCCGGATTCTCAAGACGAGGGTGTTTGGAAATATGAACACCTCAGGTAACATTTTGTTTACTTATAGGGCTGGATGTAAAAGCTAGTCCAATTTTATTGGATGACCTACTGAAAAGATACATAGTAGGAAATCCCATATTTAGCTATATGGACTGTTGGCATGTGTACTAATAAAATAAGTGAATATGTCCTGTAAATTGCAACAGCAGATCCAAGTACAATTTGTGGATTACTGGAGATCGCAATTCTGCAAGGAATTGGTGTTATAATACTGCAGTAGTCAAATGCAAGACACTGATAGAAATACTTTCCATATTTAACTGTGTTTTGCTGTTCCAAGATGTATTACAACCTAATTTTTGCTTGAAAATACTGGTCTAGGATGTATTACAATGGAATCGTGGCTTGATAATAATACGTCTTGCGATTGACTGCAACAGTATTATGATGTCATTAGTGACTGTTGTTGCAGCTGGATTGCAATCTCCAGTAGACCCCACTTTATAGTATACACTACATCAGTATGTAATTTCTTCACTTCTATAGATGAAGTACTGTGTTGTGCTTTTAAAAAAATTGGGTTCTTCTGAGGTTCACTATATTGGTTATAATATTTGCACATCAGGTTTGGAAAATACATTGTCTTACATTAGTTCCTTTATTTATCGCCATTTCATGGTTGCTACTATCAAATGCATTGGAGAGATCCATTGCTACAATCTGTCAATGGCTTACTTTAATCCAATCTATGTGTATCTTCCACAGGGGAATCCACATGAATAACCTCTTGCAAATCCATTGTAATGTTACTTGAAGTAATATATTTCAATGTTCAATAAACTTGAAATTGTGGGTTGCATGGTTACCTAGTAGGTATTACTCAAACTTAAGTCATTACTTTGCTCAACTTTTAAATGAGAATGTACTAGATGAATGTTACTTTATGTTTATTAAAGAAATATGGCTGATGGTGTAGGCCCTAATCACTGGGACTCAAAAAGGAATTGTCGTTTTGGTCTGAAAATTGTTTATTGGATGATATTATGTAATATATGTTGTTCTTACAGCTGTAATATATAAAAAAAAGGGTTAGCGAAATGAACCACCACTTGCCATAGATGATGTTAACTTAGGGTGAACGCATAAATAAGCACAAAACACAGGAAAAACAATGAATATTTTGAGACTTGGCTCTTCGTCAACAGGAGAAAATCAAGGAGGGAGGGGGTGTACAAGACCGTTTCACAGATTCTGTGTCTCGAAATGTTCATTGTTTTTCCTGTGTTTTGTGCTTATTTATGCATTCACCCCAAGTTACCATCATCTAGGTAAGTGGTGGTTCATTTCGCTATCCCTTTTTTTGTAAATCCATTCGCTAATTAGCTCCTATTATTTCCTGGTAACTATATATATATAAAGCTGCGACCTGGAGCAGGCATATTGCGAAGTATTAATGATAATGCATTTGTTTCTTATACAATATTATATATCAATATGTTTCTGTTAAATTCTTCAAGTACGTACGCACAGCCCTGGCCAATATCATTACATTGAAATGTCACCACATCTTCTGACAGAATAACATACCAGCAATCGCCAAGCACATTTACAACCATTACCGAATGGCTGCTTCTAAAAATGTAAAGATATTGGGCAGGGTGCCACATTTTTTTAATTCAGTAGCCAAGCAAGAAGTCAAAATTCATATAGCTAACTCTAGATGCTACAAAAGAAGGGTGCAATACCAGAATAGGCTCAAGACCTGCCAGTCCACTTACCAATACAAATAGGCTTACACCAGGTGAATATGGCAGAGTGAACTGTCAAAATTACATGTTTTATAACACATTCCATTCCTACATTTTTCACTGCAGTGTACTAAGTATCAAACAAATTTGATCTATTTGAAGTGTCCAGCAGAACTTCAGATGTCAAAATCATAAGAATGTTTGCTGTATAGTATTTTTTTTTATATCTTCATTTGTGTGGTAGTATTGTACGCAATATAATTTGAACTTCACTTTAATAAAATATCATGTTTAAATGCAATTATAATACATATGGACTTAAATGACTAGAAACGGGATAAATACATAGTGTGTGGGAGTAAATGAAACTTGATAAGCTTCAAACTTGCAGTCTGCTATTTGAAAGAATGTAGGATTTATGGCAAAAATAAAAAGTTTTGGGATGTTTTTAGAAAATTGAAACTAACCATAAGTTGACCAGAGCTGTAGATTGGAAGTGGGAAGGTGGTATAGAAGATATGGATTAGGTGGCTTAAAACACAAAGCTAGGTCCTATAAATAGAATTCAGATCAGGTGATGGGCTCATAAGACTCCTAAAGTTTCTTTTGTGAAATAGTTATTATGGCACTGAAGTTGCAGCATGTCATAAGCAGAAACTAGATCATTTAGGTTACAGTATTTAATGATACCTCCCAAAGAGTTTAAATCGTTGGAGTCATTATTGCCTTCTTTCCTATAGAGATGTATATTTTTTAATCTTAAACTTTTTTTGAGCATTTAATTCCTATAAACTCTTTACAGGTGTACCTGTGGATTATGTTGTGACAAAATAATGTTTCAGTAACTGTCTCAGGTGTAACACCATCTATACTGGTAGATCACCCAATAGCTTTATTTAAATACGAGGGTAATTCGAAGAGAGTCCGCCATTTGACTATAAATAAAAAACTTGAATAGTAAAAAATATTTCATTATATACATCATAAAACTACAGCTTTTTACTACTTTTCAACATATTCACCATTTAAATTTAAGCATTTGTCATGGCATCTTACTAATTTACAAATTCCTTCTTCATAAAATTTATCCGCATGCCCAGCGTAGTCCAATCTTTCACAGCATTTTGAAGTTTGTCATCGAAGTGCTGTGACACAAGCCACTTCTTCTTCGTGTGAGTGAAGAGCTTAAAAACCACTAGGCGCCAAGTCGGGGCCGTAAGGGGATGATAGAAAACGTCCCATTTGAATTGCTTAATAAGCTCTTGAGTCTTACAGGCACCTGTGAGTATGAGCATTGTCATGCAAAAACACAGAACCGAATGACAGTTTACCGCGACGTTTGGTTTGAATGGCCTCACTTAAGTATTTTCAAAGTTTCACAGTAGACATCTGAAGTGATTGTGGTGCCACGTTCCATAAATTCAACGAACTTTTTTCTCAACTTCCTTGACAAGATCATTACTCACAGCAGGTCTACCACTCCTCTCTTAATCATGAATGTTTGTTCTACCACATTTAAAAAATTGGACACATTGCCACACAACACCTTTACTCATAACATTTGGATCATATACAGTACACATTTGACAATGAATGTCTCCTGCTGAAATGTTTTCTACCAAAAGAAATCTTATTACAGCACACACTTTCGCATTTTGTGGGATTTTCTATTGCAGCACTCTTGTTTTAAGCTTATAACAATGACAATCCACAAAAGAACGAGGTGTGTACTGTCACAGCTGGATGCTTACTGAATCAGGAAACACGCAGATGTGAAAATGGCGGGCTCCGCGCACGACTACTAGAAACACGCTAGAACAGCGACTACTTTCCGAATCGACCTTGAATATATTAGTTTCTGTAATATATTAATCTTATTTGAATTTTCTAAGTTTTGAAGGGAATTATGCTTGCATTGGCATTAGACCAATCTTTATGTCTTGCTCTGTGGTAGGAAATAGCAGTAGTACACTACTTTTCAGACCTTGGATAATAATACATAGAACAATTCACTTTTAAACATGAAACTGTTGCTTCATGATACATTCACAGCATGAGTTACTAATCATTGTATTATTTGTTTTGGCTTGAAATTTAAAATGAATTCTGAAAAAAAAAAAAAAAAACCTATTGCCATTTTTTCTCCTTCATTTATCCCTCTTAATTTTTCTATACATTAGCATCCCCCCCCCCCCCAATTTGTTAGGTTTCTGTTGCATCCCTTTCTAATTGGTTATTCTTTGCTGTAGATGAAGGAAGGAGGACCTTCCTTCATTTATAGTAACTCGTGGATTATTTCCCTATCTTCCTTATTTTTAGTGCCTACCAGCACTCTCATTGTCGCCATATCTAGCTGTATGATGACAAAATTCAAATAACTGTACTCCTTCTTTCTTCAATTTAAAAATATGGCATCTTGTTTACCATGGTTTGTAAAAATTTACAAGGTTCATTTGTAAATAATATTCAAACATTTTTAAATATTATTTGCAAAAACAGACAATTTGGTTTCTTTCCCATTTTCAAAGAATAAGGTATGGTAATGAAAATGAGAAAGGATGAGGAAGTAAACCCATCATTTACTTCAAATGATGGCAGGTGGGCCATGACAAAGAAACATGCTTTATAACATTAATCATGTTTAAATATGAGACATGTGGCAAGGGAATCAGATGTGTGCACACTGAGGTTCATCACATGAGTATGTACACATTTAAACCCATTGAACATGATTAGTGTTTAATACTGAAAAATTATAAAGTGTGTTTGTGTTTATTTATTCATTGTGGCCCTCTTCCAAGATTCAGTGGTTGGTGATGGGTTTATTTCCAGTTCCTTCCTTATTTTCATTGCCTAAAAGCATTTTTGCTGTCATAATAAGCTATGGTAACATAGTTGTAAAAATAGTAATACATCAACTGCTCTGTTCTATACAGACAATTTTGTATGGAGCTCAATGGACTTGCAGTTCGGCTGCAGACTGAGTGCCATCCAGAAACATGTACTCAGATGACAGCCACAGAGCAGTGGATCTTTTTGTGTGCAGCACACAAAACACCAAAAGAATGTCCTGCCATAGATTATACTAGGCACACACTTGATGGAGCTGCATGCCTGTTAAATAGCAATAAATACTTCCCAAGCAGGTACAGAATATCTTTGTGTAAAATCTTTCCTTTTTAAAAGAATTCCTGTCATAATATTAAGAATGTTGAAAGTTTTCTGTCTTTCAGAGTGAGCATCAAGGAATCATCAGTAGCAAAACTCGGATCTGTATGCCGGAGGGTCTATAGGATTTTTTCTCATGCATATTTTCATCATAAAACAATATTTGATGATTTTGAGGTTAGTATTTGTTAGTTTTTGTATTCATACCATTTCAATTTAACTTTTTCTTGTGGTGTGTGGGGAAATTTAGTGATCTTAATTGTAATATTGAAAAAATTGAAGAAATGTCTAGAAAGGGAGAGAATTGCAATATTGTTATGTATGATGTTACCTATAGGGCATGACTCAGAAAGTATCTGTTGACAAAATGAAAAGTGTAGTCACTTTTTATTGAATTTTGTGCCTTTCACTATAGTACTCCTTTTATAGTATTCCTTTTTGTGTTGTTGGAAAATGGTGAATTCAGCTGTCAGTTAAAAATGTGAATTTGAAATCTTTAGATTGTAACAAAGAGAATAACTCGGGACAGAAAAAGATGGAGGAATGCAATAAACCAACAAAAAAAAAAAAGACGATAGCATCAAAAAATACAGTCTTTAAAATTTGCTCTAAGCTAATTGTCATATTTATAAAATATGCTTAATTCATGACGAGTGTCCTGGGTTTACATTAGTTTCATAAAACAAAAATTAAGATCTAATGTAGTCACCAGTTATTTAAATTTTCTAGTTTTAATATTGCAAAATTTACATACTTTCCAGAATAGAGAAAATATCTAACTATTTTTATTTATTTACTTTAAAAAAAAAACAATAGTTTAGAGGAACTATAATGTTCTCGTAGTTGCTATGAAATTATTCTGTTATATATGTACATCCACCCATTTTCATCAAATATTTCTGATTAATTCTGTGGTCAGCTACCATTAATATCTTTTGAAGTCTGTACTTTCTTCTGAAGAAATTGGTTTGGAGATTTAATGAGATAAATGGGGGTAACTACCACTTCTCAGTTTAGGCACGGTACTGTTTTGTTTGTAAATGTTTATTTTTAACCAGTGAAAGTATTAATTCAGTCTCTTTGGTGTCTCATTGTCCAGCCTGTGAAGAAGGGGAGACAAATAGAATTAAAAATTGTAAGCCAATTAATTTGACATCAGTGGAAGACAAGTTGATGGGAAGATAGATATGTAACCTCTGCAGAAATGTGAAGGAAAAAACTGGTTTACAAAATGACAACATGTCTTAGGCAAGCATATTTATGTGAATCGCTTTTAGTGGTCTATATGAAAGATATTTTAGATAAAATGGAGAAGGGAGACAAAATTGATAGTGTAGACTAAAGGGGTTTGATAGATTGAGAAATAACATTATGGTAAATATTATAAAAACCTATGGCGTGATTGAAAAGTGACTTGATGAAGTAGAGGAATTTTTAAAATGTAAAAAGCTGAGACTTGGGGTAGGATATGCATTACAAAAGAGGTTGAAGTGAAGATGGAAATGCTATAGTGTAGTGTGTTGGGATCATTGCTGTTAATTTTTCTCATGAAAGATTGTGTTGGTGCTTTACAGTCAGAAATTATGTTGTTTGCTGATGACATGTTATACAGGAGCTGACTGAACAGCTACAGAGGGTTAGGATGTGTAGCTGCAGTAGTTCAGCATGGAATAATTATAATTGTCATGAAGAGCCACGTTATTAGGTACACAGATAAAAAAAATATTTTTTTTATTATTATTATTGTGGGGTGGGGAAAGGAATTGCTTGTTCAAAATCTGGGCATAGCATTTTATATTAAACCCAACTGATCAGGTGGAAGGAACAGACAGAGTATGTTGGGTTAACCAAGTTATTCTAGTAAAGGTTGTGCCCAAAGTGAAACAAGCGACTACTGGCTGTTGAAAATGATGTCACCATAGGAGCAAACAGAAGCAATGGATGTATGTGGCAAATATGTGCAACAGTTCGAAACTATGTAACATACGCATCCTGAAGAATTTAATTCATCGAAAATTTATAAGTATTTGATAGTAACATTCACATTCCTTCTTGTATTGGATTTTTTTTCCCCCTTCACATTTGGACCGGCATGTGCGAGCAACTATATTTTTGACTTTCTGTTTAGCTATTCGTGTACCATAAATGAACAAACATTGTTGCCCTTACACATTTTTTCATGATATTCACTGGCACCTTATGATTCTTGTCAATTATTTTGGCATTAAGTGTTTTAGCTACATGTATTTTCTTTTGACTTACGTTCCCAACCTTAAGGTTATTTTTTGAATATAAATAATAGTTTCTCAAATAGCACATTGATACACCCTTTGTAATTAACCAATTCATCCTGTCATTTAATGATGATTTCCTTTAATCACTTCATCCTCCAATTTATAGATTGCTGTCATTTGTCGCCAAAGAGTTTTACCTTCCCCCAAAGGTTACATAACTACTATTTTTAATGGATTAAATAGTTCCTTGGAATGGCAACACTGACAAATCACTTTTCACTCCACTTTTATTTAGTCAAAACTTCATATTACATTATACATGGATAAGGCACAATAGACTCATCCAAAGAAAAGAGTGCAAATATAGTGACTGAACACTCAAAACTACAACTAATCGGCAGCTCCAACTAACTGTTCCTCTATACCACTCACTTGAATAGAATGCTATCAAACCATCCGGAATAACACAAAGAAGGTGACCTATGTTTCTCAACTGTTTACAATTCAGCTGACAATTAAAACCACATTTAAACAATCAGAATTAGTACAAAATCATCTACAATCATCATTAAACACCTGAATATGAAAATTAAAGATATTTTCAGGTATTTACCCACTAAATTATCAACATAAATCAGTCCAAACAGTTGAGAATGGTCCTCCAAATATCGTGGATCACATCTGCACTCACAGTTACAAACTTCTATAATTTTTCATACATAATATTGTTCTTGATTATATTACATTTCATTTACATAGTTTCTCTCAATTAAACAATGATCATTTACATGACAAATATGCAAACATTCTTACATTCACAATGAATCACACACAAAAATATACAAATCAACAATTGATCAACTGCCATCTTAAAATAAAATTTCATAATGAGGGCTATTATAATGTAATGTCCTATTTTGCAAATATCCTTGTTACATGTTTATTTCCTTATAGCAAATATTTTTTATCATTCTCACCTTGCTGTGTACTAACTTCTTTATATTAATCTTGAGTGCTCTTTGTTTTCTGGAAGTTGTTTTCGATTCCTCATGTAGATATTTGTTCATGATATTTGCAGTTAAGCATCAAATTCCTCCACCCCCCTCCCCCCTAAGATCACTTGCCACTTAACCTAAATAGAAGGGGGAAGGGAGTACTTTCTGAGTTGTTAGCTAAAGCAGTAAGGGAGCCAATTTCCAGTGATGATGGGGTCAGGACTGTGCCTTTTTTAGGTTAGGGGACTGCTGGTGAAGGGACGGAAACAGATGATCAAAGTGATAATGATTGTAGATCCACGATGAGAAAGATCATAGATGTTAAAGAAATAAATGAAGTTGCTGAAACGATAACTGGCTGAGGGTAAATCTGGGAAAGAGGAGATAAATGCTGAAAATATAAAGCCGGTAATAAGAGTGTTAATGGTAAACTGTAGAAGTATAATGAACAAAGTAATCGAATTTGCAAACTTAATAGAGATACACGAACCACAAGTAATACTTGGGGTAGAGAGTCGGTTAAAAGAAGACGTACTAGACAGTGAGGTTTTTCCTGATGGTTACAGAGTGTACCGCAGAGATAGAGGAGCAATTAGGTGGAGGAGTCTTCATACTAGTTAGCAGAAAACTACCACAGTTCACTGGCATTCATAGATCAAGACCATGAGTTACTTGGGGTAGATTTCTGGGCTAATAAAAAAGAAAAAATCAGAGGTGTTGCCTGCTTTACCGCAGTGGAAGAATGACAGATGAAGATGAGGCTCTTGGGGAGAAATTAAATTCATACTCAGATTTCAGAGGTGAGAATAGAATAGTCATTATTGGTGGGGATTTAAATTTACCAGGTGTTAACTGGGAAGGAAATAAGATTAATAACACCCGGGAACATAGATTTGCAAATACCTTAATAAGGGAAGGAGGATTTACACAAGTGGTAGAGAAAAACACTAGGGGGCAAAATATTTGGATATATCATATATATTATTTCTATAAGGTATTTTTTTGTCACAAGCCTGTATCTTCCTTCATACTTAACCGAAATCGATGAATGAGGTGTCATTTTAAAGCATATGGTCTCCACTTTGGTCACATCATATTTCAATCAATGAAGTTTTCCCTTAAGGGGCAAAGATGTCAATATTTCTAAAATGCTGTTTTCTGTGTTAAGAGTCATTTATCTCCCTGGATACCTATCTCAAATCGTTTAATGAAGTATCATTTAAAAGATTAAGATCTCCGCTTTAGTGACGTCTAATATGAAGACAGAAATTTTTCGGAATTCGACCCTTAAAGGGCAAAAGTATCAATATTTTTGCAATGTGTTTTTGTGTCACGAGCGATTTATCTCCCTTAATATCTAACCGATATAGATAAATTAGGTATCATATTAACGACTCAGGTCTCCGCCGTGGTAACATTATATTTTACGAAAGGAATTTATCGTAATTCGACCCTTAAAGGGCAAAAATGTTAATTTTTCTAAAATGCGTTTTTTGTGTCTCGAGCCATTTATATCCCTGGATATCTATCAAAAATCGAAAAATCGAGTAAGATTGTGAGGAATATTGTTGCAGCTTTGGTGACATCAATGTTTAGGAAAGAAGTTTTTGGAATTTAACCGTTAAAGGGAAAAAGTATAAATGGTTCTACAACACATTTTTATGTCACGAGCTATTTATCTCCCTTGATATCTAACTGATATAGAGAAATGAGATATCATGTTAAAGACTAAGGTCTCTGCCGTGGTAACATTATATTTTAAGAAAGGAATTTTTCGTAATTCGAACCTTAAAGGACAAAAATGTCAATTTTTCTAAAATGCGTTTTTTGTATCTCGAGCCTTTTATCTCCCTTGAGAATTAAACAAAATTGATAAAAAAAGGTATCATTTAAAAGATTGAGGTCTTAGTAATATCTTCGGTTCCGTTACCACATTTTAAGAAAGAAATTTTTAAAAATCTAACTTTAGAGGGCAAAAGTATTAATATGTTTACAATGCATTTTTCTGTCGCCAGCTATTTGTTTCTCTTGATACCTAACCGAAATCAATAAATGAGGTATCGATTTAAATATTAAATTATCTGCTATGGTCACATCATATTTTAAGAAATAACTTTCTCCAGATTCAACCTTTAAGGGGCAAAAATTTTATCATTTCTCAAAACTTTTTTTTAACTCACTTGATAACTAATCGAAATCGATAAATGAGGTGTCATTTTAAATACCAAGGTGGCTGCTTTGGTCACACCACATTTTATAAAAGGAATTTTTTGAAATTCTACCCTTAAAGGGTAAAAGTATAAATATTATTTATACAACGTGTTTTATTATTATTATTACAAGCGATTTATTTCTTTGATACCTAGCCGAAATCGATAAATGACATCGTTTTAAAAATTAAGGTCTCCAGCTAGGTAAAATCATAAATGAAGAAAGAATTTTTCGGATTTTGGTGCTTAAAGTGGTAGCGCGTATGAGACTGTTCAGAGCCAAGTCCCTAGATTGCAGCAGCGAATATCACAGAGATGTCAATAATCTTTTTTTTTTATTAAATAAGTAGCTTCTCGGATATTTTTTTTCCGTTGCGGAAACACTGTTGTTTTGCTATACAATGCCAATGTAAACATTTTATTCGCACAGCAACAAATATTTCAGAGATGTTGTGTGCATTTTGTTTAGGTTGGTTTTATTCTATTAAGGTCAGTGATAGTTTGTCATAAATACAGTGTGTTTTTAAATTTTCCTAACTGTTCTGTAACATGTTGCGAGTATTTTGATGCGTACCTATGTCACCAAAAAAAAAAAATATTTGCCGCAAAAGTACGGTTCTACTTTTCATTATATTACAAGCATTCAACCTCACTAATCATCGCATTTTATTCGCGAAATTTTCGCACGGGTCATCTAGTTCCTAATAAATCCTGATGATAACCTCGTGGGGTGTCAAGTAACGGAAGGAATAAGTGATCATGATGCAGTTCTGATGGATATTAGAGGATTCAGTGAACCAGCAGCCAAAACTGAAGGGGGAAATAGGTACAATTATAAAAAGGCACAGATCTCAAATTTGAAGAGGATATTTCAGAGAACGTTTCAGCAAATGGAAGGAAGGCACAAGTACAGTAGAGTCAAGGTGGGAAGAGTTCAATGAGATAATAAGAATAGGGGGAAGAAAAATTCATTCCAAAGCAGAAAATAAAGAGAAGTAGAGAACCTGTGTACTATAATAGGGAAGTGAGGAGGTTAAAGAGGTTGGTACGAAGAGAACATAACAGAGTTAAGAGACAGCAGGGTAGTAGAGAATATTTGAAACAACTAAACAAGGACTTAATAACAGCAAAGAAAGTGGCTAAAGATGGGTTTATGAAGAGTATTGTCAGAGCAGGAGGACCACTGACTGATGCATCTAGAAATTTCTATGGCTATATCAGGAAATTGAGGGTAAGGGAGGGTGTAGATATGCTCATAGATGCAGATGGAGAAGTAGTTACTGAGGATTTGAAAAAGGCAGAGATTTTAAGTAACTGGTTTAGTGAGAGCATTAGGGACAATGAATCAGAAACAGGAAGCTGTAATTCGGAAAACGAGCTTAACAATACTGATTAGAGATGAAGATACTAAAAAATTTGAAATTCATCCTGAAGAAATCATGAAGGAAAATAAGAAAGCTGAAAACACATAATATTACTACAGATATCTTAAAGATAGCCAGGGTGTGACATTGTACCTTATCTTGAAATATTATTTAAATTGAGTCTGGATGCTTGCTACTTACCACAAGACTGGAAAAGTGTGATAGTAGTACCGGTACATAAAGGAGGGGTGAGAAATAGAGTCGAAAATTACAGGCTAATCAGTTTGACTTCAGTGGTAGGTAAATTAATTGGAAAGATTGATATGCAACCATATCAGAAAAATATGTGAGGAACGTAAGTGGTTTTCAAGTAGGCAACATGGGTTCATGACAAGGATATTCATGCAAATCTCAATTGGTGGGATATATGCAAGATATTTCAGATGAAATGGACAAGGGAGGCCAAATTGATAGTGTAGCACTAGATCTTTCAAAGGCGTTTGACAGAGTAAGCCATAAAATGGTAGTAAATAAGGTAAAAAGCTATTGGAGTGGATGAGAAAGTGATTTGCTGGTTAGAAGAATTTTTAAAAGGTAGAAAACAGAAAGTTAGGGTAGGAATGCAGTATCAAAGGAAGTGGAAGTAAAAATGGGAGTGCCGCAGGGTAGCGTATTGGGACCATTGCTATTCATTATTCTAATGAATAATTGTGTTGATTGTTTACTATCTGAAATTAGATTGTTTGCAGATGACATAATGCTGTATAAAAGGATCAAAACGATAGAGGACTGTAAACAGTTGCAGGGTGATCTGGACAGGATATCTAGTTGGGTTGGTAAACATGGGATGAAGATAAATGCAAAGAAGAGTCAGCTAATTAGATACTCAAATAAAAAATTGAAGGTTAATTATGAATATAAGGTGGGGAAGAATTGCTTGCTGAAGACTTGAAATGTAAATATCTTGGCATTATATTTGATAACAAACTTAACTGGGCAGGACACATTGGACAGGTGGTAGGAAAAGGTTTCAAAATCCTGCACTTGTTGGAGAGAGTGATGAAGGGATGCACGAGAGAAGTAAAGGAATTGGGTTACAATACTTAGGTCAGACCATTGCTCGAATATGGTAGTGTAGTATCAAATACAGGAGTTGGAGAAGGTGCAAAGAAGGGCTGCTAGATTTGTTTCTGGAAATTATCGCAGAATGCAAGTCAGTGACAGATATGATAAAGAGCTGGAATGGGATTCATTGCAAGACAGGAGGAGAATGAGGAGGATAATGGGAGTGTACAGGGCGTATACTGGTGATGAGGCATGGAAAGATATTGGAGTAGGTATGAAAAGTAGTTCATGGAAGGGAAAAGATGACCATGAACACAAGCTGGCACTTGATTTCAGGCACAAGGGTGTGGGAAGATTTTCTTTTTTAGGTAAGGGTGTCAGGGATTGGAATGAGTTACCAAGGGGAATGATGAATAACCTACCGAAAACGTTAAAATTTGTAGAGGGCAAATGTAGGTGAGTGAAGGATAGCGTGAAGTTGGGTGTGTAAGGAAATTGCCACCGGAGCATGTGCTCCATTGCAATTAAATTAAATTAAGTCCCACTGCTAACTTTAATAAAAAAAACTGTCTCTTTAGTTAGGTTGATGCACTTAGAAGTAAAATTATAAAAGATTTGGGTTGGGAGTAATTGCAGGTTAGAAGGTGGCTAAAATTATTTGGATATGCATAAGGTATATACTAGTGGTAATACTGGATAAATATTGTGGTATATTTACAAGCAACATGTGAATAGAAAGAGAGGACCATAAAAATATATTAGCAATTGACTTTTGGTATAAGGGAAAAGGAATGTTGTCATTTTTATGTAGGAGAATAATGAGAGACAGGAACAAATTACCTAAGAACCTAATGAACAATTTATCCCATAGTGTGAAATTAAAAATAAGTTTGAATATAGATGTATAGGGACATTACTGCTGGTGTGTGATTCCCATACAATTAATTATTAGCAATAACTTCCTGAGTATCAATTATTACGGTCAAAGTGCAATGGTCCATTTATAGTTTTTCTAGATGATACAGGGGTAAGATTTCAAAAGCTCTTCTCTCTCTCTCTCTCTCTCTCTCTCTCTCGTCTGCATATTGTCTGTCAGTTCTTCGGCTTTGTTTATGACTTATGATGTTGGCTGCTGAATTAAGAATACCAACAGATGTTTCTGGAGCAATAAAAAGCATTCCAGGATGAGTAACACTCATCAGCAAAGAACTTGTTTCAAATACTTTTTTAGGGATACATTCAGTAATGCCACTTAAGTCCTCTAGCATAAAATATAGAGTGTGTACAGAGGCTGTTATTCTACTGAACTCATTCTTATGATAACATAATTATATGCCTCCATTTTTTCCCGAGTTGTAGCTTCTATGGAAATGAATGCCATCTGATAACAGTACCTTTCGGTTTTATCTGTTGTTAGGTGTACGACTGGCAACAACACATCAAAGCATGTTAGTATAGCTTTTACACAATGTTTTAAACAAATTTTTTTCCTACTAATACAGCATAAACCCATTTACTAAAATGCTCAACAAAACACTGTAATCCTACAACAAGGTCTTGCACATAGCCAAGATTTTGATCATGCCAGTCTGCCCCCCTCTCCCCTTTTCCTCCCTTCTGGATGGTAACACTCTGGCGTTGCATTCAAGAGGACGGTGGATCAAATCCCCATCCTACCATCCAGATTTGGGTTTTCCTTGGTTCTCCCAAATCACTCCAGTTGAATGCTGGGATCATTTCTTCAATGACCTCCATCTTGACAAGGCATAAAGCCAGAAGCAGCATTTATTGCAGAGATAGATGAGGGATTGATGTGACAGTGGAGTGAAGGAATTGGGTTTGAAAACTGTGACCAGACCATTGCTTGGATATAGTGCTGTAGTTGGAAAACAGGTACACGAAATGAAGGAGCTGCAAAACATACACAACAAAATTGGTAACTAATATGATAAAGGACCTGGGTTGGAGGCCGTTGGAAGATGTGTGTTGGAAAAGTATAAGGTATTTATTGGTTATGAAATTTGGGTTGATATTCGCAGCAGAATCAGAAGTAGCAAATGAAGGGAATAGATGGACATGACTAGAGGCTTACACTTGATTTAAGACAACTTCACACAAAGAATTTAAAATAATTTAAAAAATCGTCAAATGAGAAATGTGATGTGTAGGTAGGATGCTACCAGGGCACATGGGTCCATCACAATTAAATAAATCCATCACTCACTAAATATGAAGGATGATGCCACTGACAAAAAAAACAATACACAATATTTCAGATTACCCTTACGTTGACACTGGGGGCAAACTTGTGGTGGTGTAGGATATGGAGTTGAGAACCCTGTGTAAATTGATAACTACATGGAAGTTATGGTAAATAACGAAACTTCTATGAATGAGAGGGTTTCACAGGAAAATATTAGCAAATATAAGTAAGGAAAGAGAGAGTAGCCACCACGTACCTTAGATAACACAATGACAGCACAGATACAGTGATGTACATGAAAACTGACCAATATTTGAATTTTCAAGTTATATCCTACTTCAGATCATTCAGTTCCAATCAAGCAGATTCCCACAAATCCATTCTACTTAAGGAAACAATTACAATATTGATGAGAATGAAAATACTTTTAGTCAGTGAAAGTAAATAAACATTTACCCAGATAATGGCAGAAAGGCAGTTACAAACACACAAAGACTAATGCGCTTTATTATGTGTTAGTCTTATGTGTTCATTGCTCCTCTCCTGGTAGGTGAGTGGTATACTTTTCCAATCGCTCCTTTTTTATACATAATGTAAACTATTCTTATATAACATTTATACTTTGGGAGGGGCAGATAAGTAACTGATGTCTTAGATATTGATTATTTTAAATTGATTTAAATTATGATATCAATTGGGATTGCATATTCCAGTCGCAAGAAGGCAAGCAACTAAATACAATCATCATATTACAAAAGAACTCACCATTATATTGGTTTATATCAATTCCCACCTGCGGAGTTCAGATTGGGAGGTAGTGTCTGGAAGTACTCTAATGACTCTGACTGTGAAGCAGTTATTAAGGTCGCAGGTGAGTACTGGCATGGTTAGCAACAGGGAGGTCAAGATTTTGGGAGTAAACTGTTTGTCTGTGAAAATTCATTCTGATAGATAATGGGTTTGAGGTCAGGCCAATGTAGGAATTTGGACAATGGAGACAGGTGAGCTGGTATATGAGATGGGTGGTTGTACAAGTGGCATGACCTTTTATGGGGTAGGTTTCACCAGTAGTAGGGTTGCTATAGGTAGTGGTAGGTGGATGCATACCACAAGTTTTGCAACAGGGTCTCTTACAAGGGAAGGTGGTTTAGGAGCATCAGAGGGTTGATATTTATGTACAGAAATGTTTTTTACATTAGGCAATCTGCTGAAGGTGACTCGGGGTGTAGTGGGAAGAATGTGGCGCATTTCAGGAAAGGATCTAAGAGCGTCATAGTCAAAACAAAGAATTTGGTTTAGCGATTCCAGTCCAGGGAAAAATTGGGTGAGAAAAACAGGGTTCTGGTTGGCTTTAGGTTGTTTGTGTCAGTGTGGGAGACAGTTCCTGACTTTTGATAGCTGTTTTTGACCTAGTTCTGGAGGATAATTGTGGTTTATGAGTGCCTGAGTCAGGTTGGTGTAGAGAGTAAAGGACTCATGATCAGCACAGATTGGTTTGCCTCTAATGGCTAGGCTGTATGGGATGGAACGTTTTGTATGATATGGATGGCAGCTATCAAAATGGAGATATTGTTGTAGGTTAGTGGGTTTTATGTTGACAGAGGTGTGTAAGTGACCATTCTGTACAGAGATGTCTACATCCAGAAAAGTAATGTCAGTCTGAGAGTAGGACCAGGTGAAGTTCAAGGAGGAGAAGTTATTGAGTGAGTACAAGAAGTCAAGGTGGTTTTTACCTTGGGTCCAGATAATAAATATGTCATCTATATACCTGAACCACATGGTGGGTTGTCAGGTAACCTTTTGAAAAAAAACGTTCCTCTAGTCTGCCCATGAAAAGGTTGGCATAGGAAGGTGCCATGCGAGTGCCCATAGCAGTGCCTCGAATCTGATGGCAAACCTGAGACTGGAAGGGAAAGAAATTTTTGGTAAGGATGAAATGAACCAAAGAAGTGAGGAATGAGTGGTAGGGAAGTTGTGGGGGGGGGGGGGGGGATGACTGTCGAGGTAATGCTCTATGGCCCTGAGGCCCTGGCCATGAGGGATGTTGGTGTAGTGATGATACATCAATAGTGACCATGAAGTGACCTGTTGGTAGGGGTTTAGGGACTGTTGACAGATTCTCTAAAAAGTGGAGGGTGTCTGACATAAGATGGAAGGGCCTGGACGAAAGGTTGTAGGTGCTGGTCAATGAATGCAGAAATGCGTTCTGTGGGAGACCCAAAGGCAGCAACTATAGGACATCCAGGATTGCCCGCCTTATGTATCTCGGGCAGAAGATACAGGATGGGGGTCTGGGGGTGTCTTAGGAGTTGGAAGGCAAATGGAATGGTGTGAAAGACCCTGTAAGGGACCTTGGAGACTGAGGAAAGAGCAGATTTAGGTGCAAATTGAATTGTGGGATCAGTGGTATGAGGTAAGTAAGGGGGCATCCATAAATTACTTGAGGTGAAAGGGGGGAGGGTCCGGCGAAATCTCACCAAGAGGGGGGGTCAGGCCAGATATAACAAAGTCTCACCAGAGGGGGGGGGAATCCAGGAAAACACATCACGTAATTTATGGATGTCCCCTAAGTGGAGGTATTAGAGAGCTGCCTGAGGGCTTCAGCTATGTAGTCGCTTCGATCCATGACCACAGTGGTCGAGCCCTTGTCAGCCGGGAGGATTATGATATTTTTATGTTTTGAAGTAAAAATTGTTTAATTGATATCAATATCAGCCACTTAACAAGATAGATAACAATGGAGTGAAGAATTGCCGTGAGGTGATATTTATGTGGAAGGGAAAGATAAATTATACCCAACACTCACCAAAGTTGAAGGAAGGAGGGCAGCAGCAACACAAAATAATCTACAAACAGAAAAAACACAATATTTCAGTGTCAAGAGGGAAGAAACATGTGGCTCAGCTCTCACAATAAGGCACCATTTCTACAAGAAAATAATAAACACAAGACAGTTTGAATGAATGGTGGCCTTTCCCACTGTATCAAGTGTATAAAAAAATTCTTGGATCACCCATCAGGAAGACCATCAATTTGATGTGATGTTTTGAAATCACTCTCCAACTTCATCTTGCAGCAAAGTGTCAGGCTCCCTCAGTGGGAGGCTCGAGAATTTTTTATACAATTGGTACACCAGAAAATCCTCCATTCTTTCATGAGATAATTTGTTCACAATCAGTGTACATGATTTCTCCCTCTGTGTCAGTACTGGCTTATTTTTGGCAATAATTTCATTTAATGGTTTTAGTTTGATAATGTTTGGTGTCAGCTTGCCTGAGAATAATGGCTAAAGACCCTGAGTTTATATATATGAACTCTTGGTCACATCTGGAGCAATGATCTGCAAATCCAAAGATGCAATTGTACTTGACGATCTTTGTGGATGCCGGAAATATGTCATGTATTTATGATCTTTCTGGCTGATGCCATAAACCTCGGGCTCTTACTTGCCAACATAGAAACATTTTTATCACATTTCTAACTGCGCCTGGCCTGGTGAGAACCTGAAACTCATATCAGCAATCACCTTGCCTAGTGGATCCAGTGGCCCAAGTTATTTTTCATCCCCTTTTGTGTGTCTGTGTTCATCTATTTCTCTTGCCATCTCTGCTAAAGAGACTTAAAATGATGCATGCTGCCTGATTCATTCTGTCTGTTAACAAATAAGTGCAAATTACAGCTTACATCCGTTATGTAGCCTGTCCCAGCTATTGTTGTACCCAGCAGCAGTACTGTCCTGGATGGCACAAGTATCTTGGGACTGAGTGTGCATGGTTTTGCCAAACAGTCCCACATTTTTAATAAAAGTAATCACCTAGAGCACAAAATATCATCAGACCTTACTATATATCTTATTACTGTGACTAGTTACTGTGTGAAGTAGGTTAGTTTATTACCTTTAACCAACAAGTCATAATATTACGTTAAAATTTTGAAATATATGCATATCCTTTTTTTTTTTTTTTTCTTTTTTAGAATGAGACATATCTGTGTCGGCGATTTACAGCCTTTGTCACCAAGTACAATCTTATGTCTAAAGATAATCTCATTGTTCCAATTCTTGAAGAAGAGGGTAGTGGTGAAACAGATGCTTAGGTGTGCAACTAAGTATTTATTATTATCAAGACAATGAGTTATAAGTTCACGAAAAGAAGGCCTATATAACTAAACCATTTCTTGTTGTGTGTAATTAGTGATCTTACACCATAATGGCGTTACATAGTGGCAAGAAACATCCTTGCTTCTCTGTTGTTTTTTTGATAACCAGAAATAAACATTAACAGATGTTACTGATGCATTTAAAAAATTGAAAATAAAAACTTTGAGGTTTGCCGTCATGAGTGGATTCTATAAGAAATGTGAATATTGTTTTATCAGTTACCATGTGGATCGGACATTTTTGAACCTGCTGGTAACTGTTGTGAAGTGATAACTTATGCAATACTCAGCTATTTATGTTATAGCTTGAACTAGGAGGCAATTTTTTTTTAATAATGATAAAAGAACTTTTGTTTTGAATGCATGCAGTGGAGATGTAAGATGATGCCTCTTGGTCAGTGTATTGTCACCTATTTACTCTTGTCAGTTCAGATCAGTGGAGATAGTAAACTCATTTTTGCTCTGTATTTTTATTTATAGGAATGTAGTTTTTGTTGCTACATTTAAATGTTATTTATGGACTTTGTGATGCAGTAGTATTCTGTCAGGCGTATACAATATTGATGTTTGTGAGATTAGTTTATCTGTAAATTTGCTATATTAGTGAAGTAGGCAGCAGTGTTACTGATCACTCATGATGCTGCCTTACTTGAGACAGTGCTTCCATGACAAACTAGGAGAGAAGTTATGTCTATCCTTGAAGTATATTAAGATCTCCATAGCCTTCAGGTGTCAATGGCTAGCAGAACAATAGTTTTTATTGAATTATTTTATAGACTGAACAATATAATGAACTGGAAACTTTGATTTTTTTAAAAATATTTGCTATACTTTTCCACCTCAGACAATTAATGTATGGGTTGCACCAAAGTAATATTTGTAAATGATGAGAAGCAGTTTTATAGGCTGCCAAACTTATTGTGACAGAGAACAATTCCTGAGTTGATTTACAGTGCAGTGACATTTTATGTGTATTTCAATATTTTTCACAGAAACTATCATGCTGCTGCCACCATTACATAAACTGAAGATAATAAAGTATGTATCAGTAAATTATTAATACTGACTATCAGTACAGTATTAAAATGAATCAAAATTTTCATCATCTGTTCATGTAATTTAGACCTTACAGAAAGAAATTTTGTATTTTGATGAATTAATGGAAGACACTATAAAATTTCCTGAATTTGAAGTTCATTTGCTATTTTCTCCAAATTCAGTGTCAATGGAGACAATGGAATAAATTTTCTTTCCTTGTAGTTCAAAAATATCACAGAAAGTAACTTGGCATAAACTTTTAGGCAGAAAATGGGTCTGGGTGTGGCTAGCTGGAAGGTATGTAATTGGGGTGGTATTTTAGGGAGCTGCTTTTGTTAATGTTAGCTGTATAGCATGAATGATCAAAAGGAGAAAGTGGGGAGGGAGAGTCTACCATCTTTCAAATCTAAAAAAAAAATTAAAAATTGGTCCCAAGATTTGATAGTATGAAAAATTCTATTGCAGTCACATTTTTGGTGGGGATACCAGTTACATGAAGAATGTAGTGATACTTGAAAGTGTTAGTCATGAGTAGTAGGATACTAACCCTTCCTATGAGCCCAGTATCTCTGGGACTTACTATTAAATAGCTTGCAAATCTGTATTCCACTCTTTCTCTATTAATTCATCAAGGTAACAACATTCCATTTAGTCTTAGAATGGAGGCATCACCCAAAGTTTCATCTTGTCACAGATAATTGTTTTCATATTACATCCTTCTTTTCTGTTTCAACCAACTATGGACCCTGTTAGTTAAATTATTTCCCTACACGAGCTCACCTTTTGACCAGTATTCCCATATTCATTTTTCATGTTCTTCCTTCCTTGTTTCAATCCACTTCTTGCTTGTTCTTAGCTTCGGGTATCTTAGGAAATCCTGGAGTCTTTCACCTTGAGGGAATCACTCTCTGTGATCTCTTCAGTTTTGCCCACTTCTTACTCTTCCTAACTCTGTGAACTTATCCATAAATCTAAAGATTTGATTGATCAGTTTCGCGGGGCTCATTTTTGTCAAGTAACCATAAATGGCAATCTTTTTTTCCGAATCTTCTCTGTAATATTTTTTAGTTATCAGCCTCCTCCCCTTCCTATTATAGTAGGTAGGTTTTATGCCTTTCTTAATGTTTTTGTAATAAGCATTTATTCGATCATTCAAATCATCTCTTTGTTCCCTCATTTCCTTTGTACTGATGCCCTTCTTTCACAATCTAAACATGTCTTCAATTTTGAAACTTATGGCTTTTTACAATTATATCTATAGTGAACTTCAGTTACGGATTTTTTTTATTTATTTTACTATTTTTTTGTACTAAATCATCTTCTGCCACTAAAAACTGCTTTTTTTTATCACTTATTCTACCTGATGATTTATGTTACATCAGACTTCCGTTATAAGATATCTACCTGTTTTGGCCCCATATGCTATGCTGCCACTTGTGTTAAGCCTCCTTTTCTTACTAAATTATATGCAAATCATTGCCTTTTCATGTTGTTAACCCTGTTTCCACACCTGATAAATTTACATATCTCGCCAATCATAACCATCCTACTCATGCGTAGTAAATCAGCACTATCAACTATGAACTGTAGTACTCCTTGCTTACCAGTATGAATTTTGCTCCACCAGTTCCTTTAAGTGACACATTCTATTTGGCTAACTATCAAGTTTTATTGTTTTGTTCATAATAATGCTTAAAGATTTCACTAGTAGCAGTCTTACAATTGGTTTTGACATAACGTTCATCATTACCCTTCACCTTCCTTATTGAAACTTCCCTTTTTATTGTACCATCAACTTCAGTAATATGAGATTTGTTGTATAATCTTGAGATAGTACAAAAAATAGTTTTGGTTAGAACTAAACAGTACTCAACCATTTCTTTAAATATTTCAGGACTGAACAATAATTCAACTTATGAAGCTCAGTGATACTACAGATATGTTTCGTAATTAGAATTATTCAAATAAGATAATTCTACTAACGGTATGATATATATAACCATCTAATGGCCTTTTTATGCAGTGACCAATATAATTGGTGAAGTGTAAAAAGTTTAGTGAATTTTCAAACCAAAAAACTAAATATGTAACTTTATTTCTAACACCATTGTTATGACATTATCTCTGTAATTGTTACTAAGCATACTTTATTGATAGTGTATTCAGCAAACTCGTTTTAGAGGCTGCTGCTTCATTTGAAGTGGCCAGTCATTTGGCAACAACTTGCGTACTAAGTTTAATGTATTTTGTTTGGAAAAAAACAACCTGATACTCCTCAAGTGAAATTAATTGCTAAAAATGTGTATTTCTCTCCAGTTTGTGATTTTATTACTGTGCACTTGCTGGCTACATTCCACAGCTAAAATTTGTTGTGGACTAACATTGGAGAAACTATTATGTACACTGTAGAATGTACAGTATTTCTTTCTAATGGAGTAATATTTTTTAATTCAGACCACTGTAAAATACAATTGTATATTATTGAAGTAACTTTACTTCTCTGTAATATATATAATGAATTATATTCTGAAATAGATTCTGTTGCAAGAAAATTCTTCCATTACTGCCTTTGCTCATTGAACTAGAAAAAAATGAATTTTCTCTTCATTTCCTCATCCTTTATGACCTCAGCATCAACAGGCAAAAAATAATCAATTTTGATTACTTGTGGCAGAGAAAAAAGGGATGTATGTGTTAATAAATCTGTAGTGATAAAATTACAAAATTCTATTAGCATCTACAGCAATTGCAACTCTTTGAGTTCCCTACTTCTGTTTCTAATTCCCTTTTTCTTTTCCTTGGTATAAATTGTTGACTATTGGCAGATAAGAGTTGAAAGCAATTAAATAAATCAGTGTATTGCACCCTGAATTGTAAACATTTCTTTCTCATGAATCATTATCATTTCAGCAGTAATGTGATGTAATGTAATTTTGATATGTGATAAGTAGGGTTCGAATTTTTATGACAAAAATAAAAAAAAAAAAATGGACATGTGCAGGAAAATATGACCTTAAAAGTGGGTAAATATTACCCAAAAATGACAAAAGATGACCAAACATTTAAATTTACTATACATCAAAACATGCTCAGTTATAGATCATTTATTTTATCTAGTAGTGTCGCTTTCATGTAGACAGCATAATTTGCCTCCGTGCACTAGCTGCACCATTGGGAAATTAAATTTTAAATCTTTTTGTTGAAGTCACTTTAATTTCAGATAATTTACAGAATAGAACTTTTCAATTGTACAAAAATATCCCTCTTTAAATTCCCTTACGTATCTTCGCTCTTTCATGAAATTTTATTTTCGGCATGGATGTAGGTCTACTCACTGATCCACTGCAGATTTAATGTGAGAATATTTCATTGAGATATTGCTTGACGAGGATCGACACAGTTATGCTTCTGCTACATTGTCGAGATTAAAAGGCAGGCAAAATATTATGTTTAGAGAGTGACAATAATGTATACATAACTTTAATTCTTGACTGTTGAATTCTGGCCACAGTGGAAATTAGTATTGTTTTTTTCCCCTCACCTCCATAGCAGAAGTACAGTTCTGTGAATAAATATCTTAATTTCTTCTTATCCATATCAATTGAATTACCAGTACTATTAAAACTACCAGATTTTTCCTCAAAATATGATCATAAAAATTATCGAAATACGACCAAAACTAGGAAAATGGTCTGAATACGCATTATTATGCTATATAAAAATACTATCACAAATTTTATATTAGCATAAAACCACGAAAACGCCACCAGTTGCTTAAAAGTTTTTATTCTTTAAAACTTTACTGCAGTTTCGACTAATACATGTTTGTCTTCTTCAGAAGTATGACACGTTAAAATTACATAGGCGGAAGCATTATCACAAATCAGTCACTTTCGTGCGAAGTTGCACATCGTCACGGTTCTTCCTTCCGTCTACCGGACAACATCTGTACGATTGAGTATCCGTGCAGTTGCCGAGATTGTGGTAATTGACAATGAATCGGTTCGGCAAATATTACATAAAAATTTTAATATGAGAAAAGTGTGTTCCAAAATGGTGCCAAGAATCTTCACGCCAGAACAAAAGGAGTTACAGATGGGAATCTGTTCTGACATGTTAAAAAACATTAGGGAAGATCCTGAACTGTTGGAAAGAATTATTACGTGTGACAAATCATGGTTTTTTACCTATGACCCAGAAACTAAGTGACAATCAATGTACTGGAAGAGTCCGAATTCACCACAAAAGAAGAAAGCTCGAATGTCCAAATCAAAATTCAAGGCCATGAGGTTTTTTTTGACATCCATGGAATTCTGTATGTAAATTGGGTTCCTGAAGGTCAAACCGTGAATAAAGAATACTACCTTGGGGTTTTGGCCACCCTCCGTGAGCTAGTGCGAAGAAAGCGACCAGAGTTGTGGAAGAACAAGTCGTAGATTCTTCATCAGGACAACGCCCCAGCCCACACTGCACTGGTGGTTAAGACATTTTTGGCCAAGCATGGGATCCCTGTGTTGAATCATCCACCCTACTCACCATACCTAGCTCCATGTGATTTTTTTAGGTTCCCAAAAGTGAAGGAAGTGTTGAAGGGGACCAGATTCGAAGCTGTGAAGCAAAAAGCGACGGAGACTATGAACATGCTAACAGAAAATGACTTCAAACACTGTTTTGAACAGTGGAAAATTCAAATGGAAAAGTGGAGGGAAGTATATTGAAGGTGATAAGGTATAAGTTGTAAAGGAAACAAAATAAAAAGAGTTACACTAAAAATCCCATTTTTATCTAGCTGCACCTCGTATGATATGCACCCATATGCTTACATTCTCTGGCAAAACACCATGCTCTTATGGTGACGTCATACTCAAACAGAAATCCGAGCCTGGTCTGTGCATAGGCCGCGTTTACACGATGCAGATGACTGGAACGACAGTTAGCCAGACCATCGGTGGTGGGTGTAAGAGATTGGACTAACATGCTAGTAATAATTAGAAGACAGTCCACTGTCAGGACAGTTCTCTACTCCTACATTGTGATCTTGTTGAAAGTAGTAAGTCCATATTACAGATAGGAATTAACATCATAGCTAATTTGTTGAATGATATGAAGAATAACAAAATAAAATGTAGAAAATGGTTAAAAGAGCAGATATAAAAAAGAAACGCTTTAAATGCCTCAGAGCCTTCTTATGAATAAAGTTGTGAGTGAAAATGTAGAGAGTTACATCATTTAAGACTAACTGTATCTCAATTTGAAGAACTGTTGTGATATATTTTTGCCGATACGTAAAAAATGACAGTTATGAAGCAATTTTTTAACAGAGTCTCTAAAACCCTTGTTATTATAATTTTTATTCTTAAAGTCCCACATAATTTCCTCACTTTCATGCAGTTCTGAAAATTTTAATGCCTCTGCTTCACTCCTCTTACGCAACTTGTTAGTTGTCGCCATATTTTTTGTTGAACTCGCATGCCAAAAGTTGGTCATGAACAGAGTCCACTATCCTCAGTCAACTGTCTTGTACCTGTTGACAAGAGGAGAGTGGACTATCCAGTGCTGCACGTGCAGCAAGACAGTACACTCATTCCAGTCAATTCACACGTGTAAATGCAGCCATACCAATCGCACCCTTCCTTCCCCCAGGAGTAGAGATGTGCCCCAAAATATTAAGAAATTAATCTATAAGACTTACTTTAAGCCGATTTTGAGATATGGATCACAAAGAGGGAAGAAAAGAGAGTACAAGCTACAGAAATGAAGTTTCAGAGGAGCAGAGCAACGACAATGGATGGAATGAAGAATGAAAAGATCAGGGAGATGATCAAGGACCATTGCAATAAAAGGATAGAGAAATAAAGGTTCAGTAGTATTGGTCAAGTGAAGAGAATGGCAGAAATGATACCAAAAATGATGCTGAACTTCGAGCTGAAAGTGAAGAGTCCCACAGGAAGACTGAGATACTGATGGGTGAGAAGTGTTCTGAGGAAAGAGTGAATTGGATGACAGTAGTAGAAGTGAGATGGTAGATGGATAGGAAGCATTGGAGAGGCTTTTCTTACAACGAGACCTTGGAAGCTGCTTAAGATGATGAAACACTTTGCTTAATTGTTTTGTGGGTTGTTTCTGACTTGCAACTAAACAAATGCTTTTGATGGCATACGTGTTTCGCCTTAATTCAAGGCATCTTCAGTGCCCTAGATAAACATATATACAATGATGTTGTTTGATTTTGTACAGTTTTCTGAAAATATTAAGTAGGTACTTACAGTTTTTATATATGCATTAACACACGCAAGTTCGTGTTTTCATACCAGCTACTCTTTTTGCACTATCACTACTGTCCAAAGTTTGTGTAGACTGCAATTATAGGTGGTTTCACCGGCCACAAACTGTATATAAAGTTTGTTGTTGTTGACATCTAAAAGTTGTGAGCCAAAGATTGTGTCGTCGAACTATTTGTTATTTTGAATCTGCGGTCATTAGCTGTGTCTGTTCTGTGGCGGTATGTTTGATTATAGGATGTGTGCTATTTATTCCTGTTTTAGTGTTTTGAACAAGGTTTGGTTTGTTAGGTGTATATATTCATTCATAACTTTTTACCATTATTGATTGCTTTTTGTATGTGAAGGTTTTCCTGAATTGTCAGCATGTTTTTGTTGTGATTATTAATCTTTAGTATTTGCATATCCGTTTGTATATTGATGTGTGAATGATTGTGTTGTAACAAGTGTTCGGCGAATGTTGAGTGGTTGGTACATCTGAGAGCTGTCAGGTGTTCCTTGTATCTGGTTTCAAATTTTCTGACTGTTTGCCCTATGTATACAGTGTCACACTGCTGGCATGTTAACTGGTATATCCCAGATTGGTGGTATTTGTTTGTAAATGTACTTCTGTTAAGCTGTTTTTGGATACTGTTTTTGGTTCTAAATGATATTTTTATTCCCATTTTTCTAAAGACGTTCGCTATCTTGTGTGTGTTTGTGTTTTGATATGTCATTGTGTACCAATGTTGTTGTCTTTTTGTGTGATGGTTTGTAGTTTTATGTGGTGGTCATTGGGTGTTTGATTTATGTTGTTGTTTGTTTGTTTTCTGATTTTTTGGTTGAGCTTTTTTTGCTTAATGGCTCTTCAACAGGGAGGTCATTAAGAACTAGGAAGAAAAATGTTTGTAAACCAAGAAGATTTTACATATTTATCCTCCACAGCCGAGTCTTTCTTAATGGAATAATTTGTCTTTCAAAAGTAGTTGTAATTTTTTTTGAGTGTTTTATACTACAATTCTAGTATTTTGGGCACCCAGCAGGTCATTTGAACATACGAATTGAAAAGACCTGGATACAACATGCTTTCATGGGATTGATTCTTTTATTATTTTATGGCAAAAACTGAGAAATGAAAGAAAACTTTTTAAGACATCAGATGTTGGCTTATTTTGAAAGATCATGAACTTTCAAGTTAGAAGCTACTCAGATCTGTCAACTTAGAAGCAGTACCTTTCAGACTATCTGCACCAGATCCAAATAATATTGCTCTGAAAGAAAACTTTGCTGGCAATTTTTTTTCTTAATGGCAACAATGCATTTAAGACAGATTTTAGAGATGACTGCCTTGCTTAACAAGCTGCTACCATGGGAAATTATAAAAATTGTGGGCTATAAACAGGAGTATCTAGCAAAAATGAAGGATGGGCCCAATGGACATTTAACTTCAGTTACTTGTACAGTGTGCTGATACCCTGTGGCTTAGTAACTATTTGTGAAACACTTCAGACCCAAACCAATATAGACGAATTCCAACATTTTAAATCTGCTAAATGAAAGGATGCCCAGCTCAAAAATGATAGGCACAATTGGGAGGATATCAATTTCTTCGTACAATCTCTCTCAACCAACAGAGTTTGTTTAATTGATACTATCAGAGTTGCATTAAATGTGGTGACCATGGTATTTTATGGTTCAGTCAAAGTAACCATTATTAAAATCATCTGAACAAAACTTGTAAGCTCAATAAGCTGACTACCAAATCCAGTGCTGTTCAACTTCTCAATCTGTTGGTTTGATTTTTAAGTGAAAGGAAGACACAGTATAGAACAAAACAAATAACCAGAATGAAAATTTTTAGTTGAAAGCTCCTTATGGTGCATAATTATGCGTTTGTAAATAAAAACCTGAAGGAAAAATAAAGTAGATGTATAACTTATCAAAGCTGAAGACATGAGGGTGCAGTGACAAAAAACATTTTGTACACAGCCCTTAAACCTTGGAAAATTAAACGTTGTTAATGACTGCCAGTTAAAAACGAAGTAAATGGGGGGTAAAAGAGAAGCTTTTGAAATTATAATGCCCATGCAAACTTTGCCATATGCTGCATCCTCTACAATTGTGATTAAGGGCTATGCCCAAAATAGTGTTTGTTTCTGCAATCCTTCTTCCTTCAATTTTGGCAAGTGACAGATTTACCTTATCTTTCATTTCCATATCAATATCACACTACAGCATTTTTTCCCTCCTCCATTGTGGCTATGCATTTACATTGTATCAAGATTTCAATTGTTCAGGTACTACAATTATCTTCAGTCTTGTCAGTGAAGCAACTTTACCTTACCAACAAAAGTAATTTTTCTTACAATTCCTACATACAAAACAATTGACTGTACAAAACAATCCAAGCATTCAAATATCATAGCATAGAATTATCTCACAATGTCCTTTGTTTATATCTTCTTTCTTATTCAAATCCTCATAACGATGAGGCTTGGGCAGCTGAGGAAGAACTCTCTGAAATAGGCTCCTTCACTTCCTTTTGATTTTTTGGCCTGAAGGTTGATGATTTTTGCGGAATCCTACCGCTTCCAACTGTTTTAAATCGTTTTTGATCAGATCGCAGGCCCATGGCAACAAATTCTTCTGCAGACACATGAGATGTTCTGTTGTATTTTGGCTTGTTCTGTCTCCTGGGATGTTCAGCAGGTACTTGTCCAGACTTCCAGAAGGCATCAAAATTTCCTGGTGCCTGGTACCTATTGAACAAAGTGAAATATTACCACCATTTTTGTTTATTTAATGCATACTTTGAACTAAACATTTTAACACATTACCCTGGTTCATTTGAATTCAGAGCATCCTTTGAAAGTAATATATGAATCGTTGGAATTTCTCGAACCACGACTAAAAGATCCAAGTTCTCTATCTGGGGCTCCCAAAATTCTTCAACTCTGAAATAAGCATGTGGTTACTTTCTTGTCCCTGTAACTAATATTACTTAGTTTATTTATTACAACTGTGTCATGTTACTATGTTGCAAAAAAGGTTAACTACCTCTTTTATATTATTACAAGGTGTTTTGTTTTTCCATACATTAAGTTACTGAAAGATACTATTGACATCATAATCAATGTAGGATCTCCACCATTCTCTTCCAACACTACATTTTATTTTGTGTTGAAAACATAAAAATATGTACCAGTGATGAGTTATAGCATAGCTTTTCTAAATTCAAAGCCATGAAGAAGGTCTGCTCTTCGAACCCAGCATCTACATTTCAGGTAAGTTTTTGCATATATTGCATTTTGATTCTTGAGTAATATTTGTCATAGCTTACTTGAAATCTATAAACTGAATCAAAGGTTATATTTGGATAAAGTAAATAAAGAAACTGTCGCGAGGCACTGAAAATAAGATAGGATAGGGAAAATAAACAGTTGCCCATCACTTACCACAGATGAAGGCAGGAGGGCGAGACACATAAAAAAACAAACGAATTGCACAATATTTCGAAATATTGTGCAATTTTTTTACGTGTCTCGCCCTCCTGCCTTCATCTGTGGTAAGTGATGGGTAACTGTTTATTTTCCCTATCCTATCTTATTTTCAAAGGTTATATTTGTAATCTTAAATAGCTGCCAACGCAGTAGATGAAAACATTATTAACATGGTGTTGCTAGAGTTGCCATTAATCATATCTCAGTGCTAATCAAGCATGAACAACGTTTAACATTTTTAGTATTTAAACAGAGGCTGTTGTGGTCAAATTGAAATGCTGTGAGTACCAGCATTTCTTCAATTAAACCAAAAATATGCCATACCTCACGAAAAACTGTGTAATTACACCTTGGATTGATTAGTGTGATCCATGGGCCAATTACTTCCATACAGAAATAAAAATTGGAAATTATTCTCAGCTACGAGGCTGGCTTCCATGTGGCATTACAAATATCACCTTTGACTCAGTTCAAGTAGTAGCTGGTTGTCAAGTGTCAATCTTACGCATCCTCAATTTTTGTGGCAGAATCCAGTTGCAAAATGAAACTAGTCAGAATGTGACGAAAAGGAAATTGAACCCATCACAAACCACAGATAATGGTAGGAGAGCTGCAATGAACATACAAACACTAACACTCACAATATTTTGATATAAACCTAATCATGTTAGAGGTGAGAATGTGGCACAAATTGAGACCTACCACATGATATACAATTGCCGATTTACCTGAACAAACGAGTACCTTAATAATGAGAAAGAACATGTTTTAGGGCAGTGAAAATAAAGAAGGACAGGGAAAGTAAATCTAACACTTACTACAAATGAAGGTAGCCGGACATCAATAAATATTTAGATCTTGAACCATAGTCTTACATGTAGATGATAAAGTGCTGATTTCTAATAACAATTAAATAATTCCTCTTTTGGGAGAAATAATAGCAGCTGCTAAAGAAAAGAAGAGTCATGTGGTAAGTCTTGCCAGAAGTCTCAAATTTAATGTGGTTATCATTTTTACTGAAATATTGTAAAATGTGTTTGTCAGCATGTTCCTACCTTCCTCCGTGGTGAGTGATGAGTTTGCTTTCATTATCCTTCCTCGTTTTCATTGCCTTGCAGCATTTTCATTATAATGCACTGTTTGGGTAAGTAAGGGAAAATACTTGGGATCACAAAGAAGTTAGTGAGATTGAGGGAACGCAGGAAATAATATTAATATGGATGACGGTTGTGCGAGAGAGAGAGAGAGGTATGAGGATTGTGAAAGAGAAGCAACATACTAAAGTTGATGCAGGCTGTTTCATCATGTTTAGACAGTTAAATCAAAGTGTGAGGAGGGCAAACCTGGAGGTGGATCTGTCATGATCCCTTATCGAGAATGGTATCAGCAGAAACTGTTTGCAGCATTGTAGCAGTATCATAACTTAGAATTAAACCAGTCCAGTAAAAATTAGCAATATTAAACTATACAATGCTGCTAGAACTACTTTCTCCTACACAAATGCATCTGAACAAAGATAACGCAGCAGTAATTCTTCATAAATGCCAACACAATGGACAAAAATATAAGAACTCCAATTTTTGTACCTAAATTGTTATAAACTGAATAGTAGTGATATTATACAAATTTTTTTTAGGAAACTAGCAGAGTGAGAACCTTTGTATTGCACGATGTTTCAGCGCTCATACACATTGACACCACTGTCAGGTGTTTTGAAATGTCGCAAAATCAAACATTCAGTACTGCCATTGTACTATACAGTTGTTGTGGGTATGTTGCAGGATAGGCCCAGGCCATTTTTATACTGGCTGATCCAGACTGTATTCCAGAGACGTATTAGTGGTATCAGGCAACATCACCATTCATCAGACTATGAAGGACATAATAGGAGTAGATATGTTTAAATGTACTATTTTTACACAGCTCACACCACTCATCACAACGAGGCAATCAAAAAATATTTTGTTTCCGTTTAGATTGTATTATTGCCAGGATCACGGTGACAGTGCCAAATAGGACACTAAAAAAAGGCATCTGCAAATTGTGTGCCATGATTATGTTTCACTTTAGTGTATGCTACATTCTCCACACAAAATGATTCATATTTTTTTAAATTGCAGTTGTCCTAAATTCATCACAGGGCCATGATCAAAATATATTTTGTTTCCGTTTACGTTGTAATGTAGCATGAACCAAGGCAAAACGGAACTGTAGCACGATTTGCAAAAGCCCTATTTTAAAGGTCTATATGTCACTGTTACTGTTGTCAAGACTATGTTACAACCCAAACAGATAATTATTTTAGAAATCAATTTTGCAGTAGTGTCATGATAATAAATCTGACTTCATTTTGCTTTTCATGAATAATTTTTGGCTCTCAAAATGGCTGTTCACTTACTAATTCATAAGTCAGGACACAAGTTCCATATCCTCCATGTACAATGTCACAATATGTAAGTTTTCTCAATATATCTATTCTTCTTTCATTGTCACGTCGTTGTAGCCACTTTGAAATGCTGTCAAATTGTTTCAATTTATCACTATTGATGACATAGGCCAGCACAAACTGATGTCGTCAATGAACAAATCCTCTGGGCAGCCATACCAACCTCCCCCCTCCCACTGATTGTAAATCTATATTTGTATTTGCGTTGACTGTGCCAAATGATTTGTTGTATGTGCACTTTCTGCTTCAGTTTGTTTCTAATTAATTCCTGTATGTCTTTATGAACTTCATAAAAGTGATGTCTGGGCTATCTTCCTGTGGCCACATTTATGAAACTCTGGTGTCTGATATTTTGGAAACTGTATAAGCTGCTGTCAGTCTCTAGTGTCCCTGGAGTACAGTCTAGGCGGTCTGTTGTAAAAATGGTCCGGGCCTAATCTGAAAGATACACATTGTTAGATACTAATGATATGAATGTAATAAGCAACACTGTATTTATACGAGCAACATCATTTCTTTTATTTATTTACAGAGAAATCCAAACAACTTAAGCTGTATCATTGGCTACCAGTGTGGAACACATCCCGAACTACCTTCGGGATTACTGGAGATCTCTATTTTACAAGGAATTGGTATCATAATAATGTAGTAGTAATACACATGACACCATTAGAAATACTTTCCAAAGTAGGGGAGATTAGTGTACCTGGGACGTATGTGTACCTCGGACCTACGCTAATTCTAACTTTACTTGTTTAGATCATTAAACAACTACATTTGTAAAGGATTTTGTTGTTTTCACAGGCATAATATTAATACAAATATAAATGCTTATGGGATTATCGCTGCAATGCTATATACTTAATTCTTCTTTTCCCGATGTTTCAACATAGTCTCATGTAAGTTCTTGGCATTTGTTTAGAAGCTCAACTAATTGTGCAGTCTTTGAAAAAGGAAATTCACCTTTAAAAAGTAAGGTTTTCTTAGATATTTCTATGTTATTTTTATACTAAAACATATCTAATTATTTTTAAATGAGGGTGATGCACCAAAATGTTCTAGCTACTATACCATGTGGTTTAAACAAAGTTAGGTTTAACTTTAACATCATAATTGGCAGTTTTGTTTTTAAGTGTCAGGTGGTGTACCTTGGACTGGTCCAAAGTACATCACCTAAATTTCAGTTCGGGTACTAAAATGCACATGTTGAAAAATCTTGCTTAACGGTGTTCCATCAGGAACAACAAGGGATGTAAATCTTTCTGGTTGGTAAAATGGAATTTATTTTATGATTTCTTTAAACATTTTATCAAATTTAGTAGTGCAAGTAAACAAAATCCAGTAATTCTTGAAGCGGATAATCATCAGAACCACATCTCTGTTCCAACAATAGAACTTGCAAAGGAAAATGGTGTGACATTACTCACATTCCATCCACATGACTGGATGACTACACCACGTAATGTTGAAAAAGCAATTACTACCTATGATGTAGCTGAACTAGTTGGACGAGCACACCATCAAATATAATTAATGGATTTAAGGTTTGTGGGTTGCATCCACTGAATGAAGATGTTTTTGAAGACTCTGAATTCCTACCTTCAAATGTCACAGATCACTCGATCCAAGACCAAGAATAAAATCAATCACAAATTTTTTATCCCAGACAATCAAATTCTCTGTCATTTAACACAGAAATGAGCCATTAACTCCAGGAACTGTTACTTCGTCTCCAAATATTGTCACTCCTGAACAAATAAGACCATGTCCAAAAGCACTAACAAGAAAACGAATCCATGTAGGAAGACCTACAGAATAATCCTGTTTTTAACAGATACGGCAGAGAAAATTGCATCGAAATGGAAAAAAGCTAAAAGCACACTGAACAAAATAAAACAAAGTAAAAAAGTACAACTTCCTACTAAGTCAGCTAAAATGAGGGCTTATTATTATTCAACAGAGTCTGAAGATGAGGATATTGATGATTTATTTGAGGAATCTGGTCTTTCAGAGGAAGATTGGTGAACTGGAAGATCTAAATAATGTTAATATTCAGATTGATGCTTTTGTGCTAGTAAGTTTGCTGGTAAAAAAACGTATTAAATACTTTATTTCTGAAATGATTTCAATTACCAACAATGTATATGAAGTGCAATATGTAAAAGAGATCCAAACTCTCAGAAGTTCAAAAGAGAAGATCCTTATATATTTATGAATTTACATATGTAGCTTCTTGATTAATAAATTATTTTTTCACTAAAAACCAAGGTTTTTTCCACTTGTTAGTAATGTCCTATTTTCATTTTATTTTTAATTCAAAAACTTTCATGGAAATTATTCATATAAAAATTTAAGACAAATATATGTTGTTTGTAACAAAATACAGATTTATAAAATCTTTTCTTTTTCAATTTTGGTGATTTATTTTAAAACAAAAAATTTAAAAGTTAAAATATGTCCGCGGTACACCACTACTTTCTGCTTCAAAACAATAAGTCTTGTGATTGACTGCAGCAGTATTATGATGTCATTAGTGAGTGCTGTTGTAATGGAATCAATCTCCAGGAGACCTATACTTTGGCAGCATTATCATAACCGTGGCAACTAAATTTGATGATGAATTCTTATGCAACTCCATGAAACAAATCGAAACTAAAGAATAAAATGTTTTGATATCTCACTTGGTTCTGGAGATACAGTTTAAATATCGGTTATATGTGTAGTTCCTTGTCCTTTTGGTGGCATTTTTCTTCTAGTCCAGGTCATATTTCATCCTGATTATAACTGCTAGGAAGAAAAACCAAACACCTGCTGTGCATGTGCAGCGGGGAATTCCTTGTGAATTTGTCGATATTTTTTTCTGGTCCAGGCCACATCTCAATCTGACCACTTCATTTTGGATACAATATCTCAAGAACTAAGTGATATATCAAAAAATGTTATTCTTTATTTTCTAATTTTCTATTTGTTTAATTGAGTTACAGAAGATTCCATCATCGAATTTGGCATTGGCAAAATTTTTCTTCTGGTCCAGGCCACATTTCGACATAACCACCCACTTTTGATACAGTATCCTGAGAACTAAGAGAGATATCAAAAAAAAATCTCACTTTAGATTTATTTCATCCAGTTACATAAGAATTATCATCAAAATGTGGCACCACGGTTATCTTAGAATCTCCCTACTTTCATCCACGTGATTTAATGTTTCAAACAATGTACTCAAGCCAATTTTCACTAAAATTAAATTACTTGTTCCTTATGCACACCAAATAATGTAAGTTGCAATTCTGGTCCAGGCATCATTTCAACTCAATAACACCCACCACTAACATTGCTGTGGAATAAAACATTCACTGTACCTCGACCAGGAGTAAAATCTCAAATTCTGCTATTAAAAAGATGAAAAATGATATAGTAGGCTATATCAAACTATATATTGACAAAATTTTAAGACATACAAGGAAGGCGCTTACTTGCGATAGCAGATCTTTGAGATTTGATGAAGATTTCGAGTTCGTTTCTTCACAATTTCTGCACAGCTTATGGCTTTTCCTAAACCAGCCCCTGAACCACTCCACACAATAGCACGTTCCGTTTTGAAAGCTTTTAGAGCATATCCAAGCAGGTTTCTCATTTTACTTCCACCATTAACCTGCAAAAAAGCAACTCAATCATGAATCTGAAGGACAGTATTCATTTCTGCAAGAGTAGGGGAGAATAGGGCCACTTTTGAGATAAACATTTTTGTAGCTTTATTCTAATAGCTTTTCTATTTTTTAAATATTGTGTTTGGAGGAACAATGTTCATTCAAAAATATAAAAATAATGGCTAGTTTTGCATAACATTATAGCATAAAAAATACTTCTTAAAACCCTTGCAACATGGTTCAAGTAGCCCCATGCTGGGGATACTTGAGACGGGCATTAGGGATACTTGACAGGTTGAAATTTTATAAAATATGTTAAATAAAACTTGCCCTAATACTAAGTGCTTACATAAATAAAATAATAACTTACTGTTATGTTCAGCTTTAAATAACAAAGCACTAGATATATACCTACACAATTATATTTAGGTACAAAATTAACCCTAGTTGAAAATTTAGTATTACCACCAAATACTAAGGAGTTACAAATGCTATTTAAAAATAGCTTAATCTGTCATGTAAATTGGTGTACCAATAATTAAAATAATCGTAGGGTCAAAGATTATTCAATAATCACTCACCATATCCAATTTAAAAAAATAAAAATTGTAACATGATAATTTTTTGACAGTACAAAAGGTGTCTTTAGCAACATTTCTATTCGCCCTTTATCAACTAATGACCAGTCATTACTGTTGGGCTGTCTAATTTGTAAATCTTTCTCACAAATAACCACAAACAGAACAGAAGAGTTAATATCCCACATAGTTGGAACATTTTAATTAGTTACAGCAACAAATTCGTAAGGTAATTTACATACGTTTTTGTGGACAACCCATAATGAGGTTTGGAAGCTTTCAAAACAGTCTTTAAAAAATTTTCCTTCCCGACTTATTAAAATTTTTCTTTTCAATCAGCTCATAAGAAATTTTCTTCTTCTGGGCCTGATTTATATTTTACTATGTACTTTGAAAGCATTGTTCAGTCTATGTTATACTTCTTTACTACCACTTTCAGTATTGTACTTCCCTCTACTTCTTCACTGCAGGATTTTATTTTTGTGGCAACTGTGACCATACTTCATTTGGTTAAACTGTATCATTTTTTAAAACAAAAATCATTATTTTTAATTTTTTGTAAGTTAATATTTATAAATATGATATTATTTTCACAAGCAGGCCTATCTTTCATAATTATAAAAGTAATTGGGGTCTACTGGAGATCGCGATTCCGCTACAACAACATTCAGTAATATCGTTGGAATACTGCTGTTGTCAGTCGCAAGACGTACTATTTGCAAGTAGTAATTCCGTTGTAATACAGCCTGGACCATTATTATCAAGCAGAAATTAGGTTTTAATACGGCCTGGACCAGCATAAAATCGTTAAATGTACTTCGGAAAGAATTTCTAGTGAAGTCTTGCGTTTGACCACTGCAGTGTCATGACGACAACTCCTGGTGGAATCGCGATCTCCAGTAATCCCAGTAATTGGATATATTCCCTATAGTTTAATGAAATTATATAGAAAATAAATCAAAAGTAAACACTAAAAATGTTGCTATCTTTAGTAAATGGATACTTGAGACATGTCTCAACTATCCCTAGGATGTCTGTCTCAAGTATCCCCACACGTTCCACTAATGTTGTTTAGTCAATCTTCACATTATGTGAGACTTTCTTTAAAGTCTGTTAGTACCAAATAAGAACTAGTGTAGTAAGCTTTCTACCTATCTTCATACATTAGGTTAATGAAAAATAGTTGAAGAAAAATAATTGTTAGTTCATA
Organism: Vandiemenella viatica; assembly: GCA_031002005.1. Lineage (NCBI taxonomy): Eukaryota > Metazoa > Arthropoda > Insecta > Orthoptera > Morabidae > Vandiemenella > Vandiemenella viatica. Next base: position 36,758,514 of record CM061920.1, on the reverse strand, counting down.
TACATATTTACTGTGAGGCCACAAAAAATTAAAACCTTCCATAAAATCTGTAACCGACCATTTAGCCAACTTGTTTCTTCTGACTAGCTGGTACATAGAACAAGTATTAATAGGATGCCAATCTTGCCATTTCAAATTGCTTTACTAATAAAAAATGGAAGTGTCTCAAGAATCCCATATGCTCAAGTATCCCTACTTTTCCCTATTCCACGGAATAGTCTAAAAGAAAAGCTGGAATGAAATTACAGATCTTTCAAAACAAACTATTTTCCACTATTATTTTGTCATTTAGTAATAAAAATTATGACATGAAGAATATTTTTGAAAATAAATAACTAATAAATCAAAATGTATCAATCGGCTTTACAACACCTGCATCCAAATAAATTGAGGGGGTAAATCTGGAATAGGTATCTTCTCTTTCTCAAGCGGTTCTTCCACATTTTTCCCTTTCGAATAGTTTTCCACTGAAACATTGCACTAAAATTAACTAAGTTATTAAGGTTTGAAATGTAATTTCGTATAATAATCAAAATTTTCTGATAATTCCAAGGAAGTTCTCGTTTGTAATTTTTTTCCTTACTCCCGATCGGAAGATTTTTGCCGGAGCTACATGAGCCAAAAAAACTTCAATACCGCTGTCGAAGTCTTTGATATTAGAAAATGTTGCATCAGTTATGAAACAATAATACAACGGAGAGAAGTAACCTCAAAAGTCCTAACTGGATAAGAGTAAACACAACATTTTAATTTAACCAATCAACAAGAAACAAGCATACAACTCAAAGCAGAGACAAACTCAAAGAGTATTGGAAGATAAAACATGTTGTCAAGTTGCAACTTGCAACAGTTACTCAAACGGTAAGCTTCCACAGATGTGTATACCAATGCAATGATCGGAATTTTGCATAGTCAATAATAAAGTGCTAACAAACAGAAAAACTAGTTTACGGAACATTAAGCCCCCTACAGACGTCCTTGTTCGGTTGGTCTAACTAATATCCATAAAATCGTGAATCGCATCTACACGAGACCTGAATTACAATCTTTTTTAGACAGTGGGTACCGACGCACGGTGATCATACCACCTGTTTTATCAATACAACAAACAGTTGCTCTTGTTTTGGCGTTTACTGTTAATTTGGAAAACAAAAGAAGAATATGGGATAAAGACTGGTTTAAGAAAAGGAATTAATTTAGTCGCATGAAATTAATTAGAGAACTTGACAATGATGATTATAGCAGTTATTTGAGAATGAATAACGCAAATTTCACCGAACTGTTAAATTTAAGAAAACCACTAATCACAAAGCAAGAAACCATAATGAGATAATCTGTTACTGCGGAAGAACGATTAACTACAACTCTTTCAAGTATTTAAGAAACTGGTAGAGAGTATGAAAATCTTAAGTTCAGAACTGCTATATCTGCACAATTATTCTCGCAAATAATACCAGAAATATGTACAGATATTTGTAAGATTTAAAAAAACTGTATGCAGATAAAGATCCATTTTTAATTTGAACTTAAACTAAACAAATAATCAAGAAAAGCTTCTAGTAATAGTTATTTTTAATTTTCACAAGAAGTATTTTTAATTTTATTAATCACAATATTAATCTTCTGGTGTATGTATTATTTTGTTATGGAATTGTTTAATGTACCATATATGCTATGACTGTACATCTACTGGTGTACGTATTATTTTGTTATGCAACTGATATCTGTGAATTGACAATTTTCCACATCCCATAGAGCCAGTCTCTTATATTGGGATCAATGGAAAATGAATGTATTGAAATTAAACAACTAAATAATCTTTTTCATGATCGAAAATTCTTTCAAAATTGTCCGTACAGCATTTGGTTGTCGGGAACATTTTGCACAAAAATTGTTATGTTCTCAAATAGATTTATGCTGCCTAAAACAGTAAATGTAGTCAGACAATACGAGAGACTGTGGCAATTTCATCACTGCGTCAGCTCATTCGATGGTAGGGATAGGTCTACTGTTATTTTAAAGCTAACGATATTTGGATCATTGTTTTACTATTACAAGGGAATATTTAGCATCGTACTGTGTGCAGTCGTTAACGCCAATTACGAGGTCCTTTACGTGTATTCTGGAATCAACGGAAGGGTATCAGATGGAGGCATAATAAAATGCACAAACTTTTATAATAAGTTAATTGTAGATAAATTAAAGCTGTCCCAAGCGTCATTGTTGCCTCGAACAAATACATTGGCTTCATATGTGTTTATTGGCGATAATGCATTTGCTCTGAGTGAATTGAAACCATATATTCAGAAAATTATAAAACATGAGAATTTTTAAGTATAGGCTTTCCAGAGCTAGAAGGATGGTGGAAAACATTTTCGGCGTTCTGGTATCACGTTTCAAAACATTCCAGAAACCTGTACAGGTAGATATTCAAAATGTTGATAAAATAATAATGGCCAGTTGTCTCTTACATAATTATTTCCATGAATTGCTGTCTGGCATCTCAATTTTTGTGTGGTTTGTCGGGAATATCCCACAAACACGGAAAATCTTTTTACACTTCTGATAATTCCATTAAAACCCTACATTCAGCGATCACGTCACACATAGATGTTTACTGCTCGAGGTTCTCGGAACAACTACGGTGAAATCATGTCACGCTCTATACAACCTGATCTAATCAGACTCTGACAAGATCGGCCGACTCTGCCACCCGACAAGTATTTATCAGGTAACAAGCCTATACACCATATGATACTGCTCCGATCAAGCTGTATCAGGCGTAGAGGGTAAAAGTAGGTGGGTGCAGGAAAGGGGGAAGATGAGTATGTAGGGAAATTGCCATTAGAGCTTGTGCTCCATTGCAATTAAATTAAATTAAATTAAGTCGGCTGTAGGGGGTTTTATACAAGAATCACCTTTTAAACATGCTACAAATTAAAAATAACTTTTGCCAAACACGCCTATCAATAGATTGCTTTTTCTATATATTTGCCAATTTGTGTTCAATGTCATGTTTTACTATCATTCTTCAAATGAGATTTGTGAACATGTCCAGCGCATGAGCAAAACAACAGAATCCCTCGACAATTATTATATTGTGATCTCAGCACTGGGAAAAAACCTCGGGTGCTCCTCCAAGCGCGACAAAAAACCAGGTTAAAAATGTTACGAAAAGCACAAGCATAGACCTAAATATCTAGGACTACCTTGCAGAAGATCTTGTTCTCCGGCGTAAAACCACCTCCGCGAGTGATTGCAAGCGAGAAACATACACTAGGAAACGAGTATTGACCGACGACGATGTCTATTATCATTCTTACTCAGAACACCAGACAAAATTTAAAGCGCTGACTGCCAATAATAACATAAATAAATCTAAATAATAGTTTTGTATCATAACCTTCCAAAAGTATAAGGCACATTGTTAAATCATTGAAGTTAGAACCTATTTACAAGCCTGTTTACAAGTAGTCAGCATTAAGAAGCTACCACAACACAAAATATTAATTCAGAACTATATCAGTGGAAACAGTACGTTAATATTATGGTGTTAGAAAACAATAGTGTAGGGTAATTAAGTTGATCAAAGGATAAAAAAAATGAGGGCTGATATAAAGAAGAATCAGGCTTTTTGTTAGTAAATTGTAGGAGTATAATGAATAAACAATTAGAATTTGGTGTTTTATTGGTGATACATCAACCAAAGACAGTTATCTGCATCTATACTCACAATTCACGAATGATGTGGGTGGCAGAGGGTGCTAAGCACTAACCCTAATTCTGTGCATTCCAATCCCGAACAGAACGAAGAAAGAAATAATACATAAAAGCATCAGCACGGCATCTTATTTCTCTAATCTTATCCCCTCTGTCATTGCGACCCAAATAGGTTGGCGGAAGAAGTGCTTCATTGCAATCGTAAATTAAAGAATTTCGCATATTCTTCAGTAAATTCAAACCAAAACGAGGTCGTCTGTCTGCCAAACAATCCCAGCTCAATCTTTGTACCAATTCTGTGACACTTTCGTAAGGACTGTAACTAGCAGTCACGAATCAAGCGACTCTCTTCTGTACTTTATCTAACGTGTCAATCAATCCCTTGTGATACATATCCCAAACTCCACAACAGTAATCCAAATGCGGACGCATTAGTGTTTTGTACGTTATTTCCTTTGTATGAGCATTACTACTTCCCAAAATACGACCTATGAATCGTAATCTAGAATTAGCTTTGCCTACGACGGAAGTTATGTGCAAGTTCCGTTTCATGTTGCTTTGAACTCTTACGCCCAGATACTTCAGGGAATTAACCGTGTTATAGGGGCTACGTATTGGTTAAGGAAGGAGTTCTAGGCAATAAAGATTTTCCTGAAAGGGTATAAAGTATACCATAGAGAAAGTGGAGGAACTAATGGAGGGGTATTTATATTGGTTAGTGATGACTATTACAATTCATGATTTTTCACAGATGATGAACATGAATTGCTAGTAGTATAGATTTGGAGAGATTAAAGGGAAAAATAAAAGTAATAATTGCTACCTAAAGTGTGTAATGAATTAATAATTACAGAGTGTTAGTGTTATTAGGCACTGAGTGCTCTTACAGTATCTGCGAGATTTTGGGGGTTCGGTATGGTTCAAACAAACAGTGTTACGTGGCGGAACAAAGCGCCAAATTTACACGTCCGGTGGGTGAATAAACATTCTACCTGGGCTTGGGCATTCAATGGATTTATTGCCCATCATAAATAGTTAAGTTTCGCTTTCCATTTGGGCACATTTCAGAAAAGACTCGCCAAATGCAGTTAGCTAATGCCGGCGACCGAAAGTAGTCCTTAGTTCCGTTTCTCAGTAAAGAAGCGCGCTCGAAGAGTGGTGGGGGACGATCCAGCCACTAAAGAATCTCGCCAGCAATATTACTAACCATTTGGTGTTTTTTGTTGCTCTGTTACACCTACCAGGACCGGTCGTCTTCGCGGGCAGAGCTGTGATTCGCTGAGGATCATACGCCACATTGCAGTGCGAAGGGTACAGAGCTTTCTCGGAGGAGAGGAGCGGATGGAGGAACATTCTGATTCGGATTCTCATCTGATAAAGCAGCAAGTAATATTCACTGCCACATCATCACTCCATCTGAGCGGAGCAAGGCGGCTTGCATCTTGAGAGGGCAAGCTGTTGACTTGGACAACAGACCATTTGTGGCACTATTCTAGTTTGAGTGTATCCTGACCTCGCGAAACGATAAATCTTCAGCGACGGCAACAAAGTGGTCATAATAGTTGTGAATCTAAATATACCAGGTGTTTACTGGAAGAGAAGCAGAATTACCAACACAAGGGAGCATAACTTAGCAAATACTTTAGTGAGAGAAGAATGATTTACACCAGGTAACAAAACCAAATAGAACAATAAGCTGGATGTTTTCTTGATAAAAACTGATGAAAATTATGCGAGATGCCACGTGACAGATATAAGTGTACAAGAGGTATATGTGGAGGGTTTATGGTAGAGGGAGATTATAGTTATATTACAATGAGGTGGGGGTTAAGTACTGGAAAGGTATTTCACAGAGAGGTTCAACATATAGAGGGAAAGCACTGGTACAATAGAGAGTAAATGGGAACACATCAAATAAAAAGTAAGAACAGGGTAATAAATGTAGGCCCAAAAAGTCCCAAAACAAAAAGTATAGAGCCTGCAAACTGTAATGAGGATTGAAGAAGGCGTAAGATGTTAGTGAGTATGGAATCTAAGAGATTAAAGAAGCAGCAGGGCAATAAAGTAAATATGAAACAACAAACATGGAATTAATAGTGACAAAGATGTAAGCTAAATGGACAGGAAACACTGAATGATGTAAGTAGAAATTTCTATAGCAATGAAAAAAAGAAGATATTAAGACAATTATGGATAAACATGGAGAAGTTACAGAAAATTTCAAAAGGCTGAATTATTGAGTAACTGGTTTGTTGAAACTTCGAGTATGTATTGTCACATTGGGATGGATGGGGAATTAACTGGGCAATAGAAATAGAGTGACATGGTGTTATGAGAGAGTATGGTAAAGATAATATTTTATTTAATTAATTTAATATTACTATAAATATGTTAACAGTAGCTGGCAAGACATTGTATGATTCCTCGAAGTATTATTTAGTTTAAATTTGGAGACTTCCAGTATCCCAGTGGACTGTAAATGTGCCATGGTAGTACCAGTTCACATGGGAGTTAAATAGGTTTGAGAACTATAAACTAGTAGTTTGACCTCAGGGGTGGGCAAGTCGACGAAGTGTTGCGTAATCAGCTGTTAGTTTTTGGAGGAAGTGAAGGGGTTTTTAAGTCAGCAGCATGGATTTAGAATAGGTTATTCATCTAAGCCTCAGTTAATAAGTTGAGTACAAGATATTTCTGATGATATGAACAAGGGAGGCGAAGTGGATAGTGCTGCACTGGATCTTTCTAAGGCATTGAACTGTAGTGAATAAGGTTAAGACCATTGGGACAAATCAAGCTTTACCTTGCTGAATGGGGTAATTCTAAAGAGATAGGAACAAAAGGGCAAAATGAATAATGAATTACGAAGGGAGATGGAAGTAAGAACAGATGTAGTTGTAGTATTTTTTTATTCATCCTCTAAATCACATATACATGTGTATTATATACAGTGATATTGGACACATAAAATATTACAACAAACTAATACATTTAATTAATCACATGAGATAATACATTTCAAATATTCTTCTACACAGTAAATGCAGTGATTTTATCTTTTTGAAGTGGTTTCTATATTCGTGACAAAATACAAGTAAGCCATACTGTTTGTTTGAACGAATAAATGTTATCTAGTAGCATGTGTAACCATGGGTGAAGTTGTCCTAAGAAGCTCATAGTCTGATTTTGCGGTCAGGATATCCCTCCACACACAGGCGTAGCAAGGTCAAAAAGGGCCCAGGTGCAAAAACTTTATTTTGGGCCCTCAGGCCAGTTGTGCGACCTTTTTTTGCGTTATGTTGCTGGTAGTGGCCTCAGGAGCTGAGGCTGGGGGCCCCTGAGTTGTTCTGGGGGCCCTCTGATCAGTGGTTGGGGTCCCCCTGAGCAGTGAGAGGCCCTTAGTGTCAGGGATCCCTAATACGACTGTAGAGCCAAAAAAGAAGAAGAAGAAAAAAAGAAGTCGCCAGTATGCCGTGAAAGCCTTCTGAACTGCCCTTGAGGGTCCCAGAGGTGCGCTTGGGGGCCCGTGAGCCTAGGGGCCCTGGTGCACTGCACCGCCTAGCCCCATGGTAGCTACGCCCCTGTCCACACATAAATCTCTGTAGGAAACCTCAACTCGTCCACAGGAAAATTCTCTTGCCTCGCGACTAGGCAGGTGAGCTCACAATTGTTCAGTATTAGTGAAGTACTTCAGCGACAGTTCTCCTTTATTGTTTCCTCGCATTGACTCAATATTCATACATATTATATTGTAGGCTCTTACCCTTCTTCATCAGCAAAGCATCCTTTTAAGTTTACCAGATCACTGGAAATTACTTAGTTCCGCTTGGAGTTAACGTAAATCGTTCTTACTATTTACCATATACGAGGTGTGTGAGAAAGATAAAGAGAATGAAGTAATTTTTACTTACCAAAGTTTAGTTTTTTTGTTTTTTTCTTCAAACAACAATACTATCCCCTTCAAAGTAGTTACCTCGGGCAGCTATACACGGGAGGAGTCGTTGTTTCCAAGTTTGGTAGCAGCGCCAGAAGGCTTCAACTGGTAGGGCTGTTAACTGGTCGGTCACAGTCTTTTGAATGTACTCCAGAGTTCCAAACTGAGGTCCTTTTAAGACATGTTTCAATTGTGGGAAAAGGCAAAAGTCACGAGGACTTAAATCAGATGAATAGGGTGGTTGAGGAACAACAGGAATGCGTTTTGAGGTAAAAAAATTAACTAATGAAACAAGCCGTGTGACACGGGTCACTGTCATGATGAAGCATCCACTTGTATGCAATGTCTGGTCTCACACGAACCACTCTTTTCATGAGCCTTTCAAGGACAACTTTAAAAAAAAAAAAAAAAAAAAAAAAAAAAAAATAACACTTGGATGACAGTTTTTCCTGTAGGGACAAATTATTTATGCACGATACCCCTATTGTTAAAAAAAGCAAATCAGCATTGTTTTGATCTTTGATGCTCATTCGACATTTTTTTTGGTCGAGCAGATGACGGAGTGTGCCACTCTTCGCCACTTTGTTTCAGAATCGTACTCAAATATTCTGTGATCACACGATTGAAGAATTCATGGTCATTGTCAATCCTCTCAAGAAGACCAACTCACACGTTTCTTCGATTATCCTTCCGCTCAGTTGTGAGGTTTTTTGACAATATTTTAGCACAAATCTTTCGCATGTCCAAATCATCTGTCAAAAATTTGATATATGGTGAAAGTGTTTAAATTTAACTGTTCACTCATCATCCTTTTTGATAAACGAAGGTCTGATCTCACAAGAGCCCTCACACGCTCAACGTTTTCGGCAGTTTTTGAAGTTGAAGTTCTCCCTGAGTGAGGTTGATCTTCAACGTGTTGTCGACCTTTCAAAAATGATTTGTACCAGCCGAAAACTTGTGCTCTTGATAAGCAATGTTACACATAGGCCTGTAGCAACTTTTCAAAGGTCACAATCGCTGATTCCCCAAGTTTAACACAAAACTTGATTGCACAACTCTGCTATAAATTCCTATGCTCCATTTTCGTAACACACAACAAAAACACAACTTCACTGATGGCGCTGTCAAAAATAATCTGTTGGCTCAACGGAGTTGAAACTCGGACTGAGCAAGTGGAAGGGATGTACAAACCGGTCTAGCACAGACCGATAGACACAGCGTTGCCAGATCACTCACAGTGTTACCAATCTCATTACTTTTCTCTTATACCTCGTATAACATCTCCCATTCAAAGCTGCTTCCTAGCTGTTTCTCAACCTATTCCGTTTATGAACAGACTCAATCCATAAATTTGAAAATTTTGATTCTAATCTGTGTTTTAAATTCTGATCAATCAAAATAATATTTGAGTTGGCAGGATTCCTGTTTTGAACAATACAGAAATTTATTTGGATGGTTTTAGCGCATTTTATTATTGTATGGTTGTTTTTGGACCATTCATGGTAAATACGGTAAATGTGTCAAGATGCCTGAGGGAAATTAAACTCTCCCCTAATCAAAATTGATCCAAATTATAAATTGTAACTAATATGATAGTAAATGGTGAGAATGTAAACTACTCCAAATCATTGAATCAAAGTCCTCACATCGCTTTTCTAAATGTTAGAGGAATTTTCAGTAAAATCGATGAAATACCACATCCGTAGAAGAGATTTAAAATTCCAGAAACTTCGATTTTGATATGTTATGTTTCTCTGAACATCACTTGTCTAAGGCATAGATTGATCAACTGTCCATTACTAAGTATAAATCGAGCGCGATGGGTGAGCGGTAACGCTTTGGCATCGCATTCGGAAAGAGGCGGGTTTGAATCCCCTTCTGGCCATCTATATTTGGTTTTCCATGGTTTCCCCAAATCACTCCAGCGAATGTCAGGATGGTCTCTTCAAAAGGCCATGGTCTTATTCCTTCAGATTCCTTGCTCTCAATTCTTTACCGCCTCTAATAACCTCGACATCAACGAGGCGTAGAGCCTCAATTAAAAAAAAAACTAACTATAAATTAAGGTCTTATTATTGTGATATGAAGAAAGGTAATGATACCATCTTTGTTAGAAATAATATGCAATGTAGAATTGCAATTGCGCTTAAGTACTGTATGGACTGTATAACAATACTTCGAATGCTGTGTTACAAAACTGGGATATGGTAAATAGCACTCGTAGATACAGCAATCTATATGCCCCTCTCTGGAATTTTCAGTCTGTTTTTATCGCAGTTAGAGTCATTGCTACCACATTTGGCAAATAAGAAACAAATAGAGCCAAGTGGAGATTTCAATGGCTTTTTTAGTCCCAGCAATGAGTGACCATAATTAAACTGGAATTACAAATTTTCTTAGAAGAATACAAAATAATAGCGGAACTGCAATCGATAATTTTTGTGGATATTTCCATTCGTCTTCTTCTTTTCGTGTCGATGGAAACATCAGATACAAGGTAGTTTTTCCGCCAATGCAATGGTTTGTCATTAGTTGATTGACGAAGTGACGGAGAAACATTTATTCGGAGTTGTAGGCATGGTAACAAATGAACTATAATTTTTATCTACATAATTATATACTATGCGATGCACAAATTTGTCGGTGGCAGAGGGTGCTTTGCACCAAAATTAATCTCTGCTCAATGCATTCCAATCCCGAATAGCACGAGGAAAGAAAGAATTCATTTAACCATCAGTTTTGCACCTTATTTCTCTAATTTTATCACTCTTTTCATTGCGGCTCAAATAGGTTGGTGTATACTCTGTAGGTAGGTAGTATTTCAGCGCATTCGTTAATGAAAGTGGGTGTACGCAAACGAAACCTACGTCGCCTGTCTACCAGAGTATCCCAGCCCAATCTACGAATCAATTCTGTGATGCTTTCAGAGGGATTGTACCAAGCAGTCACAAATCGAGCGGCTCTTCTATGTACTTTCTCTATTCTGTCAATCAGCTCCTACGAAACGGGTCCCAAACGGCGCAGCAGTAGTCCAGATGTGGGCACACGAGAGTTTTGTGTATTATCTCCTTTGATTGTGCATTACAATTTTTTAAGATTCGACCTACGAACAGCAGCCAAGAATTATCTCTACCTACGACCGAATTAATGTGCAAGTCCCATTTCATATTGTTTTGTATTATTACTCCCAAATACTTCACCGAATCGGCCATATCAATAACTGAATTGTTTTCTTTGTATCTCTGAACAAACAGATTCTTTTTGTTAGTTACGCCCATTGTCTTACACTTTTTTACAATTTAGTGTAAGTTGTCATTTGTCGCATCATGCCGAAATAACATCCAGATCACGCTGAATTTATAAGCAATCTACCGAATTCCTTACTTCCCTACAGATGACCGCAGGAACATGTGGTCTCTGGTTGTTCTTCTAGGTATCCCCAAGAAGCGAGAGTGTCTTTGCAGCCGCCAACTCCAACTCGAAGTCTGTTCAGAGACTTCTATATGGGCCATGGTTGTTCAGACCCAGGCGGTAGGTCTTATTTCGTCTTGATCCAGTCGATATTGTGTCGATTTTTCTTCTCCCAGACCGATATTCTTGCACTGCCTGCACATTAATTAAAGCATACAGCCAGTAATAAATAGTAACTCTGATGACGATGCCCAGCTATTTAGTATCAAGTCAAGAAGCACCGTAATGCATGTATAAAAGGCTCAATATACTAAGGAAATATAAATGAAATAAAACATTTCATGTGTTGCTTAAATTGTAAAAATTGGTCAGAATTGTATATTTCACAGGGAGTTTAACAAATTTTATTATTTTCTAAATGTACAGGGTGTATAAAAAAACCGATTTGGCACGTCTATATTTCTGAAACTAATAAACATATACAATGAATTTTGTTTTTTGATGAACAGCATATATGTCAATGCGGTATTCAAATTCTTCCCACACTGCAGCGAGCATGTATTGAGTGACAGCTTCCACAGCTGCTGTTATGCGATGTCTCAGTTCATTCATTGTTGTTGGTAACGGAGGCACATAAAGTCTTCTATAAACCCCCACAAGAAATAATCACATAAAGTCAGGTCCTATGACCTTGCAGGCCAGTAATGTAAGGCTGAATCATTTGGTCCAGTGCGACCGATCCATCGTTCGGTAATCCTTTGATTTAAAAATTCCCGCACTTCCAATGCCAGTGTTGCGGTGCCCCATCCTGTTGGTAAATGAAGTCGTTCGAATCAGTCTCCAACTGTGGGAAAAGAAAGTTCTCAAGCATATCGAAAAATGTGCTTCCTGTAACAGTGTTCCCGGCAAAGAAAAATAGACCGTACGCCTTTTCCCGTGAAACTGCACAAAACACATTAAATTTTGGAGAGTCCCTCTCATGTTGTACAACTTCATGTGGTTGTTCCGTACCCCATATTCTCATGGTATGACGGTTTACCTTACCACTTAAATGGAATATTGCCTCGTCTCTAAACACTAAGCGGGGAAGAAAACTGCCATCCTCCATCTTGCCAAGAACGAAATTACAGAACTGCACACGTTGTTGTTCGTCACCTTCACGAAGAGCTTGCAGTTACTGAATTTGCATGGTTTTATGTGTAAACGTCGACGCAACACACTCCAACACTCCAGACGGACATCGGGGGCATGTTGATCTGTCGAGCGGCACGGCGAATGGATTTCTGCGGACTCCTTGTGAATGTACGGCGGATTCGTTCAACGTCTGCGTCAGACACTCGGGGGCGGCTCGGCGATTTGCATTCACACAAACAAACTGTTTCTCGGAATTGTTCATGCCATCGTCTAATGCTGTAGGAGGATCCATACTGTACCTAGTACGAAAGTCACTGAACAGTTGTTACTGACCCGCACTCAGGGGCGGATCCAGGGGGGGGCTAGGGGACTCACGCCCCCCCCCAAAAGTATCTAGATCCACCCCCAATATTGTAATTTTGGAGACCTTTTTTTTTTTAGCTCTACAGATCAGAGGCCCGTAGAGGCTATAAAGACTACCCATGGCCGACTCAACACCCCCCCCCCCCCCCCAAGGCAAGCCCTCTGAACCAAAATTCACTCAAGCCTAGCCCCCCCCCCCCAAACCAAAATCCTGGATCCGCCCCTGCCCGCACTGCGCAAAACGTAGAACACAAAACGCTTTTTGTTGTCCCGACGCCATTTTAGAACTGAAGTGGGCGCACACTGCTGCTGCCTAGCGGAAACCATGTAAACCTCGAGAGTTTGCTCTTTCCTACAGTACGTTGTGCACGCAAATATCTCAAATAACATAATAGTTATGATTTTTTAAAATCACATGATTCTTTTTTATACACCCTGTATTTCTAATGCTTTTTGGAGAATGTTTAAAAAATGAAAGTTTTTAATATACCAAACACGAAACTGGATAAGGAGCGGATCTGAAACGGTATTGGAGTTTCTAGTAAAACAAAAATTGATCTTTAGATGAAAGTAAGTGAATCAGCATACACTGAAAGTTCATTATAAAGTTCATTGTAAAATACTAAGAAGTGTAACTAGGAAGGCGAAGAGCATGTGTGTATCAGATAAAATAGATAATCCCGGTAATAAAATGAAAACTTCGAGAAGAATAGTAAAATGAAAAACAATGAAATCTGTAAATCACTCTAAAAACATAAAAACAGAACAAAAAGAATTTATACATAGTGACATATTTATCAGACAGTTTACTTTAGTTGTAGAGACATTAGGAATAAAACAATAATCGTCAGATAGTGCCCTAAGGTTTCTTCAGGCGGCATTTAATTTAATTGCAATGGAGCGCAAGCTCCTGTGGAAATTTCCATACATACCCATTTTTCGCCTTTCCTTCTCCCACCTACTTTTGCCCTCTACTAATTTCACCAAGCGTGTTGGTGTAACGGCTAGCGTTCTGGCCTCGCATTCGGGAGGACGGCGGTTCAAATCCCGTCCGGGCATCCAGATTTGGGTTTTCCATGGTTTCCCAAATCACTCGAGGCAAATTCCGGGATGCTTCCTTCAAAAGGCCATGGCCGAATTCCTTCCCATTACTTGCCCCCCATCCTTTCCCGTCTCTAAAGACCTCGCTCTTAGAGAGACGTTAAGCAGATTTTTTTTTAAAAAAAAACAACTCTACTAAATTCAACTTCAAATTCTTTTAGCATTTTTCGTAAATTATTCTTCATTTCTCTTGGTATTTTATTCCAATCCTTGACCCCTTCCCACATTCTTATACCTGAAATCGAGTGCCAATTTGTGGTCATGGTCATCTTTTCCCTACCATGCAGCACTCCTAATTCTTACACCAATATCTTTCCACGCCTCATCACCAATATACGCCTTCAATCACTCCCATTATAAGGGATCACACTGTTCACGGGGTTGTAATAACAGTTTCTCACCTTAGCGCTAACCCTTTTACATATCAGCCATTGGATTATCGATTGTTTCTCTTGATTAAACCCCAAGTTAGGAAGGGTATGGTTCACATCATAATGAAAGTCATTGCTATTATTTCAAATTCCAAGTTTACTATATTCTTGGAAAAATATTACAAGTCCAAACAATCGATGGCTATCGGAAATCTTCACCAAGTTCTTAGATTGCAAGTTATGAAAAGCGATCATACAAGACCAAACCCATTGTGTTAATTTGAAAGTCACATAGCACTAAACCGAAACTGTTCTACTGAAATTCTAACATGGCTGCCTCCTCACATGTGCCTAACTACACCGCACTTCCTGCTAGGGCGCTGGGCGCTACGCAGCCCTAATACGTTACCACCCCTATGGTCACCGAAAATCCACTGAAAGCAAGCACTCTGAACCAAAATTAACTCACGCCAAGCCCCCCCCCCAAATCAAAATCCGCTCAGGTCCCCCTCCCCCCCCCACAAACCAAAATCCTGGATCCGCCGCTGGCTGTCCCTATATATAGAACTCCTGCCTTTACCAAAGATCGTTGCTTGATCAAAGTCCAACTGAAATGCAAACTGCGTCATCATGTTCCGATCCGCAAAATAGTTCTTCCTATCTTAGCTCTCACTACTCCTAAACTTTAACAGTAGCTAGAATGTGGGGTAACTAGAAATTTTGATCCTTATTAAAATTTCTGTATCTACTATAACCGTTTCGCCATAAAAAGTCATTTCCTGTGGTTCCGAAATTTGTTTATAACTTTTACAATTTTAAAGCTGCAGGGCTCAAACAACGTTATTTTCACCTTCTAATTGAATTATGTTTCGTTTGATACTAAAAATGACCTGTTTATTCTTCTAGATAAAAACTGAATTTTGATGTAATCGACCCACTAATAGTTTCATGATAACTTTAAAACATACCTTAAAAGATTCTACATGTTCTCAAATACCTAAAGTGAGCTTGTAACGAACGCGTCTTGTGACCGCTAGTTACATTAATAAACTATATGTTTATTATTTAAAATGTGGAATATTTTAGTGGGCATTTGGGCGCAGTGTACAAGTGTGGAGCGGCAGATCTGAGGAATGCCAGCAGGCCGGTTCCTCGAATTAGCGAGGGGAGTATGTCCCTGAGAGGGGAGGATTGTGCATGTGGCATGGAGGAACATTGGGGGCCAGCCGGCAAAGACGATCGGTCGATGTGCACTGTCTGTGCGTTAATGGAACTGTGCTGCCTGGAACGGGACATCAGCCACTTTGTTTAAGCGGAGGTGCTCAGGCAAAGGATGTTCTGAAGAATTGTGCCACACTGTTACGTAGCAGAGCAGAAAACTTCATCCAGTGTGTGTGACCGACATGTAAATTCGGTAATTATATATCGCCATTGAAGGACATGGTGCTAGTTACAAGTGCAAGTTCATAGCATTGCCCAGCTACGACCCTGCAGATAAAAACTCTCATAACCCGGAGCAAATATTTCTATCAGAAGTGAACCGTCAAAATGTTGAATTTGTTTACTATTTAATTTTGTGTATTTTATATAAAATACCCTGGCGCCCGCAAAAGGACAACTGATTAATTTTAACTAATATTGTTATATATGTCATGTGAGTAATTGAAATAAAACCATTTGTGATTTCTCATATAAAGTATTCATGCAAGTTCTACCTTTCATGATGATAAAATTAATTATAATTTTAAATCAGGTAATGAGGTCAGAACGTTACAAGCTTTTAAAGTCTATACTTATTTTCTCTGATTTATAATTATTTTTTGAAAATTAACTTCCTGCTGCCTGATGCAATCATGGAACTCGGTTAGGTCATACATGTTAAAAACATTGCTGCTTTGTTTCATGCTCATCACCATACTGCATGTATCTTAAAAAGACTTACTAAACCTTGTTTCAAATAAATTATAATATATTCTGAAAATGTTTTCTCCCCTTGAATTTACGCGTATTACTTCAAATTATTAATTTTCCTATCTGCACATGTCTGGCTTTCCCATACAATATTTAAAAACCAACCTTTAAACTGTACCGAGCCTTCTAAAATTTTAGTATATTGTATAGGAAAAAATTACTTTACTTTCTTGTTTATGTTGGCTTCCTATATCTTTTCTAACATCTGGTTTCTAGAATTTTAGAGTGTATATTTACGTAATAAATTTCTATACCGGCTTTTTAGCTTTTAACATCTTGCAAGCTCACAGTCGTCTTGGCGTAGTACTTGTTGGGGCTTTAGATTAATTATCACTTATCAATTATAAATAAAAAGTTCGGTCAGCCGTGCGGTTGCCAATCTGCTGATCTTTACTAGTTAGATAAACTAGAATTGTAGTCAGAGAAAACAAGTAAGCAAGTACTGAGAAATACACAGCAATTCATCTTTCACAGTTCACTCACATTTATTCCTCCGAAACTACAAATATCTAAGCAAGCCAGCAGATACTTAAAAACTAAACTTCTTCTCCAAAGAATGCAGGTTCGAGGATAATCAAGTATTGTAACATTCAATACAAGCCCCGTAATTAATTATTACACAATCGACGTGATCCAAATCAATAGCAGTTCCACATACACAGTTTATGGGAAACCCGTTCATTCAAAATAACCTTCATAGTCCACAAAAATACCTTCAGAATGTCCACACAATGTCTTACAACTCTGAGCCTCGGTTAAGCGACACACACACACACTCGGCCGCGGCATATAAGCTCTCGCTGACCGTAGCTTACTCTAACGTCGCCAATACAAGACTGTTTCAAAGCGCGCTAAGTAATCGCTCAACACCAAAGACATTACATTTACTTCTCAGATCACAATTTATACTAAAATTATATCCGTAATTTCAACGGTTATGTTACACTCCCTAACTAACAACCTTGTGATAATTGATCTGGTTTCAGATAAAATTGATCAATTATCAAAAAAACTGTTATGTCACACTCCCCCGGTTGGAATGTGGCGAAAGTTGGCATTGAAAAGGTACAAACTTTCGTCATTACAGGCCACTTCTGTTAACATTTACATAGAAACATGGGGTACATACCAATACATATTGTCAAACATAACGCTAAGTCTGCGTGGCTGCTTGCTTACACTTACAATAACAGAAGCAAATACATATTAAGTTCAACAAACATACAAGAAAAATATTACACACCAGACATATCAGGAACAGTAAACATAAGAAAAGAAAAAAACCCACAGAACACAAAATAGAAAAAAGGACATGAATTAGTATTCAATAGCAAGTTGACAGCTTGTTGTCAGAAACATTGCTTTCAATGTAAACACCAGCTACACACAGGTCAATGACCTGTGCACCTTTCTGCTTTAAGCATCACATCACACGCGTCACTTCACTCACTTTACCACACTTCTTCGTGCTACTACATTACTGCTCGCGTCTTCGAAGGTAAAGGGAAAATGGGGTTTATAGTGATACAGAGATTTTCTCTCAGAAAAAGGATTGATAATTGAAAAAGACATAAGAAATAAAATATGAAAATAACAGGACAGGATTACTCCCCTTTAACCATCTCCATCCTCTTGCAAGGAATTATAAGGTTTGAGTGCAGTTACATTAAACGTACCCCGGACACTTTGGTCCACAGGATTTACCAGTACAAAAGAATTCTTTCTTGGACAGCTAGAAATCATGTACGGTCCTTCATAAAGGAATTTAAATTTTTTGATTTCATTATTGAGACTCGAAGATTTATAGTGAGTTTGCGCCAGCACCAGGTCACCTGGCTTATAGTCAGTAGCCTTCCCCCTTCTATCGTGCCTAGCCTTTCTTCTCTGCGCTTCACTCTTCATTTTTAGTCGTGCTGCAGTAATTAGTTCTTGCCGATCTATCGGAGTAACATGTGGGAAATCTACAAACTCCGTCACTATGCGTGGAGCCCTTTTGCCAAACATCACCTCATATGGTACCACTGAAGTGGAATCGTGAGGTAAATTGTTAAGTACCCTTCCAAGTGATTCTATCTCCAGTGCCCATCTCTGATGGTTATCCACACAATAACACCTCAGCCACCTCCCTATCTCTCTCATTACCCTCTCAGACACATTACCCGGAGGGTGATATAACGATGTTTCAGTACTTCAATTCCTTCTCGCTCAAGGCGTTCCACCCATCTGCGGCTACAAAATGATGGAGCATTGTCCGAAATCACCTTATGAGGTTTTCCTACTTTAGGTATGAAATCTTCCACAATTTTGCTAGCCATGACCTTAGCCGTCGCTCTTTTCAAAGGGTACAGTCTAACGTATTTCGAGAAAACATCAATAACTACCAATATCTGCGTGACTCCGCCTCTGGACCTCGGCAGTGGGCCACACACGTCGACTGCCACTAACTCTAACACACTTTCTGGCAAGATGCATTCCATATCACCCCTCCTCAATACACTGTCCACTTTCGTCTTCTGACAAATGTCACATGTAGACAACAACTTCGCTACTCTCCTTGACATATTATTAAAATAACAGTTTTCTTTGATAACCCTATAACATTTGCTTGGTCCGAAATGCCCATAGCTAAGATGGTGATAAGTGATTAGTGCGTCGACGCTTCTTTCTGGAATCCATACCTTCCAGTTTTCATTCATTTCCGAATTACGCCAAAAGACTATGTTTTTGTGAATACAGTAATATCTTTTCAACTTCCCTTGGTAACTCGGACATTGTATCTGATCTTTAACCGCTTTTATAACTTCATCCTCCTCCTGTAGCTCCTTCATATTCTTTAGCAAACTTATTATCTTATCTTCCTCGGCAACTCCGTGAATATAGTATAAGTGCGCTTCCTGAGCAGGGTGGATATTATTTCTTCCTTCAACTAAACCAATTGGTAATCGGGAGAGGCAATCAGCCACTAGATTTTCCGATCCTGGTCGGTAACGAATCTCGAATTCAAATTCTTGCATTACAAGCGCCCACCGGGTAAGCCTCCCGTGTACGAGGCGGCAATTCATTAAAAATGATAACGCCTTATGGTCGGTATAGATGATGGTTTTCCTTCCTAGAAATAAGGCTCGAAATTTTTGAAAACTCCATATAACCGCCAAGGTTTCCTTCTCTGTGATGTTGTACGATAACTCATGTTTGTTCAGCATCCTACTAGCAAAAGCGATGGTCCTTTGTTCTACTCGTCCCCCTACGTTTACTTCTTGAAACACCTGAGCCCCAAGCCCATAGTGTGAGCCGTCCGCGGCCAAACATATGTCAAGAGTCCAATCCGGGTGAGCTAATACAATTTTGCGCGAAAGTTCTTGTTTTATCTTCGTAAAATCCTCCTCACATTCATTTGTCCACTCCCACGGAGTTCGTGCTTTGCTCAGATCCCTAAGGTGTACACTATTAAGGGCTTGTCCGGTTATAAACTTCCGGTAGTATCCGCAAAGACCGAGGAAGCTCTTTAACTGTACTTTATTAGATGGTCTTGGGCATTGGTCGTCAAACTGCGGCCCGCGGGCCGCATGCGGCCCGAATGATGTTTTCGTGCGGCCCGCGGCCCTCCTCGGCTTCGCACGGGCAGCATTAGTTATCTACTTGTCTGGCGTAGCCGTGTTTTGTTTGCGGAAACTGCGTAGAATTGTGATTAAAGTCGGGGCCACTTGCGGCGTTCCGCAGCGCTCAGAGGCGTGAGCGCACTGCTAGCCAACAATGTAAGCCGTGCATCAAACGAGCCGCGCCCCTACGGCCGCTTGTTTGTCGGCGGGTTTGTCCCGCAGCCGCCTCAGTGTTAGCTCTGTCGTGTCAATCGTGCAGTAAGTTTCGGTGCTCCTGAGCGTTCGTCGCGTCTTGAGTGTATTTGTGCTCATATTTTGTGCTATCATTAGTAGTGGAATAAATAATGTCTGGTGTACGCTCAAAAACAGTGACTAAGAGGAAAATAAGTGATGAGAAAAGAAGTTTCCAAGAAATATGGGAAGAAGAGTTTTGTTTTATAAGTGGGCACAACGAAGGTACTGCTACTTGCTTAATATGCCGGGATACCATCGTGGGACTGAAGAGATACAATTTATTTCGCCACTACACAAGTAAGCACAGTTCATTTACAGTAGCTTTTCCTTTCAATTCAAATGAAAGAAAGGAAAAAATTGCTCATCTAAAATCTACCATTCGTCGTCAACAAAACGTTATGTTAGCAGCAGTTGGGCAAAGTGAGGCTGTCACAAAAGCATCATACCAAGTATGTAATATTCTAGCAAAAAATATGAAACCTTTCACTGATGCTGAATTAGTGAAGAAATGTATGATGACTGTTTCTGACACTTTGTTTCAAAATTTCTCTAACAGTAAGCAAATATTAGCTGAAATAAATAAGCTCACGCTTTCAGAATCTACCTGTCGACGCCGTATAGAAGATATTTCAAAATATATGTTTGAGGAAGTAATTAATAAAGTAAAACTATGCAAATACTTCAGTCTTGCATGTGATTCCAGTACAGATTTAGCTTCAATGACTCAGTTTTCATTATTTGTGCGTTACTGCACATATGATGGGGTAATAGAGGAAGATTTTTTAGCAATTATAACCATGAAAGGTCACACAAAAGGTTCTGATTTTATGGATGCAATTAAAGAGTTTGTAGAAAAAAATGACTTACCTATGAGCAAATTAATATCAGTATGTACAGATGGCTGTCCATCAATGATGGGCGTCAACAATGGTTTGGTAGCACTGATTAAGAAGGAATGGAATTTGCCACATTTACTCTCCATTCACTGCTTACTGCATCAAGAAAGTCTGGCATGTCAAATTTCAAATACCAAATTGAAGAATGTTATGAAAACGGTTATAAGCGTTATAAATTTCATTCGTGCCCGTGAACTTAATCACCGGAAATTTAAAGAACTACTGGAGGAATTGCAGGCTTGTTACAGTGATGTTATCCTACATACTGCTGTCAGATGGTTAAGCAAAGGAAAAGTGCTGGAACGATTTGTCAATTTGAAATCAGAAATTATTTTATTCTTACAGCAAAGTGGCAAAAATTATCCTGAACTTGATGATGATGAATGGTGGATACTTACAGCTTTCTTGACCGATATTACACAAAAATTCAACACACTTAACTTGGAATTACAAGGACCAAACAAGATAATTGGGAAAATGACTAACAAAATATTAGCATTTGAAGCCAAACTGCAATTATATATAAATGAACTCGGAGAAAAGATCTGTCTAATTTTCCAACTGTTGCTATGCTCAGATCAGACTTAACTATCGCCGAAACTATTTACCAAGACATGAAAGAACATTTGGAAGCCTATTTGGAAGGTATACAAAACAGATTTGCAGATGTTAGAAATATTCGAAGCTGTTTCATTCTCGTAGAGAACCCTTGGCATGTTGAACATGATGATCTCAAATTATTCTGCCAATTTGGATTTCCTAAAACTAACTTGCTAAATGAAATAATCGAACTTCAACATGACACACAGCTTAAAGCTCTGTTTATAGAACATCGTGAAACCCAACAGTACACTCAATTTTGGAAATGTGTGCCTAACAATTATAAAAATTTACAAGACTGTGCACATTTCATTTTAACACTATTTCCTTCAACTTACCTTTGTGAAGCTTCATTTTCAAAAATGAAGTACTTGAAAAATAAATATCGTAATCGGTTGTCCAGTCATTTAGAAGACGCAATGAGGATTGCATGCAGCCCAAACGACGCAGATATAGATGAGATAGCCAAAAACGTTCAACAACACAAATCACATTAATGAAAAATTTTATATTTGTACTTTGTTTTGCAATTTTAATGAATAAAAAACCACATTCAAGAACAGACCTGTAGCTTTCTTATATAGCCCTTTGCATGTGCAGTGTATCTGTCGTTTTCTTATTTTTTAAATTAGTCATTTATTTATATATTCTTTTGAAAGTTTGAGATTAAAAAAATTATAATAAAGTTTTTGTGGCCATTTGAATAATGTAATATAATATTTTTAAAATACGTCTAGTTCATCTTGCGTGAAAGTACTTTAAAATCAATTTAAGGAACAAAACACACTGATCCCAGACTAATTGATTTTGGTAGTGACAAAATTACTAATGATTCTCTTCCTTGCCTTCACCCTTCTTATGCTCCTTCTTAGCAACATGAATAATGTAACATTACGCAAGTCATGTGAATTTTCACAGGGATAATTAGACTGGAATCAATTAGTCAGGTGCACTGTATGTTTTTTTTTTTCAGTTTATTGAAAATTGAGCAGCAGCATTTTATGCTATTTTAAACGCTTGTAAAATGGTGACAGCCATTTTGTGAAAATCTGAATGGCGCATGTCATCAATGACTCGTGCTACAATGAATATTCCAGTCGGTCTCAACACTTGACTCTTGTGAAGACTGACTAAAAATGTAATTGTTGTCAACATCACAACTATCGCCTCCCACAAATACGTCCCTCAAAATCTAATAGTTGTCAAACTGGCGGATGGGGATTTAAAAATATTATTCCCTGTGTTGCAGGATTTCAGTGTCATAAACATGGCTTATTGTTGTCAGCAACTGCACAGCAGTGTTATTTGGCGAAGGAGTCACATACATCCAACAGTTGCAAATGGTCTGTTTTCGAAAGTACTATTTCATTTTAACAGGTGCTAACGTTCACAGCTTCTGAAGAATGATAAATGATGTATATCCTAATCCGATAAAGAATAAATGGTTTGCAGCTGTCGGCTTTACCTGTCTCCTTCGTCAAATGAAAAATATAATGGAAGAATTATAAGTAGGAGCGCCTAAAGTTGTTCAGTCGCCTTTACAGGTGCCACTCGGTACAGGGGCAGATAGATTTGTCGTTGCTGTGTGAGGGGACGTAATAATGGAAATGTTTTGTTGTTTGTTTCTCAGTGCTGACAACTCATGGGCGTGTGTGCCTCGTACAAATTATCTGCTGTTGTATAAATCTTAAATGAAAGTGCCTTGGATTCATGAATGCGCTTATAGAGGCGGTCAGCTTCATATGTGGTAAATATTTGGAAAAAGGAATCATTAGTCATTAGCTCTTAAAAAATGTGTGTGTGTGTGTGTTTATCCTCCACACCTGTGAAGAAATATTGTGGGGTAAGCAAAGGCAACGTCTTATTGGGATTGGGGGGAGGGGGTGGTAATGTGGATGGAGAAGGGGAAGGAGGAGATGGACACGTACAGGGGGAAGTGCGAAATGGACAGAGAAAGGGATGAAGAGATGGTGAGTGAGGGGAAGGACGACATGGGCGACAGAGAGTGAGGGGAGGAAGAGACAAAATAACATTAGATTGAAATAAATACATATCTAGTAAATGCCAGCTAGTATGAAAGAAATTAAGGCTGTTGTAGTTTAGTCCACTGAGTTGAAGAAATATGACTTTCAAAACATGTAGTAAACAGTTGTGATTGTGTCTCATGTTACATAATACATTTAAATGTAAGTACAGTGTCGTTATTAACCATCTGCTCACCAAGACAACGCAGCAATATTTCGTTGGGCAATTACAGTGTTACTATTTAGGGGTCGCTGAGGGTGGCAGCAATCTGAAACAGAACATTCTACACAAAGTGTTCCGAATGGTCTCGACTTTAACGATTAGTGCTAGAAAGTCAGTGGTAAAAATCTCGCTTCTTTACTATAGCTAGTCTACTGGAGGTTCAAAACACACCATTTACATGCGTTGGCAATTAATAAAGATACATGTAAATCTGTGGCCCGAGGTGCCACACCATACTGTTAGTTTTGGCCCTTGAGCAGAAAAGTTTGACGACCACTGGTCTTGGGTATTTGTTAATGGCTTCTAACTTCGCGTCTTCTACAGTTATTCCTTCTGGCAAAATCACATGTCCGAGAAAATTTATACTCTTCCGCAAAAACACACACTTCTTCCATTTTAAAGTTACGCCCCCTTTACGCAGAGCGCTAAGTACATCACGTAAAGTTTCAAGATGCTCTTCTAGAGTCTGCGAGGCAATAATTATGTCATCCACATATGTGTGAATCCTATCTCTCAAGGATCTTCCCAACACTTGGTCCAAAGCTCTTATAAAATTCGCTACCGCATTGTTAATTCCGAAGGGTAAAACTCGAAAATGGAAACACTTTCCTTCGAAACGAAAGGCTGTATATTTTCTAGACGCTTCGTCAATAGGCACCTGCCAATAAGAAGCCGTGATATCCAGTGAACTAAGATATTTTACACCATGGAACTTTTGCAATATTTCGTCGACAGGGAGTGGGTGGTCCCTTTCTGTAATTAGGATTTTGTTAAGTGACCTGGCATCGAGTACTAGCCTGAGAGATTTATCCGCTTTAATTACGGCCACCAAAGGGTTCACATACTCGCTGTTTGATCGCTCTATTACGCCCCATTCTAGCATCCTGTCTATCTCTTCTTGTGCCTTCCTCCTCATTGCAAATGGTATAGGATACGGTTTG
Source organism: Vandiemenella viatica (assembly GCA_031002005.1). Lineage (NCBI taxonomy): Eukaryota > Metazoa > Arthropoda > Insecta > Orthoptera > Morabidae > Vandiemenella > Vandiemenella viatica. The sequence goes on along the minus strand of CM061920.1, from coordinate 36,733,995 downwards.
GCAGCAAAAGGTACATCTTCTTTAACGTTAAAATGACACTGGTAACCTTTAATTAATCCAGGCCGATCTGAAAAAACCTCTTGAAACTCTTGAATAATCTTCTCCACTCCCTTCCAGTCCTCTTCCCCATACTCCAACTGCGGTACTAATTTATCCTCTCCCTGTAAAACGGGTAGGGAATCCTCCTTAAGCTCCTTTTGTTCTACCGACTCCTTCACCATGCCTTTCGAAATAACTCTAATTTGGTAAGATACTTCTTCTTCCCTACGACATCTTCCTTCAAACGGGACCTTCACTTGTCTTTCTCCTGTTAAAAATTGTAAACTATGATCCTCCCAATCTAACTTCACCTGTTTCTCTTCAAACCAGTCCACTCCTAGGATCAAATCTACTGTTAACTTGGGAATTACGAATGCTTTAACTTCGACTGTTTGACCTCCGATCATTCCATCCACGCGAATTTGTCTTGTGATCTTTTTAATCTTGCCACCATTCGCTGTTGTCACCGTCATCCCGGATACCGAGTGAACACAAGCAGCCGGTTCGTTAATAAGTGTCAGAAATAGGCTTTCAGACATACATGATACTTCAGCCCCTGAATCCGCCAAAGCTTCCACCATCTTAGTCCGAAATGTTATTAAAACAGTAGGTGTTTGGGCCTCTCTTCTAACTAATTTTCGTTCCTCTTCTAGCAAGTCATCTCTGGGATCATTATGGTAAACCGACACGCCCTGTAAATTTCTCGATGGAAATATTTCCCGTTCACTTAGTTCGTCCATAAAGAAACTCTCCTCCTCTCCACACATCTGATCACAATCGGGAAATTTAACACTTGTTTGCCGGGGCTCATTAGTTTTCCACCGTATAGATTTTCTGTCAATTTTATTTTCTTCATTTACAAATTGCGAAGGTTTTTGTCTACCAGTTACTTCTTCATATCTTCCGCTATCGAAAATGACTGACTCAGTTAAATCATTGCTTCCGAGTGAGTGACCTAACTCTCTCGCTTGTTTTTTCCGCGCTTGCCAGTGTTGCTGCGGTCAAAACTTTTTTGGCACAGGTTCCAACAGTGCTCCGGCATATGCTAGTACGCGCCGACTGTCGGCCACTGCTCCCGCTCCCGTCACTATTGTCAAAGCCATATGGCTGTCGTACTGTTTTGATTCTATCCAACTTTACTTCTCCCGTATTTACAGATAAAAATCCCTCCACTTCAATCTTTATAACCTCATTCTCCCGTAGTCTTGACTTCTCCTCTGTAAGAGCATCATAAAAAAATTCCTCCGCTACTTCAAAAAATCTCTCTTTTATATCGTCTTCCACAAATTTCTCCTGACGCCCTTGAACGTCTGTTTCCGCAGCCATAATACTTTTACAATTTACTTCAACTTCATTCTTTAGAACATTACCTAATATAGTGTCAAAAATAAAAACTTCTTCCTGAATTTTCTTCTTCCTTAATCCTCCGCTTCCGTTCTGTGAAATTTCGTCCGCATTTGGCCTCTTAACCGGTTCTGCCCCTGATGAGGCCGCGACAGTGGCAGAAATTAGTTTAAACAATTTTCACCACTCGCAGCTACTGTGGCTACCCTCTGTTCTCTGTTATGAGGTTGGTTGTCATGGTACCGTTGGTGTTGATTATTAGTTTCTGTCTCTACCGCTTGGTTATTTGGCTCAAAATTGTTTCTCTGCCTAGCCCCGTGTTGGTATGTATTTACCGGTTGTTGTCGGTTGTTCCTTCCTTCTTCTCTCCAGTAACCGCCTCCCCGTGCACGCCTATCCTGAAAGTGTCTATAACCATTCTGAAACTTCGACTTGTCTCTCCTCATCCTCTCCTCCTGGACATCCAACCTTCCCAACATGTCTATGGCATCCTTAATTGAACATATTTTATGGCTGGTGAGAATAAATTGCGTTTGTTCGGGTAGGCGAGCCGCAATAATTTTAACATATTCTTCCTCACTGTGGGGTTGATCTAGGTACCTACAAGATGAGTAACACCTCATAAAAAAATTAGTTTGTGTCTCTTTATTCGCATCGTAATGCTCGCCCAACATTAATTCGGATTTCACAGCAATCTGTCTTTCTGCCGACCAGTATAGGTTTAAAAAATCTGTTTTAAACTGAGCAAACGTTTCAAAACGGTCTTCGAATTGATCAGCCCAAAGACGAGGTTCTCCTCTCAAATGTTTGATTACCATTCTAATTTTATTTTCTTCGCTAGCCATCAGGAAAGGTGCGAAATTTTCAAAATTTCTAATGAACTTTACGGGATGTATACAATTCTTTCCGGAAAATTCCTCCCAATCTATCTTTTCATCATTGACTTTAACTGGAAAAGCTGAAGTCTTTATAACTTCTTGGTACTTGACAAGCTCTTCCCTCACTACATTGGGAACTTGTTTTACTAGTTCTTGTTTCACCACTAGAGGGGTATGGAGTTTCGCCTTCTCAACATTTTCATAAACCTTTTCCACGTCCCTTTGACCTCACCCTTCAGTTCCTCATAGCTCCGTTGTACATTACCCTGAAATGTTTGCATCTGATCTTCAAGGCACCCTACGCGGTGGCTCTGACTGTCGCTTTTTTCCATTAACTGTAAATATTGCGCCTGTAAGGCACCGGTATCCTGGCGCAAACCACTCGTTTCCTGCTCAACCTGTTGTTTTAACTCGGAAACTTGAGAGGACAACTCCTCCGTCCGACCAATACACCTAACACTATACTCTTCGAGTTTTCTCTCTAACTCCGCAATGTGCAATTTCTGTTCCTTGACTAAGCTATCGTGACGAACTTCTGCGTCCCTGACTAAGCTATCGTGACGAACTTCTGCGTCCCTTTCCATTACTTCAAGTCTACCCTTAAGGGTTTCAAATCCGGAATGAAGTTGATTATTAGAGTCCCTAAGGGTTTCAATTTTAGAATCAAGTTTATCATTAGAGTCCCTAAGCTCGGAACGAAGTTTATCATTAGAGTCCTTAAGGTCTTCCATCAACCTAGCCAGCATTTCAGCCATTTTTGGCTCCGTCTCTTCCCCCATTTCAGTAAGTTTATATTACCAATCCCACGGGAAAATCCAATTATGATAATAACTCAGTTGCTTTACTTCTCCCCCCTTCAATTCACAGCAAACAAAACCAATACAACGCTGCTATTCAAGAAACTCAATCAACATATCAGAATTAAATGCATGCAAACTGAAACCAACTACTTGTGCTGCGTCAACATGCGGTAAGTGTCACCAGAATGACAAAGGAATGGGCAAAAAGGAGAGAAAAACTCAACTCGGTTTTCCTTCCTATGTGCGACTCGAAATTATAGGAACAAAATGTTAAAGGAACGGAACAGATAGGAAAAGACGCTTCGCAGCAGCTCGCTAGCAGCAGCACGCGCACTTAGCTTTGGTGTCTTCACTCGGGTCTGCTCGGCTCAGCTCGGCTGGTCGCAGGTTGGCTCGAATCAGCTGCTCTCGGCCATGGAGGAAGGAATTATATGGAGGAGAAGTGACGTTAAATCGGTGAAGCAAGCACTAAACTCTCCCGCATGGTGGCAGCACCGGCAGCGACCATATGGCGCTTCCCAACAATTAAGGTGTTCACATTGTGGTAGATGCAGTGATTATTTCATTTAGTATTGTGTATAAGTGTTTAAAAATGCCAGCTTGTGTTGCGTACGGTTGCACAAATAGGCCAGACAGGAAAGAACCTGGAATATCATTTCATAAGTAAGTTGAATTGTAATTATCGTTGTTGAAGTGAGTGGTAGACACCGCAAACTTTGCAGCACGTCTATAAATATTTAGTCATAGCTCTCAATGGGATGACTTTGTTCTCAAATTTTTCTTGGTGTAGTGTAGAAAATCAGCAAACTTGCTATTTTGCACATAATAGACTAGCATTACTTTTTAACGAGTGTTTAAAATGAGATTTAAAGGGGCGTGTTTTACTTCGCGATTCAGTGAATTTACTATTACGATTTCTTTCGTCACGTTGCTGATTATATTGACAATGGATGATGAAATTAACTGTTATGTGAGAAGCTGTGAGTTTTATTAATTTTTTAAATAGCTATTTCAGGCCATTGACTTAGGTTATTTTTAAAGCTTCATATAAGACTTGTTTCTGTTTGTAAATACGTCTATACCTATTTTTACCGATTTTGAAATCTTTCTCATCTATTTATGTCGAAACAGGTTTCTTGCAGAAATAAAAATGGGCTTCATAAATAAAGAAGTTATTGGCCTTTGAACAAAATCAATTTGGGGAATGTGTTTCTAATTTAGTCTCTTTTTTTGTACAACATTCCCCCCCCCCCCCCGTATCTAAATCTAACTGAGAGATAATTTTTTTACAATTGTCCTAATAAGTAGGGCTGTGAAATTAGACAACACATCTTGATCAAGAGAATGTTCATTAAGGTGACTGAATAAACATTTTATTTCTGGTACCAGCCTACAAAATGTCTGGGTTGCTCATCCCTAGAGTGGGTCCTCTTACTTTTTTTCTGGTCTAGGACACATTTCAGACTAACCACAAGTGGTAGTAATAAAACTGAAATATCCATTCTGCATGTCAACCATGTAATCATTGTGGCTTTGACAGAATTAATTTTTGGTCCAGCCTGCATCCAAACCTAAACCCCTCAATTTGGATGTTGTATATCCCCCAAACTAAGCAAGATATCGAAAACATTTATTCCTTATTATCGAGTTTTTTCGTCGTGTTACATAAGAATCCATCATTAAATTTGACTTTTGCGAAATTTTTCTTCTGCATTTCAACTCAAGACACCTCACTTTTGAGACGGTATATCTCGAGAACTAGGTGAAATATCCAAAAAATTTACTCTTTATTTTTTATTTGTCTCGTCTTTTTAAATAAAAATTCATCATAAAATTTGACTTCGAATAATTTTTTCTTCTGAATTTCAACCAAAACCATTTCACATTTGAGACAGAATATCTCGAAAACTAAGCAGGATATCAAAAAATTTTATTCTTCATTTTTTATTTGTCTCATCGAGTTACATAATAATCCATCACCAGATTGCGGCATCACGTTTATCCTAGAGTCCCCTTGAGGTGTTTGTACATATTCCCCGTGTTTGTTGGGAAGCGGTCAAGCCCCCACCACTCCGGCCATGCCCCCCCACTCCTCCGCCGGCCTGCTTCACTCCCATGCGTGGTAAAGGTCTCTTGCGTCGTCTCCATATTATTCCTTCCTCCATGCTCTCGGCTCTGCTCGTGTCGGCTGCTCCGGCTCCGCTCCCTTCGGCTGCTCTCGGCTCCGCTCGTGTCGGCTGCTCCGGCTCGGCTCCCTTCGGCTGCTCTCGGCTCCGCTCGGAAATGCTCGTCGAGTTCATGCGCCACCTCCCTGGTCTCAGAGTAGATTATCTTCGCTCGCCGTCTTTGACTCACTGCCTCGTGTCGTTGTAGTGTTATATCTTCCACTTTGGCTATTGTCGTCTTCGCGCCTAATTGTCACTTTATTCTCACTTCGCCGTAATTTATCCTTTGTCCTCTTTATCCTCGTGTGTATGCTCTGGAATTGAAAGTTAATTTCTCCTCCAGATGCCTATTTAACCACACGTCCTGTCACTGAGGCGCCATGCAAGCTCACAGTCGTCTTGGCGTAGTACTTGTTGGGGCTTTAGATTAATTATCACTTATCAATTATAAATAAAAATGTTCGGTCAGCCGTGCGGTCGCCAATCTGCTGATCTTTACTAGTTAGATAAACTAGAATTGTAGTCAGAGAAAACAAGTAAGCAAGTACTGAGAAATACACAGCAATTCATCTTTCACAGTTCACTCACATTTATTCCTCCGAAACTACAAATATCTAAGCAAGCCAGCAGATACTTAAAAACTAAACTTCTTCTCCAAAGAATGCAGGTTCGAGGATAATCAAGTATTGTAACATTCAATACAAGCCTCGTAATTAATTATTACACAATCGACGTGATCCAAATCAATAGCAGTTCCACATACACAGTTTATGGGAAACCCGTTCATTCAAAATAACCTTCATAGTCCACAAAAATACCTTCAGAATGTCCACACAATGTCTTACAACTCTGAGCCTCGGTTAAGCGACACGCACACACACATGCTCCCGGCCGCGGCATATAAGCTCTCGCTGACCGTAGCTTACTCTAACGTCGCCAATACAAGACTGTTTCAAAGCGCGCTAAGTAATCGCTCAACACCAAAGACATTACATTTACTTCTCAGATCACAATTTATACTAAAATTATATCGGTAATTTCAACGGTTATGTTACAATCTTTAAATTCTTCATTATGATTTCCTTGTTCCAAAGTTTATTATGTTTTAACTGTTTATTATTATGTAGAACTCACAGAGTGAAAAAAATAATTTTATTGAAATTATATCTTAACCAAACATTGCCTATACTGATATTAGGTTGTATCCTTATACAGCTCTTTAGATAGATTTAGAGTGTGGATTTACTATTTAAACTTTGATTTACTATCTGATTAAGTGTTTAGTTTACATTATTGCTTGAGTTAGTTGCGTAAATGGCTCTAAGGCTGCGTTATCGTGTGGTTCACCTATGCCCGTTTTAGTGTAAATAAACATCGTTAAGAAAACTTACGAAATTCTGAGGTAGTTTACACTATGGATCTCTTCACCCTCCTGCTATCTTCCAATGAATCCCATTCTAGTGCCTACAATACATCGCTTACTGATTGTGTTCTGCGGTAATTTCCAGAGACAAATCTGTCAACCCTTCTTTGCACCCCCTCTAACTCCTGTATTTGATATCCAAAATGTGGATCTCATACTGCACCACCATATTCAAAGCAATGGTCTGATAAAGTTATGTAACCCAATTCCCTTACTTTTCTGGTACACACTTTGACAATAATTTGGCCGCCGCTGAAAAATTCTTTCACTCTTATTTTGCACAATCTGACATCAATGTCAGATCGTGCAAAATAAGAGTGATAGAATTTTTCAGCGGCGGTCAAATTTATTGTCAAAGTGTGTACATCTATTCACCACTCTGTCCAACAAATGAAGGGCTTTGAAACCTTTTCCTACCATCTGTCCTGCCCTATTGAAATTTATACTAGTAAATGATAACATATTTAGAAAAATTCGAGAGATTAATATTAGTAAGTGCCATTGACCATTATGAAATACGGCGTGAAAGATATAATGTGAAACTTGGAGTAATTAGTGCAGATATTTTATAGCACGACGTAACAATATTGACTGTTGTCTGAAGATTATTTTATACAGTAGAAAATCCGATAAACAAAATGAACGAATGGAAATGAATTAGGCAGACAGATAGATAGAGAAAAGAAGAAGGTTATTGGTTATTCTATGAGAGAACAATACTCACATTAGCTGTAGCAACATGGAGTGAGCGATTCAAAGACTCAGTTGTTTGTATCACCTTCCAGTGCTATTGCTAAAAGGAAACTTGTGAAATTGGTGATGAAATTTCCATATAAAATAACCTTTTTGCAATTGTCTTGTGCAAACTGCATACCAGAAGCAATTTGCTGTTTTGCCATCATGCAGTTCATGAGTAATTTTTGTGCACGAGTATCTATTAATACACGAATGCTAGGACGATAAATACCGGCGAATCCAAGGAAGGTGACGGTACGGGAATTTCGATATTGCGTAGAGCAACAGTGCAACCAAATTCGAATGCTGGACCCCGCGTACGGGCCATCCTGATTGCGATCTTTAAGCGGTCTCCTGTAATCATTTAGGCGAATGGCGGAACAGTCCCCAGTCTCCACCACATAAACTACACATTTCACAAACAAAAATATACACATCATAGGAAACAATTAAGCTCGCCCCATTGCTTAAAAAACTGATAATCCTTGGTTCGAAATACCCAGTGGAGCATTGGACAATTTCTTAATTACAAGCCTTTATGGGAAGCGTTATCCGATAGAGCACATTCGCAACTAATAATAATAGACGATGATGTTGTTATTCACTGAGAAGCGAGTACGTATTGCACATAGGTACAGTATAGTGAAGACCTTAACCGGCTTAAACTGACGTCGGCGGGAGCGTCTTAAAATATCTGGTCACGCCAATATGGCGCCAGGCGACGCAGCGGAATCCAGGGAATGAACTGAAATTCCTGACACGGCGCCGTCTCTTCCGATATAGCATTCCCGACTGTGGAGGCGGCGGGAGGCTTAATCTGCGAGCGAGACTGGTCTGAAATAGTAGCTGACACCAAGAAGTGCGAAAAGTAGTAGCTGGGGTATCTAGGTTAATAAATGAGCCAACCTTTTTTAAATTTTGTGATATATTTTTTAGAAGGGTATAATTTGCAATTCATTTGTTTTTTCGATATCATAGCAGTAAAATTCATTTATTTTCTATGGAAAAATCATGTATTTTTTAATTATTTTAGATCTAAAAACGAAAATATATTTTCCTAAAAAAGAATCCCCATATTAAGTGACAGCAAACCGAGCGTGGCGGTGTAACGGATAGCGTTCTCGCCTCGCATTCGGGAGGACGGCGGTTCGATCCCCGTCCGGGCATCCAGATTTGGGTTTTCCATGGTTTCCCAAATCACTCCAGGCAAATGCCGGGATGCTTCCTTCAAAAGGCCATGGCCGAATTCCTTCCCATTCCTTGCCCCCATCCTTGCCCCCCATACTTGCCCCCCATCCTTTCCCGTCTCTAGAGACCTCGCTGTTGAGAGACGTAAATACAATATAAAAAAAAAAAAAAAATATAAGTGACAGCAAACAGCTTCTAATAATCGATTGGGGAATGATCAATACACGAGATTTGCAAATTAGATTCGCGGACTCATCCTGGAAAAAAGCTACATACTTTACTGCTTAATACTACTGTGGTCACATTCAAAGTACTCCCCTTGGAAAACATTGCCAGCACCTACTCCATCCTTCAAAGCTATTCTGGAGACGGAATGATCTTCAGTGCTGTCTTTGCATTCATCATCATCATTATCATCATTCTCAACAGTTTCCAGCCTCTGGCTGGGTCTGCTTCATGCACAAGCCTCTCCGTTTCCTTCTTTCTTCCCACCACCTCTCTGCCACCACCTTGTTCCAGTCCTTTCATCTCTTCCGTACACACTCCTTAATTTAGTTGATTTTCATTGGGATTCTATGAACCTCCATTCTCTTTACATGTCCGTACCATCTCAGTCTGGTCGTCTCTACCATTTCTTGTAGGAGTTCCTAGGAACTGGGTTACAAAACTTTGGTCAGACCATTGATCGACTAAGGTAGTGTAGTAGGGGACCCACATTTTGAGTATCAAATACAGGAGTTGGAGAAGGTGCAAAAAAGGGCTGCTAGATTTGTTTCTGTAAATTATCGTAGAATGTAATCAGTAACAGATATGATAAAAGAGCTGGAATGGGATTCATTGGAAGACAGGAGGAGGGTGAGGAAGGTCATGGGAGTGTACAAGTGATGAGGCATGGAAAGATATTGGTGTAGGTATGAAAAGTAGTGCTTGGAGGGAAAAGATGACCATGACCACAACCTGGCACTGGTTTTCAGGCACAAGGGTGTGGGAAGATTCTCTTTTTTTAGGTAAGGATGTTAGGGATTAGAATAAGTTACCAAGGGAAATGATGAATAATTTACCAAAAACATTGAAAGACTTTAAAGTTAAAATTTTCAGAGTGCTAATGTACGTGGGTGCAGGAAAAGGGGACGATGGGTTTTTACGGAAATTGCCACCGGAGCGTGCGTGCCATTGCAATGTGAATTAAATTAAATTATGGTGCATTTAATAACTTCATTCCTTATCCTGTCCATTTGAGTAACTCCCATTCTACACTCTCAGCAATGTTTTCACTTTCCTCCTGTCTTCCTATGGTATCCAGTCCAGCTCCTTTATGAAATCAGTCACTGATTGTGTTCTTCAGACAAATTTATGCCTCCTTTGCACTCCCTCCTGCCTTAATGTTTTAAATTCCTATCATTTCAAAACTTCTTTGAGCTTCGGATAAAGAAAGATGAAGCCATTGGAGCAAGGTTAGGAGATGATGAGACTGTATAAGGCATACAATAGTAATGAGGCTTGGATGGATATTGATAGAAGAATTGGTAGTGCATGGAAGGGACAAGATGACGATAAGTCGGCTCTTGATTTGAGGCATAAGGGAGTGGGTTAATTTTCTTTTGTCGGAAAGAGACTCCTGGATTGGAATAAGTTACTACGTGAAATAAAGAACAACTTAAATAGAAACGCTGAAAGAATCTAAAATTAAATTTCATAAATAGAAATAGTAGTTGGGAGGTATACTATTATTTCAATCAACGAAATTTAGGATAAAAAAGGTAAATGTTGGAACAAGAAAGCAGACGTTAAGGAAATTGCCACCAAGGAATGTGCTCCATTGTAACAACATTAAAATACGGAGCTTGGTAAAACGCAGTTGTTTCCCAGCTAGAAAGTCCTCCACAGACAATGAACTAAGCACAGGTGTATTGTCTCATGATACGTTGTTGGCAAAAAGTTCCGCCAGTTTGCATTTCACTTTCAAACACTACTTTTGCATTAGTCGCAAATGGTACTTTTGGTTAATTGTTTGAGGAAATTAGGAAATGTTTTCCTCCGTTCGACTAAGCATTCACTTGTTCAACCGTTCAATCCATTTTTTATCGGTATTTCCTTCTTGGCATTTTACCCTCACACTTGGATTAAAAGTTCTCATATTTCACTCTTAATTTTGTCTGCTTTCAGTGAAATGTGATTATTGCTACTTGCTTTAATTCCATCTCAGACATTTTTTCTGTAGCGCAAACACATTTAACATAAACAAGAATTCAAGCCAACCGCTAACCCAACTGACTGACCAAGGTTATGAAATGTTACAGAACTGTTTCAGTAGTGGTCTCCTCGATGCTACACTGTGGTAAGTTCACGAACTTAAATTTTAGACCTTGCGTATTCATAATAATTTTAAGCAAAGAAGTTTAGTACAAAAAATTGTGTCTATCTTCTTCAGCTTCCATATATTCTGCTAACCAATAATTCGTGCAAATTTACACAATACATCAAAATCCTTAAAAGTTTGAGTTCTATTGTTCATCTTCTCCCTACGTATCTTATTCCAGACCCTGCTTCTCCCGTCTACAAACTTCCTCACTTACGTATGCGTAAAGTCCATCGCACGAGTTGTTCCTTAATATCCGCTGGCTTTATCGCCAATCACCAGTATATGCCTTATGCATATCCATCATTCCCCACAGTTGCCTTCTATTCTCAATGATTCCATAACCCAGCTCATTTATCATTTCAGTTGCTGAGTACTTGCTGTGGTAATTTGAACAGAAAATTCTTTCATTCTCCCTTCCATCCACCCCAGCTTCAGTATTTGATCCAAATAAATTGTGTAACATTTTATTTTATTCCAGACAAATATTTCTGCCCCCATTTTTACTATTTCTCTGAGCTGTTTCCACTTCCTCACCGTCGTAGTGGAAATGAATCTTTCGCTAAAATACTTCCTCAGTTCTGTAGCCCTTTTATTGTTACACCTATCCCTGTGTCAGATGGTGCTGGGCTTCCGACACGCAGGCAGTAATTAGAAGACATCAACATGGTAAACGTAGCATAACGTGGATTGAATGTGTTCGCCTGAAACAAAATCCAACACCCGAATAATGCCTTGTATCTCACGCTTGCCAACTGCCAAGAACGTTCGCTCCGTAAAACTGCTTTCGGCTATGCATTCGCTTGCAGTGATTTCGGAAACCCGACGACTATTTGAACCGGCGTCCTTCCAAACGCCAGGCCAGGCACACAATGCCGAAAATATTATGCTTGTTTATCTTTAAAGCTGCAAGAGATCTGCCAGAAAAAGTGCCAGTAAGACTCTTCTTCTAACCTGTGTCGAGCGTAGGTGGTAACCATGGGGGATGTTTTAAATCTCATGGCAACATATGGGAAAATGAACTGTGTAAGAATACACAGCATCTTAGTTTTTAAAGAGTTAGTAATTAATGTTTGTTTTATATTATTTCAATGGGAAGTGTTTATTGATAGTGGTATTTTCAAATCACTATTTGGTTTCTGATTAATGTAAACTGATTATATGTGTATGTTGTTAAAAGTGCTTTATATCGGGTTATTATTATTTCTTAAGTATTGGGTCAAAGAATTCCAAGCATCATTATTACCAGATTAACAAAGTACATGAAAATCTCTGGACAGTACAGAAAGAAGATCTTTGGGCAAAGAGAAGAGATGAAAGCGGTATGCAGAGAGGTACAATGAGAAAATAACTGCGAGTTGTATCTGTACACAGAAGGATGCAATTATTAATGTAAATTAAAATAAAGAAGCCAAGTGGATGTTTTGATCATTATTTTTATTCTTTTGGTGGAATAAAAGAAAAGTATTGTCACTTTATACACTACCAAGAAGGTTAGTAAAACTGCAAAGATTATACGTGGCGTTCCGTGATAGACGAGATGCCATATAGTAAGTAAAGAAGAAGGAGCACAAATATTATAACTGGAGTGGTTTCCCGTTGCCTTCCACATGTTGACAGTGTTCGTAAGTGCTGCAATAAGTGTGGATCGCTGTGATAGTGTGTGTGTTCAGTGTAGAAGTTGTTTGTGTTGTATGAAATGAGAGATGAAGAAGCAATGCCGGCCCATGTACAGTAGGACTACTCTTCCGGAAGACATCAAGGTAGCTGCCGGGCTTAACGTCCTCATCTTACGGACGAACCTCTATCAACGTTGTCGTATGCCTTCACTGCACACGCACTGCGGAGAGGTTAGGGATTTCACCCGGGGCTCTGGCGCACAATCTGGTGATCAGGAAGTGTACACTACACTGCCGGTCAAGATGTGATAGCGAAAATTTTTACCACCACCAGCACTCGAAATAGTGTCGCAGAAAGACCCTTAAGTTGGTTAATTAAAAGACAATACGATTTCCCAGACTGTTATAAGTGACAGAAAGATGAAACGCCAGTAGGTTTCATTTGCAGAGGCGTGAAGTTGATACCGTTCATTGCGGTCTGAAGTGAAGGAGACGGACGTGTTAGCCCCACTCATCTCACCGCCGTACAGGGAGCGCTGGGATTATCCGCCGGATGCAGGGTGGGGTGTCTGGACGAGTCGCAGTCACAAAGCACGCCGCGATATTAGCGCCGCCACAAGTTTTGAGCAGCTGTTGGCCGTTTGATGTACAGCTCAGCGGTCTGAGCCGGCTGGCAAACAAGGCGAGGTGATCCGCAAGCGACTCGAGACACCAGCCAACCACACGCCGCGTCATCACTATCGATAGTCAATCCAGACACGACCAGATAGCACTCTTCTTTGACTGAACTTGTATTCTCGAGACATGTTCACTACCGGATTAGGCACGTAGCAGGGGTTAGCAAAAGCTCGGGCCCCGTGCCATCTGGGGGACCCCACGCCATCTAGGGGGGCCCCGCGCCTTCTAGGGGGGCCCCGCCGCGCCTAGGATTTCTCTCTTCCTAGACTGCATGATCACCACATTTTTCAACAGTCAAACGTCTTCCGTGTAATCAAAACATCTTCGTGTTCTTTCTTTCTTTTTTGAGAAATGTGCTTGCATACACAACACTTAATTAAGATCACCAGCTCTTACAGCCGATCTAGAATTGACGACACAAGCCAGCTCGCTAACCCTTCACTGCCGGCGTGTCTCACGCAAGTGTTACTGTGTTTTTCACTTTTACGAAAGAAGCTTGCGCTTATTGAGTATATAGGGCTGACAATGGCTTATGGTCGAAACGAAGTAATTTAGGACTATCTATCTATCGTTGGCTCAGTCGGTTGGGGCGCTTGCCTTACACCGGACCAGCCGGTTTGAGTCTGTAACATAGCCATTCCCTAGAACAAATAAAATTACACATTAAGACAGAAATATAATTTTACAGAAAAAGTAGTAATATCGGAAAAATAAAGATTTACTGAATTAACAAAAAAAAAAAAGTATAGCAGATATAAAAGAGATTATTTTCTATTATTAATACCTTGGAAAATTTAATATACTGGGAAAAAAGTGATTGTTAGTAGAGATGGCGAACGAGTAAGACTTAATATATAATCGAGCAGAGGATTGAGAGGTTTTGGAATAATAGCTGCAGAGAGAAAATTAGCTGATAGATGTTGCATAGAAAGGGAACCTGCTAATCTTTTGGATCGAACTTTGTTCAAATATATTCTACACACGGTCAAAAGTTGTTATTGGTTTAAGAGGAAATGTGGGAAGAACAAACAAAAAGGAAATAAATCACAAACATACAATGTTTATTATTACATAAAAATCTTTTATTTACATTACAAAAACCAACGTTGTAACCAGTCCTGGTGATCAAGAAAGTTTTCATCATCGGGACTTGGGCGACAGAGTAGCAGAGGTGATAGCGCACAATTTCTAATCACCAGATTGTACACCAAAGTCCCGTATAAAATCGCAAACCTCTCCGCAGTTCATATGGAGTTGATGGTTATTCATCTGCTGGATGGGGACGTTTTGCTTGGCGGTCGCTGTGGTGTATTTCGGAAGAGTAAGGATGAATGCGCTGGCATTGGATTTCACACTCTCCCTCGTTTTATCTCTCATCCACAACACACACATCACAGTCACAAACTCTTACAATAACACGTACGAACAGACAGGGCAGGCGGATAATGTGGGTGTGGTGGGTAGCGTTACCCACCCTGGGATTTCCGAGTGGGTATTTTATCCACCCAGAATTTTTAAAGCAACCGAGCGTGGGACGTGCATAGAGAGAGAGAATTGAGCAATAGAGAGCAGGCCTACTAGACTGAAAATTCAAGAAATTTAACAGAAAGGTGTCCAGTCAGGTACTAACTTTTAAATCAACGAATCACGAGTCCCACATCAGCGTAAAATTCCAAAACATCTCGTCCAACGTAAGAGCGAAAATCTCCGATGCAAAACACCTTACGATTATTCTCCGAAAATCTTATTTTTAAGTTTATTATTAGCGTTCTTGTCATTAAAGAGTCGATTCGACAACGATTCAGCTCACTTCTTTGAATAATTCACGATTCCTGGGTCGTCCTATTCGAATGAACAGTCTTTCGGTCTGCGGACTT
Source organism: Vandiemenella viatica (assembly GCA_031002005.1). NCBI lineage: Eukaryota > Metazoa > Arthropoda > Insecta > Orthoptera > Morabidae > Vandiemenella > Vandiemenella viatica. Next base: position 36,718,890 of record CM061920.1, on the reverse strand, counting down.
GAGAGTACCTAAGATCGACAATGTTGCAAGATGGACTCAATAACATCGCAAATTACAAGAATATAGTAAACTCACTGATTAATATGATTTGGAAAAATTGTTGAATCAGTTAATTTAATAAAAAAAATAAAGCGCCTTACAGTTTTTGCATTGCGCAATTAGTACTGAGTAATAATAAATTTAAATAGAAATAGTGAATTTTTGTACACAATTAAAAATATTGTTGAATAAATTTTATATCATTTTTAGAATTTATTTTGTAGTTAGTACCCCCAGGAATTTATCTTACGAGTAAGTTTGCATGATTATTATTATTGTTATATTTAATCTTAAGTTAGTTAAGATGACCAAATAAAATTTTCCTATGGACCCTCCTTTTGTCTTGACTACCCACCCGGGCCTAACACGATCCACCGCCCCTGCGAACAGAAATGGGGAACGACCCCAGTTCATCATCTCCCAGGTACATTCCCATGGTCACCGCGTACACTCCGATAAGGGCACGGAATCCAAAGATAAATAGGACATAGCATTCACAGTTGCAATCAGGTATCCCCATCAGGATTTTTCGTTGAGGAACAATTTTCACTATTGACCTGTTCATTTTTATGGATAGAACTGAATAGTCGTGCTGTGCTTGCTTATTGCTCTGATGGAGGTCTTCAGCGATCCGACTTGGATAAGTAACGAGGCAACTTTGAAAACGAAAGGGTAATGAGATCTTACAATTTAGACGGAGAACTTGACCCTTTGCCGGTTTGATTTACGTCAACTTGGATGGTACGGTAGCTGCTGTTGACGGTAAAAGACTGGCTGGTGAAATTCTTACCGCTGACGGAAATAACAGAAACCTTGCATCAAGCTTAGTACGACTATCATCATAAAAAAATTTTGGCCTGACACTGATGCACATGAGATAAAAGAAAAGTTGTGATTTATTTCTCAACAGATCTATCTGAGCCCCACACATTCATCATACAACTACGTTATGATGCTAACAGGCAGAAAGTAATCCTTTAAGACCGTCAAAAATAACGTGACAGCACATACAACGTCATAATCTGAACTGAAATGTGTTCACCACCTGTTTTGACCATTTGTTGCTAACAGTTGATTCACAAAATCGGAATGATATTCTCCATGAACATTTCGTCTTTTTTCTTTCCAGGATATCAACAAACCAAATTATTTTCAGTGCTGAAGGAACAGTCTTGTTTTTATTTGGAGGGGAAGAATTGGCGTGCTTCAAGTTCTGTCACTGCTGATTTACTTATAGTATAGTACTGTGTCTGGAACACATCCACGGTCAAAAATCATTCAACATAATCTACGGGATTCATGTCAGAGAGGTCTAGATTTTGCATGTACTCCTGTGTGCTTATTGCTTTCGATATCCTATAAAAGTTTCGACAACTGACGGGCGAAAACCTTTTTCATATCCAAGTACTTCCTCAGAATGGACCTATTGTTTTTATTGGAATGCCTGATATCTCCTCAATGTGGAGAAGTTTTAACCTTCTGTTTCGTCACCAACTCATGTTTGCTGTGCACATTTTCCTCAGTGTTGTACCTAGAGATCGGATTTTTTATTTTTGCTAATGGCTTAACGCTTTGTCGACACCGAGGTCACTAGAGGCGGGAAAAGGAACAGGAAGGAATTTGGCCACGGCCTTCTGAAGGAACCATTCTGGCATTCACCTGGAGTGATTCGAAAAAATCGTTGAAAACACAAATTTGGATGGCCGGATTTCCTCCCGAATGTGACACCAGAGCGTTACCGCTCACCTGCCGCGGTCGGTCTGGCATTCGGGATTAAATTATTTATCCCACTATTCGACTGTGCTGTAGATAGGGACTCCATTCCTTAATTTTGCTGGTACATCGTCATGACTGTCCTATTTCTTGTTAGATAGTTATTAAATCACAGCACCGATTTCCTTAGTATTCGTTTAAGATGAAAAGTGTAGCTAATCAACTTTCAACATCTGTAACAAAATAAATATTAATATATTTTTCTCGGGCTTCCAGCCGTGTTAATATATCATATTTGCGGGACGTTTCGAAGGCGTCCATCTCTGCCTCCATTCTCAACCAAATGTCAGTGTATAACTGTTTGTTTATTCAGCCGCTGCTACGGAAACGGTGGAAAACAAAAACCAACACAACGCGATTACGTTATCCGCTCTTCTGCTCGTTACCGGCGCGAAACTGTTTCAGCATTTTAATCGCCGGGTTCCAGGCCGCACTGAGTTGATAACCAGTGTCCCTGTTGACTAATAAATCAGTTAATCTTATTTCTACAGCCTCTGTAATAAATATTTGTTCAGAATGTTTCAATTAAGTTCTAAATAAATGTACACAGATTTGAAAAGAGTTTGATCGCTAATTTAATCACTTATCTTCTCAAATCTGTAAGTTTCTTTCACAGAAAGGATTCTGCTAAGTGTACTGTTGTTTGCACAATATTTTTAGACAGGTAGGCATAGCAGTCTGTCACCAATGGACTGTAATAGTGAGCCTTATAATTTGATCGTGCAGAGGTGAGCGGCCCAAGGTGGCACTCCTATCTCAAGTTGTTGGAGCAAGGAGTAAATAGCAAAAATTGCACTGACTTACCTACTTTGGTGGTTGAGGTAATTGGTATCGCTCTAGCTATAGCCGATTTTCCAATAAATCGTAACATAGTCGTCGCCTTTTGCATTGTGTGTACATATGTGTTATTGTAGGGTTGGGTGAGTGTGGTAGTCTGTATGTTAAGTATTGAGTGTTGTTTGTGTTGGATGGAACGAGAGATGTAGAAGGGTGAGGATGAAGCGCGGTGCCGGCCAATTCCGGCCTACTCTTCCGAAATATACGAATGGGGCTTTCAGGCAACGGACGAATCAACAGAGCCTCATGCCTTCACTCTATAAGGAACGCGAAGTGGTTTGGGATTTAGCTTAGGACTTTGGCGCACAATCTTCCATCCTGCTGATCAAATCCTGAGGATGATAAATTCTTCCACCACCAAGAATCGATCCAGCTAATCCCGTGTCTGCACATGGTGCCACAACCAACTGAACCGACGAAGCGAGCCAATAGATTCCAAAAAAAACAGTATTTTCAATAGTTTTTGGTTTATGACGAGCAGGCTGTACATCATCTTACACACATGGGTTTTAGAGACAAGGCAAATTTCAACATAGTCCATTTCTCTTGAGACTCGAGGAACAGCGGTCCCACTGGTATAGCCGAGGGAGAGACGCACGACGCAGTTGGAAGATGGATGCGAGTTTCGCGACACAGCAAGGTCAGGCTGCAGCGTCAGCCAGCGAAATACCGGTCAGCACCAGCTAGAACCTGCTGGGTCAGGTGCCGGGGGCGTTTGGCCAACGTAGATTACACTAATTCTCAACACACCGCGCTGCCAAGGCACTACTGCGGTTGAGATCGTCAAATTCCTCGGAGCGGTTCAAATGTGTTTGATGAGTGGCGCTGGTGAGTCAGTGGTCGACTGGGAGTGAGGACGTAGAATTACTAATCTCATTAGGAGTATCTACACACCCTTAAACTGGTTTTTTTTGTTTTTTTGGTGAACATTATGACACGTACAACTACTGCAGGACCCATTTACTTAGTATAATTATCAGGATAAGCCACAACACGGGCGAAATTACTTGTCCGATGTTAAGATTGTTAATCACATCTGCTTTCTGGTCTGTGCTCGGATTTAGTTGTTAAAAATGATGTACAAGACCTCGCTCTATTCGTCAACAAGGGTAAAAACAGACCCTTTATTCGCAAAGAATTATTGGTCCCCTCCTTTTACTTTAGTTTGCAGGTGAATATCAAGGCGTGTACTAAACTCGAACGTTACGGCAATTATTCACGGTACCAGCCTTGTGTTAACACAGCTTTACACCAAGCTATGAACGTGATCGCTTGGGGAGATATGTTAGTACCATCGAAAGACTAGTGAACAAATTTGACAAGATTGAATAACTGACCGATGTCATCAAAGAATCTGCAATCAGGCAGATAAGGGCTACTAAGATATATATATATATATATATATATATATATATATATAAATAAATACGCAATAATATCCAAGTCATCGGGAGATGCGAACGAAGGATTAAGTGCTCAACAAAATAAAGGTGATCCAAATGGGGATTACAAGTGTAGCGAGATCGCAGATCGGAGTCAGGAAGCAAACAGAATCTCAGTTATTGATATCTTGAAATAGATAATCGCGGTAGCTGATTTGTCTGCACGGTCTAAACGAGAGATGGTTTTCGTCCTGCTCATCTTTTTGGCTCTAAGGGTTTCTATAAATTATACAGCGACGACTTAATGAGAACTGCTAGTGCTTCACTCCGCAATTTTCATCCTCATCCACAAGAAATACGGCACCATCAGTCTCGTTTCCGGTAGGGAAATACCTTCCGTACCCTAACTTTCCTGACCTCAACAGGGGATGCGACTCAGTAAAGCTTTCCTGTAAGAAATGACTCGTGTAGCTTTACTTTTATATGAAACTTTCAATCATTTTCTTTCGATGACCGTGTCTTTAAATAGTTATTACTTTTACCTTAGAACGTCTTTCTGGTCGTTTCCAGTACATCTTACGCCCCTCTTCAGATTTACTTGATCTGTGATGTTAGCTCTCGAATTACGGTTTCCAAAAAACTCTAAAATCCGAAAGAAAATATTTATACTACCTTATCTTATTTTCTACTCTTTTACTTCCAAATAACGGTCGAATTACGTTTTCGCCAGTAACTTCGCAAGTTAAACGAAAAACTACTTTTATTTCACAACTTTTCATAGTTAATCACAAATTAATTACGGCTTTCACTTCTGGTGACTGATTCTCCCGCCGCCGTAATAAACTTTGTAATATTTAATTGGTTTTTCCGTTTACAGTTCCAATAACTACGTTACAATTTCCCCAGCTTCGTCTAGGGTGCCTCTGTATTCTTACTCCATACTAGCTTCTTTCTTATCTTCACCATTCTTTATAATTATTCCTTTATCTCGATTATGGATTTACGCCTCGTCGCCGGCGATGTCATTAGAGGCGGGATGGGACTGAGGACAAGGTACGTGAAGGAATTCGACCATGGAATTTTGAATGAAGCATCCCAGCATTCACCTGGAGTGATTTGTGGAAACCGTGGAAAACCCAAATCTGGATGCCCGGACGGGGATTCGAGCCAAAGTTCTCCCGAATGCGAGGCCAGAGCGTTACCGCTCACCCACCACGCTCGGTTTCTCGGTTCCAAATCGACAGATTACAGTTCAGAAATACTCATAAAACAGGATAAGTATCGTATCTTTAAAATTCGTAATACAAATAAATATGTACAGTATTTCATAGAGGAAGAAGGCCACAGCACGATGGCAGAAACGTTAGGTTTTAATAAATCGACGCGGATCCACCCGGAGAACTAAGATGATACAACGAAATCAACTTTTAAATCTTGCTTTCGAAATTATAAGTTTTGCAATCAATTGGTGTAACTGAGTCATTTCCACAACGAATTGTTGTTTTGTGTGTGTCTGTGATGCTTGTGCAAACGACTATTTCAGTCTATTGACATACAATATGTTTTTAGCAATATTATTTTAAGGTGTCAAAACTATTATTTAATTTAATTTAATTGCAATGGAGCACAGGCTCCGGTGGCAATTTCCCTACACCTCCATCTTCCCTCTATCCTGCAGCCACCTACATTTGCCCTCTACAAATTTTATCTTTAAATTCTTTCAACGTTTTCGGTAAATTATTCATCATTTCTCTTGGTAACTCATTCCAATCCCTGACACCCTTACCTAAAAAAGAGAATCTTCCCACACCCTTTTGCCTGAAATCGAGTGCCAGCTTGTGGTCATGGTCATCTTTTCCCTTCCATGCACTACTTTTCATACCTACTCCAATATCTTTCCATGCCTCATCGCCAGTATACGTCCTGTACACTCCCATGACCCTCATCATCCTCCTCCTGTCTTGCAATGAATCCCATTTCAGCTCCTTTATCATATCCGTCACTGATTGCATTCTGCCGGAAACTGGCTGCACAGAATTCTGTTGATTATTTATAAAAGTTAGAGATTTAGCTTTGCTAACGGTCGTTATTTATGTTTAACTAAGCAACTCCTTGATCTCAAATTGGAGGGGGAAAAATGAATACGTTCTGTGTACCACAAAATGATGGCATGCTATTTAGTGTACATACATTATTTGTTTGGAGAGAAGTTAACGAGACAAAAGAAACAGTGGTGGAAGAAAGTTTTAATTTTGTTTGTTACTTGCTACGAGTAATAACAGCTGGGACTGTGGAGAAGGTGGTGGGCGAGGAGAATATGATTTCCGGTGCTCGCCGGCCCATTGTTAATGGAAGGCGACGCGGTGCCTCGCTAGAGGCAGTTGTGATCATCTCGCGATCCAATTACTGGCGGACCTCCAATAGGAGCCTCCGATCGGCGTCTGGCTCTGGCAGAGCCCTCAAGCCAAATTGCCGACCCCAGCACTCTGATCGATCAAAACATCTCACAGCACAAGAACTCCCGAGGAGCGAATAGTTCGCACGCTCACACTACAAGTGAGGCCAGAGAGCGTATCTTCGCATAGACTCACCATGAGTACTCCTGCTCAAATAGCTACTAAAACTTTGACTGAGGGTACTAACAAGTCATGACTGAAGAGAACCCAAATTCACTGCCGTCTTTGAACCATCTATTTTGATTATTCTTATTGGTGAATGTTCCGTAATCACCTTTATTCTCTCTTAAATTAAGAATTTCACCTTTTACAAACAAGAAACTAATTACATAAGCTCTTCTAGGTCTTCTAGCCGCGTAAAAAGGTCACTCTCATGGGTCGTTTCGAAGTCGTCTATCTCAGCCCTCATTTTAAACCACAGATGTCACTAGATAGGCTGCGATTACTATGTCGAATCTTGAACAATTGTAACGAGCAAACAAAGGAGAGAGCGTACAAATCTCTTGTGCGTCCACATTTGAACTACTGTTGTGCCATCTGGGATCCGTTTCGTAAGGGGTTGATTGAAAGAGTACAGAAAAGAGCCGCTCGATTCGTGTTCGCTTGCTACAGTCCTTACGAAAGCGTCACAGAACTGATTAGTAGACTAGGCTGCGAGTCTCTGGTAGATAGACGACGCACGTTTCGTATAAACTTATTGGTAATCTTGTGTACTCCCACTTTCACTTACGAGTGTAGTGAAATACTTCGTCCACCAACCTATTTGAATCGGAATGACAGGAAAGATAAAATTAGAGAAATAAGGTGCCGCACTGATTCTTATATGAATTATTTTTTTCCTCGTACCATTGGGGACTGGAATGCACATCAAAGAGATTAGCTTTGGTTCTGAGCGCCCTCTGCCACCTACAATTTTGTAAATTGCAGAGTATATATGTAGACTAGACGACCCGTGCGAAAATTTCGCGAATAAAATGTGATGAATAGTGAGGTTGAATATGATGTCACCAAAGCTGAGACATTACTCTTCATATTCATACTTCATTTATCGATTTTGGTTAGAAATCCTGGGATATAAATGGTTCGAAGCACAAAAAACATATTTTAGAATATTGACATTTTGGCCCTTAAGGGTCGAATTACAAAAAATTCCTTTCTTAAAATATAATGTCATCATGGCGGAGACCTTATTCTTTAATATAATACCTAATTTATCTATATCGGTTAGATATCAAGGGAGACAAATTGCTCGTGACACAAAAATGCGATATAGAAAAATTTATATTTTTTCCCTTTAAAGGATGAATTCCAAAAACATTCTTTCTTAGAATATGATTTCACAAAGCTGAGACTTTACTCCTCATAATCCTACTTCATTTATAGATTTTGGTTAGATATCCAGTGAGATAACTGGCTCGATATACAAAACATGCATTTTAGAAAAAACATATTTTAGAATATTGACATTTTTGCCCTTTAAGGGTCGAATTACAAAAAATTCCTTTCTTAAAATATAACGTTACCACGGCGGAGACCTTATTCTTTAATATGATACCTCATTTATCTATATCGGTTAGATATGAAGGGAGATAAACCACTCGTGACATAAAAACGAATTTCAAAAATATTAATACTTTTGCTCTTTAAGGGTCGAATTCCGAAAAATTTCTGTCTTAATATATGACGTCACTAAATCGGAGATCTTAATATTTAAAATGATACTTCATTAAACGATTTCAGATATGTATCCAGGGAGATAAATGACTCGTAACACAGAAAACAGCATTTTAGAAATATTGACATTTTCGCCCTTTAAGGGTCGAATTCCGAAAACTTAATTTCTTAAAATATGATGTGACCAAAGTGAAGACCATTAGCTTTAAAATGACACCTCATTCATTGATTTCGGTTAAGTATGAAGGAAGATACAGGCTTGTGACAAAAAAATACCTTATAGAAATAATACATATGATGTAGATAACTGTTTAGACGCCGCCGCGGAAACGGTGGCAGACAAAAGGCAAACCAGCGCGATGACGTCATCCACTCTTCTGCTCATTACCGAGGCGAAATTGTTTCAGCATTTTGATAGCCGGGTTCCAGGCCTTCGAAACGTCCCACAAAAGTGACTTTTTATGCGGTTGGAAACACGAGAACAGTTTATTAAAACACAACGCCGTGGAAAACTTCAGTATTACATAAGAAACTAATTTACTAACTTGATAAATTATTGGTAAAGATTGTGTTGATGCTATTATTTCTTGGTTCAGTGATCCCAGTATGAAATACTAGAAAAACTGGCTCTTATCATAGATTACAATAAATTGACACAGCTTCACTTCGAGAACAGTAAAAAATTAGTTGGTGGTAAGTTTTAAGTCTGCTGATTCAGAACTCCAGTGTTCAATTCCTGATAGCGGCTGAAATTTTTCCAAGCCCCTTTTACTATCTGGAAAAATGTCCTTTGTGTACATGGAGTCTTTAATGTTCACTACACAGATCGCATTCCACGCTAAGCTGTTGGTCCACGACAATGTATCAAATGCAGGAGTTGCAGGTGCCTGCTATATTTGTCTCTGGAAATTATCCTAGAACACAATCAGTAACCGATATGATAAAGGAGTTGGAATGGCACTCGTTGGAAGATAGGAGGAGGGTGAAGAAAGTAATGGGAGTGTACAAAGTATATATTGGTGATGAGACGTGGAAAGATATTGGTGCAAAAATTAGAAGTGGTGCATGAAGGGAAAAGAGGACCATGACCACAAGCTGGCATTGCATTTCATTCATGGGACATTTTCTTTCGTTGGGGAAGGGGTCACGGATTGGAATGATGAATAAATTACCAAAAACGCTGAAAGGGGGCAAAAATAGACAGGTACATTAGAGGTGAGAAATGGGTGAGTAGGGAAATTGCCAAAATCCCAAATAAATGAAATTATATCAAATGTTATCAAGTAAGGTAGTAATGGAAACAGAAACATCAAGTTATGACAAGACAGTGTACTTGCATTTGAGGTATCTCTCCTGAAACGGTTTGTCATGACATTCAAACCAGCGTTTCATAACATACGCCTTCCTCCATAATCTTTTATCCCTGCTGCGAAGTATTTTATCTATCAAACCACTTGGACAATGCCATGAGAAAGAACCTAATTTACTTTCCCTTTTTCCTCGCCACTTCACCCCTACCAATGAAATAATTTTTCAATCTCACTGCAATTAACAATAGTCACAACGGCATTTCAACATGTAAAAAATTTACTAGACATGAACGGTTCTAATTAATTCGAGCAATATTAAAGGGATTTAAAATAGTTAAAATACTTACTAATGCCTCTCATGATATCACTTAAATTTAATTTAACTTGTGATAGCTCCTCAAACAAACGATAAGGATAACAATAGGAATTAATGTCTGTTAAATTTAATTAGTAGGTAATTTACCATACCAATAATTTTATATATATGCTTAAAATTTTGTTGACTAAATTGGCTTAAAACTTTTAATTATCAATTAAATGGTTAGGGTTATTGTTAGTGAGACGAAATATTCATGTTAACTCTTGAAAATAGTAGTTTTAAATTCGCCTACTTTTTTGGTGTTCTGATTTATTTTTCCCAAGTCTGCTTCTGGACATCGTAGAGCTTCTCACACTCCCTCCCCTTCCATTTTCTCGTTCTCTTGTTCATAATAAGCTGCCTAAGAAATCAGGCAGCTGGTGATCACATTCTTCTCAGTGTCCCTAACGAAGCAAACTGGAAAAAAAAATTATTCGTTGTTGCCATTAGGAGTTTCCTGATTGATCCTTAAAAATCGAATATAAGTTTAACTTTGAAATTTCTAAGCGTAAATTATATTTATTGGCTGTTTTTAAAAGTTTTTTTATCTAGTTATTATTTACAGTAAGGTGATTGAGGGTAAAGCTTTAACCTACTAATAAATTAACAAAAATCAGCAAAGTGCATAATATAAATTTTACAAGACTATCAGCTAACTTTGATGTCGTTATAATACTTCAGTTTCGTTTAGAAGATACTAGAAGTATTTGGGAAAAAAATATCATGCCTGCAAAAGTATGGCATCTGTCGCAGACTCGTGGCAAATTGCAAAGATCTTAGGATTGGTTTCATTGCGTATGTGGTAGAGAGGGAAAACGGGAACTAAATAATGCTTTTCTATAGTTTAGTCCACTTTTTTTTTAGGTATAGGAAACTATCAGAGCAGGAAGAAAAGGTTAATTTGAGGGAGAAATAGATCTGACCTGTTACCAGAGTCAGAATGGGAAGTGCCTCGTGTAGGTGTAGGGAGTAAGTAAGGTGGAACAGGCGTCTGGGAATAGGGGCGAGTAAGGAAAAAAATAGGACAGAAAAGGGTTTTGCTGCTAGGTGGTAGCCAAGGAAAAGCAATCGTTCCTCTTCTGCAGGATAAAATTGGTACAAGTGACCGGGTCACAAGATTTTTTAAACTTAGTTCAACATTTGGGCAGATGTAGGATATAGTATCAATTTTTAGGGGTATCGTTAAGGTGTATAGAGTAGTGATAGGGGAGGGAGTTGCAGGGAATAGTATTAATGGAAATGCAAGTTATAGCATAAAAAGTGACCAGAGAATGGTAGAAAAAGAGTCGCATCATACTAGGGTAGAGCTCACGCAGAACATTGTCGCCATAACCGGCCACCGTTAATGTTTCGAAAGGCATTAGTTCTGTTTTGGGACTTGTTCAGTGAGTACCGTTACTAGGCAGGGTTTCACTTGTCATGGGCAACACATAATTAGGAAGGGGCAAGGGGTGGTCTCTGAGATACTAGATAAAGTTGAAAGAGGGTCCAATTTCAGTTGGAATCAGCGCTGCGCATTTTTTATGTTAAATGCCGTTGGTTAAGGGATATAAATAAAAGACCAAAGGGCTACTGATTGCAAATGCACAATGGGAAAGATCATAAATGCTAAACAAATAGTTGAAGCTGATGAAACAAAAGATGGAATAGCAGCAAATAAGGCGAATGAAAATGCTTGAAATATCACAAAGCCCAATGATGATTTAAATTTACCATAAGTTATCTAGGAAGGAAGTAAAATTATCAACACAAGGGAAAAGTGTTTTGAAAATATCTTAATAAGCGAAGGAAGTTTTACGCAGGTGGTAGAGCAAAGCACAAGGCAGCCAACATATTGGATATCTTCCTAATAAATTCTGCGTCTCAAATAAGGATTAAATGATTACGAATCATATCTGTTGAATAGTAGAGGGTTCATCAAAACAGTACTTAAATCTGAAAGTGATAATAGTACAGGTATGAAAAGGTACATAATTCAGCACTGAACATGTATTTCAGGGGAATGTTCTGACTGTATTTAGATTGAGTCTAAAGACTAGCTGCTTACCAGAGGACTGGAGGGTTGTAAATGACTTGCTGGTTGGTTTTATGTCAGTAGTTTGTAAATTAATGGAGGGAATGATTGGCTGTTACATCGGATATGTCTGCGAGGATAACAACTAATTTAAAAATCAACAAAATGGCTTTAGGCAAGTTTGTGAGTCTTAGTTAGTGAGCTATATGCAAGATATTTCGGAAATGACTAATAGAGGTGAAGTTGTTAGTATATCTCTGGTTCCTTTAAAGGAATTTGACAGAATGAGTCATAAAAGGATTTTTTAGAAGCTAAGAATTATTGGAGAAGATGAAAAAGTTTTGTTGGGTAGAGGAATTCTTAAGAGGTAGAAATCAAAGCGTTAGTGTAGGAAATGCAGCATCAAAAGAGGTGGAAATGAAAATTTGAGTGACACTGGGTAGTGTATTGAGACGAATCCTAATCATTATTCTAATTAACGATTGTGTTAATGGTTTATAGTCAGAAGTTAGATTGATTGCAGATGATATAATGTTATATAATAGGATCAAAACGGAAGAAGACTGGACAGATGCATGGTGATCCGGACAGGATATCTCGCTGCGTCGGTCAACATGAAATGAAAACAAATGCCAAGCAGATTTAGCCTATTAACTGCACAGATAAAAAAATAAAGGTTGATTATGATTATAGGGTAGTGAAAAAATTGCTTGTTGAAGCACTGAAATCTAAATATCTTGGCATAACATTTGGTAGTGAACTCATGGAGGGTGGTGGTTGAACGGAAACACTCTGGCCTCGCATTCGGGAGGACGCAGTTTCGAATTCCCATTCGGTCTACCTGCTTTTGATTTTCCATGGTTTATCCAAATCACTTCAGGACAATGCCGAGATAGTTACTTCAAATCGCCACGGCCTAATTCCTTCCCAATCCTTGTCCCCAGTTCCCTCCACCTATAATGACCTCGACGTAGACGAGGCGTAAAGCCAGGGAAAAAAGATAGTAAACTCAACTAGGCAAAACATGTTGAGCTCCCAAATCCTTATGTTTATTAGACAGGGTGGTAAAGGGATGTAACAAAAAAATGAGGTATTTGGGTTAGAAAATACTGGTCAGACCATGGTTTGAAAATGGAGGTGCAGTCGGGTGGGCCTTATTTCGGGTATCAAACACGCGCGTTGGAGGGGCTGCATAGGTGGACAATAATATTTGTATGAGGAAATTACCGCAGAATACTATCAGGTAACTCATATGATAAAGGAGCTGGATTGAGATATTGGTGGAATAATTAAGATCTGTATGCGAAAGGGAAAGGATGACCATGACCACAAGCTGGCACTAGATTTCAGACATAAGGGTGTGGGAAAACGTTGTCAGCGATTTGAATAAATTACGAAGGGAAATGATGAATAATTCGCCGAAAAGGGTGAACATAGATAAAGTATAAATAATTCTTAAAGGGAGGTGAAATTACACGGGAAATTTTTAAGATAAAAAAAAAACAAGAAAGATAAAAAACAGGTTTTTATAGGAATTGAGACTGGAACGTAAGCTCTATCGTAATTTATAAAAATTAAAATAAATCCAACCATAGGAGGTGAATCTAGCATTTTTTAAGATTATTACAAGGTTACAATCTCTCTTTGAAAACACACATGTTCAAAATGATGTGCTAGGATGCAGGCAATGCTACATCTACTAACTAATCAAGAAAAATTCCAAGCAACACAAAAAAAGAAAAAAATCAGCCAATATTAAATAAATTTGGACTAAACAGCATCAACTATTTATTTGAGTAATTTCTTTCATGTCATCTTTACTCACTGACTGCATAAAAGTACTGAGGGAACTTTTCCTAGATAAGAATTGTTCAAGTTTCATTTATAGTGGTAGAGTTATCTATTGCCGACCGGACAATTGTTTGCGTAACTAAAATAATTTCTTACCATAAACCGGTGAACGCAAAATCCTACATAGACACTTTAAGCAAACATTTCTTTCATTTCTTTACTTCGTCGTCCGATATTGCTAGAACCGAGTTTTAATAAAACAAAAACTTCATATTTTGCTCCTGTTTTTGTGTTGCATTCTTAATAAGTTTTAGAAGTATATGTTAAGTTTTATTGTCTTTCATGAAATTTTGTTCGCCATGGTGAAAAAGTGAGTTCTAAATTGTGCGCCCTTTGCAGTCATTAGATTTAGTCGTACCATCCATTATACCGACCATGGCCCATTCATTCTGCCTTTCTCATTCATTGACTGCATCCAGCCCACGCCGACGCCGCGGCCTGCCAATGGGAGCACTCTCGTGACGTCACACCACTTGACGCTGCGGGATGCCTGCCTGCCAGGGGCGGCCACTAGTTGCTTTGCGGTCCGCCAGTGTACTGAGGGGTGACTTCCAAGGCGCAGAGCACCCCAAGCAACAGGTATGTGCACCCGCCTAACCACAAGGGACGAAATAAAGAAAAGGGCTTCTAATCTCGTGATTCTACTGCAATTTTTCTGGGTTCCGTCAATTATGAATTACAGGCGGACCCTTTATGGAATCATGTATTTGCCCTTATGTCTGCCAAACCCTCATACCTTCTGAGCCCTCCAACTTAGAAATTTGCGGTTGCTTACTATTTTACATCTTATTAACATCAAAACGATTTTAATGAAAAACTGTGAAAAATTCGGGGCGTGAAAATAATTATCGAGTAGAGGAAAAAAAATATCTGTTCTTATAATCTTCGCGAGTATCAAATAAATGCTGAAAATCTTTGAACTCTGAAAATATTTGGAGTTTTATTTTCATTACATTATTTTTTGACGAAAAATAATGAAAACACCTAATTCCCCTTTATTTCCGGAACTGTTAATCCGTTGACAGGAAAACTATTAATATTTTTCTAAAAAATATGGTTTTGATAAAATTACTAAAAGAGAAATTTAACAAACCTGATATTTCAGCAGAGAATTTTTTCCGACAAAAATAAGTTTTAGCAATATAAATTTTATAACTGATTCTCTCCTTTTTGTGTGCGTGTTTGTGTTTTTTATTTATAGACATAATTTTAAAGGTAATTTTTGCAACTCAAAGAATGAACTCTATATAAAAATCTCTTGGTATTTTATGAATATGTACGTACCATATGTTCGTATGGGCCAACTAGAACCACGTTAAGACTTCATTTGGCTTATATTTGTTTTGAATGTGTACACATCTGTGTTACAACTAGAATTGTTGGGACCTACAGTTTAACCTGGAATCCGATCCACGATAGCGAGAATAACTCGCAATTGACGGATTTATTTCCTTTGGCGCTAAAACGTTACTCAGGATAATTAGTCAAATTTTGCACCGACGGCCAAGAATAGCAAAGAATGTGATAGACGAGAAGAAATAGATGATTTTCAGATTTCTCTTCCGAGTAGGAGTATTCTGAGGAATTTCTTAGAACTATCGTACCGGCCATCATGATTGCTGTTTCTGTAACTGTACCGGAAGAGTGGAATTGTCGGAACTTCTCACGTCAAAGACAAATTTTTCGTAAAGAGAATAAAACAAAACACGATGGTATAGATCATGTGTGTTTGGCGAATAGATGGCACTCAATTCTCATGACAGATCTCCTCAATCAAATCTGAGGCGTGGACAGGACCTAAAGGGAGAAAACAATTACAAGTAAATGTACTATCCACAGCTTGACAAAGAAATGAGAAGTGATTTTTAATGAATAATATAATATATTTTTCATCAGCCAAATGTTATTGACGATGCCGACGTATTTCTCAGTAACTTCCTCAACATAACAGCTTATCGCTAACATTGAAAGAGACTAGTATAGGAACATGTTCCTCAAATCTGAGTTACATTGTTTTATTTTAAATTATTTCAACGTCAATTTTTTTGTTAAAATTCATAAGTAGTTTACCGATTTAAACTTATCAGTTAAAAAAAAAAGAAGAGGAAACTGTCACCTCTTATACTGTATCTGCTGGTAAGTGATGTCAATAACACAGTATAATCATTTAACCAACGAGTGATCTGGTAAATCAGTGATTAAAATTAGAAAAGCAGAAAAATTATAAGGCATCATATAAGAAAGATTTACATACAGCAATTCAGGAAAAATAGCATTAGAAGGATGAGAGCAGAGCTGACATTTTTTTTTTTTTTAATATGGCTTTCTGTTTCTTACAGCCAGTTCAAGTGTTATTAAAAATCATCAAACGTTTATGGTTGTTTCCAGCAAATTACAGACACCAGAGTACGTAGTCGACATTAAGACACAACTCTTAAACATCCATGCCGTCGGTGGGAATCGAACCGGAGACCCTCAGCATGAGGACCTGGTACTATACTCCTACCCTCCAAGGTTGGAGAAAATAGTTTGTTAATGTTCAGAACTTCTAGAAATATTAGAAATGCTGGACGATTGTGGTCCCATCTTGAGAATCAGTGGTTACATGCTGTGAAATATCGATCATCATCGCCATGGTTCTCAGATGTAATTGTGTGCTGTTTAATGTAATTAGGTTAATTTTCCATTAAATAAAAATGATTAATTAAAATGAAATGGTTGAGCCGTTTTCTCTTCAAAGTCAGGGTTCCGGGTTCAAATTACACTTAATTTTTTTTTTTATCTGCTTAACGTCTCTCTAATAGCAAGGTTTTTAGAGACGGGAAAGGATGAGGGGCAAGGAATGGGAAGGAATTCGGCCATGGCCTTTTGAAGGAAGCATCCCGGCATTTGCCTGGAGTGATTTGGGAAACCATGGAAAACCCAAATCTGGATGCCCGGGCGGGGATTCGAACCGCCGTCCTCCCGAATGCGAGGCCAGAACGCTAACCGATACACCAGCACGCTCGGTAAATTTCAATGAAATCAGGAATCTTTGACAGTTCCGCATAATCACATGAGCTACGTCACTTTTCGGCTTCCACATTAAACTGTCCCGGCAAATGAAAACTCTGTTTCCAGGTCTCAAGACCGTACGCATTTATTTTTGTTTAAACAACAACAGACACAAATCAGACAAATATTACATTAATTTGACAACGAATTTTGTCGTTAATTATGAGCTTTGCACCTTATTATCACGCCAGTATCTCAAAAACTCCGGTGATTTATAATTTTACCCGTACAGTTTAATAAAAATACAAAATTAAATATGTGATAATATTATATTAATACTTTTTCGGTTTAAATTTCGAATTTATTTACAATGAATAATTACTACTTCGAAGAAAATAAATTAATTTACTGCATTATATTCAGGTTCTATCAAAATAATAAAGAGTTTCATAATCCAATGACCGTCTAGGTCACTGAACAAAAATTCTTATTGCTAAGGGATATTAACAACGAATTGTAAATTAATTCCTCGAATAATACCATGCCCCTCCTACAACAGACATTTACACTGCAACAATTTAAATGGAAGTTAAATTTTTTACCTCATTTGTCATCGTTGCGAGGACATATAAAAATAAAATCTATTTTATTCCTAGTACCATTTGTTCTATATGATTCAAAATCACATCAAAATCCAATCAGTACGTTTAGCACGAATAGCGTTCAGCCAAAAATTATCTTAAATTTACCAGCGTCACGAAGAAACATCAAAATTAAATATGTGGTATTTTAGCTGTGAGATTACGGGCTGTAGTTCAATCGAAACCTCATCACTATGCGACCAGCAGTCTTTGGGTAGATCGCGTTCAACGAAAAATTGATACTAAGTAGTGGATATTTTTATCTTAAATTTCTCAGCTTTTCGAATAGCATCACACAAAACATACCCTAATATATCACAAAGGTAAAATATTCTGGAACGAATATTTCAGTCCTCAGATACTCGGCCTCTTCCTTTTTGTTGGTACTAACGAAATATTTTAGTCACATTATGGCTAACATACACCACGATAAACATTATTCAAGTTTCGAGGGTAGACATAATAGTAGTGATTAATTAATTCTAAGCTCTTTGCCTAATACTACGTCCAGTTTAGTGGTATTTATTATTTGGTAATTTTTGTGCAATTCAGTTCGTAATCCTTCTATTGCGTAATGTCATCGACTTCACCTATTTGTTCTTCTTCCACTGTTCTTTTTTTTATTTTGTCGAAATTTATATCACCTGAGATGTGTTGTTGTAGAATCATAAACAATTTGTAGTAGTGAAAACTGTGAGCAACGCTGACATAAAACTTTCTATGTCTCCAGACTCCAGTCATCAGAAAGTTAAAACAACCGTGTGACTCGCTCGTATTGACGGCAACTGTGATGGAGTCTGCTTTAATCACTATAAATTATATCATCAAAAATACTTGACAATCCTGGCTAAAACATAGTCTGTCATTTGAGCTTGTAATCATACGATTCTACCAACTCCACTTCCCTTTTTTTGATTTATGAAAATTGTGGAGAAGAGAAAAAGTTGTTGATTTTTTAATGTAAATGAAGCGATATATGTATTACAAAGACAACCACTGATTTATATAGCGGACACAGAGAGCCGTTCGACGATTCATTGCCTGTTATAAATCCATTCACACATTGTACATCACTTCTGGAGCATCCCCCTAAGGTATTATTGTTCTGAAACGTCTGACTTTTAATTTGATTAATTCGTTTACACTACTTATTTTTCCCGGTATAAGACACAGTTAAAGTGGACTTCGAGCAACAAGTGTGAATGAGGCAGAAAAAACTAAGATTCTCATTTTCTCTCCAACTTGATAGTTACTCAAAACTTGATAAAGGTATTTTGGTAGTGGATGATATACCTACATGAAAATTCTTTGGTAAATTAAGGAATTATTACGAGTCTTGAGTTTCTTTACTATACCATATGAAAAAATCTTCAGTGAAGTGATAAATTATACCCCTTGATATAGACAAACTGTGAACTTATCAGCTTTTACTATAATGTACTCTTCCTGCAATACGAAATGATGTGTAATGCTGATCTTCTATTGATGAAATAATGGTATGACAGTATCAAGATATAAGAACGAAGACTTTCCCGGCGTATGACTGCAATGTAGTCTTCACGGGTGTACCGCCGGATAGTGTTGTGGAAACACAATATTTCGACGGCTGGCTCTGCCGTCTTCTTCAGGTGATGAGACATGTGTAATGGTCGGCTGACCCACAGGTACTGAGATGGTTCGGGTGCCGCTCTTCCTTATATACAAGTCCGCGTGGCTTCGGCGATGGCTTACTATGAGCCAGGCCCGCAACCAACTGGCGGTTGGCTGCCCGTGGGCGTGGCTAAGGTTCTTGTTCCAGCCCGAGCTAATATGAAGCCCTCTACGGCGGCAGCTGGACGGAAGTACAACGTTCTCTGCGGATATTTGCCAAGGCAGGTTTCCATGCCTCACTGAGACATAGACCACTGTCTCTGTTAAATGTGTCGGCCAGTCGAATTTCGATGGCTTCTTTGATGACAGATTCCCAAAAATGTGATGTTCTAGCCAAAATCCTAACGTTATTGAACTCTACTTTGTGGCCATGGTCGTACACGTGCTCGGCGATCGCTGATTTGCTATACTGTCCCAAGCGGAGATGGCGTTTATGTTCATCACACCGGTTTCTATGGTGCGGATCGTTTGACCGATGTAGGTCTTTCCACACTCGCACGGTATGCTATAAATCCCCGGAACTCTTAGGCCAAGATCATCCTTGACTGAACGGAGGTAGTCCCGTATTTTAGCTGGTGGTCGGTAGAAAGATTTTATACCACCTCGGGGAAAATCGGCAGAATCCTCGCACGACATGGTATAAAATCTTTCTACCGACCACCAGCTAAAATACGGGACTACCTCCGTTCAGTCAAGGATGATCTTGGCCTAAGAGTTCCGGGGATTTATAGCATACCGTGCGAGTGTGGAAAGACCTACATCGGTCAAACGATCCGCACCATAGAAAACCGGTGTGATGAACATAAACGCCATCTCCGCTTGGACAGTATAGCAAATCAGCGATCGCCGAGCACGTGTACGACCATGGCCACAAAGTAGAGTTCAATAACGTTAGGATTTTGGCTAGAACATCACATTTTTGGGAATCTGTCATCAAAGAAGCCATCGAAATTCGACTGGCCGACACATTTAACAGAGACAGTGGTCTATGTCTCAGTGAGGCATGGAAACCTGCCTTGGCAAATATCCGCAGAGAACGTTGTACTTCCGTCCAGCTGCCGCCGTAGAGGGCTTCATATTAGCTCGGGCTGGAACAAGAACCTTAGCCACGCCCACGGGCAGCCAACCGCCAGTTGGTTGCGGGCCTGGCTCATAGTAAGCCATCGCCGAAGCAACGCGGACTTGTATATAAGGAAGAGCGGCACCCGAACCATCTCAGTACCTGTGGGTCAGCCGACCATTACACATGTCTCATCACCTGAAGAAGACGGCAGAGCCAGCCGTCGAAATATTGTGTTTCCACAACACTATCCGGCGGTACACCCGTGAAGACTACATTGCAGTATCAAGATAGTTAACGATATTCAGTGTTGATGCAACAAAATTAAAAAGCTGTATTATTTAAAGGCATATTTTAGTAGCAGAAATATTACATTTCCAGAGTTAGGTTAAATTTTTTAGTGAGTATTATGTGGTGCTGACCCAATCGGCTTTCATATTTATATTGAAAATACATTCATTTCTTTTGATTTAGTAATATGACGAGTAATAGGTAAGATCCAAGTCCACCGGAGCCTGTGCTCCATTGCAATTAAATTAAATTAAATTAAATTTTACAAAAAAATTTCCGAGGAACATGTATAGAAAATTTAAATTTGGTGAAAATGTGGATTTCACGACCAATCGCATTTGATCGCCTGCTGGAGTTATACGGAGATAAGGTTCCGTATTTTAAATCTATACATTTGACAGCAGGGAGAAGGATGCGGCCGTCTTTACCTCCCAAAGCAGTTCCCTCCGCGTTACTCTCCTGACAGCAGGCTGAATGGGCCTGGGCAGCCATTGCGGACGTTCAGTCACGAGACAGATCTTTGGCTTAGTCGCGCGTAGAGCCCCCGTCTACCGACTTATCTACGTGCTACCCAACTAAATTTTATTACTGTTACAGTTAAAACTCTGCACACCTTCCAGGGAAATAATGACCTTGTTGTTGACGCGCCATACAGCCACAATAACAACAAAAACAGAAACAAATGCACATTTTCAGGTGAATTATTACATTTCTAGCTTCTAATCCCGCCAAAAATGAATGATTGACTAAGTAAAATTGTTATTTAATAACTCTCATAACCTTCAAAATGATGTAATGTGGCACATATTTTTAAGTATACTGCAAAAGTGATATCCGTGGTCAGAGAGTAGTATAATAAAACATCCAAATCACCTGAATATAAATAATAAAGTAACTGATAGTTAATGTGTCGTTTTAAAAACAATATCACTTTTCTTTCAGTGTCCTGTCAGATCATTTCTTCGCAGCGGTTTAGTTAAGTATAACTGTTATTAAGTAACGCCCACAATCTCGTTTTTACAGTAACATCTGTGGCCGCAATTAGTCTGGTAACGAAGGCCGGGCGCGTGACGTCAGCGTTACGAACACCATGACACAGCGACCAAGCTTAGCCATTTATTAGTACTGTTATCGCCGGATTTGACATATTTGGATTTTGGGTCTTATATTTTCGATTAATAAAGAACCTTCTTCATTTTTTGTTCTGCAAACTGTAGCTGTCGGCAGACTTGTGTAACGAACGAGAGGGTACGGAGCAAACAGAAGCTAAGTCTATAAAGTCAAGGTTATGTAGACTAAGTTTGAAAATAATGTCTTTTAAAATTTATTGTTTTCCTCCTTCATTCATCACGACTGCATATCGCATTCTTACGAGAAGGTTACGTGCGGGAGATGGATGTTTAGATATTAATCGACAGTAAAACATAGCAAATTACAACTTTATTTAAACGACCTGGTCTAAACGAAGAATAGGAAGAGTTCTATACTGACAATATTAATATTCGTGGCGGTGGACTGAAGAGCTTTTACAGATAAGTTCATGGTCTTTTCTGCATGTCGAAGTGTTCAGCAGAAAAATTCGTGCTTATTAAGTTAGTTTGTTTAGTTAGTCCCTTGTCAGATTGTGCCACAATTTTGTACTGTTTATTCTTGATAGCTTTATGTTTTGCTGCAAAAATGATTAATTGTTTTGTTGGTAAGGTTAAATTTATTTGGAATTCTACTGACGCGTGTTTCCTTTGAGGTAAAGGGCAAACAACTCCATCATACAAACACAAACAAGAACAGTATCAACTTCTTTCCTTATATCTATAAGACTTGTCGTTGTGGTAATTAGAGGCGGGAGAGAACTGGATGTAAGGAACGGGAAGGAATTCAGTCAAGGCCTTTTGAAGAAATCATGCTGTCATTCTGCTGGAGTTATTTTGGGAAAACGTGGAAATCCTAAATCCAGATGACCGGACGGGGGAATCAAACCTGCGACTTACTGAAGGCGAGAACAGACTTTTGCCGCTCACCCAACACGTTCCGTTATTGTGATAGATCTCAAAAAGTTCTGGTCGATTTGTGAGTCGGTAGATTATTGCTTTCATTATAGGTCAGCTTGAAGGATAATACACTGTAAATCTCAGAATGATGATGAAGAATTGTATTTAAGGCACGAGATCACGTTTCAATTAAAATAGGGAATGCGCCTCGGCAGAAGCATTGTCCCGTTGTGTCGACTGTTGAAGGATTTAGTGAGGTAACTTTGTAAGTTAAAACAAACGAGAAGAAAATGCTGCAGAGATAACAGAGTAAGAGAAACGTGAAAACCATTGCTGCACTGGCTCCTTGTCGATCATTTGTAATTGTAACCATTGCTCGTTTGTGATTCCCTCCCAACCCAGTAAGGTAGGACGGGAGGCACTTGGAGCACCGTCGCACAGGGTCCCGCATTTACCTACTCGAGGCAAACGCAAAAGACAAACCTTGTGATACAGTGCGGGCGCGACGCCATTAAGACGCAGCGGCGCGCATTGTCTGCGGACGAGCGCGTCTGCAGACCACAAGTGGAAGAGTTGGCCAGGCGGCACTCCTCGAGGGCGCTTCGCTCGCTGCACAAAACAAAGCGCGCCAGCGTATAAAATCGTTTGCTAAAAACGCCGCATTGTGTGCCGGCCGCTACCTCGCCTCTCCCCAGGTCCGGGATCGATCGTTCGGCATTCCCCAGCTCGCGGACTCACCCACCCCAGAGCTGAAAAACCCACAGCTCCTCCGTGATCCGCGCCTCCTACACCCGCCATCACTGATCAAAGAGATACGACTTTAAGCAACTCCCCGACATCCTGTACCTGCCGGTGTTGACCAGAGTGCTTATAAAACTTGCAGAAAGGAAACTTCCCTTCAAATTCCCCTGCTTCAGCAGCTCGTTACTACGTGAAGACATTTTGGTGAGTATCCAGAGATTCCTCCTGCACTGTAGGTTAATTTTTTGAGTGACAGTTGTTATTCAGAAGCTGGCAGTGTCTGTGTGTTCCTTCGTCCAGGCATCACGTAAAAACCAACAAAACAAATTATATGTGGTTTTCACAGTTACAAAGCTTAAAATCTGTGGTATACCTTACGGTGTATCTTATCAAATTTCCATCAGACATGACGCTACAATACAGATAAACTCCTCATCCTTTGGAGTCCTATCGTATGGGTTTGACTAAGTAATTTTTGTTTACTTATTTGTTCAGTTTCCAGAAATTTAATACGTTAGAACGTGCAGAAAACGCTAATGAAAGGAACACGCCAAAGATGAAAACTCTAATCACCATAACGAAATTGTTGAATTTAATTTACAATAAAGGTTGCAAAGATGCTTCATTACAAACGTTTATACTTTACTACTCGTACTAAAAGAAAAACGACCGAGCGTGGTGGGTGAGCGGTTAACGCTCTGGCCTCGCATTCGGGAGGATGGCGGTTCGAATCACCGACCAGACATCCAGATTTGGGTTTTCCATGGTTTGCTCAAATCACTCCACGCGAATGCCGTTCCTTGTCCCCAGACCAATCCTGCCTCTAATGAACTCGACGTCGACGAGGCGTAAAGCCATAAGCAAAAAAAAAACGCATTGTTGCGCACGCAAAAATCCACACGGGGGAAGCAGTGCGGAAATGATATTTAGAAATAAAACCCCAGAATGGCAAACTCCCCAAAAAGAAAAAAAATCTTTCAGATGTAACTAAACAAATTCTCAATGATATAACTGATAAAACAAAGCTTCATATCTTAAAAAAATATATCGATTCGATCTTCAACAATTCCTGCAACTACTGATGCTAGTCAAATATGGTTTATCAATTTTCGTCTCATAGCATTACAGTAATTCTCAAAGTATTTAAAATTACTTCTCCTCATAATATAGTTATTCACTAGACAGCTAGTTTTTTTTAAGCTAAAATCTAATGCTGTTCACTCTTTCGTCTGTAACAATATCTTTTTCTGCAGGTAATCGACTGACATGAACTATATGTGGGAATTAAGTTTTTCCCGGCGTATTGATGAAATGAAAATTTCTCGGGTTTTCTGCCAGATAATATTTTTATTTAACTCGTCATATAACAGCATACAACGTATCGGCAGCAACCTCCGCTGCCTTCATCAGGTACTGTGTCATACCGAAGCTAAGACAGTAACCCTATAGACATGAACTATAATTAATTGATGTTAAACACTTTAATAAATTGTAGGGAGAGTTATAGATTTTCTTTTTATAAATCAGTGAGGAATATTTACACTGACGCTGTGTTTGAGAAGAAACTGAAAATAATAGACCGCCTGTTTTTAATCGGAATATGAGTTAAGCTTGTGACATCGCTTAGGTGATATCTATTCAAAGTAAATTTGTCAATTCCATTTAAATGTATCTGCTTTCAGTAGCAGCACTTAAAATTCACTCTTGAAGTTCTAACACTTCCTATTCCGCAAGTGAATCATAGAAATTGAAGGATGCTACTCGTTATTTTATTTATTTACGTAATTATTTTTGCTTATGGTTTTACACTTTTTTGACGTCAAGGAAAGGAAGGCAATTCAGCCATGATATTTTTACCATCCCGGCGTTTGCCTGAAATGATGTAGGGAAACCTTGGAAAACCGAAAACTGGATCACCGGACGGGGATTCGAGCCCTCTCCTTCCTGAATGCAAGGACAGAGCATTCCCACTCACCCACCGAGCTCGCAGCGTGAGTTGTACTGTGATCACGAAACATCTACTATTTAAAGATTCCTTGATAACAATTTTTCGGTTAAATTTATGTTACAGAATTTAGCTGGTACATCATTAATTTTGAATTTACTCTGTGATGAGTGCGGAGATGGCGAAGAAATAACCTGCTTTGATTCAGTGGATGTCCAGCGCAATGAAAATTTTTGGTTAGACGTGGTCAGACGTATAGGATTGTACAACTGTTTTCCGTAATACTGTTATCCTGCGCTGCATCAGTAACAGTGTCCTTCTTGACACGACTCAGGCACAGGAAACTGCTTACAATTACCTATAGATTGAAGCAAATGTTATTTGGTGGACGGTTAACAGCTGTTACGAGAAAAAAAATATTCAACTTTTTCAGATTTTTTTACATGATTCTAAATCACAAGAAAATGGAACAGTACAGAATCACGCTTGTTTTACTGTTTTTATGTGCCAGTTTCTGAAAGCAAGCAGTCTGTTCGGCAAAAATCTGTTAGGAGAGGAAACTCGATGTCAAAAAATTTCGCCGTCCTCCAGAAAATACATACTCGTAGTACTGAACGTCTTCACATTTGATGAGGAATTTCAGTAACTTTGGGAAATTTGAAATGTGGCTGGAAACACGTGTTAGTTTAAGTTGTTGCTGATTATTGAAAGCACTAGGTTTAAGCCCGTGAACGTACTTTGCTTATGGCCATGAGTCTAGAATAATTCAAAGATCGCCGGCCCGGTAGCGTAGGGGCTAGAGTGCTAGCTCCACGTGCCGAAGGTCGCCGGTTCGAATCCGGCCGCGGGCATGGATGTTAAGTGTTGTGTGTCTGTGTGAATGTCCTGTGCGTCCTGTGGCGTCCATAAATTGGAAAAATACAATATATATATATATATATATATATATATATATATATATATATACTGGATGACGACTTATACACTGAAAGCAATAATAATTACATTTCCAAATGACATATTTTGGTTTCAAGGGAGTTTGAAATAATAAAAACAGAGGATTTACGCGGACAGAGTATACGTACTACATTCTAGAATAATCAAATGTAATTGCCACTTCAGCTAATCCACTTGAAATGCGAACTTGACCCAAATTTCGCCCTTTGGGTTCGCTCTGTAAAATCTGAAGAAAAAAATCTGTTTAGTTTGAAGCGAGTTATGGTGCGTAAAGGTAGACATAGCTTCATTACATCAAAGAAGATTCTTTCAGCCGAAAGCTTTCAACATATCTTTTCAATTAAATGGATGAATTTAATTTAAAATGAAAAGTTACGGAAAAACAAACTTAATTTCTTCGTGGTTGCTTAGCTTTTAAATAACAATCATAACCTCGATTTTGTTGTAACATCTCTGGCCACTTATACTACAACAAGCAAGACCGGGCGCCGCGCTGGACGTCACTGTAAGCCTCGTTAGTGTATGGAGACAGCAAAGGTTCTAAGATCTTGATCCGTTGATCAGATCTGATTTATTTCCGAACTTAATCTCCATTCTACTCAAAGAATTCCCATCTAGAGGGTTCGTAATCGAAGGGTTCGCTCGGCCAAATCTGAATATTTTCTGCTTACTTTGACGGCAGTTATCTTGCCTGAAGACAGTCAACGGACTTATTATATCAGATTATATTAAATATTGTTATATTACAGATCTTGTTTTATTTAAATATGAACGAGCGACAATAGCAGCTGAATACAGTCTAAGGTGACTAACTGAAGGGAAATAGAGCTTACGCATTCGCATCTGCGATAAAGCTGCCCAGCTCCCTGACTTGAGGAGCTATATAGGGAGCGACTGCCGGGGGAGATAATGCGGCATATTGCAGCTGTGAGGGGTGAAGCTCCAATATGAAGTCTTGGCTGGTGGCGGAGGAGAATGCGTGGGGTGCATAAGGCAATAAATAACCACTCCGCTGCCTTTCAAGAGGTGCTCCCGGTTTCAAGTAGTTAGTTAAGCTGCACATGGTAGCAAAGTGAAGGCTTTAAATCTGTCCATCATACGGTTAAAACAACAACTACCACCTCCTAAAACAAATTTGGCATATGGTGGCTCAAACTAACAGTAAGTATATAACGATTTATGACTCTCACATTAACCTTATTTTTTTTTTTGCATTCTCTTTGCGAAGAGTGTAATTTGTGTACTGTGTGACAGGTGTATTTTTGTTTTTGAAATATGTAGTTTATGAAGGGTGTGTTGGGGAACATTCTTACATTTTTCTGCGGCAAACCACCTAAAAAAATTGTGTAGATAGTAGTCAGAGCGACTACCACGCTTATTAACAGAATACTTCTTTATCCAAGAAGCCAGCGGAGCTATAAATATTCTTTATAACTTGACAATTTGTTTAGGTTCATGAGGGAAACTACTATTGGGTTCATAATTGCCAAATATTTTATTTAAATAAACAAGAAAAATTTCTACTTAGTACTGAACTGCTGCAACGAGATTAAAAAAAAAAAAAAAATCGCAGGCTGATCGACTCACTGTGCTCCTCTGGGCAGTCCACGTCTTTCGGAGAATTTTTCGTTGCAGTAACTCCCTCCCCCGCACCGTTGGGTCCCACAGAGGTCGTCGCTCCACATTGCTGCCTTTCGCTCGGATTTCTTCGTCAGTTGTTGTAGCTGAAAAATCTCCTCCTTTTCAATTTTTTCTTAAATTTTACCTTTCTATCTTCACTAGTGTTGGTTCGCTAGAACTCATTTGGGCATATCTATCTCTGCAAGTATAACCTTAGTCTCAACAATGGCATAGGTTATTTTGGAAAATTATACAATGTATAAATTTTTGTCCTTTCTTTTTTCCTAACGGGACACATTTTGTGAACACCTGTAGTACATTAATCTCAATTAGACTATTGCCTGTACGATGTGGATTGATGCCGAAGTATTTTAGAGTACATCAATGAAAAGACACACTACCCGCCTCTGCTCTAATGATAACGTCTCAAAAATGAGTATAAAGCTATACTTTTATCTTAGCCGAGTCATGTAATGGACATTCCATTCACCTTTTCACTTCATGATGTACATTCTCTTCAAAATAAAATTGTATTTCAGCGAAGGGATTTAACAAGTAGAAAATTTCGAAAATACTAGCCCATAAGGATACTGGGATTCCGTGATTAAGGACGATGTGGAGATTCGCCACGCGGAAGACACTATAAACAGAGCCATTGAGTATCAGTTCAGCGCAACATGAAACCCGTATATTAGTCAGTTAATATCTCACAGACAGGGTCAGCAAGATCATTTTAGAGTGAGCTCCAACTTCCAGCCGATCGCCACCACCACATGTACCCTCACCACGCCTCCTGCCCCAGTGCCAAACTCACCCTCCATGCGTCTGCCACCATCACCGCCGCAAGGATCGGCATTCGGTGAATACAGAGCGGGGTGGTGTAACGGTTAGCGTTCTAGCCTCGCATTCGGGAGGACGGCGGTTCGAATCCCCGTCCGGGCATCCAGATTTGTGTTTTCCATGGTTTCCCCAAATCACTCCAGGCAAATGCCGGGATTCTTCCTTCAAAAGACCATGGCCGAATTCCTTCCCATTCCTTGCCCCCATCCTTGCCCCCCATCCTTTCCCGTCTCTAAAGACCTCGATGTTAAAAAGAGACGTAAAGCAAAACATTCGGTGAATGTGATTATCACGTCAGTGGCAACTATTGACCAGCGCGGACTATATAAGGGCAGTCAATCCAGGAAACCAAAACTTCGCCGGAAGGTGAGGTCGGAGAACGACTTCGAAACGTCGCATCAAATTACTCCCCAGAACATTTTATACAGAAAAATAATTTGAATTTTGAATTACACACAGTGCGACATTTACTAGTAAATAACTGAAAAAATATAGCGTTATAATCAGCAGCGATATGTACATCAACTTAGAAACCTTACGAATACTGTTTTATTTCCAGCGTTTTAGTAATGATTTTCTCTCTTCTTTCTTACGTAGAAAACATCTTAGCTACAAAAATCATTAACAAGTGTATGTATTCCGAGTCAATGATCATTACTCCTAACTTAAATGTATTTCAACAATATTTAATACGCCCCATTGTACTTGTAATTCATTTCTATACTATGAACACCTTCACCTTCAGAAAAATATTCCAAACCACGGTAAAAATCCCACCTCGTCATACTCGAATCACTCAATATTAAATCCTTAATTGAAAAATTTCGTTCATTTCTACAATGCTATTTCATTTTTTTCGAAAACAGAATTAATTGTTGGAATAATCATTGCACACATCACTCATCCTTATAAATTTTGTTGAAATATAACATAAAATGTAGATTGAATACCACCTCTCAGGCACTGCGTGATGCATTATTGTATTGAACGTTGGTACTCTGAGAAATTAGGAAAGAGTGACAGAAACGGGTTGAGTGAACACCTATTTTAAACTGCTCTATAGAAGAAGATTATGATAATGAGTGATAATTTGAGCCACTTCGTAATGAATATTTTTTTTATTGAAAGTTACAGCACAGAGTATACATGTTAATAAAACATCTGGAAATATTACTGCAGGAATTAATTATGAATTGACTAAGTTAACATGATCGAGTTTTGAAGGATTACACCGAACTATTTTTAAAATCGACGTTAGAAGATATTCAGCTAGTCGAATGTTGGTATCGTTATTCCACGGAAATACCCTCTATTGTATTACTTCGAACTGTATCTGTTATGGTTTATTTTTAGTAATCAGACTTTAAAGAAGTATACCTACGATTTTTTGTCCGTAATAGCTGATTCTAAAATACAACTCCATCGAGTTCCACTAGCATCAGGCATATGTTATACGCAATGATGGTTTGGTTAGATTAACCAAAACGGACACAGTGACTTCAAGTGTAACTAAGATATCAACCACATCAGAAATATATGTGAGGAACGTAAATTATTTTAGAGTCAACAACATGGCTTTAGGCAAAGATATTCATGCGAATCTCAGTTAGTAGGCAATGAGTAAGATATTTCGGATAAAATGGGGAAGGGAGGCCAAATGGATAGTTTGTCATTAGATTTTTCAAAGGCTTTTGACAAAGTGAGCCATAAAATGGTAGTAAATAAGGTAAAAACTATTTGAGAGGATGGGGAAGTGATTTGCTGTGTAGAAGAATTCTTAAAATGTTAGAACAAAAGGTCAGGGTAGGAAACGCAGTATCAAAAGAAGTAGAAGTCAAAATAGGAGTGCCATAGGGTAGAGTAGTGAGACAATTGTTGTTCATTATTCTAATAAAAGATTGTGTTCATGATTTACTACCAGAAGTTTGGTTGTTTGCAGATGACACAATGATTACATTATAGTATGAAAACAATAAAAGACTGTGAACAGCTTAATGGTCATCTGGATAGGATACCTAACTGGGTAAGTCTACATGGGGTGGAGACAAATGCAAAGAAGAGGCAGCTTATTAGCTACACAGATAACAAACTAAAGATTGATTATCAGGTGGGGAAAGAATTGCTTGTTGAAGACATGGCATAACATTTAATAACAAACTCAACTGGACAGGATACATTGGACAGGTAGTAGAAAAGGGTTACAAAGCCCTCCACTTGTTGGAGAGAGTGATGAGGGGATGTACTATTACTATTACTATTACTCCGCGATTCACTAAAAGTGTTTGGCGGAGGGTGCATTGCACCTATCAGGAAAGGTAATGGTTTGGAAGGAATATACGGGATATGGCAGGTGGCGCCCATGGGCTATTGTGAGGAACCATCCCAGCATTCGCCTGGAGCGATCTAGGGAAATCATGGAAAACCCAGATCAGGATGTACGAGAGAAATAAGGGAATTGGGTTACGAAACCTCTATCAGAACATTTCTCGAATATGGTAATGTAGTATGGGACCCACATTTTGAGTATAATATACGGGAGTTAGAGGCGATGCTACATAGGGCTGCTAGATTTGTCTCTGAAAATCACCGCAGAAACCAATCAGTAACTGATATGATAAAGGAGCTGAAATGGGATTTGTCGAAAGATAGGACAGTTGAGAGAGTCATGGGAGTAAGGCGTATATTGTAGATGATGCATGGAAAGATATTGGTTTAAGAATTAGAAGTAGTGCATAGAAGGGGAAAGATTACCATGATCACAAGCTGGCACTGGATTTCAAGTAAAAGGGTGTGGGAAGATATTCTTTTGTAGGGAAGAGATAAGAGATCGGAATAAATGACCAAGAGACATGATTAATAATTTATCAACAACGCTAAAAAAAATTTGGAGCTGAGATTAGTAAAGGGCAAAATAGTTGAGAAAAGGAAAAACAAGTGTATAGAGAAATTGTCACCGGAGCAAGCTCTCCATCGCAATTAAATTTATTTTTTAAAAAAACTTATGGAATAAGAGAGCAGGTGTGTGTGGGAATTGACAGTGGGGCACGTGCACCCTCGCAATTACAATAAATATTGTTGCAATGTCTCCGCCAGTATGGTTTAGTGCGCTAAGGTGCCTCACACTGGATCGGAGGAACAAAGGGGCCGGGCACGAGGTGACTCCGGCCGTTATGAATGAGATTTTTAGGCTGTTTTCCCCAATCTCCGCGTCGTAAAGTACATATTTCACAAACAAAAAATACACTTATCACGCGCATTACATTGTCACACATTTCGCAGACAGAAGGCAACACTTCATTGGTTCGCAGTACTGCCTAGTGTTGTAGAAAAACTGTTTTTTCTGACTTGAAAAAAAAAAAACATGAAAAACATGGTTATTTTGTGGAACACGTTTTTTTTATAACTACTAAATCTTAAATTTGTAAGGCATTTATCGTTTAATATGACTGTTTTAGAGTTTCTATTAAGTACTTAACTTAATTTTTAAATCTACTATATTTTTCTGGTTCAGTAGAAAAGAAAATTACGAAAATATTCGCAACATTGACTAAAGTTTTCTTTTACGAACGGGTACTTCCCGATGAGGCTAGGTTGCGGGAGAAGGAATCCCCGTTCCCCGTTGTTTGGATTGATATTCGCTATTTGAACTAGTACTGCAAACCCTACGAATTTATCTGTAGACCTAGGGATCTTTTCAAAAAGTTAGGAATTTTAAATTTATCTACGGCTTTATGCCTCTTGTTATTATACATTATATTCATATACTTGTTAAACTCTCAGCGTATAGTGATACTGAGTCATTAAATTGCCAGTAATTACGAATCGTTTCCTTGCAACCGTTGGCGTAAACCAACGGTTGAAAAAGAAATGATAACAGATTTAAATTCAAACTTAAAAGACCTTAATATAGAATTATCGGCGCAGTCTTTATACACAGTGTGTACTTTGCTCACAATTTAAAATTACAATGTCAAAATCTTTTGCTTACAATACAAGGTCAACCAGTAAAAGAAAATGTAATTATTTCTTAAGTTATGGATCTAGAGGAGACAGAAGAAGAAACAGAAAATTCCGACACAAACTGAACTAGTGTTGGTAGTGCTGATACTAGTGAATGTGGTACTGACATAGAGGATGAATAAAATTATGTTACCCATATAGATACATTTATGAATCATTATGTAAGACATTATATGATTCATAAGATTTAAAACACACATGTAAAATGTAAGTTCCATAAATAAAACTATTATTTATCAAATATACTGTTTTCTGAAAAGAAAATTTAGAAAAAAACAGGGTGCAAGGTTTTTTTCATGTTTTTTTTCACAAAGTTGAAAAAAAAACAACATTTTTTCCAGTTTGCAACACTCGTACTACCTGGCAGTAGGTATGAAATGTTTGGAGTCTGCAAGGGCATGTAGCCGTAAAAGCAAAGCTCCAATCTGACCATGCCAAAGAGAGTAAACCACATCAAAGGCAGCCCAATCCTCATGTTGTAAAAATGTGGTGATGAAGAATAAGAACGTTGAAATTTAACTGTTTATGGACTTACATGCCTCCTGCACGAAAAACCATTAAGAAATTAATTTTAATACATGTAAGCGCGGTTTTCGGCTTTAATCACAGATTGAAATATGAAATTCCAAAGATAAACATAATTTTTCTAATGACATTTTGTATATACTGTATGTACTGTACATATGTTCGTTGAAAACAACTTGGACCAAGTGAAGACTTCATTTTATTTTGGGTACAGAAGTTCTTCACTCATTTGAGTGGTCCTGTTTACGCTCTTCTGTCCAATGGGAACCGCGTCTTCTTTTGGATTGATCGTCTCGGTTTTTCTCCTGTGTCACTAACTTCTACCTAAAAAGATCTGTGTCAAAAGCTTGTGCGGTCTTTAATCCCAATAAGTGTGGATGCAGGAGAAAAGTAAAATAAGCCAGAGAACATGAAAACTCTAGAGCTTACAACCCCGTCTGTAACACGGACGTGTACACATCCAAAGAAAATTTAAAACAAGCAAGCATGATTGCAAAACATCTAAAGAATGACATTTTTTATTTCTTTTTCAACTTTAAGACAAAGAGTGACTAATGGAAAAAAATACACGATTCGTGCCAAGACAGTTCTACTTCGCCCTCGTGTGCGGGTCGGTCACGTGGTAGCCGCGTCACGCGGGGTGCCGACCCGCCCGTGTGCAGGCGGCGCGGCTCTCGAGCCGCTCCTAACGACTGCATTGTGCAGCACAGGCGGGCTGCAAAGTCCCAACACCCCCGCAGCGCCTCCTGCGACTACCTAATTAAAACTTGCAGCCTCTCCAATTAACGAAATCAACCGCTGCGTCACACCAGATGACGCCTTTTTGTGTGTCGTGGAGTGCTAATTGCTTCTGCGCAAGACATTCCGTTCAAGACGTTTTGCGAACGACAGAATTGGCAAATCTTAGTTTCTCAGGCTGGTTAAAAATGACAAACCCACCATAAAAAAAACATTGAACTCGAAAATATCTCGCACACATGAATAATAATGTTCATATTATCACAATACCTACTTGAAAATTATTTGCTGAAATTGCAATGGAAACGTCTTATAGCATTCACTATCAGAAAACTGAATATTTTTTGTTTAGATTTAAAAGCGATAAAAAAGTGGATAAAAATTTTTACCGCTGAGGAACATCTTCCCCTAATGAACCAATTAACATTTCAGCGGGACATGAGTTTATAAAGTAGAGGAAAACTTATGAGTAAATTTATTTAATAGTCCACGTGCACCTAAGAAGCCACCGGTATTTTTTTCGTCTGGTGAATTAGCATCATTAATTAATAACATTAGGTACCAATTATGTGTCGAGTCAACAGCGAAAGCGGTTTTTTATTCACCCCGCTACAAATTTGTTCTTAAGAATGAATAAACTAGTTATCAACGTAACTACCTACTCAGTTTTTAGAGAATTTTTACAGCGAGAAAAAATGAAAATGTTTGGAGAAAAAGAAGTAACAAAACAGGAAGATAAAGAAAACGTTCAGATAATATCAGAAAACAATAATTTAAATTTATGAAGACATGGTAGGATTGAATACAGAATAACCGGTATAAAGATAATTTGATTGTATATATATATATATATATACATCCCCAAAAGAAAAATTCATTCGTTTACTGAAGTAAAATCGGACATTGTAGAATAGAGTCATTGGAAAAATGAAACCATGAACTGGTTTTTTTTGCTGAAAAATGGTTACGGAGTTTGAGGGTTAAATTCAGAAACAACGAAAACAATGAGGACAGAAGAAAACTACACAGTTAAAGGGCAAGAAATATTGGGAGCAAGGAAAACAAAAGAAATCATGAAGTTATTCGCCTAGGTCCAGAGATAGCTGAAACAACACAGAAGATCGAGTAGGCTAGTGAATGTCACAGAGACATAGAACATTACGTTCCGTAAATACGCTGAAGTGCCATAAATAATGGGCCACCTCCTAGTATGGCTAGTGCTGCAACCTTACGTGACGTGACACAACTAGTCCTCGGAAGATTCCTGAGCAAAAATTAGGCAGTTCTTCCTCTACAGCAATCAGAATGCATGATGTGTACGAATTGACCTTTCAGTGATGTCCCAGATGTGTTCCATTGAATTCATGTCTGGCGATCTACGTGGCAAAATTATTGGCTGGAGTTGTCCATAACGTTCCTAAAGACAATCGTAAACGATTTTTGACCGGTGACATGCTGTACATCGTTGACCTCAAAAATTTCTTCATTATTTCGGAACATCAAGGCCAGGGATTTCCCAAATAGATGATCACAACCATTTCCAGTCAATGGTCGGGTCAGGCTGACCGGAGGTCCCGGTCCATGCCATTTAAACACAGTCACCATCAGCTTGCACAGTGCCTTCCTGCAACCTGAGTCCATGCCCACTCGAACGCTACCATCAGCTCTAACCAATTGGAATCGTGAATCATTTGATCATGCAACCTATTTCCATTCATCTAGGTTCCGACCGATACGTTCGCGAGACCAGAAGAGGTGCTGCATCCGATTGCGTTTTGTTGTCAGAGACACTCGCGTCGGTCTTCTGCTGCCATGTCCCACCAACAACCAATTTCGCTGCGCTATCCGCCCGACAAGTCTATCGAACGTCCCACATTGAGTGTTGCTGTTCTTTGATGCAGTGTTGTGTATCTGTACTGACACCTCTACCCTTACGTTGCTGGTCTCTGTCATTCAGTCAACGTGGTCGGCCAATTCGTTTTCCATGGCGGGATTTAATACCAAAAATTACATATTCACGTCAGATGTCTAATTCGGAAACAATTTCCGAAATGGAATGCCCCATGCGTCTAGCGCCAACAACCAATCCACGTTCAAAGTCTGTCACTATCACGTCAGGAAGCCTCTCACACGATTCACGAGAGTACACATGAAAGCCCCGAGACTGCACGGCACACTTTACTCCGCAGTGCTATCGCCATGTGGAGATTTGCATCTTACTGTCCTGTGACTTTTCGGTGTATGTTTCATATCTGCAGGATGGTTGTAACTTGTGCAGTGATCAGTCACCGAAGGCTCTTCCGAAGTGAGTTATTTGGCGCCTGGTGTGTTTAATTTACGTATGCTTTATGAAATAAAAAATACACAGACATCTACGATATACTACCTAACTTTACCGTGGAATATATTAATAATCTGTTTATAAGTGAAAGCTTTTCTCAACGGTTATAGACAAGCAATGTTTTTGCTCGTAGGTTCCCTACTTTGCTTCAGCTATGTCTGTTTTGCTTGCGATAAAGAATCACTTGTTATGGCTTACGTTAACTAGTGTCTTCGAAATTCATCGGTCCTGATTGGTTTACCTTAGTTTCCAGAGCGTGGTGGCTGGGCATTAACGCTCTGGCCTCACATTCGGCAGGACGACTGTTCGAATCCCCGACTGGACATCCAGATTTGAGTTTTCCATGGTTTCCTCAAATCACTCTAGGTGAATACTTACTTCAAAAGGCCATGGCCGAATTCCTTCCTGTTCCTTGTCCCTTGCCTGTAATGATCTCCCTCGTCTTTTTACCATCATTTATCGACTCTCTGCTTTAAAGGTGCGTATAATTTTCGCCCGTCTATTACTCTGTCCCCATTTCCTTGTTTTACTTCATGTAGAGCTTCCGTCCAAAAGCAATTGCAGTTTCAGTATTAGTCTCTTACCAGTTTCTCTTAACTTTTTCGGTAATTTCTTTAGTTCAAGTTTACCCTTTTTTGCTATCACCGTAATTCCGATTTTTCCAGATCTAATTACTTTTCGAGAATTTCACTGCATCTCTGATTTTCTTTTATCATTGACTTTTCAATCCACATCGGGATCTTCTTCAATGCTACATCTGCCTGCACAATATGCTGCAAAAGTCTTCGTATTTTGAAAGCAAACTTGGGTCAGTATTATATTTATAACAAACATCAACTTTTGCCTTCACATTACGAATAATTTTTTAACATATTCAGCAGGAAGAAGAAGCCCTGAAGAAGATCCGAGATGTGGATTGAAACGTCAGCACCAAAATAAAAAGAGTGACGTAGCAGAAAACCTGGAAAGTAATTACATTTGCATAATATGAGAGTTGCAAAAGTATAAAATCTAAAGTTAGAAGTTCTCTTTCCTATCGTGCCTTTCATTGACGTCTGAACTTGTTTACATCATGTCAAAAAGTCTGCGCATTTTTCTGTCTGTTGTCGACAAACATAGATCTTTTACAGCCAATCTGTATTGCAGGAATTCTAAAATTGAACGTAGAGGGTTCGTGACAAGATTTACATTATGGCGGCTGACTGGGTATCTCAGGAGTGCAACTAGCAACATGGTGAATTGAGGTTGAAAATGAGTGCTCCCAAAATCGACTCAACGTCCGACAAGAAGCAAGCCTATCCTCCAACTTAACTAATAACTTATTGTTCTCTGTGACTGTATTAAATTTTTTAGACAAAAATCCTTATTTTCAAAAAAAATAGAAAACCAGTTTTTTTTAGGGGATTCACCATTGTTTGGGAAATTTCATAAGAGCACGTGTAGCTATGAATTTGGGAAACCCTGATCTATTGAATAGGGTCATATGAGTAGGTAGAAAATAACTCGTTAAAGCAGTGACTTCTACCAGCTACAGTTATTCTGAACGCTATCTCACTTTTTTTTTAGAGCGAAGTTTTAGCTACTCTGAATACGATAAATATATTCTATATTTTAATGAATAAGAATAACCCTTTTCTTAAAAGAAAAATGATTCCAGGGTACAAAGAAGAGCAACACTGGAGAGATATGATCACAGTTGAGTACTATTTCGCCTATGAGGATGCTACGAAAGATACTCTTTTTTTAATGACATTCAAGAAGTGTTCATCGCTACCTTAATATCAGGTCGATTATCTTGTACACTAAGTATAGCGACGATATATTCGCGTAATTTAAATGATCAAGGTATAGCGAAACAAAACGAATGCTGGCTGAAGAAGTATAAACTGCAGTCGTAACGTACATATTCTCCTTAATGATTGATAATGTTTTAGAAAAAGGTCACAGAAATGCACAGAACTAAACTTTCGCAATGTCGAATTAAAGTATGACGGTGTACGAAGCTGCAGGCTTCAAACTGTTTGTCCAATTGGTTAGGTTCCGAGATCAGTTTAGCTTGAACACTGATCTGGTATTCTCTTTTCACGACGAGTTTCGCCGTGACTAAATTATGACCTCTCCATCATCCAAATGTCCTTCAATTCAGTTGGTGTTGAACTGAGCTAAATATTTCAGAACGAATTGACGAAGATGGAGAAGTAAGTACGAGATGTCGCTTATACCTTTTCACCTCGTCGACGTCGAAGTTATTAGAGGCGGGTAAGGAGTAAAGACATGGAAAGGGAGAAACCATCGCGGCATTCGCCTGAAAACATTTCGGGGAACCATGAAAAACCGGACGGGGATACGAACCCTCGTCCTTCCGGGTGAGAGGCCAGAACCAAGCTCCGTACGTATATGTAATTTGAAAACCGGAATCTTTCACAATCTTGACGTTGTAGTAAGTGTTTCTGGTGTCACGCAATATAATTCCCCGTCTCCAATAGTAGAGACATACGTTTTGCACGCAGTGCTTCTCGTAAGAATATTTGGCTGGCTGCAGTTTTCATCGTAATTTAATGCTAAAAGCCAGTCCTACAGTTTAGAAGAACGCAGTGTGCTGCACTCCTACACTCGATTAGGACTCCTTTCCTGCAAAAGTATTTAATGGATTATACCGATAAATCTCTGCTTCTTTTCTAAGTTCATGACTGCTTGTTGGAGAAGTTTCACAATTGATATCTCAAC
Organism: Vandiemenella viatica; assembly: GCA_031002005.1. Classification (NCBI taxonomy): domain Eukaryota; kingdom Metazoa; phylum Arthropoda; class Insecta; order Orthoptera; family Morabidae; genus Vandiemenella; species Vandiemenella viatica. The sequence goes on along the minus strand of CM061920.1, from coordinate 36,680,118 downwards.
GAACTGGATAGATGGAGCGTACAATGATTCGTTTCAGATCTTTTAGACAAGTGAGGGTAAATTAGACTGAAGGCATTGTGGATATGCAGTCAATTATGTGATCGTTAAACATTTGCAGTATAAACTTAGAACATAAAATTTACGATCGGATGACTTCCAGGAGTTAGCAGAATAGTTGATGGCTGTAATTCTCATACAAACACTTTCCATTAACTATAGATGTAGACAAACTACTACTGTGGAATCATTGTTGATTTTTGCCACTTCTTCACGAAAGTTTTAGGTATTTACCGTTGCAGCAAAGCCATAAAAAACCTCACTGGCTGACCTAAAAATCCGTGTGTTTGTTATTAATGGAAGTTAGCGGTGGAAATCTCCTTACGCTTGCATTGAAGCACAGACTTATGAAACGTAAACTTGACCTCAATTTCTGACACTAACGAACGCATGTTAAATTAGGCGACGTCGATGCAAGAGTAATTTAAAACTGGAAAAGGCCATTAGGTAAAGTAGATAACTGCAACCCTGGCTGAGCCATTACGGCGGAGTGCTGGGAAGATAGACGACTCGGAACGGGAAGCTGCTCGGCTACCGACGTGGTGGCATCCGTGGTTGTCCGCCTCTGTGAAGGTACTGTACACGAGCGCGACAATACATTAAGTAAATAGCGAAGTGGATTAGAGTCCATTTAAACGCCTGTATAGGGATAATCATGGTAAACATTTTCACCGTGAAAAGTCCTGCGCCAGACAGTTTTAAACCAATAGATTCTACAGGGCGTTCGCCGGGAAACGCAACCCACTATTAGTGCTACAAGGAAGAAACTGCTCCCGGCGAGCGAGCGGTCAGTTTCCGGCATTGTTCGACCGTCGGCCGCGGACTATTTCATAATAATTACGCTTCATAAACTTCATAAACTTGTGTGCTAAGCATTTAAATGTGACGTAATTCATTAGCTTACCTTATAAAAGATGCTGGAAGTGTTGACCCTCTTGTGTAATGCACATTTCACATCTTCTGAACATATTTCGAGACACACGCTGCCCTAACCGACTTAATGATTTTTTGGGTGACTGTTCTAGTCGAAAAGCGATATCGTCAATTTTCTCCTCTGTGAGAATACGGTTGATCGACAGTCTCTTTTTGTTAAAAAATGAACCCGTTTCTCTTACTTTTTTAACCAGACGCAGAATTGTTGATTTAGCTGGCAGTAAAGGGCCAGGAAATTCGCGACGAAATTTACTGCGACACTTTTTAAACGACTTCTTCTTCACATATGTATCGTAGAGAAATATTCTTTGTTGCAATTTTACTCACACTCAAACACGGTACAGATTAATAAGAGTATGAAGCCCCAAACCAGCCAAACCGCAAAGAAACGTTTATTCACAACACTGATTAATAAGAGACTGAAGTCACAAACTATCTACAATGCAAAGAAACCGTTCTTAACAATGTAAGGGTCACTGCACTGCACTGTTGGGGCAGCGGAGGTGTTAAACAGTGCGGTGATTCACGGTGCCGCGTGGCCGAAACTGCTGGCTGGACTGACCGAGGAAGTTGCCGACGGCAACAGACTGGGAGGGTAGCGTTTTCCGGCGAACGCCCTGTATTACGGAGCAATCAGCGAATCATTTTTTTTTTTTCCTCAGAGTGTCAATGTCACATCGAAACAAAACGTAAGTTGCTGTCACTGACCTGACTTAAGATACCACTAACAAGGGACACCTTTGACCTCGAAGGCTCGGAACCTCACGAAAACATCTTTAGAATAACAAGCGATCATAAACAAAACAGTGGTGTGTGTCATTTCCATGCAGAACTCCGCACTTATCTGCTAGCGCCATTAAAGAGCCATGAAAAGAGCCTATTGTTGTGTGATTTCTGGTCACGTCATACAGATCGTACCCTTCTAGATCCAACTTTTTCAAACAAAGATGTTATGCTGAAGATATTTCCACCGAAAACAACAAAATATTGCCGACCCCTTGATGTTTACTTCTTTCGGCAATATAAGCTCTATATCAGAAGGATTACTGATTTTGTAAGACTACAATGTGCCAAACCACAAGTGAAGATATGTGATCGTTATTTCATCATGAAACTTCACTCTGTGATTTACAATCAATATGCTGCACATACGTATAAGCCTATGTTGCAATATGCTTGGTGAAAGTCAGGTTATGACATTGACATACCAACATCATCATTTGAAAATTTAATTGGTGAGGCTTTTGATATTGGACTGCGTGAATGCGAAAGTGATTTGGAATGTGATAACGTGGCTTTAATGAGGTGTGCACATTGTTCTCTTCCACTTTGTTTTAACCACTTCATCGAAATCCCGTATCTGCATTTTGAGGACAAATATAAGCGCTATCATGTGTGTGGTACTGTTGTATATACGTGTTTTGCACTATATTAAGTATTTTAAGCGGAGAGTTTTTGGCACTGTTGATTGAAAATGTAATGATTCAATGACGTTATTGAATTACGTATAATTTCCTTCATATGGTGTTGATATCTTGTTACTTTGTTTCTCTCTATTAAAATCTTACTTGAGGTAGAATGCAACGTTTGGCATGGAAACGACACACGCCACATTTTTTTATGATTCTAAGCATGTTTTCGTGCGGTTCCGAGCGTTCGAGGTCAAAGGAGTTCAGTTTCGTTGAAATAATTGGTTTTTGCTTGATCCGTGTACACGCATACAAAATTTCCTAAATCTGTTGCTTTGGCCCACAATTCATTGCGAACTCTGTTTCTGACCCGAATAAAATATATGCTATATATTATCCGGCCATTTGTAGTTATGTTAGAATCTTTTCATTAGTTTTTTAGCAATGCGGGGACAGACAGGATAAAAAATCAAAATTCACAGTTTGGGCTCTATATCGTCGGAACTTTGTAACTTGTTCGTAGAAATTTTATTCCGGATTGTTACCCAAGACATAAGCTATCACTGATTGTAGTTTAGTTAAAATATGTCCTTCAGTTTTCACGTGATTCGAGGACAGACAGGCAGACAGGCAGACAGACAAAAATGGTAAATTTTACTATTCTGGCACCGCTGTCATCAGCAGTAGATGTTACTGTTGTTGAAATTAATTTTATGTACAGACAAATTTTTCTTTAAAATTTTATTATACGATTCGCGGAGAGTTTGGTGGCTTGCCATGAAAAAGAAAAAACAAAATCCTAGGGGCAGCTGCTGCCGTATCCCATCAACGCCAAATTTCGCTGCACTGCACTTTTGTACGTCCCACATTGAGTGTTGTTCTTTGACGCACTGTTACCACTGACTCCTCGACGCAGACGTCGCTGGTCGCGGACATTAAGCAGACGTGGTCAGTCACTGCGTTGCCCGCATCAGGAGGTTAAATCTGAAATCATACTTTGTCGGCAGATTCTTGAAACTCAGGATCAAGGGATGTTTAATTCACAAAAATGTTCCGAAATGTGATGCCCGTTGCGCCTAGCAGCAACTACCATTCATGTCGTGCGACCATAATCACGTCAGAAAACCTTCCAATCGACTCACGTAAGTACAAATGGAAACCCCGACGGCACATTTATACGTTTGTTTCGCGATGCTAACGCCATCTGGATATCTACATCTTCATATCTCTTGACGTTTCCCACTTCAGGGTTGTTCGTTCGTTCCTTATCCGGCGCCTGTGACATGTAGCTCTCTACCTGAGGTCAAGAGACCAACTGATGCCTTCCGATGCTGAGGTCAGAAACCAACCAAGCCTCAGGGAGAATTAAAGCAGCCATTTATTGCGTCCTTTAACAGCGTTAAAAGTAGAACACAATATAATGCAAACTATGAGTCCTGCATTGCGTCTCTAAACTAAATCTCACGATGCAGTTCGCCCGATGGAGAAGTTTGTTAAGCAATTTGCAAAAAAGTAAGCGTAGTTGCTAATAACGTGCACCCGCCTTCGCAAGTCCCTACCATCATGATTTTAACAACCATATTGACCTTTTGTTTTTTATTTGTGCATCTAATTAGCTGACTCTTCTTTGCATTTATCTTCATCCCATGTTTACCAACCCAACTAGATATCCTGTCCAGATCACCCTGCAGCTGTTTACACAGGACTGGGTAGTTTCTACAAAAGACCATGCCAGAATTCCTTCACGTTCCTTGTCCATAGTCCTATTCCATCTCTAATGACCTCGACGTTCACAAGGAGCAAAGCTATAACGATAAAAAAAAATCGTTTAATTCATTAATGAAAAGAGGGAAAAACAACTTTCATTTACAACGTTTCAAGTATTAACTTTTTGTTTTTGTTTGCTTGCTAATCATAAATATTTCAATAGATTCAATCACAAATGAAACTCTGTTCCTAAAATTTCATTTTTTGTGTTTTTTGGAAATACCTACTGTATATATATATCACTTTGCAGTCACAACTACTCAGTGCAGACCACTGATATTTGTGACTCGAGTCTCCCATAATGCACTATGGTGATTGCATATATGTAGCTGTGGGACTGTTAGAGTTATGGTGGTTGAAAGTGGCAACGTAGGGTATTTTCATATTTCCAAGTTCCATTACAGTGTTCTAAAAAATCTTTGGAATCTACTACAATGTACTAGAATGTTGTTGAATTCACCAAAATGTTCTATACGGTATTTAAATGAACTCGAATATTCTAGAATACAATCTATTTTCAGCTTTTCCAGCTATTTAAAAATATAAATAATTTATATGCGACGTATTTAATGAGTGAACCGATTTTGACGGACTTTCACTGGCGGGATGCTAATTTGGCAGGCAGTAACATAGGCTACTTTTTTACCCTGGACATATTTAAGATTCCGTGCAAAAACAGAAAAACCTTCAAAATTCTTGAAAAACTCGAAAGAATTCGTGGGCACCTGCTAGTGATTTAATAAACCGATAGCATTGCTATATTGCATCTGACGTTCCGTGACAGAATGTTGTATACTGTTCCAACCATTATGGCCTCGTTCATTGTGAGTTTTTTGTGTGGATTCCCCACGTACTGTTATAACTTTGTACACATTTATTGTCTACTTTGTGGTTTTACACATTCTGTATAAAACTACATTTTCTGTTTTCAGTAATTCCGAATTTATATTTTTAGAAGTCTCTAGAAATGTAATGAAGAATCACGATGCTTTTTATTGAATAAAAATATTATTATTAATTGCATCTCAAACATCACAGTGAATTGTGTAATATCTTAACATTCTATAATCAGTTAAACAACATCAATCAAAAACTAACTACCGAGCGTGACTAGTGAGCGGTTACACGCGGGCCTGACTTTAGAGAGGAAGCAGGTTGGAATCCCCGTCTGGGCATCCAGATTTCGGTTTTCCATATTTCCTTGAAATCACTCCAGGCGAACGCCGGATTATTCCTTCAAAATTCAATGGCCGAATGGCTACCCGTACCTCGTCCCCAGTAACATTCCGCCTGTAATGACCTCAACATCAATCAGGCGTCAGAAGAGAAAAAAGGATCTTATGAAGATCAAAATGTGAAATTCTATATCACACCTAACAAGTTAGATCCAATTAGTATTATAACCGCATATAGTTAACCTTATCCCTCGCAATTGCTTTTTTTTATGGTTTACACCCCTTTGACGTCGAGGTGATTAGAGGTGAGAGACGACTGGGAGCAAGGAACGAGAAGGAATTTGGCCATGGTCTTTTGAAGGAACCGTACCAGCATTCACCTGGAGTGATTTGCTGCAACCATGTAAAACCCAAAACAGGCTGTCTGGACGGGGATTCAAACCCGCGTCCTCCCGATTGCGAGGCCAGAGCGTTACCGCTCACCCACCATGTTTCTCTTATCCTGGCTATTCCTTCCGCCATCTACTTTCTGTTTAAACAGCTTGCGGCAATCATCATGATAGCACAGTTATTGCAGAATCACAAACAAACAAACAAAAATCAATTACTGTGAGCGGAAACATGAACGGACTCGTTTCGCTTATTACGTTGGATCAAGAGAGACTCCGCCTGCTTCTTCTTCAGAACTGCTACTTCCCCGACAGCAGCCAGAGAGACAGTGACGTCATCGAGAAGGTCCTTCACACACTCTGAGCTGACCATAAGCGGTTATTAATGTGCAGATAGTGGTGCATGTTTACGAAGAGGTGATTCCCCAGTGCATTGAAATACCAACAAACTGACTCTAAACTAGCTCGATGATGCGACAGAGATTATGGAGGCTTGAATGCTCTTTCAGACCAATATGTTCCTCCTTCTTAAGATGAAGATTGCTTCCTGGTGTATTCCCTAACGTGAAAACGAGTCCCATAACCTTTCCAACAAGTTTCCACATGTTAGATTCTTTTAGCTTTATAGTAGTTATTATTTACTCAATGTCGATCCCGAGATGAGTCAAGATGTTTGATAACAATTGTTGGTTTACAATTTTTTTTTCTTTTATGGCTTTACGCATCGTTGATAACGAGGTCATTAGAGGCGCGAAAGGATTGGGGACAAGGAACGGGAAAGCATTCGGCCATTGCCTTTTGAAGAAAGCATCCCGGCATTCTCCTGGACTAATTTGAGGAAACCATAGAAAACCAAAATCTGGATGACCAGACGGGAATTCGAGACCGCGTCCACCCAAATGCGAGGCCAGAGCGTTACCGCTCACCCACCACACTTATTGTTTACTGTTAATTTACGTACGCCTTTCTATTTTGTTTAACTCTGAAGATTTAATTTATAGTCTTTTATTTCCTCTGCTGCTGCCAACCTCTTGCTATTTTATATCAGTTCCGCCGTAAATTAAAGGAACTTTTCACGAACAGATTTAATGACTGCTTTGGTCAGCAGTAGACTATTGATATCTCAAAAAGCGTAACTTTCGGCCCACAACCGAGTCATCTCTCTTGGTTACTGGCTTCGTCCACTACCCGGAATTGAGTACCTTTATATATAGTTTTTTACTTCTGTGCCACGGCCCTCGCCTCACTGCCTTGGCTCGCGATGTGGCAGGTTACTTTCTCAAATGGCTGAGTTCGCACCTCCGTGTACTTCAGACTAGCTGAGAGGCATATAGCGAGCTTCAAGCGTCGAGCTCAAACAATACACATTTTTCGTAGTGTAATAAAATTTAAAATCTATGCGTTTCTTACACATTCAGTTTGGGAATCTGTGACACAAAGCTGAAGTAGAGTCTCAACTGTGAACCAGAGAAGTTTGTGATAAAAAAAAGTATCATCTCTCTGAAATTTAGTTCTTTGTGTTAGCACTGCAAAAAGAAGGATGCAAGTTCGACAGTTCACATCAGCTCTGGCATAAGGAAGCTTACGATACTCGGCAACAGGGGATGCGAGAGCCAGTCGGAAGCACAATGTGAGCTCTGACGTTTAAAAGGAAAGAAAAATTATCTTTCTACTTACATGTCTTAAAGCTACGGACTTCCTTCCTCATAGCCGCTTTTCACACAGCTATTTTGCTTCTGCTGCAATTAAGTCAGAAGGTAAAAATGACAATCACAACAATTCGTTTACGACAATCGAAGTACAACCATAATGAGAAAGCACGGATGAGTGATAAGTCCTCTGTTGTTTCTCATATACATTAATGATTTATGCGACGTAACAAGGGAAAAAAGGACTATTTGACGATGATGCTATTATTTATCGTGAAATCAAAACCCAGGACAATGCTTCGATGATACCGAAAGTTTTTTAAGATACATGTGGAGAATTAATGGGAAAAAATAACTAATGAGCACTCGAAATTACGTAATTGGTTATAGCTCAGGAAGCATAGGATAATTCCAAAACATGATTGATGCTTTTTTAGAATACCTTCCCATCGGTACTGGGTTCGCTGGCATAAGAATTTTTAAAAACATCACCCCTCTTGCTACTAAGAGAGAGGTATCATTAAAAAACTTTATTTTAGATTCTTTCTCCGATGTTTTGTGATCAGTAAAAAACATTTCCTATGAAATTTCATCGAAAATGATAGGAAGATAGTAGCTGTTTGTTGCTAACAAAATAATTTGAATATCTAAAATCTCATAATATTTTTTACTTTTCACGGAAGTCATGCTATGCGGATACAGTAACTTTTCAAGTTTTTCGTTGCGTCACTCTGTTTTGCCGACGTTTCAACTCCAACCGGGAGACTTCTTCAGGGCCTCTTATACATGTTGAATCTGCTGTAAAAGGCTGATTATATTCCCTTCAAACTTTGTAGGCAAACTTAGATCGTTTTGTGTTTCAGCAGAGAGTGTACACCTTCCAGAGATAGTATGAATGAGTTTCGCCCTCTATAGAAAAGTTACTTCGTTTTGTTTAGGCATCAGGTTTATCCATAAGCATAAATTTCCACATCTGACTAAATTCATAGTCCCCATCTTTGTAACAAAAATTTAGCATGTTTTAAGTTTCAATATGCCTTATGCTATAAATTCGCGTAAAAATCCCTTGGTTGAGCTGGGATTTTGGTTTTCTGTCATTGAGTACCATGACCTCGATCCGAGTTTACCAACAAAGAACGAAGTCAGCAGATTCGAAGGTAGAAGAGGCCTTGAAGAAGAAAACGATTGGGATTGAAAGTTCGACAACTTAGGAAATAAATTAACTCAGTAGAAAAACTAAAAAAAAATAAAAATAATTACTTCTACTTTTAAAATCATATCAACATATCCAATGGAAAACAACTTCCGTAGAAACTCCTTAATAATTTAAAATCGGGGTGCTGTAATCGTTTTAACAAGCACAACAGAGACCTCCAGGGGTGTCACTTCAACGTTGTTTCTCATACGATTTCACTCGAATAGTTATATTTTCAGTTATCACCGTAAACACAATGAAATTTAAACTTTAATCTGGTTCTCCTGATCCCCGTTTTCTTTACTAGTACTTTTATTATCGATGTCATTAGATCCAGCAGGGGTTTGGAAAAAAGGAATATGGAAATGGTCTTTGGAAGAAACTATGGGAAATCGAAATCAAGCCGGGAAAATAGTTGTTTGGACGCGAATATCAGCTCCGAAATATATCTCTTGAGTAGTGACTGCAAAGCTCTACAGATTCCAACCAGTGTTTGTCCGGGCTGGTACTGGTTTCCATCCAGTGTCAACGTCAAGGCCAATGAGGCCAGAAAACGAAAGGAAAAAAACAATAATGAAATAAGTGGATATAGGCTTCCTGCTGATTGAAATATAGCCTGTAGAGTTGCACGATAGAGATCCGGAACGTTCTAGACGCCTCATATACAATGGGGATGTTATCGAGAATTTTCTCTTGTTTGGTGCATTTGATTTTGTCAAACATTTAAAATTACAATCCTCTACCAAACATTTCTTTAGTGCAGAAGTCATTTTAAAATTGATAAAATTAAGTACAGTCCAGAGACAAAATTCGTTATAATTCAGATGTTTTTGCTAAACATAATATTATGAGCCACTGTATTATGATCACTACTCACCGCAAGAGTGAATGTCTTCTGGTGACGTTGCTGGTACCTCATGAGGCAGGGATAGTCGTATAAGCGGAGCAGAGACACGAGGAGATTCATTCCAGCGGCGATACGTGTTCCACTCGCATAAGTGACTTTGATAAAGGGCAGACTGTTATGGGACGGCGAATGGGAACGAACATCGCGGAAACAGAGTGGCTAGCCAGCTTTTCACATACTACAGTAGTGAAAATCTATGTAAAGTGCTTGAACAATGATAAATCACGAGTTGGCGACAGGGTGGTGGACATCCACGCCACATCACAGAGCTTGGAGGTCAGAGGCTTGCCCGTATAATAGGGGCCGATCTGACATGAAAGTATAGTGTTAATGCAGGCACAAGTGTTTCAGAGCACAGCATTAGAATTGTTGAATATGAGGCTCCCTGACAGACGGCCCACACGTGTTCCCATGTTCGCCTAAAAACATCGTCAGTTGCGATTGCAGTGAACACGACATCATCGGGTTTGGACTGTTATCAATGGCCGGATGAATCGCGTCTCTTGTTACACCAGGTCGCTGATCCTGTCCGGCTTCCAAGCGAACGGCTGCTCGAAACATACACCGCGTCAAGGACGAGGGCTGATGGGTGCAGTATTATGCTGTCGCGGACATTCACCTGGGTTTCCAGAGACCTATGGTAGTGATCGGAGGCACCTTGACACATGTGGACTAAGTGAAAATTATTGCGTATCACATGTGACCCTTCATGCTTCGTGTCTTCCAGGACGGCTATGGCATCTTCCAGCGGGATAACTGTCGTTGTCAAAAGGCCAAAATCCTGCTACAGTGGTTTGAGGAGCATGTAGTGAACTTATGTTGACGTTGAGTAAGCTTTAAATACGTATTGTAGCTGAACTTGTTTAACAATCCTAATTTCTATACAGGTTTTTTTTTTTTTAATTTCTATTCATTTATTTAATGTAGTTAAAGTTACTTTTTGATTCAATGATTCATGGATAAAACTATTGATGTAAGTTTATTCTGTGATTTATTTCAATCCAGGGATTAAGAAAGGGTTCCATTTACCAGAACATGAGCTTCTCAGCCACCCAGATAAAAAACAAACTAAAGGTTGTTTATGATTAAAGGTTAGGAAAGAAATAGCTTGTTGAAGTTCTAAATTCTAAATATCTTGGCATAACATTTGGTAATAAATTGAACTGGGCTGGACACATTGGACAGGCTGTAGGAAGAAGTTTCAGTATCTTACATTTATTGGATAGTGAGATGAGCGTTGTATCAGAGAAGTGAGGTAAACTCACAGCGTCACAGAACTGATTAGTATACTGGGTTGGGAGTCTCTGGTAGACTTATTGGTAAACATGCGTACTCCCACTTTCACTTTTGAGTGTAGTGAAATACTTCTTCAACCAACCTATTTGAGTCGGAAGGACAGGAAAGATAAAATTAGAGGAATAAGGTGCCGGACTGATTCTTATATGAATTCTTTTTTCCCTCGTACCCTTAGGGATTGGAATGCACAGCAAAGAGATTAGCTTTGGTGCTGAGCACCCTCTGCCACCCACAATTTTGTGAATTGCAGAGTATATATGTAGATGTCTTGGCCATAAAATTCGCCCGATCTCAACCCTATGAACACATCTGTGACGGTATCGGGGCCCACAAACCTCTGGCCCGTAATTTAACCTGGTGCCAAATGCATCCGGAGTCCTACCAAGAACTTGTGTAACCCAAGCCGTGCCGAATAGATGCTCTAATACGTTCCAAATGTGAATCAACACCAATAAGCAGGTCATCATAATGTTTTGGCTCATCCGTGTAATCGATTTTAAGTCCGCGAACGCTTAACCAGTTTCTCCTTTATTTTAAACAGCTTATTAGTGGGATAAAAATTCTGACATATTAGATGTCACAAAAGCGCCGCAACAGTAGAAATCATTGAACAAGAATATAACGCAGATTTAGATGACGGATTTAGGTGGATGAAATTGTTTATGCTATAGGTATTTCCAGAAAAAGGCTAAAATATTTTGCTTGTTGGGGGAAGATAAAAGAGTTGTACGAAAGTTATGTGGCATGATTACAGAGACGAGAACAAAAATGCATACCAATTAAAATCTCTGGACTGTGTCTGATCTGAATCGTTTTGATGACTGTAAAACTGTTCTTTTACGTTGATTTACAAAAAAAGATGATACGTAAATTAACCAGTACTTACAGCAATAAAGACAACAATAAAACAGAGGAAGATAAAAGTGATGAGTAATTGGCTTGGATGCAATTAAAGTTCAGGGCTACTGTTATTTGGAATAACAAAGAGACTTTAATTAGTTATTATAATCAAAACTGTATAACAATCACAGGTCAGTACTATTTTTGTCTTTTAAAGCTACCTTCAGGATGTAACTAAGAGAAATGACCCCGTTAGCAGAGTAATTACCTTTGGTCAAGTTAATGCATTTCTGTACAATCTTTTGGCGATGGAAAAATTAAGTAATGTGAAGAAAAGGTTATAGAACTAAACACTTCATTCCAGCTATTTGTGTCCGTGCGACTTATTCTTCTTCCCAAAAGTTAATTCTTCTTGCTGTTGAGCTTCTTTTATTGAATGAAGAGGCTATTGTGGGAGCTATGGGAGGTTTTTTGTACACGTCACGAAAAAACATTTCAGTGAAGTTATGTTGCAACATCGCAGTAATAAACATCTTAAGTAGAACTGCCTTTGATCATGAAAATAATTCTGAAATTAAAAATGATTTCTCCCATTACCAGGTTGAATTTCTTTCACTCTAACCTCGTAGCCAACTGTACACTGCCTGATTTGATACTTAACCTAGCGGGTAAGTTTCCTGTTTCTCAGCATGTAATCAGAGTTGTCCCACAAGATAGGCGCGGGCACAAAAACCGATAGAAAGTAGGTACCTTTAATCGTCTTTCACTTTGCCCGATGAGAGCCGCTGTCCGGGGAATCCCAGTCCACTGGAGGTTTCGCCTCTGACGTCAGCACATTAGGCGGAACAGGCTGTGGTGCCCATTTCTCTCGACCCACAAAAAGAAACACTCGTTAACAGACACGACGGCACGGCAAGTCCTCCAGTCCGCATTACACTGTTCTGCTCCACGTGAGAAAGCCAAACCAAGTCTGCGAAAGCGATCAACGGATCAAAGCCCATGCATTTCTGCGGCATAAACTTATACATAAATATTTTCCATGGTTATAATTAGGATTCGGATCTGTATGGCCAAACAAATAGAGAAATATGCAGGCAAATATGACCTTAAAAACGGTTAAATATTAAGTAAAATTACAAAATATGACCAAACATTTAAATTTACTATACGTCAAAACATGCCCAATTACACATCATTTATTTTATCTAGTAGTGTCACTTTCATGTAGACAGCATAATCTGCTTCCGTGCACTCACTGCATCATTAGGAAATCAAATTTTAAATCGCTTTGTTGAAGTCACTTTAATTTCACATAATTTACATAAAAGAACTCTTTCATTTGTACTAAAATATTCCTCTCGAAAATCCCTTACGTAACTCTGTAACTTCTCACTTTCAGAACATTTTCTTTTCGGTATGTCGATACTCACTGATCCACTGCAGATTTAACACTGACGGAGGATTACTTTCAAAAGTATTTCACTGAGTAATTGATTGACACAGATCGACACGAATCGACACAGGCATGCTGCTGCTGCATTCTCGAGATTAAAAGGCGGGCGGTACATTAACGTCTAGAGACTGACAATAATGCACATCTTTAATTTTTGACGTGAATTCTGACCAGTTCAGTGACAATTAGTTTGGTTTTTCCTCCAATGAATGATAGGATTACAGTAAATGAATAATTGTCCTAACTTCTTCTCATCTATATCTAGTGAATTCCCGGTACTTTTAAAAAATTACCAGATTTTTCCTCAAAATATGACCAAATGACCATAAATATAATCGTAATATGACCAAAAATAGGAAAATAGCCTGAATATGTTATATAAAATACATTCACATACAATTAGAATCATTCAATCAGTATGTAATTCAGTATCACAGCTGAAAAAGAAGGCAGGGAAAAGATTCGAACCCTAGTTATAACATTATCTGAGTTACGTTTATCAATACCGCAAACACAGTAACTTGGAAAAGACATTGAGAACCTTGAACGTGTATTTGACCATTCCTCGATAGGTTTTCTCATTTAAGCAATAGGTTAAACGTTCATATTGTCGACAGTGCTCCTATAGACGACATGGAATTGTTCGCATATACTAAACACGATGGTCTAGAAAACCGTGCATTAAATCAGCTTGACTCTACGCGAGGAGGGCATTCAAACTGCTGCAATCGCCTGTCGAGCGCCATCCAAACATTCCACACTGACTATCAACGTGCCTTAAAGATAGTCCAACATCTTTAACACTATGTTCCTTTTAGAATCAGTCTTGTTAGGAGGCAACCCATTGACTGGCAACTCAGCGGATTATGACCAATGGAATGCTAAGTGCTACATCTCTCATAGCAGCCGAAGCTGTCACGTTCAATTAGTTTTTGCCGAGAACCACTTCACGAGAGTTCAACCTGGCGCGCCCCTAGCTGCCTGTGCTGTTGCGTTCATCCCAGTCCAGTGCTTCGCACGGTTGCAACATTGCTAATATCTAATTCACACACACATGCACACTCAGTGTGATTGTCATAAAATATATTTTGGCGATAGAAGTGTTTGCGATTTTTTTAACTATCTTAGCGATTGACGTAGCCAAGAGATTACCGCGCATTCCCCTTGAAGCAGCGTCAAGCACCCCTGGGGGTACGCCTACCACTACTTTGGAACCAGTGCGCTATTTCATTTGTTTGGGTAGCCATATATCTCCCTCTTAATATGTTTGATTTGAGCAGTATTCACTAAAATACATCAATTTGAAACAACTCAATGCTTCGTTGTAGAAGTTTGCAATTCATTACTCAGTCCCGTCGCTAATTCTTGTTGTATGAAACAACTCGGAACTTGTTTTTTTGTAAACTGCTTGCGAAGATCTACAGGTGATTCTGTCAGGTCGCCAAAGTACGTACTAAGCTTCTTACACTTTTCAGTGTCAGGTAATTTTTTGATTTGCAACACCGCTGATTAACTTTTTACTTTTATTTTGTCGATTACTCAGGAAAACATGCATGAGCAAAACATCATGCCAAGGATTTAAAGCTCATTACTAATTCAAATGCGTCGTGTTCCGTCCGCTCGCGAGAGCCGAGGTCTTCCAAACAACATTAAAAGAGTCTGCAGATGCTTCTGAAGCGCTTACAGTCGCGCCAACAATAAAACAATTAAAACTTGTGTAAAATTACTTAGAATCATAAATAAATATTTTCAAATTATGTTTGGAACTTTTCACAGGCATTTACGCACCAAACTCTAAAAATTAAACAGTTCTAAACATTGATAATCTTATTCAGAACAGAATAGTTTACACAGAATTCTCAATTACAGTCATATTATAAAGCTTTTAATCAAATTACTGTACATTTAAACAATTTCCATCTATCAAAACACTGTTCACTCACAGGAAAAATAAAAATTTAAAATTTACAATTGTTATTATTTCGTATCAGAAACATACAGTTACACAATCACAATCATCAAATTATAATCGACCAGAACTTGGCCACTTCCAGTGCATTTTCTGAGGCATCATACAGTTCAGCTGCCGAACAGGATGCTGGACACAGTCGACACTGGAGCATGTGCTGGACAATCTGGTCTTCACCGCAGTCGCACTTGATATCACTGATCTCAGTATAGCCCCATCTTGCTAAATTCACTTTGCATCTGCCCACTCCTGATTTCAGCCTATTCAAACATTTCCACGTCAACCACCCCTTGTCATAACCAGGTGGCAAAGATTCAGACACTCTTCCCCAGCCATGCGGAAGGGAAGCCTTAGCTTCCCATAGTTGTAACCTGGCTTCTTCAGTTGTCAAGTTCCTGAGATATTCTTAGGAAACATTTCCTGGACTTCAGTCTGTGCTTGTGAGGGTTATACCCATATAGTGGATGAGATTTTTCATAGTTCACTTTCCTCCTTTCCTTGTTCACTGCTATTTCCCTTCAAACAGAAGGTGGTGCTATTCCTGCGAGACGGTGGAGCCATTCGACTGGAGTTGATTTTAAGCAGCCTGTTATGATTCTGCACGTGTCATTAAGTGCAATGTCTACTTGTTTGGCGGGGGTTGAACTGTGCCATACGGGACAGGCGTACTCTGCAGCCGAATAACATAGTGTTAAGGCAGAAGTTCCAATTGTTTCAGGTTGGCTGCCCCACTGCGATCGAGCCAGTTTTCTTATGAGATTGTTCCTACTGGAAACTTTCAGCTTGGAGTTCATTGCCAGTAGCATCAGGAGGGGCCAATTGAATGTGCACTCCATTGGTGTTAGAACTCAATCTTTTTAGGCAAAATTCAAGATACTAAGAGTTATTTAGGGAATGTATATAATAATATTAATCTCACAATTATTCACTGTGTATGTCTCCTGGAACATATTTAATTTATATAACTGAATGTGATTAACAGGGAACTGGCTCTTAGGATTTAAAAAAAATGTTTGATGACTCTGACTATAAATGATATTTTACATTTTTTACACTCCCATGACTCTCTTTACCCTTCTTCTGCCTCCTTTATCATAGGCTACCATCCATTCTCATCTCTGGCTTTTTTTTTTTTTTTTGCTGTCGCCAGTCATTCGACTGGTTTGATGCAATCCTCCGTCCCTTCCTATCGTGTGCTAACCTCTTCATCTCTAAATACCCCTTACAACCCACGTCCTCAATTATCTGCTTCATATATTCTAATCTCTGTCTTTCTCTACAGTTCTTACCTCCGACTGTTCCCTCCACCAGCGAATTAACCAATCCAGCATGTCTCAAAATATGACCTACCAGCCTGTCTCTGATCTACAATAACATAAAGCTAGCCTATATCAATTAAAGGGGAGGAGACATATTTTAGAATTTTTCAGATCATGTTCTATCAGACATAAGATTAAAAGTTTTTTGGGTTTTTTTTCTGTAGATATTATTAACTCATCAAGCTTATTTGAGTTAGCGCTAATGTTCTGATGGAACAGAGCTATTTCAGATTGACATACTTTATTTGTGAGATTAATATTATTATATACATTCCCTAAATAACTCTTAGTATCTTAAATTTTGCCTAAAAAGATTGAGTTCTAACACCAATGGAGTGCACATTCAATTGGCCCCTCCTGATGCTACTGGTAATCAGTTGCGTTAGCTTCTGCTTACCCCGAACATTCAAGCGGAGGTACAGACCAGTCGAGATGCAAGAAACATCTATCAGACCAATGTGTGTTCGCTCAGCCTGACACAACACATGCATCAGATCTGCCTGAATATGTTTTACAAGACCACTCATGGTCATAATGTTTGAAAAGATCAACAAAACCAGCATTGGCGTGAGAGGTATTTTTGTCAATGCTGTCCATGTCTTTTCCAACACAGTAATTGCTATTTCTGTACAGACTATTCCCAGGACCCCCACTTACAATTATATGATCCTCTTTAGTAAGATCTTTCTCCAAGTTTTAAATTTCATCGACAACATGTGCCAAGTTCTACATTAGGCTGAAATATACCACACACCTCAACATCAGAGCCATGGCTTGCTTGACTAAAATTGCACTTAACCCTCTACCGTGGCCACTTCCAAGTAATAATATCTTCTTGGATTTCTTTTTACGACCTTTACACAATGTCCGCTTGTTTACAGCTCTGTAGCAATTAAACTGTCCTCCTGTGGTATCTGATACACCCTCAGTTACATTCCCCAACACCACAAGAGTATTGGAAATTTCCAACTGGAAATTTGTAGAACGCCGGGCCTATTGTCTCCCTCCAGTTTTGGCTTCAGACCACTGGAATTACTGAACATTTAATACTGATTTTTCAGCTTTCAAAACATTGAGTTCTTCAACCCCTTTGACTTCAAAATAAGAGATTCTACGGTCTGGTTCCCTTTCTTCCGTAGTACGTATGCAAGATAAACAACTCCAAGAAGAGAGAACCTCATTTTCAACTTCCATGTAACCACATTTCCAATGAAACCGAACTCCACAGTCATCACAGCTTTTTCCCTGTTTCACAATTCTTCGACAGACATCATACTTCATGATCATTGAGATATTATACATATAAAACATAATATGTGCCGCCGAAGATTGTATCTGAACCTGTAAATACCTTTCTTTACTACGCAAACCAACTTATCCAAAGAACACTTTCGTCCAGTTACCAAATAAACAAAGCCTTTTCATCCCTAAACCCATTAGTAATTAATTTGTTTCTTCACTGATACCAGAATAATTCCCTTAAACTGTTGTTAGTAAAATGTAAACAAACACACGAGTTTCAAACATATTGAATAAACACGTCTCCGAACTGCGTAATACTATGTTACTTTTATTACACAGTTTTTCTACACTCAGTTACACTAAAGAAACCAATAAAAATATATTTCCACATGTTATTTAAAATTAAAAGTAATTTAAATGTGCTGGTATCAGCTCACAACTTTCGCGCGTACGAAAATCAGAGATGAATATCAGCCCATTGCTTGAATATGGTAGAGTTGTGTTTGGCTCACATTATGGGTATCAAATACAGGAATTGGAAGGGGTGCAAATAGGAGCAGCTACATTTGTTTGTGTAAATTACCTTAGAACACAATCAGTAACTTACATGACAAGGAATCTGTATTGGAAGACAGGAGGAGGAAAAGAGAGTGTACAATGCTTGTGTAGCTGTTCGTTGGGAATTTTGACGATAACCACAAGTCGTCATTGGATTTCATGCGGGAAAATTTTCTTTTGTAGGTAATGGAACCGGGAATGGAATACATTGCGAAGAAAAGTGATTACCAATTTACCAAAATTATTGAAAAGTTTAAAATTAAAATTATTAAAGTGCAAAATTAATTATGACCAATTTACCAAAACTATTGAAAAGTTTAAAATTAAAATATGTCAAGTACAAAATTAAGTGGATGGGGAAATTGCTCTCAAACAATTGAAGATAAACAACAAGGAGTTATAATACACTAATGTAGAAAAAAATCCATTGGGACTCGTGCCCCATCGCAATTAAATTAAATTAAGCCGCTCAGTAAGGGTTTATACTTGTACCTTTTAGAATGCTAATTTAAAACAACAAAATTATGGAGTAGAAGCTGAGTAATCTATAAAGGCCAAGGTCAAGTGACAGAAAGCAGAGACCTGGAAACTACCATGTGACCAATACCCTGATTCAGAAATTAAATCACCATGATAGTTAGCATTCAATTTGCTTCCCTGAACCGGATACCTGATTCCTTCCAGCCATTATTATTATTTCCTTTTACCTTCAATTTTAATCAATACGAAAAAAAAAACAGGCATTATATCCCTGTTAATTTTCTCCACATTCAGGTGCAATTGTCGGGTTTGTGCGGACATATCATACTAACGTTCCTCTGCATTACAAGAAAAAGACAAAAAATAATGATAGTAATAATGATAATAATAACAATAAATAATTTATTTCCTGTGCCGCGGGAATCATTTTGAAATTACGCTGGTAAAGGCAAAATTTGTGTTGATCTATTGGTAGGAACAGGAGGAACAATGTGCACACGATTAGCTCTTCATCCCCCCCCCCCTCTTCAATCAGCCCTCTCCCCCCCCCCCAAAAAAATCAAAATGAACATGAAAACTTGAATTTAATGCAACCGTATAACTATTTAAAAAAAAAAGTATTTAAATATGAATTTCTCTTCTTTGTTTGAGTTTTCGTTTTGCATTCACCATTTTTTACCAATTTCAACGGAAAGACTTGCAGACCACGTGAGGTAACCAATTTATCCTCTTGGCAGTTTAGATGTTTTACAGGGATAATTTTTGAGAGAGCGAGTTGATGTTATGTTGGCAGTACTGAAGAATGTAAACTGTCGTTGGTTCCGCAACCCGCACGTGGAGAGTATCCAAAAGACATAGAGATAATATAGTGGATGCATTACGATGAAGTTTTATTTATTACTAGCAAAGTTCCCGGCGTTGCCCGGTATGGTCTAGGTTGATTTTGCCCACACAGTAAATACTGAAGTTCATAACAGAAGTCAGTTTTCTGCACCTGTGAATCAAATTTCAAGTCAATCGCTCCATTTTCTACACGTATTTGAACGACTAACACCAAGTGTATCAGAAAAAGATAGGGTAGAGGTTGAGTTCTTCCACCAATATTTTTAGCCGCCCTATAAAGAACATGTGTACCAAGTTTCATCAAATTAACCATAGCGAATCGTGCAGGAAATGTGGAAAAGACCGAATAGTTCAACAATAAATTATAAAAAATACTGGAAATACCAACACTAAAGTCTTAAAAAGTTCACTTTTATGTTCAAATCTAACAGATATGCATTACTTACAATTAACAACAAATATAATTTCAATTCTGAGTAGTTTCAAGAAGCAAAGGAGCTCTGGGAAGGTTCTACACTAAAGGTTTTAAACAGTTAACCTCCATGTTCAAGCCCATCAAATATGAATTACTTAGTATTAACAGTGTATATCACTTCATTCCAAACATCAGAGATTGTAGTTATGGGGCCTGAGATCGTAGCTTCAAGAACCAAAGTTGTTCTCGAAGGTTTTTTTCTGTCGTATAATTAAAACGAGTTTACATATTTGACTCTTCTCATTCAATAGGGCCATCTATTGGGTTTAAAGACTAAAAACAAAATTTAAGGAAGGAAACGTTACATGTAGATGTAGTAAGACGTATGCATTTGGTTGATATTTCATCTTTGGTGTTTCACATTATACGTTCAAACCTTAACTTACTGCTCATGTGTTGTGTTACGTTGAAGCATAAAACATACCAATTCAGATTCTAATCTTTAAAATCGCAAAAATCCCATCGAAATATGCTCAGTAGTTTTTGAGTTTTTCTGGAACCAATAAACGCGCTTTTCGTTTCATAGATAGATACGTTTCAGTGTTAGAGAATGTAACGTGTAAACAGCAAACAAATGTTACAATATTTAAGAGAATAAATATCGAATTTAATTATCCTCTTTTGAAGCAACGAGTAAGTGGTAATATGACATTGATGTAGTGTGTTTTAATGTGCGAAGTAGTGGCTCAGAAATAAGAAGGGCAATAGAGACGGATGATACAGTGAAGGTGAAGACCGACAGAAGTGAAAATTATGTTTGAATGTTTCAGCACAGATGAACTACTCTGTTCATGGAATGTTGTATGAGGAGAGAGAGAATTCAGAATTGTGATAAGCTAGTTTTTTTTTCGCTAGCTTATTTCTTATGTTCTGGTTTATTAAGTCGAAGAGCTTTATATTGTGTGAGTTACTCAGTTATTTCGTGGCGCGACAAACAAATCGAGTGAATCCTTTCATCAAACTCCGATAGCTATGTACTGTACCTGGATCCTTCCCACAATTTTATTTCGGGAAAGATTAAGGTAGCCATCTTGCTGCAGCATAGCAGCTTATAACGTTTTGAATTATTATTTCACAAGTATCTTTAGAGAATGAGGTTGAAGTGTAGTCTGAGCAATGTTATTAAAATGTGGCCGATACCAGAAATGACAATAAAATTTTGTCAGATACAGTACCATACTGTACATATTTCATTCGGAATTTCTTATTATAAATGACTCTGTATCTGAATTGTGATGGAACGTTCCGGTGGCAATGTCCCTACATCTCCATCTTCCCATTAAATGATTTTTCACTATCCACCTACTTTTACATGAATTCCAAAGTTAAATTTTTTCAGCGTTTTTGGTAAATTGTTCATAATTTGCCTAGGTAATTTATTGCCATCCCTGACTCCATTACCCCCAAAGGAAAATTTTCCCACTCATTTTTGCCTGAAATCAAGGGCTATCTTATGGTCACGTTTATCTTTCCCCTTCCTTGCACAACTGTTAATACTTCTACCAATATCCATAATGCGTCACTGTAATTAAAAGCTTGTGTGCAAATCCTGGTATCCTGAAATGCGTAGAAAAATTACACACTGCTGGTAAGAGGACAGTTATAGATAGCAAAGGTATACTGATAACAGATTCCTCGACAATTACCGAAGATGTAAGTGAGAATGACAGGAGGAATGTATATTCGGATTACAAAGCAAGATGTACTTAATCCGTGAATACTTAAACACAACAGCTGTGGAGTGGGAATGAAAAAAGATTAATAATACAAGGAGCAGAGATCTCCAAACAAAGGGGAGAAGCTTTAACAAGTGTTAAAGTAAAACAAAAGAGTTTTCAAAATGTTAGATATATTTCTAATAAAGACTAATAATATTGAAGTGAAATCTAAGATCACAGAAGCAACAAGTCCCCACGAAGCTGGTGCCATGGATGTAAGAATGCGCAGTAAACCTGTGGCTACCAAAAGACGTGGATGTAAGTATAATTTAACAGAAATCAAGAAACTGAAGAGATGTTCCAGGGAAAGTTTCAATTTATGGAAAGAAAAAACCAATATTTAGGACAGGAAGAGGAAATAATTCAGAGAAACAAAAAAGTGTGGAAGAAATGTTTATCTAAAAACAAAAGGAAGTATGGAAGGTGAATTCTAGAATATAGAGGCTGATGAGATAATTAAGAGGAAGTCATGATAGAATAAGAAAGAAACAGGACACAATGGAACTCCTGTAGTAACCAAACAACCAATCAGTAGCTAAGAGGGAAGCTAAGGATCCGTTCATCAACAATATTATGTCTGGAGGTAGAACACAGAATGATGCAACTATAAATTTCTATGCCTACATTATCAAACTGAGCAAGAGACAAAAAAAAAAGACTATAATGGTAAAGGATGGTGAGAAACTGCGCATAATTTGAAAAAGGATAAAATATTAAGCAACTGTTTTAGTGAAATGACTTCTAGAACAGCAGGGAAATTGGCAGAGCGAGAGTAAAAAACAGAGCAGCAAATTAGAAAAAAATTATCAATATGTTTTTGGGAGAGCAGGGAAGGTTTAAAATAATGAAGGGGCCAGTACTGATAATGTTACCACCCTTGTGTTAAAGCTATGAGTTTGCGACATCATACGTTACCAAACTACATTAGTCAGGTTTAGTCTGAAGACTTGCTTTACACCAGAGGACTGGAAATATGCCATAAGTGTTCCGGTTCATAAAGGATGGGAGACAAGTAGAATTGAAATCAGTGAATTATTAGTTTACCCTCGGTGGTAGGCAAATTGATACAAAAATTTGATATCAACCTAGATTACTAATATCTATGAGGCAAGAAAGTGATTTGTAAATAAGATATATGGATTTGTAAAGGGTTTTTGGCCAATGTGCAAGACATAATACATGAAATTTACTAGAGAGGCCGCGTCACTAGTGTAACACTGGACTGCTGCAAGACATTTGACACATGGTGATGAGTATGACTGAAACCATTGGAGTAAATCCAGATGTTTCCTGCTGGTATGAAGAATTGTTAGAAAGTAGTGAGTCTGGCTGGGAAATACGGTATACTTTGAGGTGAATGTGAAACCAAGAATGCTTCAAGAAAGTTTATTACTTTGATGAATTACTCTGTAGTTGGTCTACGGTCAGAAGGTAGTTTTAAAAGTGACATAATGATTTATGCTGGGTTTAAGAAAAGATGGCGTTGCACGAATTTCTGTGTTTCCTCTTAAACTATGTTTATTTTAGAATAATGTACCAACCGAATTAGATTTTATATTTCAAAAAAGCAATTTTGCTACGTGAACCGTAATAGAAACTCTAATAAGCTGACTGTAGATAAAATTAAAATCGACAAATATTTGAAGTTGATTCCACCATCTATAACTATAAAACGCAAGTCTTGGTCATGTAGCTGTAACGCCATGACGGCACACTATGACGTCACGATTTTGGCATTTGTTGTCCAACTTACGACCAGAGATGTTGTTCTAGGTTATGCACGTTATTTAACAACAGTTCTATTTAGCTAAGCATCCGCCGATAAATTAATTATCAGAACACTGAAGGAAAAGTACGGAATTCGTTTAAATTGACATAATAATTATTAGTTGTTTATATGTAATTAATGTTTGTTTGATGTAAAAGTATTCGTTAAAATCTTTTTCCATAGATAAGTAAGATAAAAGCTTTAAGTTTCAGTTAGTATTGTTAGCGGCAGTTTTGATAAATTGTTATTATAACTGGTAGGTACTTGTCGTTACAGCAGAGGGCATAAGATATTTTTTAAATATAATTTAAATTGTTTTCATGTGTGTCCTGTTACTTAAATCATTCTTTGTTTTCACTGGAGTAGTTCGAGAAGGATCGCGATCTATACAGCATAGACCGCAATTAAAACTAATAATACTTGGAATGACGTAAGTTTTTAAAATTCAGTTTTAATTTTAAAATCATTGCTGCCTCCAAACACAGAACTTTCAGGTAGACCAAAACTTTTGACCGTTCGACAATTTTATAGGTTTTGTTAGATTTCATAAATTTGTTACTAATGGAATAGCTTGCCTCATTATCAGAAACGATCTTAGTGAACCCATTGATTATATCTAAGGGTTTGAGGCAGGCAAACAATTCAAAATAACCAAAGAAGTGGTGAATGTGAAATTTCGTTAGAATCTGTATTCAAAGAAAAGTTTTCAGTCTGCCATTAATCAACTGTTAATAATAGAATAGTAGAAGTAATAAATTACTCTGTCATTGGAACTTAAATCAAATTATCTTGCATTCATTGTTTATAAAGCGAATACGTAAAATATATAAGATACAAATATATATGCATGTAAGAATAATGGAGAGTGTAAGGGTTATTAACGAGTCTTACATTGATTTTATAGCACACAATTAATACTTACCTTACCTTCGGTGCATTTATCGATACTACATTTCCCCCTGACACACTGTGTTCACAGGTCATATAACAAATCTTTTTCCTCTTTCCCTCGAGCTGCGTACATTTTATTAACAATTATTCACAAACTTTTCAACTACAAATGAAGATACAATTTCATTTTGAACATCTTTTCCTTAAAGCCTCCCCTTTCGCATAAATCATTTCTTTTACGAGCTTCCATCAAACTATTCGTTTACGTATCTTCTCTTCACTTGTCTGCCAAAGATTCACCAAATCGTCACTGTCAATTTCTTTGAACTATCAACTAAATTGCCTAGATTAACAATACACTCTATAACCTTACTTAATACAAACAGGTAAGCGCTATGTTCGTTTCCCATATCTGATCTACGTACTAGCGTTCCCTATCAGAGGCGAGGGGTGAGCTAGCTTCACCGCCGGTGAGGATGATTACTATTCTAGAATCTCAGACATCAAATACACAGTTAAAAATAGTGCAAATTAACAACTTTAAACACATTTTTCCCAGTACTTCGCAACCTCAAGTGCATTCTGTGTTGCTCGAAACAGATCATCTTCATTGCAGGATGAGAGGCACCCTAGGGCATTCGATCGTGTAGTTCATTGTTTGGTCGTCACCACATTCGCACTTAATACTGGTAGCATCAGTATAACAACATTTCACTAGGTTTTCCTTGGACCTGCCCACTCCTGTTCGCAATCGATTTACGGACCGCCAGACGTTCCAGTCCTCTGCATGACCAGGTGGCAAGCGATCTGCAACTGTCAGTGGTCCCGAGATGTTAGGGACCTTCATTTTACACAACTGTACTTTTGCCTTCTCAGGTGACCCAATTAGTTCCTGCGATGTTCTCAGGAAGCTTTCCTGGATTTGAGTCTCTGGGCTGGTAGTGTATGCTTGTGCAGTGGATGAGCGCTTTCCCTTTCTACTTTTGTCCTCTTTTTGTTCGCAGCTACTTCTCTCCGGATACTGGCGGTGCAATCCCCGAAAGCTAGTAAAGCCTGTCAACAGGGGAAGGCTTTAGGCAGCCTGTCACTAGTGTACAGGTGTTATTGAGGGCTACGTCCACCTGTTTGCTGTGAGTTGACGAGTACCAAATTGGGCATGCATACTCTGCAACAGAATGACATAGGGCCATTGCTGTTGAAAGTAGAGTTTATGGTTGACTGCCCTACTGTGATCCAACCGTCGCAAGTAAAATGTCTCCTTCACCACCTTACTTGTAATCGAAGTTGCGGGCTACAGTTAGCAGCATAGCAAAACTGAACAATAGTTTCAAGGAAAAATGTTGATGCCTTTTTCAGCAATGAATTTCATTTAGCTTCTTCATTCCTGTAAAACCTATGTAGATATTAGCCGCTGAAACTGCTGAGTGTTGCACATGGATGAAGTTCTCTCTCTGCGCGTTCCCTGTTGCCGAGTGCCCGTTTCACGTATATGATTAAAGCAGGAAGATAATAACAGAGAACAGTATAAGCATTTATGTGCATACTAGTATTTAGTTACGTTTACAGCGCTGCTTACAAAGTCTGGTGCAAAGTGCAATCTATCCTAACTCTGAGAAGAGTATCGGAGATTTCATTCAAAAATTGATAGATAGTCGGGTAAAATTATTTTAACTATTTATTTATTTATTTATTGTGCTTTCGTCAGTCCAAGAGTCGTTAAAGATGAGGGAGAGGTGTGACTATAGCCATGTGACTGAGAACCGTGCAACCTTTGTATTGAAGTGTGTTGTAAGGGGTGTTGAATGGGATAGCGGTTCGTTTTTGGAATTTTTCGTCAGAGATCTTTTTCATGAAAAATACATATATGTGCCAACTTTCATGGTGATCGGTCAAACGGTGTCGATTGTAGCTATTTATAAAGATTATTAACAAAAATTAATGTGGTGGAAAGAGGGAGAGGGTTTGGGATTTTGCAAAACAAATGTTGACAGTATATATATTTTTTTATTTTAAAGTACACGTGTGCAAAGTTCTATTGAAATAGGATAAAAAATGTAAGTTTGTGTCTAAAAGAGAAAGGGGGTGGTTTTTTTTTTATTCGTTTGGTCAGGACCTTCTCCATGAAAAAATATGTGTAAATGCCAATTTTCAAGGAGAACGGTAAAATGGTGCCGACTGTAGCTTTTTAAAAACAACATTGAGAAAAATTAAGGGATGGAAAGAGGGAGAGGGACTGGGATGTTCTAAACCAAATGTTGACAGTATTTTTATTTTTATTTTAAAGTATACGTGTTCAAAGTTCTATATAAATCGGATAAAAAATGTGGGTTTGTATAAAATTGTATAAATAATTTAGATTTATATTTTTAAGCAAGTTATAAAGTTATTTTAAAGTTTTAAGTGTTTCTTTTAAGGCAGTTATTATGTTTTAGAAAAAAATATTTTTATTTAAAATGAAATGCTACGAAAAACAAACTTAATGAACATAGACTGGCATTTCATTTCTTCACGGGAGCGTAACTGTTAAATAACGGTCATAACCTTGATTTTGTAGTGACATCTCTGGTGTGATGCATGTCGAGGTCACGTGACGGCAGAGTGAGCTCCAGCCAGTAGCTATCGTGGTGACCATGGCGGACGCAGTGGGCCAACGAAATTAGCTTATAATAGTAGAAGATTTATTTAATCATTTCAGAAGCTTTTAACTTGATTTATTATTTTCCACGTTATTTCGAAGTAGTATCGCGTTTCCGTTTACTGTGTTCTGAACTTCCGTCACTGGTGTACATGATATAACATGAATATTCTCTAAATTAACTGTCAGGACTGCTTGAAGCTATTTTAATTTATGGATATCCGGATTTTCCTCCGTAACATTTAAAACTTACTTATGTCTTCACAGAAGCTCAATATTTGAGTTAATCATCATTATCAATAGCCAAATCAATCATGAAATGATGCGGTCTCTTAGAGTACAGACAGAACCTGAACAGTTCTCACCTGGTAGTATGATCTTTGGCGATCATCTGCCAACCAAGCGACTTTGTTAATGTTGTTGCCTCATCGGTGTGGCGGTCTTCCTCTCGACCTCCTGATGACCTCTAGAGCTCCCCTCCAGCTCTGTTTTTGTCCGACATTCATAGTTCCTCCGAGAAACATCGCCAGCCCACAGCAAGTTCAACGATACTGTCTTCTCCAAGAATTCTGTGACCTATGTAACTGATCTGATGTTGGTTGTTCCTTCCTTGTCCTTTCTGTTCAAACTTAGCATTGATATTTCCATAGCTATTTGGGCTGCTCTAAATTTTCCTTCTGTGAATTCATTCGACTTAGCAATTCAAAATAAAGTGTCGTTGTACTGAATGAAAGTATTTTCGTAACACGCTGCTGTCTCATTCTACATCAACCATTTTATTAATTGAAAACAATGTGGTAATAACTTGTACTCGGAGGCTGCAACATTTTTTCAGTCCCGTGGGAATAAACAGAGTTGTTCGCGCTTCTTTGCCTTCTTCATGCTATTTCTGTAATGCTCCAACACATGTGAAGTACATTCAACTAATATTCTGATATTTCCGCCAGGAAATCTGGATCTAGGAGTGTTCAGTAAGATTCCTCCGTCCGAAGACCAGTGTTTCCGGTTTCGGTGAAGGACTCGAATGACGTAAGCCGCGTTGTATGGCACTATTTAAGGGGCTTCCCCGCGGTGTACACACACACACACACACACACAGATGCATCAGTCAACCTCTTGGGATTCTGCGACTCAACAATTGCTACACGATGATCAGATTTCTCATGTGACATTCTATGTAGGTTCTGAAATCATGTTTGGCTGTGCCATTGTTCTTCATATAACTGACCTTTCAAATAAATGAGAGGGTGGTGGGTGAGCGGTAGCACTCAGGCATTAGGGAGGACGCCGGTTTCAATCCTCGTCCGGCCATCCAAATTTAGGTTTTCCATGATTTTCCCAAATTATTCCAGTCGAATGCTGCGATGGTTCTTTCAAAAAATCCATGGCCGTATTGTTTCCTGTTCGTTTCCCACATTCTTGTCTCATCTCTAATGACCTCGACATCGACGAAGCGTACAGCCATAATAATAATAATAATAAAAACAGATAAATGGAAATATTATTCTGAATCATGCATTATCTCTAGTGTGACCCAATCAGGAATATGGTCTGAGCGAACGTCTTCTAAGTAAAAAGGGGAAAATAAATTTATCATAAACACCGAAAGAATTTAAATTTGAAATTCGTGAAGGAAGAAACTATGTTGGATGGGGTTAAAAATGTCGTGGTATTGGAAAGTGGGTGCGTGCGAAAGTTGTCATCGGAGCAAGAGGGCCATCACAATTGAATTAAAAATAAATTAAATTTCACAGTCGGTCAATACAGTTATGCCAAGTCAAGTTATGCCAATCAAGTACTAATGAAAAAAATTCAGATAACCTCCAACTTTTAAACACCATCCCTCTTAAACTATTAATTGTTTCATCTGGCTTACCCATCAAAGACTCGCTACAGTCAGTTTAATTGCTAGTAAGACGACATGATCTTTATGTTGGAGTGGTGTTCCTCTGTCAGACGGTGTTCCTTTCAGACTAATGAGCGGATAACAAAAAGATTCAACAAATCTAACAATTAGGCGTCTACGCAGTCATTCACTTTTAATTTTGAACCAAAGACAACCACTACATCAAGATACACTGATCAACCATAACATTATGACCACCTGCCTAATATCCGGTATGTCCGCCTTTGGCACGGATAACAGCGGCGACGCGTCTTTGTATTACCGAGCGTGGTGGTGTAACGGATAGCGTTCTGGCCTCGCATTCGGGAGGACGGCGGTTCGAATCCCCGTCCGGGCATCCAGATTTGGGTTTTCCATGGTTTCCCAAATCACTCCAGGCAATTGCCGGGATGCTTCCTTAAAAAGGCCATGGCCGAATTCCTTCCCATTCCTTGTCCCCATCCTTTCCCGTCTCTAAAGACCTCGCTGTTGAGAGACGTAAAGCAGTTAAAAAAAAAAAGCGTCTTTGTAGGTCGCTGGATGGAGCTGGCACTACATCTGCAGGTGAATGCCGTGATGGTTCGTTCAAAAAGGCCATGGCCGAGTTCCTTCCCACTCCTTGACCCCAGTCTCATCCCGCATGACCTCGTCGTCGACGAGGTGTAAAGCCATAAATAAAAAAAATAAAAAAAACTCCATCACACTCCTGGCCTTGTTTCTGCATCAGTGTACGATACTTATTGGCCGTCATGGTGCCTTTCACGAGCTGCACTGGACCCATGGATGCCCAAGTGAATATTTCCCAGATGATAGTTGAGCCGCCGCCATCTTGTTTCCGTCCCGCAACACAGGTGTCAAGAAGCTGTTCCCCTGAAAACGACGGATTCGCACCCTCCCATAGGCATGATAAAGAAGATATCGGGATTCATCGGATCATGCAACGCTCTTCCACTGCGCCAACGTCCAGTGAACCTTTTAGTCGTAGCTGCCGATGTCGTGGTGTTAACATTGGTACACGCATTGGTTGACTACGGAGGCTCATCGTTAGGAGTGTTCGGTGCATTGAACACACTTGTACTCTGCCCAACATTAAAGTCTGATGTTAGTTCCGCCACAGTTCGCCGCCTGTTCTGTTTTACCTGTCTGCCCAGACTACGACGTCCGACTTCTGTAATGAGGGGTGGCCGCCCAGCCCCTCGACGTTTGGACGTGGTTTCACCTTGGTTTTGCCACTTGTTGAAGACACTCACCACATCACTCTTCGAACATCCGACAAGTCGTGCAGTTTCCGAAATGCTCGTGCCGTGCCTCTGGGCCATCACAATCTGCCCTCGGTCAAACTCAGATAGATCGCGTGGCTTCCCCATTCTAAACACGGATAGTACGCTCACTGATACTACATGCACCGTGCGTGTGTCTGACTAGCAGTCATTCCTCGTCAGGTGACGCTGCTATCGCCTGGACGGGTTTTTTTATCGATAGTTGGTAAGTAGTCATAATGTTCTGCCCTATAATTTCATGTACACTTGTAATGCGGACTACCATTATATATTAATATTTTATAAATTGATTTTCTTGTCCTTAGAAACATGTGAACGCTATATGTCCACAATATATCCACAACCCGCCCCCCCCCCTCCCCCTCTCTTTCTGCAGCGACGTAAGGGCCACGCAGCCAGTTTGGATATCGAGCGGGGGATGGAGGATCCGCGTGCTACCAAAAAAAGAACCGGAGCACTTAGCTTACTGGAAGAATATATGTGTTACCATCTGCCTGTGAAAACTGTAATTTCGTGTTCTATATGATTAATTTATTTTTGTTTGTTACGTGTGTAGTTTATGAGGCGGAAATTGGGGACCCTCCCAGCATTCGCCAAGATAATCACGGTAAACCACCTAAAAACCGTCAAAAGAACCAGAATCAGTGTAATTAGTGTGGCTGTACTCCACAATCCGCAGCAAGGCAGGATGTTTCTAGTATAACTAAATACCTCACGCTTTTAGTGGATGCGCGATCTTATGATGGCTTGTGAGCCAATTACTTGAGACTTAAATTTTCAAAACAGGGATCAGCTAGCATGATTTCACGACATACATCGAATTGAGAAAAACACACGTAGGCTGTTACTTTTTGATTCTCTTCAGAGCGTCCTCGGTGAAATGTCTTGCACCCAAATTAATTCATTCTTATTTAACATTTTTTTAAAAATTTATAGTTCTGTTTCAAGTCATGCAGCAGACATAAACCTAGAACCTTTTTCTCCGGAGACTAAATACCGAGTTTATTATAGATAGGAGTTCTGTAATAGTACAGTGTCACCTGGTCCATTTCTGGAAAGCATATTTCGAAGAACGCAAAGGGAAAATTTGGAGGAATTGAGTTTGAAGACTAGGAACGCCGAAAAGACTTTTGTAGAGAAGCTAAGTCAGATTCCGAGAATCTGTAACAACTTTCAGTTTCTAGAAATTTTTGTATTAAAAATAACCGCATTGTTAAAATTCGAGTCAATTACCATATACTGTTGTTTCCTATAAACAGAGAAGTCGAATTCCTACATCCGTTTAAAACTAACACATCCATTAAGTCCAATACGCGCAGTATTAAGCACCTCTGAATGACGTGGTAAACTATGTTATGCTTGCAAGTGGTTTGATGTTCTTGGTCCTTCAAAAAAGGTAATTTTCTACGTATTTCTTTCGTTCTAGAAATCATTCAATTCATAACAATTTACTTCTTGTAAATTCAAACATCTTATAACAGCTCAACGTTTAGAATCTTCCATTTTTTATTTTATCATGTATCGATCAAACTGCAGGAAAGTACTCAACTCAAGATATAGAGCTCCAATTTGTCATTATTGGTTTTAAAACATTTCTCTTTTTGAACAGTTTTCTTCCTTCCTTTGTTGAATTACTTTTAGCAGTTTTTGTATTTTTAGCTATCACTTGTACATTTATTTACAAAATGTGATTTCCTTTGTTGTGTACGGTGTCTGTATTTACCAGATGCCATTAGTTTGCTGCCTGAATCAGTTTCATGTTTACCTGCAGCCCTCAGCACCAGACAGCAGGATGGACGTGGCGGAGTTCAGGGCGCGCGGCAAGGAGATGGTGGACTACATCTGCCAGTACATGGAGTCTCTGGGCTCGAGGAGAGTGACGCCCAGTATCGAACCCGGCTACCTGCGACCACTGCTGCCCGAGGATGCGCCGCAGGAACCAGAGGAGTGGAGCGCCATCATGAAGGACGTCGAGACCAAGATCATGCCGGGGGTGAGGTTACCACAACTCTTAGTATTCATATCGTGGGCGTATCATTTGATTTCTTAAATGTGAAAAATATGTTCCTTAATACAAGGAGCGACCTTAAAATATTAATTAACACCCAGAAATAGTTCGATTATCCATGATTTTCTGAGTTATTTTTACCAGTGCATAGGGTCGCATTATAATCCTATGCCGTTTATACTTATGGGAACGGTCTAACATATCCGCATTCACTTCCGACGATCTTTCGACATTTCTTCCTTTTCCACTTGTCTCCTCGTTCCTCATTTAATCTCACTGCTCTTTTTCACTTGATCCATTGTCTTCCTGTAGACCCCTTCCCTTCTTCTCCTACTCTTCTGACACTATATCCAGCTCTTCCCTTGTCCAAGCTCATCACATTCCCCAACAGCTAGTTCTTCGCTGATTCTATGGTTCAACGTTACATATCCCTCAATACTTATCATTCCTAATCTTTAAACAGAAGTTATAAGAAGTTGGTTCAAAAACGGAATTAATATTTTTGGAATAATCAAGTAATACATTACACAAAGAAATTTTACCAACTTCTCATTATCACCACAAATACAAAACTTTATTAAATCCGTGTTGAAACCTTCATTCCATCACTTGATAACTTCTACTGCACAATTTGCATGCATTCGGTAGGACGCCATCCAGATTTGGATTTTCCATGGTTTCCTCAAGTCATTCAGGCGAATGCCGGTATGCTTCCTTCAAAAGGGCCATGATCGAAACCCTTCCAGTTCCTTGTCATCAGTCGCAGCCCGCCTCTAATGACCTTGATGTGGACGAGGCGTAAAGCAATAAGTAAAACAAAACAATTTGCATCACTGTTATGCATTGCTCTGAAACAAACAAAGGCAGCATGGTATTCAGCAATAAATCAATAGGAATGTGATGATTTACCACAAACGACATGTAACGTTGGAAGCTATGATTTATTTCTGCCCACCTGCGAAACGTTAAATTGAAAGATAACATACCTTCTGGAACAATGAATATATCACCACACAATATTTCACACAAGATTTTGACACTCATACCAGTCAGAAACCTCATCCGTCCTTCCAGTAATCTACTTACATGTATTTTTCTCCAAATTCAATATTTCAGGAAGATTTGACTTTACCTTTTTCCCTGGTAAAGTTTGTTCGATATACATGAAGTGCGCTCTATCCATATCGAACTCCTGGACCAACCATCGCAGGGTCGATATGCATGGCAAATTGAAACTCTGTCATCAAGTTGGGGAATAAATGAATCTACTCTACTCGTTATCTCTATTACATTAAACCTGAAAAACTCGTACAGTGGTACCTGGATTGAGTCGTGAACTCGCTACGGTGACAGAGCGGTGTGTCACGAGGGGCTACAACGACACGCAATGGCGCAGGCACAAGCAACACGTGTCAGCTGTCTATATAGCACACTTGTTTATCTCAATGGCTGTCATTGTGTTGGATTTTAAATACATTTATCACTTTCAATACAAAATGCAGTTTATGATAGAGGTTGTGACGTCAAAGACACTTTCCGCCGATCTGCAGATAGTACCTGTGTAAGCGGACGAATACATTGTTTCAAGTCAGTCGTGACCTAACTATGATAGCGGACGGCTCACGTCGCGTAGCGTGAGACGCTGTTGTAATAGTGCGGTGTGTTAAGCATCTTGAAGAGAACTGAATGTGTTTAGCCAGGACAATGCGTGTTATATAAAGTTTAAACAGTGCAGGAATGCATAAGAACATTAATTGTGACATTTAAAGTAACTTGGCTTAACGCTGATAAGATTGTAAATTTCCTTTTATCTTGAAGAATTCTGCAATCTACGGTTGACGAAGTCTTGATTAGCCTTAATATTCAAAACGTGGTGGTGCCGTGGTGGC
This sequence comes from Vandiemenella viatica, assembly GCA_031002005.1. Lineage (NCBI taxonomy): Eukaryota > Metazoa > Arthropoda > Insecta > Orthoptera > Morabidae > Vandiemenella > Vandiemenella viatica. Next base: position 36,646,088 of record CM061920.1, on the reverse strand, counting down.
CAACCGGTTCGATGTTCTAAGCTATTGTAATAAACGTGTGGTGGATTTAAGTTTGTCGTACAGTACTTAATGACATTTTTAATTATCTATCCACCTCCTGTTTTGAGCTGGCTAGCTACGTCACCTGGCCACCTGACGGCAATAACGAACAATGTAAAAGATTAAAGTAACCTGCTTCTAGAACTGTGCTTGAATAATTTGTAAACCTTAGTAAGCACTAATTTCGACTTGAGAGAATAGATTTCGCGACGTACAATACATACCACTTAAATCACTTACAAGGTGATTGATATACGTCATTAAGTAAGCGTCAGATACTGCTGAAGAGCAATGGGATTATTCCTCTGTTTTCATGAAATGGGTCAAAAAAATTTTATTCGGAAATATAGTTTACATGTGTTATAATTGCATGCAGTTAACTACATATATTTTTTTTATGCGTATAGGCATTTGTATATGTGAATTACATCTGTTGTCACTTTTATACTGATTGTTTGTATCGTAGTAACAAAACATTACATTCGCCACACAAATTGAATAACGAGAGCTGAATGTAGTGGATAAATCATAGAAATAAAATTAAGTACAAATGCAATCAATCGTAGAACCGCCGGAAACAAATGAGACACGATATTCTCATTTTTGTCGTGCGTCCCACGATTCACAGTCCAATTTTTCTGATGCTCAAAGGTTCGTTGACAGTGCATCGTAACAGTTGGAAGAGTATCTCATCTAAAGAAATTAAATTAATCAGATACGACAATACTGAGGAATCATGTCAGAATTTCAGGAAATGTTTTGCTATGTTTTCAGAGATCACTGCAGCGACATGTTTCCTTTATTCACTGCTTCGTTATTCCAGGTGACCCACTGGCAGCACCCCCGCTTCCACGCGTACTTCCCGTCAGGCAACTCGTACCCCTCCATACTCGGAGACATGTTTCCTTTATTCACTGCCTACTTGTTTGCAGGTGACCCACTGGCAGCACCCCCGCTTCCACGCGTACTTCCCGTCAGGCAACTCGTACCCCTCCATACTCGGAGACATGTTTCCTTTATTCACTGCCTACTTGTTTGCAGGTGACCCACTGGCAGCACCCCCGCTTCCACGCGTACTTCCCGTCAGGCAACTCGTACCCCTCCATACTCGGGGACATGTTTCCTTTATTCACTGCCTACTTGTTTGCAGGTGACCCACTGGCAGCACCCCCGCTTCCACGCGTACTTCCCGTCAGGCAACTCGTACCCCTCCATACTCGGAGACATGTTTCCTTTATTCACTGCCTACTTGTTTGCAGGTGACCCACTGGCAGCACCCCCGCTTCCACGCGTACTTCCCGTCAGGCAACTCGTACCCCTCCATACTCGGAGACATGTTTCCTTTATTCACTGCCTACTTGTTTGCAGGTGACCCACTGGCAGCACCCCCGCTTCCACGCGTACTTCCCGTCAGGCAACTCCTACCCCTCCATACTCGGAGACATGTTTCCTTTATTCACTGCCTACTTGTTTGCAGGTGACCCACTGGCAGCACCCCCGCTTCCACGCGTACTTCCCGTCAGGCAACTCGTACCCCTCCATACTCGGGGACATGTTTCCTTTATTCACTGCCTACTTGTTTGCAGGTGACCCACTGGCAGCACCCCCGCTTCCACGCGTACTTCCCGTCAGGCAACTCGTACCCCTCCATACTCGGAGACATGTTTCCTTTATTCACTGCCTACTTGTTTGCAGGTGACCCACTGGCAGCACCCCCGCTTCCACGCGTACTTCCCGTCAGGCAACTCGTACCCCTCCATACTCGGAGACATGTTTCCTTTATTCACTGCCTACTTGTTTGCAGGTGACCCACTGGCAGCACCCCCGCTTCCACGCGTACTTCCCGTCAGGCAACTCGTACCCCTCCATACTCGGAGACATGTTTCCTTTATTCACTGCCTACTTGTTTGCAGGTGACCCACTGGCAGCACCCCCGCTTCCACGCGTACTTCCCGTCAGGCAACTCGTACCCCTCCATACTCGGGGACATGTTTCCTTTATTCACTGCCTACTTGTTTGCAGGTGACCCACTGGCAGCACCCCCGCTTCCACGCGTACTTCCCGTCAGGCAACTCGTACCCCTCCATACTCGGGGACATGTTTCCTTTATTCACTGCCTACTTGTTTGCAGGTGACCCACTGGCAGCACCCCCGCTTCCACGCGTACTTCCCGTCAGGCAACTCGTACCCCTCCATACTCGGAGACATGTTTCCTTTATTCACTGCCTACTTGTTTGCAGGTGACCCACTGGCAGCACCCCCGCTTCCACGCGTACTTCCCGTCAGGCAACTCGTACCCCTCCATACTCGGAGACATGTTTCCTTTATTCACTGCCTACTTGTTTGCAGGTGACCCACTGGCAGCACCCCCGCTTCCACGCGTACTTCCCGTCAGGCAACTCGTACCCCTCCATACTCGGAGACATGTTTCCTTTATTCACTGCCTACTTGTTTGCAGGTGACCCACTGGCAGCACCCCCGCTTCCACGCGTACTTCCCGTCAGGCAACTCGTACCCCTCCATACTCGGAGACATGTTTCCTTTATTCACTGCCTACTTGTTTGCAGGTGACCCACTGGCAGCACCCCCGCTTCCACGCGTACTTCCCGTCAGGCAACTCGTACCCCTCCATACTCGGAGACATGTTTCCTTTATTCACTGCCTACTTGTTTGCAGGTGACCCACTGGCAGCACCCCCGCTTCCACGCGTACTTCCCGTCAGGCAACTCGTACCCCTCCATACTCGGAGACATGTTTCCTTTATTCACTGCCTACTTGTTTGCAGGTGACCCACTGGCAGCACCCCCGCTTCCACGCGTACTTCCCGTCAGGCAACTCGTACCCCTCCATACTCGGAGACATGTTTCCTTTATTCACTGCCTACTTGTTTGCAGGTGACCCACTGGCAGCACCCCCGCTTCCACGCGTACTTCCCGTCAGGCAACTCGTACCCCTCCATACTCGGAGACATGTTTCCTTTATTCACTGCCTACTTGTTTGCAGGTGACCCACTGGCAGCACCCCCGCTTCCACGCGTACTTCCCGTCAGGCAACTCGTACCCCTCCATACTCGGAGACATGTTTCCTTTATTCACTGCCTACTTGTTTGCAGGTGACCCACTGGCAGCACCCCCGCTTCCACGCGTACTTCCCGTCAGGCAACTCGTACCCCTCCATACTCGGAGACATGTTTCCTTTATTCACTGCCTACTTGTTTGCAGGTGACCCACTGGCAGCACCCCCGCTTCCACGCGTACTTCCCGTCAGGCAACTCGTACCCCTCCATACTCGGAGACATGTTTCCTTTATTCACTGCCTACTTGTTTGCAGGTGACCCACTGGCAGCACCCCCGCTTCCACGCGTACTTCCCGTCAGGCAAACTCGTACCCCTCCATACTCGGAGACATGTTTCCTTTATTCACTGCCTACTTGTTTGCAGGTGACCCACTGGCAGCACCCCCGCTTCCACGCGTACTTCCCGTCAGGCAACTCATACCCCTCCATACTTGGAGACATGTTTCCTTTATTCACTGCCTACTTGTTTGCAGGTGACGCACTGGCAGCACCCCCGCTTCCACGCGTACTTCCCGTCAGGCAACTAGTACCCCTCCATACTCGGGGACATGTTTCCTTTATTCACTGCCTACTTGTTTGCAGGTGACCCACTGGCAGCACCCCCGCTTCCACGCGTACTTCCCGTCAGGCAACTCGTACCCCTCCATACTCGGGGACATGTTTCCTTTATTCACTGCCTACTTGTTTGCAGGTGACCCACTGGCAGCACCCCCGCTTCCACGCGTACTTCCCGTCAGGCAACTCGTACCCCTCCATACTCGGAGACATGTTTCCTTTATTCACTGCCTACTTGTTTGCAGGTGACCCACTGGCAGCACCCCCGCTTCCACGCGTACTTCCCGTCAGGCAACTCGTACCCCTCCATACTCGGAGACATTTTTCCTTTATTCACTGCCTACTTGTTTGCAGGTGACGCACTGGCAGCACCCCCGCTTCCACGCGTACTTCCCGTCAGGCAACTCGTACCCCTCCATACTCGGAGACATGTTTCCTTTATTCACTGCCTACTTGTTTGCAGGTGACCCACTGGCAGCACCCCCGCTTCCACGCGTACTTCCCGTCAGGCAACTCGTACCCCTCCATACTCGGGGACATGTTTCCTTTATTCACTGCCTACTTGTTTGCAGGTGACCCACTGGCAGCACCCCCGCTTCCACGCGTACTTCCCGTCAGGCAACTCGTACCCCTCCATACTCGGAGACATGTTTCCTTTATTCACTGCCTACTTGTTTGCAGGTGACCCACTGGCAGCACCCCCGCTTCCACGCGTACTTCCCGTCAGGCAACTCGTACCCTCCATACTCGGAGACATGTTTCCTTTATTCACTGCCTACTTGTTTGCAGGTGACGCACTGGCAGCACCCCCGCTTCCACGCGTACTTCCCGTCAGGCAACTCGTACCCCTCCATACTCGGGACATGTTTCCTTTATTCACTGCCTACTTGTTTGCAGGTGACCCACTGGCAGCACCCCCGCTTCCACGCGTACTTCCCGTCAGGCAACTCGTACCCCTCCATACTCGGGGACATGTTTCCTTTATTCACTGCCTACTTGTTTGCAGGTGACCCACTGGCAGCACCCCCGCTTCCACGCGTACTTCCCGTCAGGCAACTCGTACCCCTCCATACTCGGGGACATGTTTCCTTTATTCACTGCCTACTTGTTTGCAGGTGACCCACTGGCAGCACCCCCGCTTCCACGCGTACTTCCGCTCAGGCAACTCGTACCCCTCCATACTCGGGGACATGTTTCCTTTATTCACTGCCTACTTGTTTGCAGGTGACCCACTGGCAGCACCCCCGCTTCCACGCGTACTTCCCGTCAGGCAACTCGTACCCCTCCATACTCGGGACATGTTTCCTTTATTCACTGCCTACTTGTTTGCAGGTGACCCACTGGCAGCACCCCGCTTCCACGCGTACTTCCCGTCAGGCAACTCGTACCCCTCCATACTCGGAGACATGTTTCCTTTATTCACTGCCTACTTGTTTGCAGGTGACCCACTGGCAGCACCCCCGCTTCCACGCGTACTTCCCGTCAGGCAACTCGTACCCTCCATACTCGGAGACATGTTTCCTTTATTCACTGCCTACTTGTTTGCAGGTGACCCACTGGCAGCACCCCCGCTTCCACGCGTACTTCCCGTCAGGCAACTCGTACCCCTCCATACTCGGAGACATGTTTCCTTTATTCACTGCCTACTTGTTTGCAGGTGACCCACTGGCAGCACCCCCGCTTCCACGCGTACTTCCCGTCAGGCAACTCGTACCCCTCCATACTCGGAGGACATGTTTCCTTTATTCACTGCCTACTTGTTTGCAGGTGACCCACTGGCAGCACCCCCGCTTCCACGCGTACTTCCCGTCAGGCAACTCGTACCCCTCCATACTCGGAGAAATGTTTCCTTATTCACTGCCTACTTGTTTGCAGGTGACCCACTGGCAGCACCCCCGCTTCCACGCGTACTTCCCGTCAGGCAACTCGTCCCCCTCCATACTCGGAGACATGTTTCCTTTATTCACTGCTACTTGTTTGCAGGTGACCCTGGCAGCACCCCCGCTTCCACGCGACTTCCCGTCAGGCAACTCGTACCCTCCATACTCGGAGACATGTTTCCTTATTCACTGCCTACTTGTTTGCAGGTGACCCACTGGCAGCACCCCGCTTCCACGCGTACTTCCCGTCAGGCAACTCGTACCCTCATACTCGGAGACATGTTTCCTTTATTCACTGCCTACTTGTTTGCAGGTGACCCACTGGCAGCACCCCCGCTCCCACGCGTACTTCC